>BSBM01001030.1:3582500-4821250 GCA_027924585.1 Larix kaempferi
ACTGACATGGAAGGATCAGAGCCCGCCCATGCCTAGTTCTACGAAACGTTCGCGCATTTTGGTTTTACTCAATACTCGTGCATTTTGTGAATGCACGATTGCATCTAAAGGGTCCCTCAACTTCGTGCGAAGGCCCTTGTACAACTTTTACCCAATAGTATATTTAAGTAATTACATTGATGAAGTAAGTGATTGACTATATTTGTCTATATTGGTAAAAGGGTACTATTATAGACATGGAGTATTCATACTCCTAAATGAATAAATGGATAGGTGTAAAGAATTGTTAAGACCTTATGCTAATAACTAAAGTTTGATGAGGATTATGATTGGAGGTTAAATCATTGATAAAGATTAATTGAGACACTTTCGATTATACTATGAATTTATAAGTTAAGAATCTTAAGTTATTCCATGGTTAAAAAGTAATTAGAATTTACTTAAGAATAAATAAATGCACTTCATCAATAATCTATCACGAGATGTAAACGATGGAACTAACTTATTTGGTTATTTGGATGATGTTTAAGGAAAAATTGTATACCCCATTTCCCAAAATAGTAAGGAGGATTTTGGGTATATTGCAAGTGGTATCAGAGCAAGGTTACATTACTACGACCTATGGACTCACGTACATACTGGTAAGTTGTCAATCATTGGTTATTAAAAGTAATATTGTACATTATTACTTAATTGGGATGCAGGTTATAGAAAGCATGGTTATTATTATATATATTGGATATTTAGCAGGAGTTCTCTTTGGTTAAATTAAGAGTAAAAGTGAAAGCATTATGGTGCTCTTGTTTTACTATGTTCAAATATATAAATAGATGAACAATAAAAGCATGGCTAACAATCCGAGGGGACAGGTGATGGTAGTGAAGAAGGTACTTTGGGTGGGCCTAGGTCTTTTTTATAGCAGTTCAACATCAGTTGAACCACTATAGTCGTCACAATGGTGATTTTGGATTTGGGACCTTCATCTGCTTGTTCTGCTTTGAGAGAGTACTAACACTACGCCCCCACATTTCAGTCCACGATGGCGATCCGATGGAGCCCAATATGCGTTGTTGGGGAGAGATGATGGTACAAGGAAAAAGTAGAGCTATGGGAAATGTATTCGGCCATGGATTCTTCACTTAGTGGTGACAACTCCCCATATTCATTGAGGACTACCCATACGCATATATGGACTTCCGAGGTGATCTAGAGATTCCATGCCCACCTGGACAGGCCTGGGGTCAAATGGTATGTTTGATTATGCATTATGATTATGATATTCATGCTTACATACTAGTGTAGATGGTAGTTATATTTGATCATGTGGTCATCATATGTGTGTGTGCATATGTGGGGCCCATTCCCCTAGCCATATTTCAACATCGATGTGGCAGAGTTGAGGGTGTCGATCCTACTCCCCACACAATGTAGACAACGGAGTGTCGAGGATGTCTTAGAGGGACTACATTGAGACATTGACCACTTTCTAAAGGGAGTGAGAAATGATGGTTAGTAGCACATGGATGACAAGTTGATCATTGTATGCTACCAGGCTCCACTAGAGTGGCACACATCGATGCGTCGCATAGTTGTTGTCTCTCAAGGGATTCGTGATATGATGAAGGGGGATGTCCCCTGCATGGAAGATGATAGTGATGATGAGGAGTAGTTATGGGACTCTAGTGACTACTATAACGATGAGTAGGAAGTGTGATAGGACTACCCCCATGCTATGGAAATGGGACTTTTGATCAATGTATCACATATTTTACTGAGATATTGGTGCTCACAGATGTAACCACTTCTATTTTGGACATAATATTAAATATATAAATATGCACATGGATGTAATCTCTTATTTAAATTATGTCACCATCCCAAATTTCTGAGAGTTATTATTTTATTTGCAAAATACTTTATGTTAAATTTAATTACAAATTTTTGTAATTATGATCAGTTTTGATCAAGGATGAATGTAATTACTGAATATTATTATTTAAATAAATTAATTAGGAGATAAACACCCAAGAGGACTGTTGAATGAGTGTTCACTCACCCACTAGGAGGAATGGAAGCTATTGGAAAGTATGGGACAGATGGCAACAATTGCATCACACCACTAGCTGTTGGTTATGGGACAAATACCCCTAAAAATAGGGAATTATCCCCCAGGTGGAGGGAGTGAGCAGGAAGCTCATTTAATGACCTAGTAACATCTGAAAAGGCCTAGGTATCCTATAAAGGCAAATTCGAATTGAGCAAGCAGCTCTTAATCAATATTTCTGCAGAATATTTTCCTCATGTGAATAAGGTGATCACAAGAGAGATTCGAATAGGGAGGCTAGTGGTGACTGTGATCTTAAGTCTGCATTATTGCTGAGAGGAACCAGAGATGCTAGTGCAGATCTATTGGACTGCTAACTATTAAAGATTCTGAAGTTATTTGCTATAGCAAGAAGAAGTCCTATTTCCTGAGTTTTTTCCTCCTAGTGGTTCAGTGAACAGGCTTGGGGGTCCTAAGACAGTATTTGACTATTTTCAGGAATTGGTTGGGTGGAACAGTCTTCTTGGGCTATTTGTTGCCCTACAAATTTATCCAGGTTCTACAGATTTTCTACTTATCCTCAGTTAATAATTCTGCTCTGTTTTTAACTAGTATTTTCTGTTTTTCTGTTTTCAAAAAAAGAATTTAATCCTAGAATTGTTTAAATCCTGAAAGAGTAAGTTTAATTATGACTTAGAATTAATAAATCAATATCTATATTTTTCCCCATATTGTTTGTGCATCGTACTCTAGTATAGATATGCAATTTAAAGATAGATTAAAGGATAGGCAGATTGCCATTTTGAAATTCGATAGTTAAGAATAGTAATTCATATGTTTATTGTTTTCTGTTTTATAAGTACTAAATGTAAAGAGTTCTGTATAATATTATTATATATATGAAATGTTTTCTTAAATCATATGAAAAACAAGCAAAGCATAATTTCTGTATAGTTGCATTACATCTTTCTTATCAACATTATGAACATAGAAATTAGGTAGAACTCATCTCTCTATATATCATATTATGTTTTTCCATACAATAACAGAGCATCAAAACATATGGTTGAAATCATCATACCAAGAATGTTCAAAACAATCATTATACAGTTTTCACATTGCATTTTATACACACTATTTCCACTTCTCATTATACACAAGTTTTTCAAATCAAACAATAGTTCCTTGAAAGTTCTTTTATAAACATTTAATTTTCTTCTCAGAACATTAGAACACAGCATTAGGGTTGGACCTATTGTTTTCATTACAATCGGATTTATTACCTTCGAAGCATCTTACATTATACAGTTACTACCTCTGACAGAGTACATAAACCCTAACCAAAACAATTACAATATCTACCTACGACATTTAGTAGCTAGCACAGTTTTCGACATACATTTCTTACCCTTAGATTTCAGTTTAACTTTTTGTTTCCAATCAACGAGAATCGTTATTTTGACATAGACATTATCTTTCTTTTCTTAACAAAGTTAAGACCTATTCTATCATTGCCCGATTATTATAGTTTTGAAATCAACAAAACAATGCATCAGATATGACTTACTATCTAGAAAATAAACCATTTAGCACTGTGTAAAAACGATAGTATAACATTTGAGAGGCAGAATGTATCTCCCAGGATAGATGAGCCACTACTCTGTTACATTCCACATTTATGCATATCAATAAGTGAAATGTCAAAATGTTTTGATTATTATAAGTTTCCATACACTTGAATGAGGAATCGATCGTTCCCAACCTCAAAACCTTACATTGTGTTCAAACAAAATTTAAAACAGGGTTTTATTCCCTTCATCATTAAATCCATAAACTTGAGTTTTACACTTTCCTCTTAGACAAAATCTAAAGCTTCGAAACAAGCATAGTGGATAGAGACGAAGGTCTTTAAGTGTAGAAGCTCTAGTTTTAAAATAAAACTCTTATCAAAAGATCAGTGACAGATGACGCCTTGGAAAATACCGAATTCTCTTTGTTGAATCCAACCACATCATCTGAGAATAAAGGAGTACCTACGAAGGTATCGAAAGGCCCGGAGCTTACCAGGGATGGAAGCCCGCGTTCTCTCTTCAAGAACCCTTGTCCACATTTCGGTCCTCGACACCTGCAACTTGACAAAGAACCACAGCTTAGAATTTGTTAACATCAGATTTCAACAAACGAAACGAAATTTAAAAACAAAAAATTATCACTTACATTCAAGAGCTTACCCTTTTAAATGAAGACCAAGTTCTTTGCCAAACTCTAGACAAGACGCCAAGATAGCCACTGGTAAACGAGATGAGGAATTTCCTTTACATTACAGTTGGGTTGTCTCATTCAAACTCTCACGGAGGGTTTTAAAACCATCAACACTTAAAACAACTCAAACCAGAGACTGACCACTTATTACAATGCTAATACAAAGGTTTAAAACCTGCAACTTCCACCTACAAGATTCGATTACGAGACCTCCTGCTATTCTTTTCTAACCCTAGAAAAATTTAGCAGCCTATCGGCCACAGGCCGAAACAATAGGAACAAATGACAAAAATTCAATCTCATAACCCAACTCATACGACAACAGCGAGGGTTTCAAATCTACGGTCCAAACTCCACACCATCAACGATCACCATGTTGCCAACGAGTTAGCTTTGGAATGTGCAACAATGGCATTTAATACCAATGTACAGTACAAGCTTGGTAATTCCACCTTGGAAAATGTAGAATTGATAATTAAACTAGCTCGAAGAGGTATTAGAACATCTAACTTTTACATAGTAGGCAATTGCAGAACAACTACATTCAACTTTCATTTCGTGGATTGTTGGAAATCCCTGTCAGCTAGGATATCAACTCAACCATTAATGCAGACCCGATTTACAACCAACAACGACGATTTCATATCCAGGGTGAAATCTTGAACCTGTCAATCACATTAAATCTTTGTCAGCATTCGTATTCCAATGACAAGTTTCATATATCAACATATAACTTTATATCATTATAAAATTTGTTAAGTCGAATCCCAAGTTTCATTTGGGTTCTAAGTTATATCGCATACCATATGTTATGGTTTTGGTTAGACCACGACGATGCATAGATTCTTATAGTATCAAGTCTAAGTTGCATATTAGACTCTTATAGAATAACAAGTTTCAAGTTATAGTTTTTCCAAAGGTAAGTTTTATAATTTTAAAATATTTGATTTATGATTTTTGTAATGGATGATAGGATGACTATAGCCATAAGTGGCATGGTTTTCATTCACACATAATTCATACCTTATGTGGATACTCTTCATAAAAGTTATCACATCCAACTCATAGAATCCCGATCGTATAGATCATACTTGAGAAGACGTTAATATTATATTTACAATTTGGTCGCATTAATATAAATTATATTATCACCGCTATAGATAGTTTATTTTGGTAAGACATTCAATGAACTCAGTGATATTCTGAACATCTTTTAGCTAACTGAATGATAAGTGTATTCTCTCTTTTCAAACATTTTAATGATTTTTTGCGATACATTGTTACTCCAGAAATGGAAAGACAAAGACAACGACAAGCCAGTTATAACCACGACTACAATCACAGTAACAAAACCACTAGTAGGATGACGTACATAGAGGACTCCATTTGTAATATTATGAAATCATAAGACTTACGTCTGAAATACAAAAATTCTAACTATGGAATTCATACCTGCGTACTTGTTGAGTCGCAATAGATTTTCTAACTTTTTACTTAAATTTTGACGTTGAATTGAATTACACTCGTACTTTTAAAACTTTGTAGCCATGAAAACTTCTTACTTGTCACCTGCACAGTAGGACATGTAATTGCTTTAGCATTGCAACTAAGTAAGCTCCAAGGTACCTCGTAGGACCCCCTTATGCATTAAAAGTCAAACTGTCAGTATCTATGCAAAGAAAACAGTGTCGCATAAATTTACCGCTCGTTTAATACATTTTTTATCAAAATCACGTGTACTGATTATATGTTAAACTGTCATTATCATTATGATGTTAAAACAGAAAACAAAAGCATGTTTAGTACTAACAGTTGTTAAATGAAATGTTGTAACAATCAACATTTATTATTCCGCAAATCTTAAATTATCATAATTATTGCTGCATTCAAAAATTTTAAATTTTTATGAAAATATGGGATGTTACATGTGGTATCAGAGCACAGATTCGAACTCTAGGCCTGAATGAGGTCCAAAACATGCAGCAGAAAATTTTCATACAGCAGAAAATTGTACTAACTAGAAAATTTGATTATTATGTTATTCAGAAATTATTTTCAATTACAGGTATGGAGAACTCAGCTGAACACTTAAGCGACAGATTTCAGCCAAACAGTCACAGTTCGGGACAACATTATGTAGAGGAAGGTCACAGGGAATTAAATAACAGTTCAATGGAACTGTTACGTGCCTTTCAAGAATTAAAAGCAGAAATCAAATCTGTGAAACAAGATAATGAAAGGATTCTGCAAGCACAAGAACAACTAAATCAAGTGATGTTTGTACACAGCCAAACAGAGAAACAAGAGAGAAACAATGAAGATATTTCCAAAGTTTAGGACATGCCTCACATGGATAAAAAAACATAAAAATCAGCGAAGTAAGAGATAGCTCAACCTCATCAGGAGATTTTATTGAAGTACGCAAAAGGAAGCGTAACTATACCAGTGATAGCAGTGAAGGAGACTCCAAACCAAGAAGGAAAATCATAAGGAATATGAGCATATTTCTGGAGAATTCAAGAAGATAAGACCTCCAACTTTCAATGGAGAAACTGAGAAAGGGGAGACAGTTGAAGCTTGGTTGTCAGGGATGAAGAAATACTTCCAGATCTACAACTATTCAGAGTTCTTAAAGGCAAAAATGGCTATATATAACTTGACCGGAAAAGCGAATATCTGGTGGCAGGACATCAAAAGGGTAAAGGGAATCAAAGATAAAGATGTAAGCTGGAGTGATTTCAAATGATATTTCAAAAAGAAGTATCTATCTGAGCAGTACTACGAAGAAAAATCTAAAGAGTTCTACGATTTGAAGTTGGGAGGTATGAATATGAAGGAAATGAATAGTAAGTTTCTGAACTTACTAAGATATGTACCATACCTCATCGAAGAGAAACCAAAAATTCAAAGGTACTTAAGTTGTTTTCCTTTTAGCATTAAAGACAGAATTGAGTACGACAGTCCTAAAACATTAGAGGAGGCTATGAGAAAGGCAGTTTTATGTTATGATACCAATCGGAAAAGAGAAGGAATGTCAAATTGGAAAAATCATAAGCCCAACAATTTTGAGCAGAAAAAGAAAAATTTCAGATTCAGTGGAAATTCCGGATTTCATAGGAAAAATTCTCATAACCGGAACTATCAAGGGAACAATTCCAGAAATAATTCACAGCAGAATTCTACAGCACCCAGAAATGCACCTAATACTGCCAAGACCAGTGAGCCAAAGACACATATTAAATGTTTTGAATGTCAAGGCCCCCATTACGCATCAGAATGTCCCTTAAGGAAGCGAAAGGCAAACAACATCAACTCTATACAGACTGAACCTACTATGGAGATGCCAAGAATTAATGCAGCACTCGACAACAGGCAAGCAGATCATCAAATCTCCATGGTAGAGATTGAAGGTATGATACATGACCATCCTGTTACTGTTTTAATTGACCCAGGTGCTAGTTTAAGTTATATATCACCATATATTGTGGAAAGTCTTAAACTGAAAACTGAAAAGTTTAGTAAATCATGGCTAGTTAGACTAGCATCTGGAAAAAAGAGGAAAGTATCAGATTTTATAGAAAACTGTGTGTTGTCCATGAATCATTTACAAACACAAATCAAGTTGAATCATCTACCTTTAGGTTCTTATGATATTATAGTTGGGATGGACTGGTTAGAAGCCCATCATGTCATCCTGGACTGTTATGGAAAAAGTTTTACATGCTTAAATGACGAAGGGAAAACTGTAGAAATAAAAGGCATTCCAAGGAAGGTAACCCTTAGACAGATTTCAGCCATGCAAGTTAAGAGGGCAGTTAGGAAAGGATGCCAAATGTTTGCAGTAAACATGGTAAATGATGAGTTTATGGATAAAGAGGACAAACTGAAATTAGAGGACATACCTGTACTAAAGGATTTTAAATATGTATTTCCTGAGGAGATTCCAGGATTACCACCCAAAAGAGATTTAGATTTTACCATAGAGTTGATACCAGGAGCAATACAAAACTCTAAAGCTCCGTACAGAATGAACATACTGAAGTTAAACGAATTAAAATCACAGTTGAAGGAGCTTATTGACAAAAAGTATATTAGACCCAGTGTGTCTCCTTGGGGAGCACCTGTCATCTTTGTTAAGAAGAAATACGAAACCTTAAGACTGTGCATAGATTATCGCCAGCTTAATAAGATGACGATCAAGAATAGGTATCCATTGCCCCACATAGATGATCTATTCGATAAGCTGCGTGGAGCAACAGTATTTTCGAATATTGATCTAAGATCAGGATATCGTCAAGTAAGAATTAAGGATGAAGATATTTCCAAGACAGCTTTCCGAACTCGGTATGGACATTACGAGTTCATAGTCATGCCGTTTGGCTTGACTAATGCCCCGACTGTATTTATGTGTCTGATGAATAATATTTTGCATAAATACTTAGACAAGTTTGTTGTTGTGTTTATAGACGACATTTTAGTGTACTCAAAAAGAAAAGAAGAGCATGATGAACATTTACGGATTATCTTACAAGTATTAAGAGATCATCAACTATATGCCAAATTTAGTAAGTGTGACTTCCACAAAGACAAAATCAGTATCTAGGACACATAATTTCAGCAGAAGGAATATCAGTTGAACCCGACAAGATAAGGGCCATTAATGACTGGCTGGTTCCTAAAGATGTGTCGGATGTAAGATCATTTATGGGCATTATTGGATATTACAAAAAGTTTATAGAAAAATTTTCAAAAATTGCCAACCCCATAACATCCTTGCAGAAGAAAGGGAAGAAATTTGTTTGGGATCATAAATGTTCTGATAGTTTCAATAAATTGAAGGAATTGTTGACTACAACACCCATCTTAAGGATAGCAGACCCCAACAAGGATTTTGTAGTTTGTACAGACGCATGCAACGACGGACTCGGTGGAGTCTTGACACAAGAAGGACATGCGGTGGCATATGAATCTAGAAAGCTGAAAGTACATGAAAAGAACTACTCTACCTATGATTTAGAGTTATTAGCAGTTATTCATGCCTTAAAAATGTGGCGTCATCACCTTATTGGCAGAAAGTTTACATTATTAATAGATAACATGGGTCTGAAATATTTATTGGATCGGACAAACCTGAATGCTAGACAAGCTAGATGGTTGACGTTCTTAAGTGAGTATGATTTCGAAATTTAGCATATTAAAGGGAATGAAAATAAGGTTGCAGATGCCTTGAGTCGCAAGGCAAAACTAAATTTCATTTCAACAATCAGTACTTATTCAACTGATTTGGAAAATCAAATTCTGGAAAAAGGTGAAACGGATGAAGAATACAGAAAAATGAAGGAAAAGACAGCAAACAAAATTCTGAAATTTGTATGGCAGATTACAGAATGAAGAAAAACGGTCTATTACTGTTTAAAAACAGATTGTATGTACCAGATATACCAGAAATAAAAATTTTGATATTAAATGAGATGCATAAAAGTCACTATTATGGTCATCCAGGCTATCAAAAGACCATTACTATGCTGAGAAAAGAATAATATTGGCCCAGAATGAAAGATGAAGTAGCAGAGTACATCGCAAAATGCTTAGACTGTCAAAAGGTGAAGGTTGAACACCAACATCCTGCTGGATTGTTGCAACCATTACCAATACCAAGCTGGAAATGGGAAGTGATCAACATAGATTTTATTACTGGTTTTCCTAAAAATCAGAAACAACATGACTCTATTATGGTAGTAGTGGACAAACTCAGCAAGGCAACACACTTTATACCTGTGAAGACTACCCATAAAGCTCCAGATATTGCAGAGATCTTTATGAAACATATTTTTAGACTACATGGAATACCAAAGATAATAATTTCAAATCGTGACTCAAAGTTTGCAGGAAACTTCTAGAGGTCACTGTTTAAGGGATTGAATACAACTTTAAATTTCAGTACAGCTTTTCACCCACAAATACATGGGCAGACAGAAAGGGTAAATCAAGTGTTAGAAGATTTATTAAGAATGTATGTTAAGGATCAGCCTAGTAAGTGGGAAGGTTATCTGCACTTAGGAAAGTTTGCTTATAATAATCATTATCATGCTTCAGCCAGACTTAATCCTTTTGAAATTATTTATGGTAGGAAATGTAATACACCTGTTTCATGGAATGATCCAGTAAATAGAGTTGTTTTAGGACCTGAATTATTGCAGGAGTTAGAACTAATTGTGAAACAAGTTCAAGGAAATTTAAAATCTTCCCAAGATAGGCATAAAAGTTAAGCAGATTCAAAAAGAACTCATAAAGAGTTCCAGGTTGGTGAACATGTATTCCTCAAGGTAAGACCGAAAAAGAGTTCACTGAAATTGGGAAGCTGTGCCAAGTTGGCACCCAGGTATTGCGGTCCTTTCGAAATATTGTCTAAGGTTGGAGCAGTGGCATACCAACTGGCTTTGCCACCTAACTTAAAAATACATAATGTTTTTCATATATCGTTTTTAAAGAAATATGTGCACGATACTACTCATGTTGTAAACTAGAATGATGTACAGGTGGGACAAGACGGAGATTTTCTAGTGGAACCGAATTGTATCCTCGGAAGGAGGGAAACTATTCTCTGGAATCGCAACATTGGGAAAGTGAAGGTGCAATGGAAGCACCTCAGCCCAGAAGAGGCAACCTGGGAGTTGGAGAGTAGTATGCGGGCAGCATACCCAACTCTGTTTCAGGAACACTCGAGGAGTGATTAACCAACATCGAGGACGATGTTGAGACTTAAGGGGGGTGTATGTCACCTACCCAAATTTATGAGAATTATTATTTTATTTGCAAAATACTTTATGTTAAATTTAATAACAAAGTTTTGTAATTATGATCAGTTTTGATCAAGGATGAATGTAATTACTGAATACTATTATTTAAATAAATTAATTAGGAGACAAACACCCAAGAGGACTATTGAAAGAGTGTTCACTGACCCACTAGGAAGAATGGAAGCTATTGGAAAGTATGGGACAGATGGCAGCAGTTGCATCACACCACTAGCTGTTGGTTATGGGACAACTACCCCTAAAAATAGGGCATTATGCCCTAGGTGGAGGGAGTGAGAAGGCAGCACATTTAATGACCCGGGTAACATCTGAAAAGGCCTGGCAGCCTATAAAGGAAAATTCAAATTGAGCAGGCAGCTCTTAATAAATATTTCTGCAAAATATTTTCCTCATGTGAATCAGGTGATCACAAGAGAGATTCGAATAGGGAGGCTAGTGGTGAATGTGATCTTAAGTCTGCATTATTGTTGAGAGGAACTAGAGATGCTGGTGTAGATCTATTGGACTACTAACTATTGAAGATTCTGAAGTTATTTGCTACAGCAAGAAGAAGTCCTATTTCCTGAGTTTTTTTCTCCTGGTGGTTCAGTGAACAGGCTCGGGGGTCCTAAGACAGTATTTGACTATTTTCAGGAATTGGTTGGGTGGAACAGTCTTCTTGGGTTGTTTGTTTCCCTACAAATTTATCCAGGTTCTACAGATTTTCTACTTATCCTCAGTTAATAATTCTGCTCTATTTTTAACTAGTATTTTCTGTTTTTCTGTTTTCAAAAAAAGAATTTAATCCTAGAATTGTTTAAAGCCTGAAAGTGTAAGTTTAATGATGAATTAGAATTAATAAATCAATATCTATATTTTCCCCATGTTGTTTGTGCATCGTACTCCAGTATAGATATGCAATTTAAAGATAGATTAAAGGATAGGCAAATTGCCATTTTGAAATTCGATAGTTAAGAATAGTAATTCATATGTTTATTGTTTTCTATTTTATAAGTACTAAATGTAAAGAGTTCTGTATAATATTATTATATATATGAAATGTTTTCTTAAATCATATGAAAAACAAGCAAAGCATAATTTCTGTATAGTTGCATTACATCTTTCTTATCAACATTATGAACATAGAAATTAGGTAGAACTCATCTCTCTATATATCATATTATGTTTTGCCATACAATAACAGAGCATCAAAACATATGGTTGAAATCATCATACCAAGAATGTTCAAAAAAATCATTATACAGTTTTCACATTGCATTTTATACACACTGTTTCCACTTCTCATTATACACAAGTTTTTCGGATCAAACCATAGTTCCTCGAAAGTTCTTTTATAAACATTTAATTTTCTTCTCAGAACATTAGAACACAGCATTAGGGTTGGACCTATTGTTTTCATTACAATCGGATTTATTACCTTCAAATGATCTTACATTATACAGTTACTACCTCTGATAGAGTACACAAACCCTAACCAAAACAATTACAATATCTACCTACGGCATTTAGTAGCTAACACAGTTTTCGACGTACATTTCTTACCCTTAGATTTCAATTTAACTTTCTGTTTCCAATCAACGAGAATCATTATTTTGACATAGCCATTATATTTCTTTTCTTAACAAATTTAAGACCTATTATATCGTTGCCCGATTATTACAGTTTCGAAATCAACAAAACAATGCATCAGATATGACTTACTATCTAGAAAATAAACCATTTACACTGTGTAAAAACGATAGTATAACATTTGAGAGGCAGAATGTATCTCCCAGGATAGACGAGCCTCGGCTCTGTTACATTCCACATTTATGCATATCAATAAGTGAAATGTCAAAATGTTTTCATTATTATAAGTTTCCCTACACTTGAATGAGGAATCGATCATTCCCAACCTCAAAACCTTACATTGTGTTCAAACGAAATTTAAAACAGGGTTTTATTCCCTTCATCATTAAATCCATAAACTTGAGTTTTACACTTTCCTCTTAAGCAAAATCTAAAGCTTCGAAACAAGCACAATGGATAGAGATGAAGGTCTCTAGGTGTAGAAGATATAGTTTTAAAACAAAACTCTTATCAAAAGACCAGTGACAGATGATGCCTTGGCAAATACCGACTTCTCTCTGTTGAAGCCAACCACATCATCTGAGAATAAAGGAGTACCTACGAAGGTATCGAAAGTCCCAGAGCTTACCAGGGATGGAAGCCCGCATTCTCTCTTCAAGAACCCTTGTCCACATTTCGGTCCTCTACACCTGCAACTTGACAAAGAACCACAGCTTAGAATTTGTTAACAGCAGATTTCAACAAACGAATCGAAATTTAAAAACAAAACATTATCACTTACGTTCAAGAGCTTACCCTTTTAAATGAAGACCAAGTTCTTTTCCAAACTCCAGACAAGATGCCAAGATAGCCACTGGGAAACGAGATGAGGAATTTCCTTTACATTACAGTTGGGTTGTCTCATTCAAACTCTCACGGAGGGTTTTAAAACCATCAACAATTAAAACAACTCAAACCAGAGACTGACCACTTATTACAATGCTAATACAAAGGTTTAAAACCTGCAACTTCTACCTACAGGATTCGATTACGAAACCTCCTGCTATTCTTTGCTAACCCTAGAAAAATTCGGCAGCCTGTCGGCCACAGACCAAAACAATAGGAACAAATGACCAAAATTCAATCTCATAACGCAACTCATACGACAACAGCGAGGGTTTCAAATCTACGGTCCAAACTCCACACCATCAACGATCACCATGTTGCCAGCGAGTTAGCTTTGGAATGTGCAACAGGGGCATTTAATACCACTGTATAGTACAGGCTTGGTAATGCCACCTTGGAAAATGGAGAATTGATAATTAAACTAGCTCGAAGACATATTAGAACATCTAACTTTTACACAGTAGGCGACTACAGAACAACTACATCCAACTTTCATTACGTGGATTGTTGGAAATCCCTGTCAGCTAGGGTATCAACTCAACCATTAATGCAGGCCCGATTTACAACCAACAACGATGATTTCGTATCCAGGGTGAAATCTTGAACCTTTCCATCACATTAAATGTTTGTCAACATTCGTATTCCAACGACAAGTTTCAAATATCAACATATAACTTTATATCATTATAGAATTTGTTAAGTCGAATCCCAAGTTTCATTTGGGTTCTAAGTTATATCGCATACCATATGTTATGGTGTTGGTTAGGCCACAACGATGCATAGATTCTTATAGTATCAAGTCTAAGTTACATATTAGACTCTTATAGAATAACAAGTTTCAAGTTATAGTTTTTCCAAAGGTAAGTTTTATAATTTTAAAATATTTGATTTATGATTTTTGTAATGGATGATAGGATGACTATAGCCATAAGTGGCATGGTTTTCATTCACACATAATTCATCCTTATGTGGATACTCTTCATAAAAGTTATCACATCCAACTCATAGAATCCCGATCATATAGATCATACTTGAGAAGACATTAATATTATATTTACAATTTGGTCGCATTAATATAAATTTTATTATCACCGCTATAGATAGTTTATTTTGGTAAGACATTCAATGAACTCAATGATATTCTGATCATCTTTTAGCTAATTGAATGATAAGTGTATTCTCTCTTTTCAAACATTTTAATGATTTTCTGCGATACATTGTTACTCCAGAAATGGAAAGACAAAGACAACGACAAGATAGTTATAACCACGACTAGAATCACAGTAACAAAACCACTAGTAGGGTGACATACATAGAGGACTCCGTTTGTAATATTATGAAATCATAAGACTTACGTCTGAAATACAAAAATTCTAACTATGGAATTCATACCTACGTACTTGTTGAGTCGCAACAGATTTTCTAACTTTTTACTTAAATTTTGACGCTGAATTGAATTACACTCGTACTTTTAAAACTTTGTAGCCATGAAAACTTCTTACCTGTCGTCTGCACAGTAGGACATGTAATTGCTTTAGCATTGCAGCTAAGTAAGCTCTAGGGTACCTCGTAGGACCCCCTTATGCATTAAAAGTCAAACTGTCAGTATCTTTGCAAAGAAAACAGTGTCGCATAAATTTACCGATCGTTTAATACATTTGTTATCAAAATCACGTGTATTGATTATATGTTAAACTGTCATTATCATTATGATGTTTAAATAGAAAACAAAAGCATGTTTAGTACTAACAGCTGTTAAATGAAATGCTGTAACAATCAACATTTATTATTCTGCAAATCTTAAATTATCATAATTATTGCTGCATTCAAAAATTTTAAATTTTTATGAAAATATGGGATTTTACAAATTAGCCTTATATTATTATGATGATTGTGATGCGATGCAATGTATGCTTGATTATGTACATGTGGATGCATTATATGATGGATTGATAAAATGTATATGCAGGGTTTATTTCTTTATTATTGATGATGAATATGTTAATCTAGAATTTGATTTGTTGTATGATCCACGACACCATTGAGAATATTGGGTATATAAATGAATGTAATGAATTCAAGCTATCTAACCAATTGTCTAGCACGTAGGTACTTTCTAAATAGGCAAGGATTGTGTACCTGATTACAATTATTCAACTGTGTGACACGAAGTTGGGAATCAAGGTAAACACGAAAGTGACAAATGCACATATGGAGAGAATCTGTCAAGAGGCAAACCACAACATCATATTCTTCTTGGTTACTAGTGGTTGTTCCAATAAATAATCCACTAACATGGGTCATTACATGCGATGGGAAATAAAGGACCCATGAGGTCAAGGTGAGATTCAAGGAGTATCTATTTGCACCATCTGTGTAATTGATATATCAGGAAAGTTGAGGATCCATATAGGAGGAACAAATAAACATACAAAAGACTCACTCCTAACAGAAATAAAAGAATTCTATGATACAAGCAAAAATGATAGGTCAGTCTCATGCATGGTATTTGTTTAGGTACAACCCGTTGTATGGATTCTTCAAGAGCTGGCCATCTAGACTGATGAGGACGTATGTCCCCTTATATAGGCAGTGTTAGATGATATAGGGTCCCTACCACATGGAATCAAACTTTCCTCAACCAATTTTGTCATGGGCTTGATCGTAAACAAGGACAACATCACGTTCATGGAATAGGTGTCAGTGGACGTGACTATCATAATGGGATTTTGAATTTTTTTTGGTAGCCACAATGTTTTGGATGAGCACATTAAGATCTCATCCACTTGGTCAAAAGTGATCAAGAGTTGTTTCAGAGACGGAGTCTCTAGAAAAATTTTGACGACAAGGTGTAAAGAGTGGATTTGGCACTATATAGGTAACAAAGACTCCACTCCATGGACGAGATGAAATAGAGTAAACCCAGTGGCTATTTTGGTAGATGTCTAATACACCCATAAGGTATCAAAAAGCATATGATGCCACTTGGAATTCTACTTATCCACTATCCATTGAAGCATGGTTTTGAGAACCTCATTGACTTGTGCTTATCCATTTTACATTAGAGCATGGTCTTTCCAAATAGTCTCTTCAAAATGTGAACTCTTATCAGACTTCATTTTCCAAGGGACACCAAATCAAGCAATAATGTGATTAAAAAATAAATGCACCGCCATTTTAGCAATGTTATTATATGTCAACATGGCTTCAACCCATTTGGAGAAATAGTCGACAACCACTATGATGTACTTATGGATACCAGTTGATGTAGGGTTGCACTCCATGAAGTTGATGTCCCATTTGTAGAATGGACCAACGATGAAAAATGAGTATAATGGTGTAGGTGAGGTCCTCACCTTCGGGGCAAAGAGTCAAAAATTGTGAAAGTGTTTAACTATAGTAATGCAATCAAAAAATAAGGTGGGCCATAAATAACCAATGCAGATGATATTTTGGGTGGTGTCCATACCCAAGAGATGACCACCACAAGCCTTTATATGGCAGTTGTTTAAGACATGTTCAACTTCATCATGTATGAGACAACGTCGTAAAGTCGAATCCACTCCATGTTGATATAGAACATCATCGATAAGAAGGTATTATGCGGATTGGTGATGAATCCAATGAATATCATCATAGTTGAGTTGAGAACTAGACTTCTGAGTGCGCAATAAACAAGGATGTCCCGTACCAAGGATCATCCGAAGAAATGGTGAACACATGTTCATTCGGAAGATGGCCCTGTATAGGGGATGAGTGGGTATCAGAGGGTAGGTTTGTACTAATCTCCACCAATGCCAAATCCTTTGTACTCTTAGTGGCCACAAAATTGAGATCACACTCTTAAAGGATAATGGTCTACTTAGTGACCCTACCTTGAATGAGGCATCGATTCAAGAGACATAATATAGGGTTTGAGTCTGTGATGACTTTTTTTTCTCACGAATGTTGACACGGGAAAATTTTAGGTATAGGAGTCCTTTCAGTTTTTGTCAAAATTTTGGTCATATTTAGATAGCTTCTGGTCATAGTTTTCAAAAGTTATGTCATATCCTTATAATGATGTGTCAAGTCCAAAATTTGTGATTACGCTTAAGTGGTGGAACGGGGTGTTTTTATGTTGATTGAGTCCTAATGATCCTGGGCTAAACCTTTCACATCCATCACCCTCTCTCCTTGTCACGTCACCATTGATTTTAAACTTCTCTAGTGCCAAGGGTCATTTCTAAACTAGGCGCGCTACTAAAATTCTTAAAATTCTGCAGCAAAACAATCAAATCCTAACAACGGTCGCTACAAAAGTTGTCAAAAGTGCTAATTACATCTTAAGTGGTCTTAAAATTCATTTGCAACGTGTCTCATGGTTCATAATTGTCACTAAGTCTATTTCTTGAGTCACATGAGTCGGTTAAGTATCTTAATGCCTACCAAAAGCACACCAAAAGCATCTTCAAACTGAGTTTCTTTCGTTGATAGTCATTACCCTAGAGGCTGTGATCCTGGTTACAGGTGTCAAGTTTGGTAGTTTCATGGCATTTAACATACCATGGCGACGAAGCCAGCGTAGAAGAGACAAAAGAAAGGAGGAGTTGTCGTGCACTTCGAGCCACGGGACACCAAATTCTTTGAAACAAACCCAAAAGTCAAGAAATTTTTCCAGCGAGTGGGTTTTTTCAGATTCCGTGAAAAGTTGCAGGGGTTCCATAAACAGGTTTCCAAATACTTCGTGCTGAACTTCGATGGAATCAAAACTAAGATAGGCCCTCTTGAGATGGAATTTTCCATAGACTCCATCACTGCTGCTACAGAAATACCATGCCATGGAGAGCAATGGTTCAAAGTGACGAAGTTTCAGTTGAACAAATGTGATGAATTTTTGAAAGAAGAGCACAAGGGAGCATATTTGACTCATGGGATACCAAAGGCTTGGTTGTCAGAGAAATATGAGACACTTCTATTTGCCATCAGGAAATTCTTCACCTATGAGGGAAGATTTGACACAGTTTACCAATTTCACTTCAAATTGTTACTGCATTTCACTGGAAAAAAAAATTTAGACGTCCCTTGTTACCTGTACATGAGTCTTGGAAAAATGGCAGACAAGGCACAGTCTAAACCTGAAAAGGCAGAACACTATATGTTTCATTTCATCTTAATCAAATTGTCGGTGCTTGAAGAGCTTAAGAAAATAAACAGGGATTGGAATACATTTCTTTTCTTAGTTGGTTATGATCCTGAAGTGGTAGGCACTCTTTCAGCAAGGAAAAGTACTCCTAGCTCAAAAGAAAAAAATCGTAAGGTTTCTAACCAAGAAAATGTAAGGGAAAAAGACAGGAGTAAGGGACAGAGCAAGGGTAAAAGGCCTATGGAGCAAATTCCTAGGGTTTTAATAGATATACAAGATACTCCTGAAATTCAAAAGAGTAAAAAGAAGATAAAAGGAAAAAAGCTAGCTTTTTATGAAGAAATGGTGGAGGCTAGGAAACCTAGGACTAGGTCAGCAGTGAAAGGAAAAAAAATATGGAAAATGAGACATCAAAGACTCCACATGAGCAATCTATCTTACCAAAGAAGAAGAAAAACTCCAAAGTACAACCATCTGAACAGTCACAAGCTGATGATTCAGAAGTGGAAAAGCTGAAAGTGCAATTGAAAGAAGCCCAATTGACGATTGTCCAATCGAAAGAAGAAGATAGGAAACATGGGATTGAAATAGTTGGAACTCTGGACCTATATGAAAAGGCCTTAATGGATGCTAAAGGAGTGGTAAGAAGATCACTACCCTTAGATCACCAAGTTCATAGTTTGTACAGACAAAATAGATCCCTTCAAGCAAAAAACAAAGAATTGAATAAAGAATTGCAAATGTTAAAAGAAGAGGTTACTAACGGTAATCTTGACATCCTTGCTAAGGAAACTCTTGATTTTGATGAACTCAGACCATAATATGCTCAAAATGCAGTTTTGGAGGTTCAAAAAATGTTTGGAAAGAGTCAGACAAGTTTTGCACAAAAATGTGATTTCCAAAAACTTTTGTAGCGCCAACCATATAAAAACAGCAAAAATGCTACATAATTTATGAAAGTGGCAGTTTTACAGCACCGAAGGCCAAAAAATGAACGTGGGACTCTACATAAAATTTCAAATTTGCTCCAGCTCAGCTAATAAGTCAGAGTTTGACTTTTACATGGACAGATTGACACCGCGGTAGTATAAAAAGCATGTTTGTACATATTTTTTCCTTCGAAGTAATTAAGGAGTTTTAGTTAGGGTTAAGTCCTAAAAGTAAGGAAATGGTTAACATAGGTTATTTATAACCATTCCTAAAAGATAGTGTTGGTTTTCTTATGTGTCACAAGTATGTAACTATTTTCTATTTTGAGAAGAAAGCTAGAGGCTCGAATTTGTAACTGAAAAATGTAGCTTTTTCTCTATATATGGGATGAAAAAGACTTGTAAAGGGTTGAGACCCAAGAGAGGAGAGACTAATGTGTGATGTAAACATATTTTGCAGAGATTAATAAAGAATTTGGAGCTTGAAATTTTGAAGATATTACAGATATTCATGAGTTATTATTCTGCGGTTTGTAACATTTCTCATGTGTATGTTTATTTCTTTGTTCACTTTTCATATTGTTCATCTTCTATGCATTTGAGGGAGAATATATGAGTTGGAATTCATAATTTATGCTCTAATTCATCAGACTTGAATGTTATCACCTGTTCCTTCCAAATTTAATGTTGAATTCACCAATGCTAGGTGATTAATGTTAATGGCTTGTGAATTCTTTATTCCACTTTCATCATTGAAATCCTAAACTTGTCTGCAAAAATGATACCTACCTTGCCTCTGTGATAAACTTCATGTTGGTTTCCAAGTCATTTGAAAATATCTCTATCATTTTGACTCCATGCCCAATGGCCCTTTTATGAACATATCATCCATAAATCTTTTCATAGAAACCCTATCATTACACACAGACCTGACCTCTATTTTAGCAATTAATCCTCATTCAAGGAACCATTAGTCTGAAAAATATTTGAGAGAGAGCCCTCTCTAGTTGGAAAGGTCAGATTCCAACCTAAAGTAGGTTTGTGGTTACCTCAAGATATTTTTCCCATAGGAAGAGGAAAATCTGAGTGATAACAACGAGAATATAATGATGTATTTTATGGATGGAAAAAACAATAGCTAAGGCTAGCTTCTCCTCATGAGGGTATGAGAGAGAGGGCCCAGATAAGTTATTATTAACATAGACTATGACATGTTATTGATGGTCAACTTCCTCTTGAACGAGAACTCTGATGACAACGCAATGTGATGTTGAGATGTAAAGGGTGAAATCCTTCAAAAAGTTTGGAGAACTAATCAGGGGAGTTGAAGTAAAAGCCCATTTTAAGGCATCAAAACAAGCTTGTGCTTGCTCATTTTAGATGAAAGGGACATTGGAATGGAGAAGATGCAAAATCCATGAAAATTCATGGCATAATCCAAGATAAAACGATGTAAGAAGTTAGTCTTTCCTTGAATACTTTTCAACTGGCATGAGGTCTTCGCAGGAGGGAAGGTCAGAGGTTACGAATGGCTTGAAACTTTAAAAGATCAACAATGATCCCTTTTCTAGATATGATGAATCCCATAGTTAAGTGGGTTCAAGTGGATGTCATATTTGCGACATCTAAGGAAAACATGACAAATATCCTCAAGATACTATGAGGATTTCTTGGAATCGGTAGTAAGTTCATCCAAGTACATTCTAGGATGATGTGGACCATATCATGAAAGCAATGTGACCTGGCGCATTGATATGTGGACCCAACATTTTTTAGTTTGATTGGCATGAATTGGTGAGAAAATGTCCCCCATGGGGTGATGAAGGCGGTTTTGTACCAGTCCTGTTGGTGAATTTGGATCTAGTTATACCTCGAGAACCCATCCATGAAGGATAGGGCCTCATCTCCGATGAATACATCGATAATTTGGTAGATGAAGGGTGTTGGGTAGTTGTCTCTGGGACACGCTATGTTAAGATCTGGGAAATCAATGCAAACATGGAGTGTGCCTTGCTTCTTATTGATTGGAAAAAGGTTGGACACCCAAGTGGTATACGCAATCAAATAAATGATTCTAGCTTTACATAACTTGTAGATCTTAGCTTTAATTCCTAGAGATTTGGAAGGATGTATGGGTTTGTGTTTTTGAAGCACATGTTCGACATTAGGCCATGTATCAATATGTTGTTCAATGATGGTAGGGTCAAATCCTAACATTTCAGCGTACGACTAAGCAAAAACGTCACAAAACTCATGAGCCTTGTAGGCAGTAGCCTCTTAAGGGTTACAAGAATCACCTAAAAGGATGTTCTTAGTGACATGAGGTTTAAATGAAATATCCACCTAAATGGTGGGGAAGATATTGGCCATATTACCTTCTTTAAAGGAATCTAGAGAAAGGATCTAGTTCTTGAACCAATCCACATTGTCAGGAGAATTATTTCGACTCAATGGAGAATTGATTTGAAGGAGGGCATGAAGGGTATGGTTCCTCGAGAATGAACTGGGAGCGTGGTGCATATCATTCCATGGGAATTTGAGGCTTGTAAGGGCTTCAATAATGTCTTCATCGATTTTAAAGGATCAAACAAATAGGTTAGAGGGACTCAAATTTGTTGATGTGACCATAGAGGTCTAAAATGAAGATGAAGAGGGATCGCTAGAAGACGAAAGGTAATAGATTGAAATCGTCCCATTATATGAGGGAGTAGGGGGAGGTACCTCCTCAATGGTGGTGATGTGTGATTCAAGGGATATTCAATGAAGGTCATCCATTATGGACCAAAAAATTTGGAGATAAGTGTAGCGGTGCGAATAGTGGCCATAAATTCCACACCGTGCACAAGGATGGTTGGTGCGCAATGCCTTGTTGTGTTGTTTGGTAGCATCAGGGAGAGTGATATGGACCACAGGGGTTTCCACATTAGTCTTCTCCTATTGTACATGGATATGAGCACATAATATGGGAAAATATAGACACTAATGGGTTGCATGACCCAATATATTGCACACAGTGCAAGGCATAGGAGCTCATGCTAGTATAGAGGATGGAAGGTTTATGATCATATCTAGAATAGAATATGAGGCCACATTTTGGGTATCCTAAACTTTCTTTTGGAAAAAGGCTAGGTGGAAGAGGTGGTTTCTTTCATAACCATGGGTGGTGGGGCATTGGAAGTACCAACTAGTTGGACGGGATTTAAGACCGCCTCTTGGGTAGGTAGGGAGTCTAGTGGGGTTAGGTACTAGACAAGAAGACCTAACGTCAAGACTAGAAGGTTAAGAGTGTCCATCACAGGGGTTCCTACAATTCTAGGAGGAGGAAAGAGGAATGAAACTTGATGTATAGAAAATCCCTCCCATGGGTGGCCTAAGGCTGGGTTGGGTATAGGATAAGGTTGAGGTTGGGGTGTAGATTTCTCATATGTGATAATGCACAATTCTGATATCTCCACCTTTGGTGGGGGAGGAGGTAGGGCATGGAAGGACCTGACAAGGGAGGCATCTTGGAAGATGCCAAGACCTACACTCGAGAACGAAGGAATTGATAGAATTCCATTAAATTTATTGTCAATCATAGGAAAGACATGATCCAAACAAGCCAGTCCCTTGGGATTATAATAAGTGATTCAATCAAGCATGATGATCTTCCCGTCACGGGGGGATATCATGATTCTAAACACCATGGAAGCGATCATTTTCATAGCGTACATGTAGTTATGACAAAGGTGGAGGTTTTAATATAATTGGGTGTTAACAACCTCGATGCCAATCAAAACTGTTCCTCGGCCAATTGGATGAGGGAATTTTGTAAGCGACATTGTGGTTGAGCATCATGGGCATCATAAGTGAACAACATCATAAGGAATGCAATGAGATTAAGAGAACCTAATTTATTCCAAGCATGAGTGGACATGAAATAAGTGGAGGCACCTTCATTAATAATACAACAATGAATAACCAAGTTCCTGACAGAAAATGAAATCTAAAAGGCCACCAAATAGGGCATCCGAGGATCCGCTTGATCAAGGTCAAATGCCATGAGGTGAGCATTAGAAGGATCGATCACACCCAAAGCATACAACAAACCTTTGCGCTGCATAAGGAAATTCTTGAGAACCTATAATGTATACATGGTGCCAGGAGATTGGGCCAAGTCATCCACATTAAATCTAGCTCAGGTATTGGGTTTATTGGGCACACGACGCAAAGGAATCTTAAGTATATTTGGGATGTTGTATGTGTTAAATTTTGAGCATTAATTCACAATAATCTAGGATCTTTACTGAGAGAATAACATATACAGTATATAAATGCATAACAGTCACAATAAGCATGACAAGCATCACAAGAATCAAAAGCATGAGAGACAAGAGACACAGAGTTTCCGTGGGGAAAAACCTAAGGTGAAAAACCCCACAACTTCCTCAGAGATAGAGAGAGAAATGGCTCAACCAAATTACAACCAAAATACACTGAGATAGTCTCCTAGTAGCAGATGATCCTCCTCCTCACTAGTGCACCACTTTCTGAGTGAGAGAGAGATGACTTTCCGAATGATCTAAATAGAGATCACCTGATCTCTATTTATACTAACCTGTTTTCCAAGTGACCTTATGGGGCCGACTTGTCTAGCTAGGTACATCCACATTATAATATATATATTTCAGGGCTGACCCCACACATGGTGGTCTAATAACCCATCGGCAAGTACACACACTTGTGACACTTGTCAATCCACATGACGACACTTCCTTATAGAGGAATAACACATCTCTAATAAGGGTACAATAAATATATATGAAATACATAGATGAAATACATTCCGAAGTTACATATACATAAACACTCCCTCTTAACTAGGAAGGTATTTCTCGACACAGATCTGCTAGACAAGTCTTCTTCTCGGGATCATCGTCATCGTCACTGTTGCTGCTATCTCAACCAATCTCTGACTCTACTCATCATAGGAAGTTCTATAGATCCAGTCCTTTTTCATACTGGATGTAGGCCCACCACCTGCAGGTCTTCATCATCACTGGCCATACTGTGGAATCCTCAGGACTTATTACGTGCATCACAAAACCTCGAAAGATCATCCCAGGCTGTTACGAGCACATGGCTCTACCTATAGGATCTCCCAGTGCCATATTATATGTGACCTCACCACAAAACCTCGCAAGAGCATCCCAGGCTGTTACAAGCACACAGCTCTACCTATAGGATCTCCCAGGGACAGATTATATGTGGTCACCACAAAACCTCGCAAGAGCATCCCAGGCTGTTACGAGCACATAGCTCTACCTATAGGATCTCCCAAGGACAGATTATATGTGGTCATGGAAAAACCTCGCAAGAGCATCCCAGGACTTATTACGGGCACACAGCCCAACCTATCGGATCTCCCAGGGACATATTATATGCCATAGGACAAAACCTCAAAAGAGCATCTGCCAAATTTGCCAGGGCCAGATTCTATGCCATAGGAAAAACCTCGAAAGACTATCTACATATCTCATAGGACCAAATTATATGTCCTCCCAGAGCAAAACCTCGAAAGAGCATTTGCCAGATATCCCAGGGCCAAATTATATGCCATAGGAAAAACCTCGAAAGACTGTCTGCAAATCTCCCAGGGCCAAATTATATGCTCATTTGCACAACCTGATCCACGGCCATAGAGTATCAACCTGATACTCACCATACATCATCCTGATGTACACATGATCATCTTGATCATCATCACTGCAAAATCCTGTTGCATGTCATCTGGAGCAACATCTTGAAGCTCGTCATCCATGATCATCCTGATCATACAATGCATCTACCTGATGCATACCAAGTATCTACCTGATACATATCATCATACATGATCCACCTGATCATACAATGTATCCGCCTAATACAAATACAAATACATGATACATATCACCATACATGATCCACCTGATACATATACAGACACATGGTCCAAGCATCCAACATGATGCATATACAAAAATACATACACATGATCCAATCGATCATATCCAACATCCAACATGATGCGTACATACATATAAATGATCCAACTGATCATATCCAGCATCCAACATGATGTGTACATACATATATAAATGATCCAACTGATCATATCCAACATCCAACATGATGCATACATACATACATAAAAATGATCCAACTGCTCATACAAAGTAGAAACCAGAACATCATCCTGATGCTCATCATCCAGAGCTTACATCCACAGCCATGTGAAGGATCCTCCTTCCAACATGCTTGGAATGGCTTCAGCAAATGTGTCCATCACTTCTTCTTCAAAGTGTCATCAATCTGAAGAACACCAAGCCTCTCTCTGAAGTACTTGAACTTCACCCTGGCTAGTGGCTTCGTCAACACATCTGCAATCTGCTTGTCCATCGCAACATGCAGGAGCTTCACAGCTCCTCTCTGCACCATATCCCTGATATAGTGATATTTGATCTCTATGTGTTTCGACCTGTCATGAAACACTGGGTTCTCAGACAGCTTCACACAACTCTGGTTATCATAGAAGATACCAGTAGCATCCAACGGGAGATCAAATAACTCAGACAGTAGCTTCCATAGCCATACTGCCTCACAACTAGCTGAACAGGCTGCAACATACTCTGCCTCAGCTGTACTCGGTGCTACGCAAGACTGCTTCCTGCTAAACTAAGAGATCACACCTGATACCATACTGAAGCAACACCTAGATGTGCTCTTCCTATCTGCAACATTGCCATCCCAATCTGAATCAACATAACCCTGCAAGTTAAACTTTTAATTCGCTTCATACTTTAGCCCATAATCCACTGTACCCTTCAGGTACCTCAGAACATGCTTTACAACAACAAGGTGAACACTCCTCGGATCCGTCAGGAACTGGCTCAATGTGTTCACAGCAAAGCAAATATTCGGTCTCTTGTTCATCAGGTACATCAAGGACCCAATCATCTGACGATACATAGAGACATCAACTGGCTCAGATGAAGCATCACATAGAAGCTTCAGATTTAATGCCATATGTGTGGCCATGGCCTTGCAATCCACCATCCTGAATCTCTTCAGGATATCTACTGTGTGCTTCCCTTGACCAAGGAAGATCCCACCTGCACTCTGCCACACCTCCATACCTAGGAAATAATGCATCATTCCCAAATCTTTCATGTCGAACTCAGCAACAAGCTTCCTCTTCGTATCTGCACACATGTGACTCCCTGTCAGGTCTTGGGACTGCATCCCAAACATCTTCTTCATGATCGACGGATCATGGCATTCCATTTCTTCATCCCAGATCCTGGGAACTTCAATATCTTCAATAGATATCTTTGTTGCTGGAACAAATGTTGTAGTCCTTTTGTAGGTGAAGATATACGATCTTTCCTACAAAACAAGTTAAATTGCATGATTAGAAACATCTCATAATTTTCAGAACAAATTCTTTACACATAAAGAAATATGTCATGCATTCATGCAGTTATCTTAGCCAATGCTTCAATACAACATTTATCCATGTTCCACAACTTTCTAGATGCCTTCCAGTCTCTACCAGAACATTGTTAAGAGCTTGCACTACTCCCAAGATGTCACCAAAGAGGTTTCATTCTATATAAGTAGCACTGGAATGTTGAACAGTGCCATAGGCCACTTACCCATCACATGCATATTAGTAGTATACTGTTCATTAATGCAATCATTCTAATATGCACAATACATCTCCTAAGTCTATTTACATAAGCATACTATTATTTAAACAAACAAAATAGGCAAGAAATGATAATTGAAATACAGTCTTATCTTTGTTTGTTTGTTGGGTGGACTCCCTCTGAGTCTTTGCTTCCTGGCAGGAGCTGCTGAAGTAGCTTCTTCTACACCTTTCTGTTGTGGAATGTAGGAATATGGTCAACTCCCTCTGAAAATCTACATCCTTGCAGGAGCTGCTGGAGTGTGCTCCCTCTTGATCTTTGCTTCCTGCATTACCTGTCCTTGAACTTATATTCATCCTTGCTGACATCAATCTTCTTGAACCCTGGAAAGCATATTCTGTAAGCCTTCGAGCTTTCACTGTAACCCACAAAGATACCCTTCTTTCCTGAAAGATCTAGTTTAGTCCTCTTTTCCTTTGGGACATGAGTGTATACTGGACAACCAAATATTCTAAGATGGATGACTTCAGGTTTCTTACCAGAAAAGACTTCTTCTGGTGTCTTGTTGTCCAATATCTTGTGGGGTGTTCTGTTCTACACATATACAGCTGTTCTAGCTGCTTCTTCCCATAGATGCATAGGTAGATCTTGGTCATGCAACATCTCCCTTATTGCTTCCATGATTGTTCTGTTCTTCCTTTCTGCAACTCCATTCCGTTGAGGATTATAAGGAGCAGTCAACTCCCTCTTAATCCCTGAATCACTACAAAGCTTCTTGAAGTCACCTGAGGTGAATTTTCCACCATTGTCGGATCTGAATGTTTTGATCTTCTTGTCAGTTTGATTCTCCATCAAGTTTTTGAATTCCTTGAACTTATCAAACACCTCATCTTTGTTCTTCAAGAAGTACACCCAAGTCTTCCTGGAGAAGTCATAGTAAACATACCCACTCAGAGAACTGGATGACATAGGACCATATACATCTGAGTGGATGATTTCCAAGATGTCTTTTGCCTTGCTTTCATTTCTTGGGAAAGCCTTCTTAACGTTCTTACCTTTTGCACATCCTTTGCAAACACCTTCATGTTTGGTCTTGATTTCAGGAAGACCCCTTACAGCCTTGCTTGCAATTGGAAGTGCCCTATAGTGCATATGAGCAAGTCTTCTATGCCAAAGTTCACTTGGCTCCATGGATTCATGTACCATGGCATGTTTAGGTTGTCCCTTCAATTTATACAAACCTCCCTCTTGCTCTCCAATCACTACTGCATCATCTATGTTCTTTCCCTTTGGCCACATTAGGACTTGGCCATCCACAAATGCAACTCTCATACCTTTTGCATCCAATGCAGAGATGGAGAGTAAGTTCTTCTTGAGCCCAAGTACATAAAGGACTTCTTTCATCTTCAAAGATTTTCCAGAATCTAGGTTGTAGGAGGCTTCACCACTTCCTTTGATTAGGTATTGATAATCATCCCCAAGTTTCACCTTATGGGGTGATTCATGTTCAGATAGATTCAAAAATTATTCCTTAAACCCAGTCATGTGTTTGGAAGCCCCACTATCAATCAACCCATCATTACAACCATGGGAGATAGTACCTGTGAGAGTAGAAATTAGAACATATTCTTCTTCACTTGATGAGTCATCATCACTATCACTTTCTTCCCTAGCCTTCTTCTTTGGGGGTTCATCATCTTCGGCAGCATGAGCATGATATCTTCTTTTGCTATTCTTCTTCTTCTTATTGAATTTGTTGTTGTTGTCTTTCTTCTTCTTGGGACAATCTGAAGCAAAGTGTCCCTTCTCATTGCAATTGAAGCATCTGAGATCTTTCTTATCTTTATGATAATGGTGGTGTGAGAATCTTCTGTTATGAGATGATTCCTTCTTGGACTTGCCTTTCCTGGCATGTGTTGTGAGAGCTTGATCTTCATTTCCCATCTTTTCTTCTCCGGCCACAAGCCTAGCTTCTTCTTAAGAGCATTCTTCCTGCAATCTGTTGAAGGAGATCAACTTCTTCCTTGCACAGATTCCTTGAATAAAGGAATCCCATGACCTGGGTAGGCCATTTAGAGTGGTCATCACCACTTCACCATTCTCCACCATTTCATCCACTGCTTCTAGTTGTTCCTTGATCTGGGAGACCCTTGAAAAATAAGATTGAATGGTTTCTCCATTCTGAAACTTTACTCCTTTCAATTGGTTCCGTAGGGTCATCTTCCAATTTATGTTCTTCCCTTCAAATAGCTTGGTCGAAGAGTCAAACATCTCCTTGGGTGTCTTTAGAGAAGACACATGGGGTATGCGATGGTCTTTGATAGAACCAACAATGATTCTCTTTGCCTTGACCAAGTTTTTCTTATGCAATACCTTAGCCTCTTCATCCTCTGTGATAGGGATGTCTTCTTTTACATATGAGTCCAACTCATTCTCTTCCAGGATTAACCCAATCCTATACTTCCAAGCTCGGAAGTTATCAACTCCTTCAAGCTTATCCTCAAGCTTGGTGTGGTGAGACATCTTAAAGAGTACTTCAAATGGAAATAGAAAAGATTTAGGTCTTACCACTTGAAATGCTGAAAACTGAATCTGGTCCTGGATTAGGGTTTGTCGAAAAAACCCTAAAAATTCAAAATGTGAATTTCAACTTTCTGAAAGGATAGAAAGATGCACCTTGATGAGCTGATCAGCTTGGTGTGTTCAGAATTTGAGATCAGCAAAGCTTTACCCTTCAGATTTGCCTTTTTTTCCTCCCGGGTTCACTAGGGAGAGCCCTGAATTAGGGTTTGAGTTTCCCGGAGATCTACCCAACCAAAAATCTCAATCCAAAGCTCTAAACTTCGATTTTTGCAAGGAGCTTCCAGCTATGTCTTCAGATTTCAGAAATTCCTATTTTTGTGGAAACCCTAATTTTTAGGGCCAAATCTGAAAATGCTCAGAATTGAATTATGATTGGACAGGTAGATTCTCCTTGATGAGTAGAGTCAATATACTATACTGTTTTTCCAAAATCTGTGGAGAGAAACCCAATAAACAAGAAACTCAAGTTTTCGTCACTGCAAAATGTCTTCTTCTCAGGTTAGCTCTGATACCATGTTAAATTTTGAGCATTAATTCATAATACTCTAGGATCCTTACTAAGAGAATAACATATACAGTATATCAATGCATAACAATCACAATAAGCATGACAAGCATCACAAGAATCAAAAGCATGAGAGACAAGAGACACAGAGTTTCCATGGGGAAAACCCTCAGGTGAAAAACCCCACAACTTCCTCAGAGATAGAGAGAGCAATGGCTCAACCAAAGTAAAACCAAAATACACTGAGATAGTCTCCTAGTAGCAGATGATCCTCCTCCTCACTAGTGATCCACTTTCTGAGTGAGAGAGAGATGACTTTCCGAATGATCTAAATAGAGATCACCTGATCTCTATTTATACTAACCTGTTTGCCCAGTGACCTTATGGGGCCGACTTGTCTAGCTAGGTACATCCACATTATAATATATATATTTCAGGGCCGACCCCACACATGGTGGTCTAATAACCCATCGGAAAGTACACACACTTGCGACACTTGTCAATCCACATGACGACACTTCCTTATAGAGGAATAACACATCTCTAATAAGGGTACAATAAATATATATGAAATACATAGATGAAATACATTCCGAAGTTACATATACATCAACAGTATGAGTTAGGATGAGGGAGGTGTAAAGTCTCTTCCACTAGTGGATATTATTTCCCTTTATCGATGTTAGGAGTATCATTAGCTAGGTCGTATTGATTACATCGCATATGAAAGTTAATGTCAATGGACATCATAAGGAGATGTTAGACAAAAGGGTCATGGGGTTGTCCTAAAGTCAATGGTAGAGATGGGTAAGGTATCATAGGTTGTGTTGTGACTACGCCTTATGATGAGAAGGGGTTTTTCAAGACCATTGGTTGTAATTGGGACGGATGAGGCGGTGTTGGGTTGGGTTTCCCTTGAGGGACATTACCCACTTCATGCTGATTGGCCTCATTTCGTAATTGATGAGCCTTAGCAAGATGGGGGAAATGGTGATTGTAGTGTCTATAAACACCGCAAAAGGAAAATGGATGGTTAGTTTGCAACATAGGGTTCTTACCTTGCTTGGTAGGTTTATTTGTATCCTAGTTTGTGGTGTCTATATTACCTCTATTGTTAGCATGAGGGTTGGGGGGTTGGCCCCCACCTTCCTATGGTTGGCTATTACCTTTGTTCTTCCCCTTATTTTTGGATATGTTAGGATGCGCTTGTTGTTTATTGGGCATAGGTTGGGATGTCATATTCTACTAAAAGTACACTTTCCCGTGAGGAAAAGGGGGAGCCATAGGGTGCGGCTGCACTAGAAGGCTTGATGGAGGGCCATGAAAGGAGTAATAAGGTTTTATGGATGGTGGATCCACAAAGTCAGTATAATCATCACCACAAATAACACCACTACATTAGGGTTCGTTAACATGGGGGGCATATGAGGAGATGAATAGGAGGTACTCGTTCCTACATGTGAGGATGAGCAAGAGGGATCAGGGGGTGGTAAGGTGCCGACGATGCTCCCTGATGATGTTGCTCGATGCTTAGGAAATTACCATACAAGTAACCACCCATAGGGGGAGGGTAGGTATGGGTTTGGGTGATATGAAATGGAACCAATCATGCCATCCATAGAATGGGATTCTCTCGGAGGATCCTTTCATGTCGAATCACTTCGAGGAGCATTAGGAATGATCATGTAAAGGTACTCAGATTGAGCATAAAAAAATTCATATTGTAGAGATTTGAGATTTCCTCCTCTTTGGTTTGTGGGAATTTATAGGCCATATCTTTATCTATGGTGGCGAGAAGGAATCTTAGAATCCAATCTAAGAAGATACAATCATCAAGCTTGATATTACGAAGAATCCTACGTCATCGCCACTCATGTATGTGGTCTATGATATGGGTGGATGAGGTTGATGGCATGCCAACAAGATCTTGTATCCCTTTTCATAATGGATAGGTAATTGGAAAAAAGTCAATAAAGTGAAATCTAGGGATATAAATTTGGGGTGTAACCCATGGGGTTGCTCGATATACCACTTCATGACTACTCCAATCAAGGTCCTCTTAAACAAATGTAACTAAATGAAATCATTTACGATGCTTTTGGAGAAGCACCATAAATGGAAATACATAATATGGTTATGGGGGTCCTCTCTTCTCCTCAAACTTAGGTATGTATGAAAGGAGTTTGATAGGTATCTAAGGCCATGAAGGATCATGTCAAATGGGATCATTGGTTAGCCTCTCTAAGTTAGGAAGGTTGAGAATAACAATGAAAGGAAGGCTTGTAGTAGGAAGGGAAGTTGAGAGGACAACAATGGTGTTGATATTTTTGCTATTGGTGGATCCTCCACTAATAGCTTCTCGAATTGAAACATGAATGTTTCCATCCATGTTATCAATTGGGCTAGAGGGATGGGGAGAAGATGGCCATCTGGGTTGTGAGGAGCCTGAATCCGATGACTACAATGAGAAATCGGGAGAGGATGGAATGTGCCTAGATAGAACACACTAAGATGGACTAATGGTGCGACTTAAGAACCCGTATAGAGGAGGATGGCCTTGAATTCTACAAGAGTACCTTAGGGGAACTATGATTATAGAATATAAGACTATGAACCCAACAATGTAGCTCTAAAATAAGGGAAATGTAAGAAATTCTCCAATCATTGATATCAACTCTGAAAATAATGCTAAATCAAATAACAAGTGCAGCATGGGTGCATCAAGTGATCTAATCTAGACAAAGAGAGAAAAATGAGAAGAAAATCCTATAAAAGGAAAAGACACACTATCCTTGCAAGGAGAACTACAATAGACAAATAAAATGAAAAGAAATATTCTCAAATACTTTTCTAGCAGCGGGTTCCCAAGTCCACTACCAAAAAATAAGTATAAAGTCAAGTAAGGGACTTCCAAACATCATACTTAGATAGGGGCATTAGTACCCTCAAGCCAATGAGTGAAGGTTGAAAGAGACAGTTATAGATAAAGTTATTGGGGACAACTGTAGTCCTCTCACTGCTATCTATCCTAGGTGCCCTCCCATTCGTGACATCCACCTCTAGGTAGTATACCTAATAGAATCGTCATTGGGATACCTCATTCTCAAACACATCCAACAGGTTTCCCGCACCTTCGGTTAAAATCCATGATCCATATGATCTTCGTGATTTGAAAGGGAAAGGTGCCCCAATCAACCCTCTAGTTTCAGTCTCAGCATGTACCACCCTAAAAGGATGTTCCTGCTAATAAACTGGTCATGACCATGTCCAATAATAGAGGATTTTAGTTCCCTAAAAAGTCAACCAATATGTCTCAAACATATAGTTACTAGGGGGGCGTGTTTGGATGCCTATACCCAAAATGATAACCTAACTACAAAATTATTTTGGCCCTCAAGCGAGGGAATTTAATATGTTTAGATTTAGGTTGAATTTTAGGATCCACTTGGGGTCATAAACCAAGTGATGTTTAGATTAAGGTGTGAAAAGTGTGTTCACAAGTGGCGTGTACAAATACTAAATAAGATGACAAGGAAATGTAAATGTGTGTATACTAATGAAAAGAGAAACAAAACAATTCCAATACTAGAACTAATGATGTCTTTCTTGAAATAAATCTACAATTTCTCAATAATGCAAAGGATCACAATCAAGCAAATAAAAATTCCAAGGATGCATGCAAACAAGATATCTAACTAACAATGGATCCATAAGAAAAAAAGAGAGGCTATTAACCAACAACACAACTTGCTTTAAACAAACCCGAACAGTCAACTAACAGCTTTGATTCAATAATTATAATTATTGAAATAAGAAGAAAATGCAATTGAAAAATCACTCCAAGATAGAACCCTAAAGGCATCAAATACTAAGATCTCATGATATTTTCTTCATCTATGTCATCTAAAAGGAGAATAAATCGACCACTATAGCAAGCAATCAGGCTATAAATAGTAAAAACAACACTGTAAAAAGACCTGAAACAAAAAACCAAACCAAATAGGGAATAGGAGAAGGCTAAACTAGCTACAAAATGCTAAAAAAACATGGGTTTGGGGCTAATTCATTACTTTTGAAGGGAAAGTATCAACCCAGGTCACATGATTTTCCTAGAAACCTGTGACCTCAACTTGAAACAACTGAAAACTAAGCAACGTGCTTTTGGCCATGACCAAAAATCACTGGTTTTTTACTAGGGAACCTAATGGTGACTAGATGACGGTAAACAATAAGCAAACATAGCTAGATCCTAATGAAAAAACACTTAAAAAGGTGGTTGGAAATGATGGTATAAACACAACCAAGGGTGTATTATGGATCCATCACCGGTATGGTTGCTAAAATCTATAGTATGTGATTTCTCACACACGTGTGCAAAACAACACCCACCAAGGGGTCATGCAATCCTTGATCGCAGATTTGAAATGGAAAGTAAAACAACAAAAAACAACTAATCTAAACTATAGATCCACAATCTCAAACCACAATGCAAACATAGATCACTAAGAGAAAATGCATATAGAGAAATAATGTTTTTTCCTTAATATCACAAAGAATGTTACAGAGTCACACCTTAGTACAATGTAGAGGATACAGGACCTATGTAGCTTGTCCAAGGGAAGGTTAGTGTGTCTCCCTTTGTGACCTCCAATCTCCAGCCAAATGTCATGAATGGATCTCCTCTATGGCGAACATAGAAAGTATAGTATGTTATCCTTCTATTTCTAGAGGAATTTCGACAAAGTGACTGTGTGTTTATGATATGGAAATTGTGTGTATAGAGTGGTGACATTGAGGGTTCTTTAGAGGCACGAGAGTGGTCAAAAGAAATATCTAGATCCAATGTGTATGCTTTGCATCTCCTTGATTGCTTAATGGAGAAATTAGAGTTTTGGAAGCTACATTCATTATTGGTTTGGAGCACATCAAGGGTTATATCCACTTTTGGCCCCTACTTCATTAGGGAAGCATGAAATGACACATTTTGACTTGAAATCCACTTTTTAGAACCAGGTCATGCCTTTTGGGGCAATAATAACAACTGGGTTTCACTTTTCAAAGGAAAAGTAGCGACCTCAACTTTCATGGTCAATTTCAAGGTTGCACTTTCAATTTTTAGGAGTTTTATCACTTCCTCGGGTAATATGGATGGGATTTGATGGAAAAATGGTGTTTACACTATCAATGATTATGTGCAATAATGATGAGGCTAATGACATGGAAGGTGATCAAATTTTGGTTGTTAACATCATGCTTATTTTATTACCATTCATTTATATATTTTATGCGTTTTAATATCATGTTGATGTTGATATTGTTTGATTTATAAAATCTATTATGTGTATGTTGATTATTTATACTTTTATTGATTACTATGTCTTTAAATTAAACTCGTCGTGAATTTTGATAAAATTATAATTAAAGATATTAAATCTAACAAAATAAGTAATATTATTTAAATCATTATAGAAACACTTTATCTGGAATGAAAACTTTAATAGATAACAACAATGCAAATAAGCTCAATGGATTGAGTTAGTGAACATTTTTTTATTGTTAGATATACGCAATTTATTGGTTATTTATGATTTAAATAACTTACTAAACATTTCCAATATATTTAAATACTAAGGGATGCCAAAATAGGAGATGCAAGTTAAGGATTCTAACCCAAACCAACATTTTGAATACAACCATTATAAAAGCATCAAAATCTAGAAACAATTAGGTGAGAAAGAGCCTTGCTCTTCCCTATAACTAGGCACCTTCCTCAAGTTTTTGTTTGATAATCATCAAAAGTGTATAATTGTAACACAAAAACCTTTTGGAGCACAAAAGGATATCACAATGCTTAGTTCAATTGGAATGAATCCACTAGTCCAAATTGGTTGATTGAGGCTAGAACCCAATAAATTGACAAATAACTATAGTAGATTTAAGAGACAAAAAGAGTCCATTTACCTTTGAATGATTGACCTCCAAAGCTAAAATTCCATCTAATTTCTCAATGGAATATGAACTTTCCATGAGCGAAGGTTGAAATGATGAAGGATAATCCTTGGAGTAAGTTGCATCATTGAAAGAAACTGCATTGGAAGCGGATTGCACCCCATGTCCCACTACTTTGCCTTGCAAATGCAACACTAGAAAGATAATAGAATCATTGTAGATATTGTAATATAACAATTGAGAAGTATATTGTAATTGTTTCCCCTCATAAATAAGACATTGTTGAGCATAGGGAACCCCTAGGTATTGTTCCAAATAATATTTTAAGGATACCACAAAACCATAAACATTCTCCCATAAGGAAATCAACCTATTATCAATAGATTTGTCAAAATCATAATAACTTACTAAAATTGTTGAGCCTCCACTACTTAAATCCTCTCTTGGCACTTTCTCTATAAACACCAGAATCCCCTTGTGCTTTGAAATTGACCTCCATGCCCAATCAAATGTAAAAACCCTTTCCCACTTTTTGGAACATGAATACTCAACATAACGTATAACCATCTATAAAGGGTCGGCCATGAGAAAGGAAAATGACACCCATGGTAAGGGATAGTCCTTTCACTAGATCCCATGCCCCAAGGGCTTCTTTGTTTTTCCGAAAATATGAAGCAATAGAACCATTGATCTCTTGCAATAATGATTGGTCGAAAACATGGAATACTCCAAACTCAATGGCAACTTATGCTCCAACCTTGTTATTTTGAGCTCCATGATTAAAATCTAGTAATCCTCTACATCCAAAATCTCACTGCATGCCTTTAATCCTTAGATCAATCAGCCATCAATAAGCACCATCTCTAGAAACCCTAGTCCGCCTCTCTAGAAATTCCCATTGGCATAAGGACCATGATAATTTGGGATAACACAGAAAAAGATAAGAGGTGAGGATTTTTTAAAGTAACATAAATAAACTACTATGAGGTGCCAAACATGGATACGAGATTTTAAATTTATAGAGGCTATTTGTAGATGGACAAGATGGTGATATGACAATTTATTATTTTGTTTATTATTCAACACACCCATGCAAAATGTCTCACAAAGGAGGAGGGGGGGTCAAACAAGCACTCATATTCATCTTGCTACCAATGATCCATTATTTTAGTAGGAGGACGAGTACTTATGTGGACACTCTCATTAGCATAAGGATCATTGGGTACATTGGGACTTATGTGTTTCCATAGGAAATCTATGTGGGATAGCACACATAAGGAGGGCCGCTAATTAGTTTTCATGACAAGGATCATGACAACACATAGTCATCTCGCAAACATGACATAATTGTGTTTTTATATCTCCATACACTCACCCACACAACACACCTAAGAAAAGAGGAGAGGGTGGTTGAACAAGCACATATATTCATCCCACAACTAATCAACCATTATGTTAGTAGGATGGAAAATGCTTCTATGGACACCCCCATTAGCATAAGGATCATGATATGTTAAGACATATATGCTGACCAAACCTCACAACTAATATAGCATAATGCGTAAGAAGATATGATATTTTAAAGTTGTATAAAACTATTCCAAGATGCCAAGCATGACATTTCAAATTACTTGTGATCTTATTATTGTTTATTATTCTCACACATATACCAAACCTCACAACCAATGTAGGATACACATGCAAAGCTAGAGGAGAGGATATTTTAACGTCATAGAAATTATTCCAAGATGCCAAACATGGAGAGGAGATTTTAAAGTTGTACAAACTATTCCAAGACATTATACATGATGTGCTTGATTATTTATTATCTTGTTTATTAGCCATGCACCCACACAACATGTCTCACAGAGGAGGATGGGGATTCTAATCAAGCATACATATTCATCTTGTAGTCAATCAACATTATGTTAGTAGCCATAGCATAAGGATCACGATATGTTGAGACTTATATGCTTCCATGGATTGTACCTCACAACTCATGTGGGAGAGCAGATTTTATAGTTGTGGAAACTATTCAAAGATGCCAAACATAATGTATCCAATTGTATGTACCCACACAAATCATCCCATAGAATAGGAGGGGAAGGCTAAGAAAGAATGCATACTCATCATGCAAACATGATGTAACTATGTATATATCACACACATACCCACACAACACCCTTGACAAAAGGGGATGGGGAGGTTGAGCAAACACACATATTCATTACACAACCAATCAACCATTATGTTAATAGGATGACCATTACTGTTGGCATACAGATCATAGCAAGTTAATACTTATATGTTGTTGTAAACCAAATTTCTCAATTAATGTGGCATAACATGTGAAAAGGAAAAATAATTTAAAGTGATATAAACTATACTAAGATACCAAACAAAACATATCTAACTATTTATTATCGTATCATTATTTTTTATTCACACACACATACCCACATAACATGTCCCAACACAAAAAAAACTAAACAAACCTACATCTATTAAAATACAACATTAAGAGAAAATAAACTTCTCAATAAGACAATGTTTAGGTGATTGAATATCTAATTCCCTCCTATAAAGATGTCCTAAAAAGTCCCCTTTTGTGGATTTTTTCTAGGATGGCCATGATGCTATTGAGAAAGTGAAGATTGTTGAAGCTTCCTGTCAAAACAATTCCAAGGTAACATTTGTTTCTTTCGACAAATATGGTTCTGCAGATCTAAAAGGTGCAGTTAAAGGGGGATTGGGATTAAATTTCTCTCTTGTGAAAACTAGAAGTTCGAAGAAGTTGTTGCAATATTCTTGCTCCACTAAGAATCATATTGGAATTTCCTCTAGAGGTCCAAGGGCACTTAGAGCACAAAAAGCCCTAGCTAGGGGTAAAAAATGATTATGATCACTTTGAATGTAAGGGGTGTGGGGGGACATCCTAAAACTCTAGCCCTCCATGGATTGTTTGAAAAGATAAGGCCATATGTAGTATTCATTCAAGAAACAATGGTGTGTGGTGCGAAAGCTCGAGAGATATTTTCCAAATCACTTATTGATGGATTAAAAAATATTTTCTTTTTGGGAAAGCTTTAGCTGTAACAAGTTTGTGGAGGTGTTTATTCTATGATGGATTATGAAGCATGATCATCAAAGAGAAGTACCTTAATTAAGTCTTGGTTTCTGATTAGATAAGAAGGAATAACAAATTTGTAAATGGTGTCACAAATTTCTGGAGTTGTATGCTCAACTCATTTCATATTATGGGGGACTGGTTATCTTGGAAACCAGGAAATGGACAAAGAATCAATATTGGTGAAGACCCTTATGTGGGGGGTGGAGGATACTATAAGCTTTCCACTGGCTTGATAAATTATCTTAAAGAAAAAGGTAAACATTTTCTTGCTCAGGTGGGTGCTACTGACGTTGGAAGTAAGGGGATCAAAGATGGAAGCAAGCACATGAGTTGGAGCTATAGGGGTCTCATACTGAGGAATGGAACACATATTTATTTGGTTTTTAACGAAGTGGCATTCAACTGATTGATTCAGAAGATTCTATGTTTTGGTCGTGGAATGAAAAGTCTGGAAAGGTAACTGCAAATTGTGCTTATGATGCAATTATATTGTCACTGTCTACAATTGTAGTTGAGAGTAAATGGTGGTTTTCTATTCTATGGAAATGAATCATTTCATTAAAGATAAAACTTTTTTGTTGGTTATCTTTGGAAAATATAATTCTATCTTGGGATAATTGGGTGAAAGGGGTGGTATTAGCCCAAATATCTATTTGTTGTGACACAGTGAAGCCGAAACTGCTGATAATTTGTTGATTCATTGCCCATTCACAAAACTAGTGTGGCAGGAGGTAAAAAAAGAGCTTAAAATTACTCAAACTTGGGTCTATCAGTCTTTAAGTCTTTCTTTTCTTAATTGAGCAAAGGGTGCTTATGCTTGGAAGGAGTTACTATGTTATGTTTGTTGGGAGATTTGGAAGCATAGGAATGAGATTTTGTTTGAAGGAAAGCCAAGAAGAGTTGGAAAAGTTAATTTGAAAGCTTTAGGAGCTTCTGGGGAAATTCACAAGGTGATGGAAGACATGCATGTTTCAAATATTAGAGATGCTAGAGCTCCTTGTTTTAGGAACTGTTGGCTTATTGGTTATTTTGATGGAGCATCATAAGATCATGGTTTAAAATGTGGAGCTGGGGCTATTCTGAAATTGAATGACTCCTTTCTCTTTAAAATAAAGATGATTTGTCGAAGGGGTACCAATACCAGAGGGAAATTACTTGCACTCTAGGGGCTTTTATATTTTGCTTGGACTAAGCATGTTTCTCAATTGCTGGTTGCTGGTGACTCAAAATTAATTATAGATTGGGCTATCCAGATTGGTCAATTGCAAGAGGCATCCCTTGAAGCTTGGAAACAAAAAATTAAAAATCTTCATGCTCAATTTGCAGAGATTAGCTTCTATCATATTTTCTGAGAGTTCAATGATGAAGCACATTTACTTTCCAAACAGCCTTTGAAGTTGACTAAAGGAATTATCCATTTACTAATGTGATCTCTAAGAGAACTACATCTATTTTCTGATTATGTAGTCATTTATACTTTTGATGGTTTTTTGCTTTCTAGTGACATGGGTCCAAAAGGTGGATGACTATACTATTTATGTCACTCTATTGATCTTTTGCAGTACTAATTGCATGATTTTTTTTTACACTTAAAACTGAAATTTTCAAATTTTCTTTTGTAATTTTCAAGTTTAGTTGTTTTTTTGAAAAGGAGAGAGATATTATCCTTATTACAATCTCCCTAATGAAGCTATGTATGCTATGTTAGGAAAATAAACTCATCATTATAATAATAATGTAAAATATCCAATATTATAAATCGTCCCAAATCCTGGATATTTATGGGAAGCATTTTGAAAATTTGAAAATTAGGTTAGGTTTCTTTAACGTGCAAAATTGGCATTGAGAGACTACGAAGCTTTAAATTTAACCCCGATTCCATTCAACTTGGTTTGTCCTACCCGTACATCTAAGCCTTTGCCAGACTTCATTGTAAGTAATCTTGATGATTGCACTTTTCACACACAAACTATTTTGGCTTTTATCGTCTTATCATCGACTTCTAAGTTTTTCTCATTTCTCAAATCATCGAGTGGTACAAAAATGAAGTGGGTGACGATGGCTTATTATGTGGAGAAAAGGCCTGTCCACGTGGTGGCGTGGCGTCTTCTGCAAAAAAACACACAACCACACGAATCTCCACGAGACGGGAGAAGGTTTCGACGTTGCCAGCATAGACCCTTCACCCAGCGTCCACCCTTTGAAGATGGGTCGGTTGCATCTTAACACAGTTCAATTTTCTCGGGCAAACTCATCATCTTCTCACATTCGACAGCTTTCATACTGCTTAGATGGTAAGTTCAGTTTTCCATCGTTTGGTATTTTCATTATCATTTCACTGACTGCTGATCCACTTGCTCAGAATATTGCTATAAGTTTAATACCAAGATGATTTCAGATCTCTTGCTGCTCTTTTTGCGTGTAAAATGATTACTTGTGATCATTTTAGAAAACAAATGGGTTGAACTCCCCAACGTGATAAACCAATAAAAAAAATTCCATGTAAACCCATTCTGGATATATCCACCTTGACCGGGGGGCTTGCTCTTTCTTTAAGGAAACAAAAAGAAGAAGCGAAGGTAATTACTAATGCCCCAATCAGTAACCAATCCCACCATAAAGAGAAAAAAAATGATGTGTGGTCAATTTCAGGTAGCTCAGGGTTTGAAACAAAGCTAGCCAGAGAATGAATAATTTTATTTCAATTTCTCTTTATATACTTGCAGAATTACACACATCACTATAACGTTTTGTCTTACAATTTTTTTCAGTTCTGGAGTGTATTCAAATGATTAATTAGCATAGTTGTTTTCCTATCCCGTTCATATTCCTATCCCACATACCCATTCCTAACACTTCCACCCAAATCATTAGAAATGTTAAGTGGAATCTAATTGCGTCAAGTTGAAGGTGCTCTCTGCTGATACAATGTTGAATACAGAGGATTCCGGGATAGCAGAGTGATTGGCAGACAGCCTGGTATCGGCCACCACTTCTTCAATTCTCGATGTTCAGATTTGCAGGGAAGAGGTCTCTACAAGATTCGAATTTGGGTTTCCTAGTGGCAAATGCCCCCAGCTTGCCACTCAGCCAATGGGCGGTGGACATTTTCTCTTCTTGAAAGAGATATTGGTGACTGCTTCTAGCTAGCTTGTGAAACCACATCTTTGTTCAACATGAAACAATATCTTGATGTTGGTTTGTGCTCATTACCATCACATGCCCAATCTGCATCACAATGTCCAACAAGCTGTAGCGTGCCTTCCAAATTCCCGTTAAATGCGATACCATAATTGCTCATTCCCCAATGATATCTAAAAATTCTCTTCACTGCTACAAAATATTGTGGTTCAGGATTTGCTTGATATTGGCATGCGCAATATTATGCCTTGTTCATCCAATTACTTACAATAGGCTCCCAGTTGCACTGATAGGGAATTACCTTCATAATGTCAATTTTTCCTGCATCTGAAGACACATTTCTTTCAATAGCTTGAAACCAGCTTTCATTCGAGTAGCCACATGCTTTGTTTATTCATCTCAAATTTCTTGAGGTCATCTTCATCGCACCCCTTTTGAATGAGATGTATTTGCTTCCTTTTGTTGCAGCGGTAGGGAAGTGAACCCAACTCAGTGTTTCACGCATTGGTCTAAACCACGCAAGATAATTGCAATGATCGGACAATAATAGAAATACAAGACAGAAATATAACTCACTCCTACAAGGGCTACTAATATCATTATTCTTGGGTACAAACAGACTACAGTATTAGATTTTACCTCAAAATTTCTCAAGTTCTCACAATCTCTCAAGTACTGTCTTCCTTCTACAGATCAAACACCTTGGTCCTTTGTTTCTCTGCTCCTTGGCACACAATCTGCAACCTTTGTCTTCTTTTTGCATGGTTGCAGTCTGTTAATCCCACAAATATTCTGGCTCCTTCATATTCTTTGGCCTTTGGCATCAAGTCTCTCAAATGTGAATCCTTCTCACATCCACCAATCTGTCTCTTCCTTTCCTAGATTTCATTGTGCTTGTTGGATTTTTAGTACCTCAGAAAGTGTATGTCAGAGTGCCATTAATATCAGTGGTGAGCAGAGGAGACCTGGGTGCACACAAAGAAGGCATGTGTGATAAGTGTGCATGTTCGTACCACAACAAGGTGACGCTTCTCCAGCAGAGTTCCCTACAGCAGTACTGTACAGCCCCCCTTCAACAATTCCATACAGCGGTAGAGGTTGCAGGAGCATTTATGGAGGAGAGAGAGAGAGAGGGTGCATGCATGCCAAAAGCATGGATGTGCCATCGTCAGTTTAGTTCCAGTTTCGATGCCTTTTATATTTAGTAGTTCAGTTCTATTTTTGGATTTGCTTTAGTTAGAATTTGCATACATTAAGTTTCTAATTTAAGTTTGCATGCATCAGTTAGGTAAGGTGCATGCAGCCTAGTTCAATTTAGTGAAGTACATGCAACCTAGTAGTTAAGGCACGGATCTCAAAGATGATGCATGCTTGCATGCCTTAGATCATTACCAGTTGAGGCACTGTTGTGGATGTGTCCAGATTCATTGCACCTACTCTTCTTCTCAATCTATAAAAGAGAATGCAGAGGTGTAGGTTTATTTCTTCAATTTCAGTTTAGCAGTTAGCAGTTCACTATTTTGGTGTAGCAGATTTTTCAGAAGTAATGAAAAACAGTAACAGGTTTTGACAGTCAATTTATTGTGTTTCTGTTATATATTTCTATAGTATGTGTTTATAGATTCTAGCATTTACTGAGTGTAGTTTTGAGTGTTTGGGTACATAGGGTACTCCCAAAAGACCGAACACCTAGAGCAACCACTTCACACAAACAGATCACAGATCGATACACCGATGTTTTGACATGGTTTAAACCCTCGTGAGGGAAACACTCCACGGCCCCGGCCAAATAGCTTCTACGGAACAATTTATTATGCAGAGAAAGAAAGTTACAAATGAGCTTCTCATAATCGATCAACTTTCCAATGACCCTCCATGCTCTTTAAATATAGATCATGAACCAATTGGGTGTTAAGCCACAGATCAAGGGTAGGTATGATCTAAGAGAAGTTGAGCCGTCGAATCACTCTATGTCGGAAACATATCGTGACCGTCGGATTAAGTATTTACAAATGCATACTAATGCATACTAAGAAAACACACTTTTCCTAACGGATATATTACACAAGTTGATCTTAACTAACTCTTAAGTGTCTAAATATCCTAACATATCCCCCCTGTTATCACCTATTTTGTACAAATAGCTGAATTTCTCGTGAGCCGCCAGTTCCATGAACATGATTCATGTTCATCGTCAATGTTCAGAAGTTCAGAAGTCATTTTCAGGGCATCTTTTCCCCATTTGTAATAACTGCATGTTCATACCTCTATGAGGAAAATGTAAAAAGTTGGTCTCAACAGGATCCTTTTATAAAAGACTCGGCTATCCGTAGGTTTAGCCATTTGGGGGATACTCTAGAGTGTTTTTTCCTTAGGAATTATGCGCTACTCATCCGTGGTGTATAATCCCTGAGTTTTTCACTCAAACATCCAAAGTTGGAGTATTTTCGATGGTGGTCAAAACCTAAGGTAGTTATTAGAGTCTTGTGTCTAGGATTTTTTACGTGTTAGCCACATCGATTGAGTCGTATGGACATGCACTAGGTCCCCTAGGAGTTTCGTCCCATTCCGAGAAAAATAATTTTTTGCATAAATTAGACCATTTTTTAATGGTTTAATTAAAAAATTTCAAAAAATGATAAAAACCTCATCCGAAGGCGGAATTGGGCGTGGGGAGGTTCGTTTTGACGCTTGGAGCATCCTCTTTACCCTAGTACCAACTTTTCTAAGGTTTCGAGCGATTACATCGCCTCTGGGAGAAGTTTTTCACTATTTTGGCATTTAGTGACAAAAAAATGACAAATCACACTAAATGACAAAAATTTTAAAAAGTAAAAAAACATTATTTTAATGTTTGGAAAAGCATGGAAGTGGTTTACTAAAGGTGTACGACCACTTTTGGATAATTAAGGCATATGTTTTATGAAGTTTGGATAAGCAAATTGGATTTGAAGATTGACGTGAGCATGAGGGACTCATGTGGGGCCTCCCTCACTTGGACTAACTCACACATGAAGTGGTGGGCATTCATTCCGTTGTGATGGGCGTTGAAATTGAGGGAGTGGGGCTCCACCTCATCCCCCACCAACCCAATCGCATCAACCAAACCCGAGTTCCATCACTCCAAGCTTGCCATCACGCCCACCTCTCCATGAATCAACCACGTGAGCTCACAAATTGATGATGTGACGATTGGTTATTGGTTTGATGATGTTCCCAATGCTTGATGAAGGGCGCCTCTCCTAGGTGGAGCCTTGTCACCCTATCTTCACCTTCCAATTGCTAGTTAAACGCTTCAATCAAGCATTCGTGTTCTCTCACCATTGGTTCATGCATGGAACTTGGCTCTCTCTCATGCCATTTCGTTTTAGGTTTTTGGTAGTCATTCTTTGTATAAAGAGAGGCCATTTTGGCTCTCTTCTCATGGTATATTTTGCATAGAAACTCTGGTGAATTGTAATACACTTCTATTATCAATAAAGTTGAGACTTTGGAGGTCAAATTGTGGAGGCTCTTGGTGGCCATTACTTCACTTGAGAATCAAGGTGATATTGTTTTGCATTTGTGTTTGAGATTCTTAAGTTGTAGATCTTGTTTCAAGAGAGCTAACGATCTAGCACAAGTAAACATGTATCTAGTTCTTTTCACTTAAATGCTTTTGTTTTTATATATATATTACCCCATGCTTAAGGTTCTTGCAGGTACATCTTCACTCCACAAAAGGCTTAAGGAGTTTCAAGCTTCTTTGAATAGAGAAATAAGAGGATCTAGCTCTTCTCCATCAACAAAACACAATTTCCCTCTTCTTGGTTACTTGTTGCTTGGACCCATCTTCTTCTTGTGGAAACCCCTTTCTAAATCTAAATCCAAATTTGAAGCTCTTTACTTTTAAAGCCTAGATTAGTTTGCCATAAGGTTGAAGTTCCTTCAACCTTGGGGAATAACTTGTGATTTGTTCCTTTGTACTCTCCTCAACACTATCGCATGTGTATCATACAGCTAGCTGGAAGGATTTCTTAAATAGTGTTTTACCCATCAAGTGTTTCACTTGATTTTTCCATCTCTCATCCATTTCGTTTTTCCTTTGCCCCAACTTCTTTCTCTTCTCGTTTTACCTCACCCTTGTGGCTGCCTTCTAAGTGACTGTTCATTATCTTTAGTGACTGTTTGCTGCTCCATTTTTTAACTCACTAGCTGCCCTTCATTCTCTCCCATTTGCTGCTCCTATTTCGTGCCACTTTCCATCAATTTCAAAGTTTGCCTCTCTCTTCCTCATTCGCTCCCCTTCCTTGTGAGCCTCTTCCTTCCCATTCGCTCCCTTCCTCTTCCACCTTTTCCTCCTACCATCTATCTTCACAAAATCAACAAAAAACACAAGTTAAAATTAGTCTTATTCAAAGTTGGTTAATTTTGCTTTAGAAAGAGTCAAGTTTAGGCATCTTAGAAGGTCACTTAGAGCTTGCATTTCAATATTTTTTCCTAATTTCTTAGTCTCATATCAAAGGTAGATAAGTTGGCATATAAAATAGTGTAAAGTTATGTGGTTGCATTCTCATTTCCATCATTATTTGGAGCATTTTAGCTTGCTGGTCCATTTTATAAAAATTGCATTTTTAATTCAAAATCTCATGCACATTGCATTTAGGGCCTCTTTTTCCAATTCTAGGTTCAAATAGTTTCAAATTTTAATTTTTTGATTTACTAATGCTAATGGGTATTTAAAGTGTTACATTGTGATAGGTCTTCTTTTGAGGAAGAGAACTATTGGGAAAGACCTTTGAAGCATAAGAAAAGAGAGCAAATCCAAGTTGGAAAGACAAACCAAAGAAGAGAACATTTGAAGTTTGAACCAAGGACGAAAGCCAAAGCATGAATGTCTTTTGAAACAAGCTATTATCCTTTGTACAAACTCATAAGAGTTTTCTCATTACTTTCAAAGTTTACTTTTCTCAAAAGACCTTCCAAGGGTTAAATTCCCAAAGGCATCTATAAAAAATTAATAAAAGTTCAAGTGGAGGAGGCCTCCACTTTTTGGTTTTCTTCCCCATTCGGAGAAGAGTGTTGTGATTGGGTTAGATCTTTCATTTTTGCTTTAGAGTAGTTTTCATTTCATCTTGTATTTCTCTTCCAAGCCTTCGACCGAAAGTTGTATCTTTGGGATCCCATCCCAGGGGCAGGACCACATAATTTGTGGTTACTCTTCCTTCCCCGTCCGTTTCCTTGGTAGAGCTTTCAGCTAGCTGGAGGTTCTCAAGTGCAGGCAGTTCTAGTGGTTGACCTTGTCCGGAGGTTGATCCCACCTTTAGTGTAAAATTGTTTGGTAGAACACTAAATCCTTCATTTATTTCATTTTATTTTGCAAGTAGCATGCTAGCTGTGTTTCATATCTATTGAGCTACCACATGATTTTAATATTACAAAGTTTCAATATTCTGTTTTCACAACTGCTTCTTGTTTCTTAAAATAAACAAAGTCTCTTGAACTTGGCCAAATCCAAGTCAAGAACACTCTCTGTCGGAGAGCATTGTAGATTTGCACTTTCTCCTTGCATTAGGCATTTTAAAGTAGGAAGTCTCTTGAATTGTGGTCTTAAGACTAAGTCAAGAGCGCTCTCTGTCGGAGGGTTGAACAGGTGCTCTTAACTTAATAAAATATTTCAACCCACATTTTCCCCTAATAAATTTATTTTTGGTTGATTGTCCAACACCCGTATGCTCTGCCAACCGGAAACGATTGGGCCAGTACTCAGAAAGGTGGAAGACTTGTTAAGTTCATAAGTGATAACTAATCAAACTTTCACCCCCATAATCAACCAATCCAGAGTTGAGCGATAAGATAAGTTCGGTGGGTAATCTCCTAGTTGGGGGAGCCGGGGTTCCATGTTCAGCCTCTAGTTTGCTGGTTAGCATTGTGCGACCTGGCTAGAGCACTGGGTGGCCCGACATGTCCTTGAACGGAGGCACTTGATATTGTCTTTTCGGACACTCTCTTGATATCCTTGGTTTTAACCTAATAATCAAGAACACCTAAAACACTTAAAATTTACCAAGAACAATTTCAAAACGATCTCACAAATAGTTACTTTGAGACTTACGTTTTCCAGCATCACAAGCATTTCTTTTGACTCCATTTGGCACTGGTCTTTAAAAACTCTTATGTATCTTCTGAATCTGGACCATATGTCCTTGTCATTTGTTTGATCTTTATCTTGTGAATGCTTTGTTTTAATTCTAAGTCAAAGTATATTGTTCATCTTCTAAATTGTATCTTGTAAATTTGCAACGTGGATTGCGTGTTTAATTGTGTTCTCATCATCATACAAACAACTCCTAAACAACACTCATCCGCATCACCCCATACAAAAAACATTTTAAAACACAAGAGCCTTAGACAACTCTTTGTAGGGACTATCCCCCTTGGCTTCGTTACGAGTTAGCCTAAACGGAGGAGCTGGGATTCAGGTGACAGTACCTGGCTCATTGCTTGCCCCCAAGGCCACACTTCTCCCCACTTTCCAGTGAGGGAGACAACTTTCGAAAGATTTCTGCTGCTGGTGTGCAGTTTGGCGGACAATACCCCCTTAAGAACAACTTGGGATAGGATTGAAGGATTTACAAAAGTGACACTATTAGGAGAAGGAAGGAGGCATTAGAGCCTATCCCCCCTTAATGACAAGTTCCTGAACTCCTAACATAGATCGAAGTTTAGAAAACTTCGCTTCTGTAAAAGACTTGGTGAAGATGTCTGCAACTTGATCATCTGTAGGACAAAATAGCACTTCAAGAACACGATCATGAACAAGATTTCTGATGAAGTGCATATGAATCTCATTGTGTTTGCTGAGTTGATGTAGGACTGGATCTTTAGCAAGCTTGATGGCACTTTGATTGTCGCACCAAAGTGGAGTAGGCTGCTGCTGTTCGAATCCAAACTCTGAAAGGATCTGTCGAAGCCATAAAGCTTCCTGACTGGCATTAATTGCGACTCGATATTCTACCTCTGCTGAAGAAAGAGCAAGAGCTTGTTGTTTCTTACAAGTCCAAGTAATAGGTCCAGATCCCAGATTGAAAACATAACCTGCAGTAGACTTTCGATCATCAGGATCGCCGGCCCAATCTGAATCAGTAAAACCAACCAACAAAGGTTTCCCCCTTGTACTGTAATGAATCCCGAACTGAATTGTACCTCGAATATATCAAAGTATTCTTTTAGCTGCTTTCCAGTGACTTTCATGAGGTGTTTGCATATAACGGGCAACACGACCAACAACAAAGGAAAGGTCAGGATGGGAATGAGTCAAGCATAAGAGACTACCAACAAGATGATGATACAAGGTGGCATCTACTTCAGGTGAAGGACAAGTGGCAGAAAGTTTGATTCCGAACTGGAAGGGAGAAGGGGCTGGTGTACAATCTTCCATGTGAAAGTGACGAAGAAGGTCACAAGCATACTTAGACTGAGAAAGAAAGATTCCTTCTTTGGTTTGCAGGACTTGGAGACCAAGAAAATAATGCAAATGTCCTAAGTCTGACATTTCAAAATTTTGCTTAAAACTGGATTTCACATGGGTTATAAGCTTAGGGTCACTACTAGTAAGAATAAGGTCATCAACATATAGAACAAGTATGATGAGATGGTTTCCTACTTTCTTGGTATAGACATTGGGGTCAGAATGGCATCTAGAAAAACCAATGTCAAGGAGAAAGCTATCCATTTTGGCATACCAAGCTCTAGGAGCTTGCTTAAGGCCATATAAGGATTTCTTAAGGTGGCAGACAAGGCTAGAGTTACTCTAAACATATCCAGGAGGTTGTTCCACGTAAATTTCCTCCTGTAAATCACCATGTAAGAAGGCAGACTTGACATCCATTTGATGGACTTCCCAGTTATGTAAGGCTGTTAGGGAAAGAACAAGGCGGATGGAGTTCATTTTTGCGACAGGAGCAAAGGTTTCATTGTAGTCAATTCCTTCAACTTGGGAAAAACCTTTGGCAACTAACTTTGCCTTAAGTCTTTCAACACTTCCATCTGATGCATACTTAATTCTGTAGACCCATTTACATCTGACAAGTTTCTTCCTTTTGGAAGAGGTACAAGATCCCAAGTATCGTTCGCCATTAAGGAACGATATTCTTCATCCATAGCTGCATCCCAATCTGGATTTCTTGAAGCTTCTGCAAAAGTTTCTGGATCATGATTCTCGGAAACCTGAGCCAAAAGAGAAGAGGCTCGCTGAAACTGAGAACGTGTTCGACGTTGATCTCTAGGATCACCGACAAGATCACCAACTGCTTCACATGTTGAACGGACCCATCGAGGAAGCATTTGTGCTGGTGCAACTGGAGGAACATGAGCAGGCGGAGGTGGATTTTCATCCTCACTGTCATCATCAGAAACTGGACTTGGAAACCTGTCAAGGAAGTTGGAAGAAGAAGGCACAATCACCGAATCAGGCTCGCAGGCCAAAGATGGCACAATCGCCGAGTTAGGCTCGCAGGCTAAGAGATTTTCATCAAATTTAACATCTCTTCGAATGATTACATCATGAGAATGTGGTTGAAGAAGTCTATAACCTTTTACATCTTCAGAATATCCAACAAATATGCACTTTTCACTTTTAGGCTGCAATGCTTTCCGTTTTTCATCTGGAATGTGAGCCCATGCTTCACTACCAAACACACGGAAGTGACTTACATCTGGTTTAATTTTACTCCATGCTTCTTCCGGTGTGATACCTTGTAATGCTTTAGTGGGGGTGCGATTAACTATGTAATTTGCACAATTAATGGCTTCAACCCAAAATTGAAGACTTAGTGCCTTAGATTGGATCATACAATTAGCCATTTATTTTAAAGTGCGGTTCTTTCGTTCAGCTACACCATTTTGTTGTGGTGTATATGGAATAGTGTGTTGTTGTTGGATTCCTTGTTCAGTGCAGAAAGCAGTGAACTTTTTGTTAACATATTCTCCTCCATTGTCAGATCTTAACTTAATAATTTGATGACTAGATTGTTTTTCAACAAGGGCCTTGTAGGCCAAAAACATGTTAAATACTTCGCTCTTAAGTTTTAGGAAATAAACCCAAGTGCGTCTGGTGTAATCATCAATGAAAGTTAAGAAATATTTGAAACCAGAAAAGGAAGCAAATGGAAGAGGACCACACGAGTCACTATGCACAAGCTCCAAGGGAACCGAGGCATGCCAAGAGGCACGTTTGTCAAAACTGTCCCGATGATGTTTTTCGAGTACACAACCGGAACAAACACCATCCCTGCAAGATACCATCGGAAGACCTGTCACCATATTGTCTTTACATAGTTGTTGCAATGAGCGATAATTTAAGTGACCAAATCGCTCATGCCAAAGTTTGCTAAAGTTATCACTACGAGCAACAAAAACTGAAGGAAAAGGTGATGACCCAAAGTTGTTAAACTTGTACAACCTAGTAATATCATCAACAATTCCGGTAGCTAGGACCTGTTGAGGATCTTTAAAATCTTTGATTACAACTTGGTGAGGTGTAAACGTCATAGTTTTACCTTCACCAAAATGAGTGATTTGATAGACTGATAACAAATTGCAGGAAATTCTTGGAACACATAGTACATCACTGAAATGACTATTATATACTGGAACTGTTCCAGCGCCTACAACACTTAGAGATCTATCATCACCAACAAATATTTGTTTGGTGTTACATTCATGCATAGTAGAAAAGATGGCTTGATCCTTAGCCATATGATAAGATGCTCCAGAATCAATGAGCCATACATTTGAAGTAGAAGAAGAAGATGCATTATAAGAATAACCAGAAGCACAAAGTGCATGTCCATGAGAGGTAGATTTTGAAGGCGAATCTAGGCTGATGTGGTGCTTCTTCATTGCTGCTTCCAAGGCTGCCATCTTCTTGAAACACTTAGATTCATCATGATTATCTTTCCCGCAATAGTTGCAATGATGCTCAGTTTTCTTGTCTTTTGGCTTGGATCCTTTGTCATTTTTTAAAGAAGGAGCTGACTGAGAGGGTTTGAGACCCTTGTTTGACTTATTATTGCGAAAATTTTGTTTCTTGGGAGGCTTGGAGTTTTCTTTTTGTTGGGACAATAAGGCTTTCCCAGATGTATCTACATTGTTGATTATTTCAAGATGGATGAGCTTATCTTGTTCTCTAATCAAGGAATCACAAAAGGATTCAAGACTAGGCTCTTGATAGCTAGCTGCATTCAAGGATTCTTTCATGGAGTAAAATGTAGATACAAAAACATAATATGCAGGTCCAAGTTTTGAAAGAATATGATAAATGCATTGTTTGTCTTCCCTCTTAATCTTACATTCTGCACATAAGAGTTTAAGAGTTTTGTACTTAGATAAATAATCTTGAATGCATGAAAAATCACTTGGATTTAAAGAAATCAACTCATTTTCGAGTTGATGACCTCGAATTTCATTGTGTTTACCAAACACAGATTCCAACTTGTCCTAAACAGCATCAGGTTCATTAATTCCAGATTTGTGGAATCGCAAATCAGTAGAGATTGACATCCCAATCAATCCATGAGCTTCGTCACATCTATTTACCCATTCGATTTTCTTGTCATCATCAGTGGGTTCTGTTTATTTCCCTGAGGTAATTCTGAAAAGTTCTTTACTTCGTAGAACATCCTCCATACGAGATTTCCATAAGAAATAGTTGGAACTGGTAAGTAGAATATCACAAGGGGCGGCCATATATGTAAATTAATGGCTGTAAAAGCAGAAACCAATAGTCTAGATGCAAAGAGCTCGAAAAAATAGGCGGTTTAAAAAAAAACGGCACTGAAAACTGACTCCGTATGATGAAGTTATGCTTGAACAAAGAAACTGTTGAAGATGTCCTCAATAGTGACGTGGCAGATAGAAAATGATCAGCTAAAAAAAAAGGACCCCCCTCTTCCCAAGATGAACCTTTGACAATCACTTTACAAGAAAGTTGCTTTAAGTGAATCACTTTTATAAAATAAGTGATTTCACTTTTACAATGATGTTACTTTTAAATAGTGCAACAATAAAAAAAGAACTTAAGTGACTCACTTTTTATTTTTATTTTTTTTATTATTTAAGTGAAATGCATTTTTATAATAAAGTAACTTGAAAATAGAAATTGCATGCACTTTTTATTTTAAAAGTAACTTCCTAAGACTTGAACTCAAGACCTATTAAGGAATAAAACAACTTTAAATCAAGTGAGCTAGATTAAAATGTATGTAAAATATGGGAATGAGGAAGGGTTTTTTTTTTTTTTTACTCTTCTTGCTCGGTTTCTGTGCTTGCCTTTTTTTTTCTGCAAATCACACCACACCTGTGGAGTTGATCTCGTTAGCTTGCCCAGAAAGTTTACGTTTTCTCTATGTTTTTGATTTGCCGAGATTGCGCAAGGTGCACGGCAAAGAGCATATGCAGCCGAGAAAAACCCTTTTCCTTTCTGTTTCTGATTCGCCGAGATCGCACAAGGTGCACGGCAAAGAGTATACGCAGACAGGGAAATCAACAATCCGAAACTAAATAAAATTTAATAGTAAAAAACTGATAAAATATGAGATTTTTTTTCTTTTCTTTTCAACCAGAAAAAAAAATACGTCATTGTAACATTATACCTTCAGATATGATGAAATACGCGTTTCTGAAGCAATCGGGAACCGTTTTCGATCAAACGAAAACTATTTCCCAATGGAAACGATGCTCCGGACGCAATGGAACACCTCTCACATCCCAGAAATGCACAGAAGTACCAGAACCAGAAACCCTTTCAAGTTTCAGCAACAACAGTTCAAGATCTAGATCATAACCGGAAGTGGCTCTTCATAAAAGCTCTGATATCATGTTCGGGTACACAGGGTACTCCCAAAAGACCGAACACCTAGAGCAACCACTTCACACAAACACATCACAGATCGATACACCAATGTTTTGACGTGGTTTAAACCCTCGTGAGGAAAACACTCCACGGCCCCGGCCAAATAGCTTCTACGAGACAATTTATTATGCAAAGAAAGAAAGTTACTGTTATCACCTAAGCTGTAGTTACCCCTATGGATGGATCCAGTCATGGATGGCAATAGGGAAGGGCAACTCAAAAGGTGCAACCACTATCACCTCGACCTCCAATATATATGGTTGTCACGTCAGTCGAGGCAACCTTCGCTTTATGTTATCTAGCCCAGACAACAAAGGGGGAGACCCGATCTACTCCCGACAGGAGAGATCAAAACCAAGACACCAAATCAGGGTATTTCTAAGTGAAGTTAGGTGTATGGTTTATCCTAGACCTAAGGATGAAGTCACAAGCCAAGTGAGGGGTTCAATAGGTGTAGCTTTGGTTCATAGTTGATGTGAGAGTGACTTATAATGTTTGAAGTGAGATCTAGGGCTAGTGTACTAGTTCAATGTCAGAAGATCCACTGCCTTGGGAACCGTGTCCAATGCAGGGTAGTTAAGGGTAGTATTGGGGCTAACTAGTACAGATGACAAGCTTGACCATGATACATGACAGCTTCAAGGGTTTAGTTCACCATGCATAGGTCAAACCACAAGTCAATCCAACAATCTAGGAAAGTTGAATTAGCTTGGAGAGAAACCAGTGCCTTGGGAATTGGGAAGTGGAGTCAAAGTAGGTTTGACTTGTGGTTTAGGACTCCTAGTACTTGGGATAAGTGGGCAATGGAGGTCTTAATGGATGAATGTGTCTAGATCTAGGTTTAACCCAAGTGGACCACAATCCCTTAAAACAAGGAATGCAATCCCCAAGGCAAGATTTGACAAAGTGAGAGTCTAGACCTAGGTTTTGAATTATTCCGGTTCTAAATCTCCAAAAATCTCAAGTACCCAGTTCCTGGAAGTGAGTCAACTCACTTCTCCAAGGTGGTGCGACTTTGCCCAAGGAGGCCTAAAAGTGGGGTTATGTGGGTCAAAACAAGTCGGATGGCATCCAAACTTTAGATCCGGGTAGATCGGTCAGGTAGGAGTATGGATCTGTAATTTCGTGGCAATCCAACGGTTAGATCTTAGTAGATCTGAGTTTAAGTGTTCCAAGTGGTCCAAAATGGGGATTAAATCCCTTAAAATGTGGAATGGGGCCCACAAGGTGAATTTCAGAAAAGTAACAACCTGGGTGTATGTTATTGGATGTGTAGATGACGAATCAAGTGGAATCTCGAACACCCATCACCTAGATCTAGGTCAACTTGCTCAACTAGTGAAGTGCGCCTTGCTTGAGAGGAGCTAAGTTGGCATGGGAGAGGGGTCAAACGGAAGCCAATCCTCACCAAACTATAGATCCGGGATGCCGTGGATGCTATAGAGGTGGGTTTTCAATATTATGCCCAATAACCCACTAGATCTAAGTAGATCTGAGAAAATGTAAAAATGGGGTTTTGATTAATTAGGGTTTTAAGTGTTTTTGACAATTGGATAGATCATGGAGATAGAACTTACCTTGAGATCATACCTGAGTGATGTGGATGAGATGCCTTGATGTTGAGGAAGATTCCCGCAGAGATCAAATGAGAGATTGTTGATTTGCTTGCCGATTTGATGCCCTAGCCCACAAGTGCGCCTTCCTCTACCTGTCAAACCAAGGAATGAAGATTCAATCAGTAAGATCAAGTATGGAAGAAATACAAGAGGAATGCAAATAGTAACATGAAATAGAAGGTCCTGGGACAGTAATACTCCCTGTTACCAACGAAGAGCTCCAAAGAAGAAGTAGGGAGAGTCTTCCCCTACCAATACCTCCTCCTCCAAGCAAATCGGCCTCCACCTGTAGATGCAAAAATCGTGGTACAAAGATATGGCAAACAAGATCTTCAATAACTCAGTGCAAAGGAAGAACCAACGAACGAACACCAAAAACATTCACCACAACACTGGAGATAGATGCAATAATAATTTTCTATTCCAATAATCCAGAGCCAAAAGTCCCCTTTACAATGAGAGGCTCTCTCCTTTAAATAGGAAGGAGAGGCACCAAAACCCTAACCACTTTTTGAATGAGTGGCTAAGATTAAAAGATACAAATGTCTAATCAATGGCTGAGATGAGCTCAACAATAAAATACATGGATCACTAATAAAATATAATGTAAGTGGACAAAATCGCCCTATAAGAGGGGAATCCCACCAAATCATGATGATAAAATATCATAAGAGGCTTATGGTGGGTCCAAGGGGTAATTTTATCCCTCCTTGGTCAATCCCCATAGCACAATAACCAAAAAATAATCATGAATGTACCAAATCGTGCCTCCATAGTGAAGTCGTGGTCCTCAAAAGACCTCAAAAAATCCACAGAAAATGCCATAAGTGATGGATGCGGGCCCCGATGAAGCTGAAACTGCTGGAGAAGGTGTGGAAGGTCCCGATCTATCATCACTGATCATCCCATGCCATAACTTTGCCTCAGTATCCCAAATCGATTTCCTCAATAGCCATTTCTACCAATCCTGAAATGCCTCGGGAAGCGTGAAACTGCCCCAAACAGCCTCCTGGAGTGCTGGCGCTGTCAAGGTGAGGGCACCAATGTGTCCGGAAGGGGGGTAATATGGTAAAAACAAGTGGCTGGACCACCCCCTCCATCATCAGTGCCCTAGGTCAACCGGATAAAAGTCATCTCTGCTCCGACAGGGCCTCCAACAGACCAAAACTGCACTGGGACAGCCTACTGAGGCTCAATCATCACTGTAAGTGCCCGGAACTGAAAACAAACTGTCCCATTGGACTCAGAGGGTCCAAATCCATCCAAGATGTGTACTCATACACCATATGAGTCTCTGCATGATCAAAATAAATATCCAATATACCGGAACAAGGCTAATAATAATGCGCTGTACATATACAAACACTGCTGTAACCCCAGAATCATCATCATAACCCTGTAGCTGCTGCATAGAATCATCCTGTATGTGTACATAGACCATATATCATCTATCCATATCATCATAAGGTCTAACATCTCATGTCCCATGGTCCTCCATGGTCAAACTAGGTCCAACCAAGACCAAATATAACTCAGTCCATCATCCAAGGCTGCTGAAAAGTATCAAGGTTAATACATGCTTTACAACTTATTCAAATAGCCATTATAACACATAATGATCATAACTGGCGATCTACATCCAAATATATATAGTCGTTAATTATTATTATTACTCAGACTAGACTTTCAGGACCATACTCACTTCATAGTTGTGATCAATTTGCTAGTGAAGGGTGAAGGCTGAATTAACTGGCTAGGCTAAGGGATGACTTAGCTGTCTTGACTTTGTGACACTTTGGCAAGGGAAAGGGAATACACCATAGTATATACTGAATGAGCAATAACACAGGGAATGGCGGTGTCTCACAAATGGATGAGTTGTTTAAAGAGGGTTTATTCACCTTCACAGATGCGCACAATCCATAATACAAATAAGGCCAACAATTGTTTAGATATATCATTTAAGTTCCATTGCTTTTTGGGCCTGAAGTTTCCATAGCCTTGATCTATGTGTGTTTACAAACACATTGCATAGATTTACATTTTTTCCTTTAGGCTTTCTGCTGCAGGTGTGTTTTTAAGGCACTTGTTTACCTGAGCACTTCTAGGTGTGTCATGGACAGCTTGTTTACCTAGGTATTTATTTTTCCAAAAGATATAACATTTTATTTTCATGGCCATTTTCATTTGGCATGCCTTTCATTCATGTGTGTTTAGAAACACATTGCATGAATGGGCTTTTCATACAAGATATAGCATTTCATTTTTTCCAGATTTTGTATTGATGGCAGCACTAAAAGTTTCAGGTTTAGCCAACACAACTTTAGTGACTAGGAGGAATTCCAAGGAACTCCAACTCACCATAGGTAAGTTTTGTCATCAACTCAGAGCTGAGACACAATCAACAGGGAAGCTCATCCAATACAGAGGCTACAGTGGGGAAAAGTCCTCCATGCCACTAGTCAAGTAGTAAGTCAGGGTGATAATCTAAAAGGTAGGTCATGGATGGATGAAGACAATGAAATGATGGAGCCAACACTAGCAAGCCAAAGTATGGTGGAATGATCACCTCTATTCTCCCTAAGGAGGGTACATACCAGTGAGTATGAATAGTGAACTTCTAAGTCTGAGTAGGGACAATATAATATATATAATAGATCAACCAGGTCCATATATCTATATGATCGCCAGATCATGACACTAAGTGCTAAGACATGCTATAAGAATAAGTATAAAAGCAATCTAACCATAACACCATAATATACCTGCTGAGTCATATACCTGAATGCACATCAACCTGTACCATCATCTGTCCTCTGGAACTGCTGCTGTAACTCTGGGCATTACTGGCTGCTCTGTACCAATGGTATAATGGCTACATCGGTCATCTCTCTGAGTGTCCTGAAACTCAGTCATGGCATGGGGAATACAACTGCTGTCCACAATCTGATAGTGATCCAATATAGATGCTCATCTCAGCATCTCAAATGCAAGGGAACTGGCTGAATAGTGTACTGGAATGAGAAAAATAATGTATGGTAGCCCAGCTACTATATATGTGATAACAGTTACAAATGAGCTTCTCATAATCGATCAACTTTCCAATGACCCTCCATGCTCTTTAAATAGAGATCATGGACCAATCGGGTGTTAAGCCACGGATCAAGGGTAGGTATGATCTAAGAGAAGTTGAGCCGTCAGATCACTCTATGTCGGGAACATATCGTGACCGTCGGATTAAGTATTTACAAATGCATACTAATGCATACTAAGAAAACATACTTTTCCTAACGGATATATTACACAAGTTGATCTTAACTAACTCCTAAGTGTCTAAATATCCTAACATTGAGTAGTCTTAAGTTTTCTACTATTTAGTTTCATACATGAATCCTTTCAGAGTGCTGAATCTGTTTACCATGGTTTGAGAAAATCTAACATGGTATTAGAGCCTAGTTTTTGAAATCTTCCAGATCCAATGTATGGAGAGGCAAGCTGTCTGGGGTAGAGAGCTATTAGAGTGTTTCAGTGGGCAGGATGTTCAAGCTTCAGTGGTTGAAGTAGATCTATGCCAGTGATTGACATGTGGATCTGAGAAGGGTTGTGTTGCGAAGCCCTAGTTGTTCTAGTGAGTGGAGATTAAGTTTGTTTAATGGAGTTGCAGTAATGGCCATGCCCAATATGCAAGAGTCACTTGTTGGAGGGAGCTTCCAACTTTGTGCCATAGAAATTGAGATTGTGGAACCTGCTCAAAATGGCAGACTTATGGTACCTTGTGGAGAAGGTGGTTGCACTGCCTACATATCCCAAACATTCGGTGGAATACACCAAGGAGTCTGTGAACGTGAAACAAATCCTGTTGGATTTGGTGAAGGATCACCTGATCCCTTATATCGCTGGAAGAAGACCGCCAAAGAGACGTACGATGCCTTGGGAACCTTGTACGAAAGTGTGAATGTATCTTGGAAGATGCTCATAAAAAACAAGCTCAACACTACCTACATGAGCAAGACAAATATAGTGATGAGCTATCTCATGAAGATAATAGAGCTGACGGATCAGATTGCTGCACTTGGGGACACAATTGATGACAAGGAGCTAGTGTGGATTTTCCTAAATGGCTTTAGTCCATTCTGGCACAACTTTGTCGAAGCTCTCTATGGTTGGGAGAAGTTGCCCAACTTCGAGCAATTGTGGAATGCTTTCATTAGAGAGGAGATGAGACTACGATAAGTCTCAATCAGTTACAAGGACAAGGATGATATACCAGACCTAGCCCTCACCAGGAAGGTGGGGAGAGGAGGTAGGAAAGGAGTACCAGAGAGGGTCTAGAAGAACAAGGAAAAAGTATCAGATTATTCATGTCAGGGGAGAAAGAATTGAGTCATATCCATTTCTTTAGGTGCAACAAGTACAATCACTATGCTTCTCAGTGTCATGAGGAAGGCAAGAAGCAACAACAACAGGAGTTTGCAAAAAGTGTCGAAGCTTTAGGTCTGAATGAGTTGATTGATAGGTTTGATACAACCTTTTCCATGGTGTTGTGTCTTTCCACTACCATAGTTTCTGGTGTTGGATGGTATGTGGGTAGTGGAGATTCCAGACATATGGCAAAAATATATTCAATAGGTTTCAAGATAAAGAGGGGGGATTGCGTGTGGAGTTAGGTGATGATGCCACGTATTGTGTGAAGGGATTGGGCTCCATATATTTCTAGATGCCTTCATGTGATGTTCTTGAGCTAGATTTAGTCTTATATGTTCTTGAGTTAACTAAGAGTCTTACTTTTTGCATGACAGATTTATAGTGTTTGGCTGAGTTTGATGGTCAACGAGTCACTGTTAGAGACAACTATGGATTTGGTCAAGATTAACCTTCTATGGACTAGATTAATAGACCTTACAATGCTAAAAGAAACAAGTTACTCCAATATTTGGCCATCAAGAAAATTCAAGAGAAGAAACCCTTTACACTTCAAAAATACTCCATAAAGATATGACAATTGGGCTTCAAAAAGAGAGAGAGCTCTCAGAATCCAACCATGAGAAATCAATGAGAAGTCCAACCCTTATATAGGTTGTAGCTCCATCCCACTTTATAATAAAATAACATTAAAATCCTAGATCTAGCCTAGGTTGGAGTAAACAATGAATATTCTCCACTAAACCCTCTAACCGACTTCTAACAAATTTTTCTAAAGAAGTCAATGCCACAGGTACAATGTTAGGATACAAAAGTCCCCTTTTTCCTCTCATGAGGAATAATAAAATAAATATTTTCAAAACCTCTGTTAGATCCTCTTTATTCTCTCAAAATATTAAAAGCCCCTTAACCACTTCAAATGACATGGTCAACGATAAGATAGTAGTTTAAAAGTTAGACCATGACAACAACTCTATTGTCCCGTCATAACTAGAAGGGATCGTTAAACATTCCTTTGAATGAGGGCCCATGAGCCCTAGTCTCATGTGTAATTTGCCCCTTGCAAAAATGGCATTAGATAGCTCCAACTCATACCCAAAGTTATAAATCAAGGGAGAGTCCCTTTGAATAGATCGCAGACCCAATGAATCGGCATGATGGCTCTTTGATTTTTGTGTTGCCCAAGGCTATATGTCAGTAATTTGCATGGTTCATCGAAACCAATTAAGAACGAAGACGACCAGTTCCTTGACCAAGATTTATGCGCCACCATCTTTCTCCATGCACAGGTTTACTCCATTTTTGGTAAAGTAGGATTGATGCCCTTGGTCTGATATCTCTATTGCGAAACCAGACTAGAAATATTTGATGCACATAACAAAGTAGCTATTGAGAGTGACCTTCGTTTGTGTCTCGCCCTTCATCACCTAGCTCGATCTGACATCCCCTTGAAATCATTGTGAAAGAGTAAAGCATGCCCATTTGTGAATGATCGCATTCATGGTTCATTCCACGTCTTTTAAAAGCAGACCTGGACATCTTGATGTGTGAGAAGAGCTTCGACTGTCTAGGAATAATTTGAATGGACAAGAATTTGGGAGAGGATTCTTATATTATCATTAGTATGCACTGATGTGAGAATGTGTGGCAAATTTTCTTTATGTATATGAGGAAGAAATTGATGCCAAAGTCAGTGCCCAACTCTGCCCAACTCTGCCCATGAACAACCCCTCCACTTAGTACAAAACAAGGCTAATTTCTAGCCCACACATCCCTCACCATAGATTGTACTAGGATTTTGATCCAACAGTAAATGATATGCAATAGGGAGAAAACACCATATATGATGAGTAGTTCCAAGGCTAAGATGCATGAGTGTTCCATAGTTTGCACCATTAATTCTAGGCCATCCAAACCTCCATCAAAATGCAAACCCCACTGAGAATGTGGCAAGACCACAAGTGGACACCCATGCAAAATGGAGGGGTAACATCTAGCTCCAACTACGGGACTTGTGCTCCTCTTGGGAGTATATGAGAACCTCAGAATCTTTGCAATGCACTTGTTCGCTATGACCATCAAAGCACCCAAACACCACATCACATCTACTCTAATGCTCAATGCAAGAGCTTATTCATTCTCCTACCTACCTATTCTAAGCATGAGAAGTAAGCATGTTAGGTGAAATCATACAACCAATGAAGCCACCTTAGCATTTCATCCATGCTAGGGCTTTTTCCTCTTTCCTTGGTGATGAACCAAGACAAGACAACATCAATTATGAACCGAGTACAAGTGATTATCTTCATAGGAAGAGGGCTGGAAAAACACATGAAATCATGACCATTGATGTCTTCAAACCCTTTCCAAGGAGAAGAACGCTTTTTGGAAATTCCCTCTGTCCAATATTGGAAAGGGCTTGAATATACATTCCCATCATATAGCTGCTCATCCAAATGTCTTCTCTGCCCCAAATCATCATCAGAACTAGCATGGGACCTTCAAGAATATGGTTGGAAAAGATGCCCCATGTCTACCCTAGGAGAGGGCAAGCAAATCTGCCCTTAAAAATGTCAAACCTTGCCGTTACAAACCTGCAATATTCTCTTCTTCTTGCTATCCGAAACCTGCAATGATCCCTGAGAAAGATTGCTGAGGATGATGGCTAAAACCCTCCCTAGTGAGGGTAAACCATGTAGCTCCAAATATGCATCAACAACTTCCTTATGCTGCTTCAAATATTCAAGGACTTCCTCTTGGACATGCCCTTCTTCATTATCTTTAATGGAGTTAGGGAAGCTTCTTCAACACAGGGAAATATCAAAAGAATTTCTGATGAACTTTGTAACAAGCCACAAGTGGTGAACAATATAATCATGTTTCTTAATTCAAAGACTTGGGATGAATTAAGAATATTAGGTATGGCCGATAGATCTTTTGTAATTATGGATGCTTCTAAGTTTCTTACAAAAAGGAATTTAGTGGACCATGCTCAGAATGAATGTAATGCCTTTCTAAAACACATTGAAGCATTCCAAGGTAGATTCAAAGAATTGATTCAGAAAGGGTTACTCTCATTTTGGGACTGTTGCCGCCGGATCACACACCGTCTTTGTCACAGCAAAAATCTATGCTGTCGCTCGGTGTGCCTTTGCTGGCAAGTCTCGAGTCAAGTATGTCACTTGGTTCTTGACTCCTCTGTTTAGGCAAAATTCCCAACGAAAGCCAAGGGGGGTAGTCCCTATGGAAAGTTACTAAGGTTGTTAGGGTCTTCCAATTAAGTGATGGGTTGTTTTTTAACGTCTTTGGGAGTTTTTGATTAAGGTTCAAGATGTAATTGCAACAATAGTTAAGAAAGCTTTTACCAGCATAAGTTCAAATAACACTATAAATTATAAAGATGCACAAATACTTGATTGATATAAAGCAAATGAAAAGTGCTAGGACCAGTGCCTTATGGAGTCAAAACACAGTGCGAAATTTGTAAATGCTGGAAAAGTAAAATGTTGTGCAATTGTCTCTTGGTTGATTTTAAATTATTAAAATGAATCTCGATTAGGGGAAAAAAGGGAAACTCTTGATATACCGTAAAGGGATAGAGAGGAATGTCCGGAAATCTAGAATTTAGTGCTTCTGTACAAGGACATGACGGACTGTCAATACCTTGAGCGCGTGTTCAACACTACACCAACAAGGATGTAGTCTAATGGTGCCCCAAGGTCAGAGTACAACTATCCGGCGCCCCCAGGCAGAACCTCCCCACCAAAAACTAGTCTCGAAGTGCCGGATTTTCACTATGTTGTGGGTAGTTAATTTGATTAGGTGACTTGATTAAATTAAATGTGAGAATTAAAAAGTGCTTCCAATTGCTTTTGGTATCCCACAGCTCAGACGTACTGCTGGTGAGTAAAGCATACGCAGTGTAGGCAAAAGATTTATTCAAGTTTGAAACAAGTAACCATTGACCCTCCGACAAAGAGCGCTCTTGACTTGCTTTTCAGCTAAGTTCAAGAGACTTTTGGTTCTTTTTATTAAACAAATTAAGTTATGTGAAAGTGAAAATACAATGCTTGAAGTAAAGATATGAATGGCCAAACTTATGTGTCACTTTTCTGATCAACCTTCACTAATTGGCAATGCCTTTAGGTGAAGGTGAGGGCATAGTTCGTGGCAACGAAGAATGGTTTTATTTCTAAGTTACTTGCAAAAATGAAGTGATTAAAATGTGAAACATAAGTTAAAATTATACACCCTGCACTAAAAAAGTGAGTGTGTGAAAAATTGTGAGTTAGAAAAATTTATCCACGAAAATTGAAAAAATGCAAATCCCCCCAGGGGGGGTGGGACGTGGGTGCTGGGTACCCCACTGCTCTCGTTTAATAAATTTACAAAGTGCTGAAAGTAAAGTGCTTCTTAGTCCATTAAAATTGAATCTAAGAGCTTACAATGCAAGAACTTGAAAGATAGAAGTTAATGGGTGTCCACCGAAAGTTTTTTTGCACTTTTAGGGCTCTTGATCACTCCAAAACTTCGATTTTGTTTGCAAAACTGCTAAAAACCAGCAAGCTAAATGTCTGCAAAAAAGTGATTAGAATGCAAAAATTTACATAAGAAATTACAACTTTATACTTGCAAAATTTATGGGAAAAATTGAGAACATACAAGTATGAAAGTAAGATCTAGACTTAGCTGTTTGATATGAAATAGATGCAACTTTCTAGATCTGAAAATTGAAACGAACTTTAAAATGATTTAAATATTTTAAAAGTACTTGCTTGTTCCAAAAGAAACTTAAAAGGAAAACAGGTATTTTGATTTGAAAGGAGGAGAATGGATCTATCTAGGCCAAAATTTGCTTCTTGGAGAAACCTATAACAAGATGTAAGTAAAAAATGTTGCCCAAAGTATAGGATCTTCAACCGAGTTCTAGTCCTTATGGGCTTTGTGATCTGCAACTTACAAAACAAACTCACCATACAAGTTAATAGATCTAGTGTTAGAAATCAAAGAAATGAAGAAGAGCCTAAGTACAACTGAATACAGTTGGCTACTTCTCTGCCTCTAAAAATCATCCACAATCAAACAAATTGACAACTGCAAATGTTTAACCAATATCAATATGCTAGATCTACTAAAGCATGAAAGTAAGAAAGCAAATAGACACAATATCAATATGCTAGATCTACTAAAGCATGAAAGTAAGAAAGCAAATAGACACAATATCACCTCAATAAGCTCAATACACTTGCACAAGATGGACCTCCAAAGTCTTCAACAATATATTCAATGATCAACAATTACAATTTGGTAGAGGTTCTATGCATCCACACTACTGTGAAAGATGGATCATAGCCTTGCTTATATAGAAAAGAGAGAGAGAGGGAGGTGCACTTCCCAAGATAGATCCTCTTTGACACTTGGAGAAATGCATTGACACACTTGGAAAAGGCTTGTTGACACATGTGAGGGGTTTGGGGAGGTTAATGACACATTTCTCCAACTATTTGACACTTTTTAACCTCCACTTGACACCTCTCCAACCACAAATTCGCCCCCCCTTGGCTTTTGTTGGGAATTTTGCCTAAACGGAGGAGTCAACAACCAAGTGACATACTTGACTCGAGACTTGCCACCAAGGGCACACCGAGCGGCAGCATAGATTTTTGCTGCGACAAAGACGGTGTGTGATCCGGCGGCAATAGGGACAATGATGGATACTTAGTTCCTAAAGATGCTTATAATGCAATGTTGGTACAATCAATAAATGATTCCACCAAATTTCAGGATATGCACAAACCTTTGAAAGTTCAGATCATTATTGATAAATTATCTGAAGATTTTGAAATGTTGAGACAGGTAAAAGCTATATTTAGGAGCCTGCCTTATCCCTCATATGATAATTACACTGAATTAGATATGGCAGCCAGAAAGATGAGGAATTATATGTATCCACAAGGTTAACACTGGAAAAACATCTCCCTTATTACAGCTATATACAACTAGAGGCTTTGACGTCAACTCAACCTGGCAGAAGATGAAAATGAAGATGTGTACAGCTGTCAGTATACTTGCAACCGTTACCCACAGGCTTGGAAGGAATATCGGACATCAAAGAATCTATTTTTAGAAGCAATCCCTTAAAAGCTGGAAAAACAGTTGTTTCGGACATCAAGAAAGTATAATAAGAGAAAGCCGTTGGAGACCAAGGGATCCTTATTTTTTCAGTGGAAAGGGTAACTGTCCTTCGAGAAAGAAGGTCAAGTCAGAACTCCTTTGAGCCTAGAGGAATTGAAAATTTAAATTTGTCACCCTTAGATTCATGCTTTCTTATGTATCAGTCTATATATCTCAAAGTGCCGTTTTATTCCTATTGTATTCACCCTTTTTTTCAGTCCATGTATCTTAGATTTTGAGCTACATTAATAAAATATTGCAGACAACAATTTGGGACCACTTCCACTGTTGTAAGAACTAGTTGGTAATTTGATGGACTTACAGATTTCATGTTTGATTCTGGATATGTATTAGCATGAATTGTTCGTCTTTAAAGAACTATTTTGTCTCAGATAACCTTTATTGTTGCTGAATTCTTTTGCTCAGTACACATTCCTCCTGTTAGGGTTTAAGACTTATTCTATTTGAACACCTCTACCCTATTCATATGTTATTTTCTTTATTTCTTCTCCACTTTCATACAAACTATTTTAAGTGTCTGATACATTAAATGTAATGCCTGAGGGGTTAAGTTTTTATATATCATCTGTTCACATATCTTTTGAGGGTTTGTTCTACAAAATTGAGCAAGGATCATATATTCTGTTCTTTACAACATAAATCTTTCTTTAAAAACAAGTTTCAAATACAAGTTGATAATCAAGTTTTGGATGCCTTGGCATAGTTCCCTAGCCAGGAGCATCTCAAGGAACAACAGTATGATTGGTGCATTTGTGTTCAAATCATTTTACATCTTGAGCCATCCTTTGCATGATATGATAAGGAGTTGTCGGCTAATTTCTGATGATACAACCACATGGGGCTGACCCCTTTGTCACATGGAATTACTGTTCAGCCTTTGCGTGGGTTATGAAATTGTTTTTTATAGCCGAGAGCATTATGGAGCCAGTCGACCCCTTGGTTGCACAACTTGTGTATGGCATTATATTTCACATATTACATGGCAATATATTTCAGATATTACATGGAATTGCCTTTCTTCACATATTTTGACTAGTCATATGGGATGGGGCCAGCCGCCAGCCCCTTGACATATGTGCACATATTCATGTAGTTACTTAGAGATATCTTCATGGGCCATTTCATACAAGTGAGCCAATTCAGACATGCACCTAGGAAGTCGTAGGAGGTTATTGACATGATCAACTCTCTTAGAGAATTTGTTTAGGTGCACCTCACCTTTTTTGGAATGTTGGTTAGAAGTTGGCATTATTTTATTTGTTTTCCTTGGAGAAAAGGTGGATCTTAACCACCTTATGCTATTGTTAGAAAGGTTGTTGAGCAAGTAGTGGATCTAGGAAAACAAATAAGATTTTTTTATTGTTGAGGAGATAGAGCTGAAACCTATATAACGGTTTTCTCTTTCTATTTGTAAAAGGGGGAGGATGGTTTTGAGAGATACTCTTTGTAAATTCATTTTGGTACTAGTGGAGATTACTGGAGCTAATACAATTGGTGCCTTGATACTAAATTTTGTCTTGAGAGCTTTCATTATCATGGATTCATACATGGAGTAACTTCCATATGGGAAAAATTCTCCCTTAATTGAATTTGTTAAGTAGGGAAAGTGCTTCCTTCTTACACTTCATGTCATCTAGATTTATATATTTCCCTAGTGTTATATTGAAAGATAAAAAATGTTAGGACTATGTAATGGGGTTGCTGTCATTGATAATGAATCCTTGTTATAGAAGTGTTCCAATAACCACCTAATTAGTCCCTCTTGACATTTTAGTAGGGAGATTGGACTACATACCATGTATGTGGTTGTATGTCCCTTTCTCACTACAAGTATATCCATTGTAACTTTCCATTTATGACCCAATGTGCCCAATGGTTTCTAGACACTGATCTTGATCACACCTTAACCATTTCTTTATAAACCATCATTTGTAAGGTTGTTTTGCTAAATTATCTTTCTCCTTGAGCTTTCACAATAAGTCTTTAGCAATCCTACTTGTAGGGAAACCCCACTCGTGCTAGAGAACTAGCACTAAAGTGTAGAAGAGGGTGGTGAGCTGACAGTGGCTTTACCACAGGTAGGTTCTTGCTTGTGTTTTATGGCTTTACCACAGGTAGTGAGAGATTAAGTTGTAACACTAGGGAAGTGTGTGCATCCATGATAATGCCCCTGTATCTGTCAAGTAATCCATCCGTGCCATCTTGCAAACCTTCGTCATGTTTCATGAGAATCATAAGCAGAACTGGGTGTGATGAAAATCATAATCACCATGATAAAAATCATGAGTGTAAGCCTCATACCATATGAGGGGTAACGGAAGGTTGTGAATATGTGTTATATCAGTTTAAATCTCATCTGACCTGTGCAATTAGAGTGATCTCCCTATTTGTGTGCAAGGCTACAAGTTTGAGATTTGGAGAATCTAAGTCTTGAATTATGCACCTTCCAGTCATTCAACCTCAGGGTTGTGTTTTGTCAAGTTACATGTGCTTTGGACAACTCCAGTGTTATGACCTCATTTTCTACCCCATTTATTTGGAAAATGAAAAAACTTACATTGGTTATTTTGTATATTACTAAATGGATTCCAAATGTTTTGTGTTATTAGTACTTAAGTATACAATACTGGCTGTGGACTGTTGCTTTCTATGAATTCCTTGCTTCATTGAATAATAGAGAATCTGGAAAAGAATCCAAAATGCAAGCTGGGCTTTGGATGAGAAATGATCTTATATACTCAAAACAGGGCATTCTTTCAACTTTTGGGGTATTGGAAAATCAAAGGGATGAGTATGCTCTTTGACCTTAAACTTTGTTGGCTGATATGAAGTATGTACAAAATCTACAGAAAAACAATTTTCTTCATTTAAAGGGAAGGTATCATCAATAGGCTAAATGGAATCTGTGTTGAAGATTTTACCTCACAAGTAAAAGATAATTGATCCTCCTTTTCACTTCACAAGAAGTTCTTTATTTTGGTGGAAAGATGGTAATTAATGAAGAATGACATCACACTGACTGATATTCCTCTTTACAGGACTCTTGAATTTGTATGTTGCATGAAGGCGAGGTATGAACTAAAATCACTCAAGCAACATCCACCAAGTTGTAATATTCCTGTCATATATTGCATTGCACAAGGTATCCCAATTTACAGAACCCAATTTGCAGAATGTCTTGACCTGTTTCTTATGGCTTTATCATTTCCTTTTTAAGATGAATTTCTCCTTACTGTCACTATCTGTTATTATCATATCCTATTGACAGAAATTTTCTGTCACAGGATATGGCGGCATCATTGTTAACTTCCATCCAGTGTTGTGCATATCAGTCAATTTGTGATACTGATACTGGAACTGTAAACATGGGCAGAAGTTCGCCTTGTTCAGTTTCTTTTACGCCATTGTTGGTGACATTGTTTCCTCGAAGGAACTTCTTTGGATGCATCAACTTAAGGCATTCAAAGACGAACACAATTCTTGTCAGAGCAGCACTAGGTGAGAAGGAGCCTAATGAGGATGACAATGAAGATCGTGATCAACTATCTGGGGATAAGAACTCTAACAATGTGGGTTTCTATTTGTCTGGCTGGCATTATTTTTATTCTTATACGAAACTTACATGTCTAGTCTAAATTGGTTTATTGAACACATATAACATATTTATCATAAATAATTAGAAAATGGCACTGATTTCTTTTTCTTCTACCATGCTATTTGGTTTGATTTAACCATGAACTGGAGATGATATTTCTTTCTGTAGTTCTTCGTCCAAATATCAATTTTTCGAGAGATCGTTTTTCATTTCTATTGACATCTGCTATAATCATGGGTTGATCATTTTCAGGCTTCAGCAGAAAAAAACTTAGTGTAGCTCTGCTTATTAGCAATTTTTTTGGGCCTTTTTTCTCCATTTCACATATTTACCTGACTGGGTTATAAATTATAATTACACAGTGGATGCTACTGATGGATGCTCCAGCCTCCTATCATTTACTTTATTGATATTCAAAAGATGCAAAATATATCATTGCATCTTCGATTTTATTTTTTGGGGGGTAAACCCGCTAGTGTGTCCACATAAGATGACACAACAACTATCATTTGTAGATGAAAGAAGAGTTTTTTTTGCAGCATTTCCTCTTTTTCCTATTACATTCTGTATAATATTTAACAATTTTTTTTATCTTTCTATGCTTAAGATTTTCTTGGAAAGGAAGGAATGATATCTGATGTACTTGCTGCAGAGGCACTACATATTTCAAAAACATTTCCACTTGGAAATGCAGGATGGATGTATCTAGTAAGTTGGGATCATGCTTTAAGTGAAAAAAAGATACGCTAGAGGATATGCTGGGATGTTGATAAGAAAGTAAACAATATTGATCTGAAAAAAGATTGCTGGAATTCATTTTATTTGAAAAATATTTATTATATTTACATCAGGAGAAAACGAAAGGCAGAAGGTTATATACAATGGTATTTACATCCTCTTTCTTAAAGCAACAAGAACAGTAATAAAATCTGAATAGGCACTAGAGTCTAACTGTTTGGCATCCTTTTGATTGTTGCAATCCATAGCAATCTTTGAAGGTCAAGAGGAGATGTTACAGGAGTACTTTTAAGATAATCAGTGGAGCAAAAGTTTAAATATATTCAAAGAGGCTTTATGTTATCCCTTTTAGATATTTTTTCATTAAAATGACCGAAATGAGATTTTACATAATATTTTTAGTTTTTTGGCTTCACTATTTCACAAAAAAAAGTTGTGGGCATGTTACCTCACAAACCCTCACCTCTAGAGATAAAGTCCTAAAATCTGAAGTGAGGACATGGAGGAACTAAGAGGGAGGCCATTGTCACCACACCAGCCTCTTCTATAATGTCCTCCGCGAAAGATTTCCTCCTCTTCCATCCAAACCCAACGACATAGCCAGTCTCGGCCTCGTACCAACAGTCAGCCAGTTTCTTCTAGGTCATAGAGGCAGGCAAATCACTCCAGGCAGAGACACATTACCCCTTCCACCTCCTCTTCTAGCTCTTCCCCTTGACAGGGTTCTTTTCTACGCTTCTTCCAGTCGACCTCGGATGTTAGGAGAGAAGGTTCCGACGTAACATGACAAACATACCCCATTTGTTTCATAGGCCCTAGATCTACTGTCTTTGTACATCTCTCTCCCAGATTGGCTCTCCATCTTTGTGTTAAAGTTAGTGTAGCTGCGAGACCCATTCTCAAAGAGGATGGTACCCTAGTCAGTTAACTAGAGTTCCTGGTAAAGTTAACCAGGCAGAGTAAAGAGTAAGTCCCTAGAAGGTACCCTAGGGCCCCCAGCTTTCTCTTGGGGTTCTTGGTCGGGGACCAAGCAGGTTGATGCCATGGCAAAGTCCCTAGCATGTGGCTAGGGCCCCTATTTGTCTCTAGGGTATTTTGGTCGGGGACCAGACAGTTTCTTGGTCACGAGGACCAAGCAGGTCCTGCAGGTTGAGACAAAGACCTCTTGGTCTAGGACCAGACAGATTCTTGGTCATGAGGACCAAGTAGTTCCTGTAGGTACATACCTGGTCAGTTAACTAGGTGAATCTTAGTCAGTGGACCAAGATGATGATGTGTGATGACCTCCTCTCCTAGGTCTTTGAGATGGTTGAGCTAGATGGTCTTCTCAAGGGATTGGCCACCCCTTGATGGAGTCACTAGCATTTGGCCTAAGGAGCAGTTAGGAGGACGAGAGGATCACATTGTCCAGTGTGGACCTTCCTTATACAGTGATGATGAACTTTCAGTTGTGTATGTAACACTTGTACATTTGAGAGAGAGATGATTGGTTGTAACACACCTTGGTTGCTCATCCATGGTCTTTACACCTTGTTGTTCTTGGTCTTGTGGTACCTTGTATTGTTCGCCACTTTGACTTGTGGTTAGTAGGGTCATCTACCTACCTTGAGTTGTCTTGATTTGTACCACCTTGATGTTTTGGTCTTATGGGTATTAGGGATGATTTCCCACCTTTGTGGTACACCCTTTGTTCCTAGGGGTTGTGGGTCATGAACGTTTTATGGTTTTGACTTGTACCTTATGTTGGTCCTTGTACCTTTAACTATGACCCTAGTACCCTCACTTAAGACACCTTAATTATATTCTTATATTTTTAAGTTGTGACTTTTATTTTTATTTGGTGTCTTAACTCTTACTTAGTGGTACCCTCCTAAATGTGTGGAACCCTAACTTAATTAAAGGATTAATTAATGATATTTCTAGAAGGCTCTAAGATCTATTTATTGAAGACCTTTGTTCCTCATTTGACATGCCAATCACATCACATTTCAGGTCTAATTTAGTTTCTGCTTGATGTCATGGGTTTTGAGGTTACTTGCTGATTGCTTGTTCACTTGTTGAGGCCGCCCACTTGCTAGATTACCACATGTCCCAAATTTGATATGATTGAGTGTTCAAGGTTGACGTGAAGGTTTTTGTGTTGCTGCTGTCCTAGCCGTGACTTGTTTGAGGAAGGCCGTGAGCTCAGTTCTGCCAGCTGCAAGCTCTATTGAACCCAGATCTAATCCGTATAGCCTAGATCTGCTTGTTGAGGGGTTCGGTTTGCCTGCTGGGGTTCTGGTTGAGTCTTGATTTGCTCTTTGTGGTTTTTCTGAGACCCGATCTGCTGTGTGTGGTTTGCTTGAGGTCCGATCTGATTGATGAGGAGTCTGATCTGACTGTATAAGGGTTCGATCTGCTTAATAGGGGTCTGATCTGCCTGTATAAGGGTCTGATTTGTTTGTTGTGATCTTATTGGAGATTGTTATGCATTTTTATGACTCAGCCGTGAGCCTTGGAGCTCTGTCCAACTCGGCCGTGAGGTCCTAGGGTCTGATTTACCTTGTTGTGTGCTCACTTGTGGAGGCCGTGAGTCTTGCTAATTTTTTATGGACTTCGGGTTTTATGCAGAAGAATAACAATTCAATATACTTTAATGCAAAAAATAGATAAACAAGTACTGAAACTAAATATGAAATAGTACAACAGTAAATTTTAACATAATTTTCATCTCTTTCAACTTCACACCTTTAACACTACCCAATTGGTCACTATGTTAAAGTAATCTTTAGTAACATGTAATTAATAATAAAATAATCAACTTGTTAGCAGTAAAAGAGATAGATGAAGATACTTACCTGGGTGTGAAACCTTTCCTGTAAAATACTCAGAAATGTTACTTTCAGAAAAGACAGAGCCTCTTAGAGGCCAGTCAACACTAGGAACCAAGTGACCCTAATAAAGGGTTACTACAATCAGAGAGAGAGAAAGATGATTGGGCTGAGTCAATCAGAAGAGGTCAATGACAGAACATAATAATAACCTCAGCCAAATCACCGTATGATATAAGTCCAAAAATATAGACACTAGAAAATATGGACCCTAACAAGATTAAGACATCAACTGGACATAAAATAAAGTCTCAGTAGAATAAGACTCAGCAAAACACAGATCTGAACATAACAAATTTATCTGATAGTAAGTAAACAGTCTGAAATAAAACAAGTCTTAACAAGAGAGGTTTGGGTAAAGATAAGTGTCAACATTAACACAAACTTAGAGAACTCAGTCAAGCTAGATATGAGAACTTCTCAAATAATCAGTCAATAAACAGAGGGAGCATGCAAAAGGGTAGCATGAACCCTAAGGCTTCACGGACCTCCTCAATCAGCTCACAACCTTCATTAAAGAGGCAAATCAAGGGTTACAAATGATTGAGTCTTCTCACAAGCATGCCCCAGGAGATCAAACTTCAATTAGGACTGAAAAATAGCAGATCGAAGTTCTTCAAAAACAAAACAAACCCTTAACAAGCAGATTGAGTTTATCCACTAGAAATCACACTTGAAAAATAACAGATCAGATTTCCATAAGAATTAGGATGGCAATCTCATGCTGTCACGGCGTCCTTCAATTAGATCAGTCAACAAAAAAGGGACGTCTTAATCAAGAGTCAAACCTTGGAAGCATCAAAACAGAGCTAGAATAGATCAACAGGTGGGTGGCCTCCAGAACTCGGTTGAGCAGAGAAGTCTGATGTCACGCAGAGAAAGACTTGGATTATATGGATGATTAAAAGCTAAAACACGACTTCAATATATAGGCTTAGGATCTTCTAGAAAGATCAATAAAATAAACCTTTGATTAAGTGGATTCCATTAAGTTAGGAAGTTACCCTTGATGCAGTTGGTCATTTTTATTATTATTTCCAGATCATCATATTTTACACTGTCCGGGTGGGGTGGACCTTACAGATGATTCTACAGGTTATCATGAGGTGTATGAGTACTCATCTCTAGTTGATTTGTGCCTTCTGGATCCATTGAGACACTTATCTTTCAATTTCAGGCACTCTTGGGCATGATATTAGCAGTTTTCCACCTGTTGACCAGATTGGCCATGATGATGTGGCCTATCCAGCAGTATCCTTGGAGGCTAGTCGTTTCCTAGGGTGCTACAGAGCAGTGAAGCACCACTCGCCCAAGACTCGCGAGTACTCGCGAGTCTGGGCGAGTCAACCTCCAATCCGGGTACTCGTGTAAGACTCGCCCGCTGACTCGGCAAACCTGCACGGACTGGGTTGAACTCGCTGTGACGGAGCTCTTCTTCTCCCAGTTGGCTGCCCGCCCCTTCCCGTCCTGTGCTATCGTTCTGTGCCATCCGATGCATTGCCGTGCGATCAAGCTAAAACACTCGGCCACCAGATGTACAGGAGCTTTTAAGAGCTAGCACCACTACTTGCTAGAGGTGGGACGAAGACTCGGTTGTAAAAAGGCTCTGAAAGGTCCCGATATTGTTACAACGTCTTGGAGAAGGTTCATCAAACCGGGTCTAAGCATATTGCATGTGGACGAGTGCAAGTTTCTCGCTGGGTTCCATCAAACCGGGTCTAAGCTGGGTTCCATCACACGCATCTCTAGTTCTAGTTCACTCGACAAATGGTCATTGCGAGCCCTTCGCGGGATGGATGGACTGAATTAATAGTCATTCGATCGAAACTCTCAAACTGAATTTTATAAAGGGTTTTAATTTAAAATATATATTGTATAAATTAAACTTGGACTGAATTAATGGTCGGAATTTTATAAAGGAGTTTTAATTTATAATATATATGGTATAAATTAAACTTTAATTTATACCATATATATTATAAATTAAAACTCTTTTATAAATATTAAAGCTTACATAAATAATTGATTTAAAAATTTATATATTAATATTAAAATCGTAAATTTATATATTATATATTAAACTTGTTACTTTAATGAAGTTGATGACTTTACTTTATTTTATTTAGATTTTAGAAAAATTATTTATTTAAATAATAAATAAAAATAGTTTTTAGATTAATTATTATAATAATATATTACTAAATAAATATGAATATTATCATTTAAAAGTTAATTTATAAAATATTCTATCATAAAAAACCAAAAAAATTATAATTTTATGATAATTATTTAAATTTTTGCATACAAAAATTGATTGTGTTATGTTGTATTATCTTAGTTTATGAAATAATGTTATGAATTATTACATAGATTGTAGTTTTATAACTTACATGGATTGGAAATGTCATTAATCTCTTTTTTGTGCCCAAAATATACCATATTTTAAGTTTTTCCCTATTTGCCGAGTCTTGCCGAGTCTGTCCCGGGTCTTTCCCGAGTCGCCGAGTCATATGCCAGTCGAGTCTTTGCCGAGTCCGAGTCGTGCAACATTGCTACAGAGGAAAGGGGTGGTACAACCACTTGTTTTTACCATATTACCCCCCTTCCGGACATGATAGTGCACTCAGATGGACAACGTAGGCCACTTGAGAGGCAGTTTTGGTCACTTTTAGGGTTTTTAAGCAGATTAAAAAAAATGGAATAAAAGGGTCTGTTATCACCTAAACTGTAGTTACCCCTATGGATGGATCCAGTCACGGATGGCAATAGGGAAGGGCAACTCAAAAGGTGCAACCACGATCACCTCGACCTCCAATATATATGGTTGTCACGCCAGTCGAGGCAACCTTCGCTTTATGTTATCTAGCCCAGACAACAAAGGGGGAGACCCGATCTACTCCCGACAGGAGAGATCAAAACTAAGACACCAAATCAGGGTATTTCTAAGTGAAGTTAGGTGTATGGTTTATCCTAGACCTAAACATGAAGTCACTAGCCAAGTGAGGGGTTCAATAGGTATAGCTTTGGTTCATAGTTGATGTGAGAGTGACTTACAATGTTTGAAGTAAGATCTAGGATGAGTGTACTAGTTCAATGTTGGAAGACCCACTGCCTTGGGAACTGTGTCCAATGCAGGGTAGCTTAGGGGTTCAATTGAGGCTAACTAGTACAGGTGACAAGCTTGACCATGATACATGATAGCTTCAAGGGTTTAGTTCACCATGCAAAAGTCAAACTACAAGTCAAATCAACAATCTAGGAAAGTTGAATTATCTTGGAGATAAACCAGTGCCTTGGGAATTGGGAAGTGGAGTCAAAGTAGGGTTGACTTGTGGTTTAGGACTCCTAGTACTTGGGACAAGTGGGCAATAGAGGTCTTGATGGATGAATGTGTCTAGATCTAGGTTTGACCCAAGTGGACCACAATCCCTCAAAACAAGGAATGCTGTCCCCAAGGCAAGATTTGACAAAGTGATAGTCTAGACCTAGGTTTTCAATTATTCCCGTTCCAAATCTCCAAAAATCTCAAGTAACCAGTTCCTAGAAGTGAGTCAACTCACTTCTCCAAGGTGGTGCGACTTTGCCCAAGGAGGTTTAAAAGTAGGGTTAGGTGGGTCAAGACAAGTCGGATGGCATCCAAACTTTAGATCCAGGTAGGTTAGTCAAGTAGGAGTGTGGATCTATAATTTCACGGCAATCCGACGGTTAGATCTTTCTAGATCTGAGTTTGAGTACACCTAGTGGTCCAAAAAGGGGATTAAATCCCTTAAAATGTGGAATAGGGCCCACAAGGTGAATTTCAGAAAAGTAACAATCTGGGTGTATGTTATTTGATGTGTAGATGATAGATCAAGTGGAATCTCAAACACCCATCACCTAGATCTAGGTCAACTCACAACCACCAGGAAGTGCGCCTTGCTTGGGAGAAGCTAAGTTGGCTTGGGAAGGGGGTCAAACGGAAGCCAATCCTCACCAAACTATAGATCTGGGATGCCGTGGATGCTATAGAGGTGGGTTTTCAATATTATGCCCAACAACCCACTAGATCTAAGTAGATCTGAGAAAATGTAAAATGGGGGTTTTAAGATATTTAGGGTTTTAACAATTTATGAGCTATGTCAATGGATTGGATAAAGGAAAGAGAAACAAACCTGTGGATCTTACCTAGGTAACCTTGTAGATGCCTTGATGATGATGATCTATGCAAACCCGATCAATTTGAGAAGCTTTGTGGTAGTACTCTATGCAAGTCGATTTGATCCAAGAAGCCAATGCGCCCTCTCTCCTGCACAACAAACGTCAACAATATCAGATTTGATGCATCAAGAGATAAGACTAATGCCACAAGAGAAGTAACAGAAAGATAGCATAGATCACAATGAAGCTAATGATAACCCCCTGATACAAGCGAATGCCAAGAAAGTCGATTTGAAGAAGCCTTGCAAAATTGCCCTTGTTGAAGTCGCCCTCCTGTAGACAAACAATGATTTCCAAAAAAAGATAGATCTTACCACAATTTCCAAATGCTAGGTTGCAATAGACTTTCCAATCACCATCTAAGAACACCAGATGCAAAGGAGACCACAAGAATTTCCACAAGAATATTTTCTATACCAATAATCCAAGAGCCAAAGACCCCCTTTACAATGAGAAGCTCTCTCCTTTAAATAGGAAGGAGAGGCATCAAAACCCTAACCACTTTTTGAATGAGTGGCTAAGATTAAAAGATACAAATGTCTAATCAATGGTTGAGATGAGCTCAACAATAAAATACATGGATCACAAATAAAATATCATGTGAGTGGACAAAATCGCCCTAGAAGAGGGGAATCCCACCAAATCATGATGACATAATATCATAAGAGGCTTATGGTGGGTCCAAGGGGTAATTTTATCCCTCCTTGGTCAATCCCCATAGCACAATAACCAAAAAATAATCATGAATGTACCAAATCGTGCCTCCATAGTGAAGTCGTGGTCCTCAAAAGACCTCAAAAATCCACAGAAAGTGCCATAAGTGATGGATGCGGGCCCCGATGAAGCTGAAATTGCTGGAGAAGGTGTGGAAGACCTCGATCTATCATCACTGATCATCCCATGACATAACATTGCCTCAGTAGCCCAAATCGATTTCCTCAATAGCCATTTCTACCAATCCTGAAATGCCTCGGGAAGCGTGAAACTGCCCCAAACAACCTCCTGGAGTGCTGGCGCTGTCAAGGTGAGGGCACCAGTGTGTCCGGGAGGGGGGTAATATGGTAAAAACAAGTGGCTGGACCACCCCCTCCATCATCAGCACCCTAGGTCAACCGGATAAAAATCACATCTGCTCCGACAGGGCCTCCGACAGACCAAAACTGCACTGGGACAGCCTACTGAGGCTCAATCATCACTGTAAGTGCCCGGAACTGAAAACAAACTGTCCCATTGGACTCAGAAGGTCCAAATCTATCCAAGATGTGTACTCATACACCATATGAGTCTCTGCATGATCAAAATAAATATCCAATATACCGGAACAAGGCCAATAATAATGATCTGTAAATGACCAAACACTGCTGTAACCCAAGAATCATCATCATAACCCTGTAGCTACTGCATAGAATCATCATGTATGTGTACATAGACCATATATCATCTATCCATATCATCATAAGGTCTAACATCTCATGTCCCATGGTCCTCCATGGTCAAACTAGGTCTAACCAAGACCAAATATAACTCAGACCATCATCCAAGGCTGCTGCAAAGTGTCAAGGTTAATACATGCTCTACAACTTATTCAAATAGCAATTATAACACAGAGTAATCATAACTGGCGATCTAAATCCAAATGTATAGTGTCGTTAATTATTATTATTACTCAGACTAGACTTTCAGGATCATACTCACTTCATAGTTGTGATCAATTTGCTAGTGAAGGGTGAAGGCTAAATTAACTGGCTAGGCTAAGGGATGACTTGACTGACTCGACTTTGTGACACTTTGGCAAGGGAAAGAGAAAACACACCATAGTATATACTGAATGAGCAATAACACAGGGAATGGCGGTGTCTCACAAATGGATGAGTTGTTTAAAGAGGGTTTATTCACCTTCACAGATGCGCACAATCCATAATACAAATAAGGCCAGCAATTGTTTAGATATAGCATTTGAGTTCCATTGCTTTTAGGGCCTGAAGTTTCCATAGCCTTGATCTATGTGTGTTTATAAACACATTGCATAGATTTACATTTATTTTAGGCTTTTTGCTGCAGGTGTGTTTTTAAGGCACTTGTTTACCTGAGCACTTCTAGGTGTGTCATGGACAGCTTGTTTACCTAGGTATTTATTTTCCAAAAGATATAACATTTTATTTTCATGGCCATTTTCATTTGGCATTCCTCTCATTCATGTGTGTTTAGAAACACATTGCATGAATGGGCTTTTCATACAAGATATAGCATTTCATTTTTCCAGATTTTGTATTCATGGCAGCACCAAAAGTTTCAGGTTTAGCCAACACAACTTTAGTGACTAGGGGAAATTCCAAGGAACTCCAACTCACCATAGGTAAGTTTTGTCACCAACTCAGAGCCGAGACACAATAAACAAGGAAGCTCATCCAATACAGAGGCTACAGTGGGGAAAAGTCCTCCATGCCACTAGTCAAGTAGTAAGTCGGGGTGATAATCTAAAAGGTAGGCCATGGATGGATGAAGACAATGAAATGATGGAGCCAACACTAGCAAGCCAAGGTATGGTGGAATGATCACCTCTATTCTCCCTAAGGGGGGTACATACCAATGAGTATGAATAGTGAACTTCTAAGTCTGAGTGGGGACAATATAATATATATATATAGATCAACCAGGTCCAAATATCTATATGATCGCCAGATCATGACACTAAGTGCTAAGACATGCTATAAGAATAAGTATAAAAGCAATCTAACCATAACACCATGGTATACCTGCTGAGTCATATACCTGAATGCTCATCAACCTGTACCATCCTCTGTCCTCTGAAACTGCTGCTGTAACTCTGGGCACTACTGACTGCTCTGTACCAATGGTATAATGGCTACATCGGTCATCTCTCTGAGTGTCCCGAGACTCAGTCATGGCATGGGGAATACAACTGCTGTCCACAATCTGATAGTGATCCAATATGGATGCTCATCTCAGCATCTCAAATGTAAGGGAACTGGCTGAATAGTGTACTGGAATCAGAAAAATAATGTATGGTAGCCCGGCTACTATATATGTGATAACAGGGTCATTGAGGAATTCGATTTGGGCAATTGAGGCAAGGTTTTGGCACTTGGTATGCTCAGAGGTCATCCATGGTGTATCCCCCTTCTTTCAGATTAGTTGGAATCAGTCAGTGGGGTCCACATGGGCTACAAGAGCTCTTTTATTGTATTTCTCTCTCTCTTTTATTGTATTTCTCTCTCTGATTATGGGGACAAGATTTGATCATTTGTACATTTGGACATGTCATACACTCATATTTTATATTATTGTGCCATGGGGACATGCTAATGAAGGGAAATAATACCTCCTATCCCCACTATGTGCTCCTAGTCACTTGTCCATGCCTTATGTTGTGGCTCCATGCTATCTAGCCACCCCCCATGTGTGATGTCACCCCTCCTAGAGACATTTTAGCTATGAGATCACCCTGTATTTGAGTGATCCATGTGTTATATTGTATTGGCTCATCTCAGTCGTTGATTGCATTGTTATATCTTTTGATCTCAACCACTAGTTTTCAAAAGTGGTTTAGGGTTTTGGTCTTCCTATCCTATAAAAGGAAGAGACCCTCTCATTGTAAAAGGAATCTAGAGATTTTTGGCTCTTGGCTTGGCTACAGGAATAAAATATTTTTCTTGGGCATCTTGGATCATGGAGTTGAATGCTTGTTTGTGGTGATTTGTCATGTTCCCAATTTTTTTTTCCTATGGTCCATGGGGATGATTTTAGCCTAAGTCACCTAGGCATTAATTAAATAATTAATAAATGGATGAAGGAAGATTCCGAAGGGTGAATATGAGGAATTAAATGGATAAGGAGGCCCCCCCAATAAGTTATTAACCCCCAATTTAAGTGCTAAGGTGATTTATTAATTAATTGAGAAATTAATTAATTGGGGAAGTTTTGAGGCAATTACACCATAGTAGTTAATTAATTACTGGATAATTAATTAATTGCTTAGCTAAATTATTTCTGAGTTGTATTATTTTCATTTAAATGTTTATTATTAATAAATGTACCAAGTGGTTGATGACTTGGATAGGAAATTCGAATTGGTCAAGTAGGCCAAACTTGCTTAAGTGATAAATCTCAGAAAAGCTAAGGAATCTAGTGGAGACAAGTTGGCAAGATGAAACAAAATGGAAACTGACAAAAGCAAACAGAAAAAATGGCAAAAGTAGAAAAGAGGAAAGTAAAGAAATTGGAAAGATTCAGAAAAGCTTTCAGAAAGAAAATAGAAACAACCAGAAAAGCTACCTAAAGCGCACTTGCCCAAATTCAGTGAAGGAGGTGAAGGAAAGAAAGTTTTGAAAGCTCAAAAGTTGCTATTTTCCTCAAAAAATGCACCCTCATGGGTTTGGAGTAGAATGGGCAAGTGGGTAACCTACTCTCACAGGTCACCAAGCCAAGAACTTGCTCATCAGGTCATCATGAAGTTTATAAAAGAATCCAACCAATTCCATTTGACAATTTTTGATCATTTTGTAATTTGTGAATGAGAGCTCTGAGCTACTCATATGTTGAGTGTTGTGCCTCAACTATTCCTCTTGGGTGATGTGCCCCAAGGCCTTGTGAGTGTCCTATGAGTGTTATGCAGGTCCAACAAGCAATATTACAGCCAGTAACATTCAGTACAGTTCATCCATGGAGATTTAATGTCAGATTGAAGAAGAGGCTACGATTGGAGAAGATTTGTAGCTAGATTCAGTGAAGGAACACTAGTGGATGAAGATAGTTATGGAGAGGTGTGCCCAGGACCTCCAGTGAAATCCAGAAGATGATATTTGCAGAGATTAGTGGCTACTAAATTCCAGAGATCAAATATCAGAACCATTCTCCACTCTTCTTCTACTTCTACTACTCCCATAGCTAGATTTGGAGGTGATTCCACTGAAGAAGAGAGCTAGTTGATGATGGTGCCCATTTGAAGATCAACCACTCAGAGTGCAGCAATATAAGCCATCTAATCTGTAGATGGACTGATATTCACTTCCAGAACAGAGCCATAGTAACTACTTCCTTCTCTTCTTTATTCTCTCACTGATTGTAACCGAAGATTAGCTTGTGAGGCATTGTCATTTAAGAAGCAAGCAATTAATGAAAGAAGAAATGTTTTGAAAGTCATATTTCGAGTTTTATGTGTGGAACATGTTATATCAAAGTCTAAATTAATATCAGAACAGAGTTTGTGGTTTCTTAAAGCAGTTTGTGAAGTTAAAATGCAAGACTAGCTAGATTGATGTCAATTCTAGACTAGTTTTACCACTTTCACTATCATTTCCAATCTAAGCACTATTTTTACATTCTGTCAGTTGGAGCAGGTCCTTAACTCAGTCTAGTATCCATATCAGTCCTAGAAATCAGAATTTGGAAGCATTTCGACCCTATCTGGAAAGCTAAGAAAAATACTAGCTCAACAATCCCGGGAGAGCCCAAAAACCCCAATTCTTCCCGAACTCTCCCAAGTCTGCAAAAATACCTTCCTAAACATAACCAACACTCATTTGACTGACATAACCTCTGTCATTAACTCCCAGAACCCCCACCTGTCTAGTATGCATATGCCAGCTACCCAGGAAGCCTCGAAGTAGGCAATAGACTAACTCTATTGTTGAAAAGTGAAAGGTACCGGTACATGGTGCATAGGGCATCACCGATCTGCACCTTTTTGACCCACTGCTGCACCTAACCTCATACATTTTCCAGAATTAAATATTCATCCCACCATCCTCATTCCTCACCTCAGTACCCCTCACTTACCTCCTGCACTGTTTGAAGGAATTGACAGAAATTTCACTAGTAAAATTTATAAAAAAAATTTGAAGTTAAGTTAATATCTTTGACGAATCTTCTCAAGGATATTACATGATTGTAAATGCTTCTTCCTCTGCACTAACAGGCATTGGTGGCTATCTTGGATTTTATCTTCACTAACACGATTTGCAGGCAAAGAGGATGTTTTGGAGGAGTGCGTATTGGTGGGGAGGCCTACCCTACTACCTTCATCAAGACGTTTTGGGTCTACAGGGAGTTGTTTTGTCTTTGCACCAACAATTTCATGTTTATTCATCTTTTGTTTGCATCTACCTCCATTTCTATTGACTGATTGATATTTGTGTCCTTGGTTGATAGGAAGAGGAGGGCGAATTGGTTGAAGGGGGCAAAACGCATAGCAAGAAGGGCTTCATCAAGTTTGGCATTTGATCTTTGTGGGAAGCAATCCTCGTCACAAGCAACATTCTTCTTCATTTTCTAGGTACGCTCAAGGAGGTATGTTATTCTTCTACCTTGTCCATCTATTCTCTTAGATCTACAAACCCTCATTTTACATTTTTTCAGATCTACTTGGATCTAGCAAGCTTTTGGGGACAATTTAAAACCCACCTTAATAATATTCACGGAAATCGCGATCTATAGTTTGGTGGTGTTTGGATTCCATTTGGCCCATTTCCCAAGGCACATTGGTCTCTCCAAGGGAAGTCGCATTCCTTGAGGGAGGCCTTTTGCTAGGTTCTAGTACGTGGGTAGTTGAGTTTGTTGCTTCATTGGATAGATCATCCCTCAAAACGTACCCCTAGTGCTTTACAGTTTACCCCATTGATTTTCACCTTATGGACACCATTCCTTATTTTAAGGGAAGAGCTCCACTTGGGTCATTGGGTAATGCATTAGCTCATCTTTTAGATCTACTTACTTAACTTCATAAGTGACCTTAATCAAACACTTGGTTGACTCTTTTGTCTTTGCGTAAGCCTCTCAACCAAGCCCTAACCACCCTGGGTCCACTTACTTTTCTAGATCTAAAATCTTGCACCATTGATCTCCTTGCTTCATTTTACACATTTCCCTAGGAGTCTTTGGGTTAGCTAGTCTTCATAGATTGGCTAGGGTCTCCCCCTTGATCTTGATTCATCTTGATCTAAAGTGAAGGTTTTGAAATCGCCAACTCTATCAATAAGTTATTGTATTTTCTATTATAACCACTTTTTAGAAATCCCACAGCCACTTTGCATCTAATGGCATTGATTTAGTGACAATTGAAGCATTTTTTCAAAAGATATTTGCTGATAAGCTAGCATGCATAACCAAAAGTACCATAGTCCACCTCCAAATAACCACTAAATGTTTAAATCAACATGAACATATGTTCTAATGGAGCATGTGCTCCATAAAGTGTTGTACCATGTATGTAAGTTCTCCCTAGTGAAACCCCCACAAAATGACAAATTATAAGCTCTTCCTAGGTTTGAACTTAGGGAACACCACCAAAGGACCAATTATATGATTAATACTTCATCAAACCTTAGGAAAAGGATTAATCATAAATAATATGTGTAGTACATCACTTTTCTAACTCATACTTAGGAAATAAATTAATAATACATCAAAGGGTACTAACATCATTCATTACACATTCCCCCTAAGTAATGTCTAGCAAATGTTACAACATCAAGTCATATCAGCTATGGAAATCCCACCAATGAAAAGCATACTTCATCAACACATCAATACCAACGGAAAATGGGACATGAGAAAAGTGTGAGCTCTATCTAACATCAAGTATGTCCCCAACACATATTCTTCTCTGTTTCCATCACTTTAAATCTAAAATCTCTTTCGGTTACTTTTCTGCTTACTATTTTTGGATTAGTTCTTCTAAAGCTAATTTTTCTAGTTTGCATTTTCAAAGTTAGATCTAAGTTATCAAAGCATTACATCTTCTCAAAGTAGATCTAACCATTGAATCTTGTCTTTAGTTGTTTAAAGAGTGAATTTGTTTAGTATAAAGGATGAGATTTTTATGCTTCTAAAACGTTTTACCTAGCATTTTAGTGCTTTGCAGGTGGCTGGTTTTTAATTTTTGACAAACAAGTAGAAAGAAATGTTGTTGAATTTGTGAAGATTTGAGCCATCCAGGGCTCCTTCCACTCTCCTGCCTCTCTCAAACAATTTAAATCTTTCGTAAACTTGTAAGCTTAGTGGTCCTGATCTATAAGAGACCAAGCATTCCATCATTGTATTAGCTGTAATAAAAGAGAAGCAAGTGGGATACCTAACGCCCACAGCCCATCCCCCTGGGGGGATTCGTGTCAAATTTTCGTGGCGTGGGTTTGTTTCTTCTTTCCTTTTTTTGTTTTGATTTGTTAACCGTAGATTAATTTCAATTTCTCAAAGTAGATTAAATCACTTACACACATTGCACTATATTAGTTTACTTTCAGTACTTTGTCATTTTCGCAATAAAGAGTAACGAACATTGGCTCTTATCCCATATGCTCTTGTAACCACTACAGGCTTTGCCTGAGTTGGTGGCCAACGATTAGAAAGGGATTTGAGTGGCTAGCTTAATAGGAAAATCCACCCAAATCTTATTGTCAAAGTGAGAGGTTGCTTTGAACAATACGAAGGAGTTAGGGGGCTACTCTAAGTAGACTTTATGTCTCGTGTTGTTGGACACCTGGTATAGTTGCTTTGCACTCACCATTGAGGATAGGGTCTAAGTGTTCCAAACAAAGAATTGACCCATTCTAATCCACTCATCCATAATAAGTAAAACTGACCAAGAGACACAACAAAACATTTCCTTTAGCAACAATTCATTGACTTTCTCGGCACTGGTCTAATTAATGGTTATTTTCTTAAGTGAATTCAAAATGTTGTGATTGGTTAATCATTTACATGCTGCTAGTTTAAACTTGTATTTGCTGCTCTTGTTTCAGTACTTCAAACTCCTGGATTTGATTTTTGTTGTAGCATAATCAACCTTAGTTTCTTTTATTAGGGACTACCCCCTTTGGCTTCACTAGGAGTTGGCCTAGACGGAGGAGTTAAGTGTTAAGTGACAACAAGCTTGACTTGTGACCTGCCCCCATGGATGCACCCAGTGGATTGAAGATTTATGCCACGTGCCCTGAGGTGCGTATTAGACGGCAACAGATAGAATTTTAAAATTATAACTCGTTACACTTGTTGCACCAAAGAAGCCTGTTTGGTGTTTTCCGCATGATCTGTCAAGTTCTGGCAAAGAAGTTCAGATATTGGTCCGTCACTTTCAGAAACGGTCTTCATAAAGTTGTCAATATAAGACATAAGATTTATCTCATTAAGAGAATATGCACCAATAATGTAAGATATGCAAGATATATTTCTTTTCTAAGACCACGGTGGACTATATGTACCAATAATGCTAGAGATGGAGCATCAGTAGTATGTTAAAATTATAGCTCGTTACATTTGCTGCACCATAGAAGCCATATGGTGTGTTCCTCACGATCTGTCAAGTCTTGGCATAGAAGTTCAAATATTGCTCTGTCACTTTCAGAAATGGTCTTGAGAAAGTTAACAATATAAGTTGTAATTTTGATCTCATTCAGAGGATCTCCTACTGTTAAAGGATCATCCTGGTAACTGTCATCTTCAACCTCATCATTCAAAATATTCTTCATAGCATCAATATATTTAAGCGTGGGTCTTGCATTAGATGTGGCATTAACCAAATGCATAACATCAATCTCCTCTTCTTCATCCTATAGATCCTCCCATTCATTGTTGCTCCTACATCTTAATCAGCATCTCTGCAAGCTAAAAAATATCTTTGCAGGTAGAAACATCAGTGTCCATTGATATGGAGCTAGCTTAACCCTTGACCAAGTACTATGCCACTTGTACTTGACTTAATGAGATGACCTTGAACATAAACCTTTAACAGTTATGGATGTTGTGAGGCTAAGAGCAAACACAAGGTAGTGATCGTGACCTTGATTTGGTAAGCACTATTACCTCCTAATTTGTACCATAGTTGGACTTCTTGTGAGCCACCAGTTTTACGAACATATCAGGTGTTGATCATCAGTGTTCAGAAGTTCAGAAGACTTTTTCAGGGCCAATTTTGGCCTCTTTGTAATAATTGCATGTCCATACCCCCATGGGGAATTGTAATAAGTTGGTCTAAGCATGATCTTTTTGTAAAAGGCTTGGCCTACCTTAGGTTTAGCTATTAAGGGGATACTCTAGAATTTTTCTTCCTTAGGAATTATGCGTTGCGCTTTAGTGGCGTATACTTCCTGAGTTTTTCACTCACACCTCCTGTTGCCAGCTAAGTTGTCCTTAGTTGGACTATCAAGTGAGCGGGCAAAGTTGAACATGTTACGTGTTCATTTTTGATGATTTGATGTCCAGTAGGCCTTTTAAAGGCCTCATTTTTTATTTTTTTCCACATGTCCATGGCCTTGCGGGGTTTGTAATAAAATGTACTAGCATGGTGTTTTGTAAAGGACTTGGTTCCCTAGGACTTTTTGGCTAAGTCAGGTATTCCAAAGAGTTTTTTCACCTATTAATTATGTCTTGCATTAGTGCATAACATAATTTTTGGGTTTTTCTCCTGCTCCTCCAAAGGTGGAATGCCCGGGGAGGCTCACGGGCCTCAGGGGATTGTTAAAGTCCATGGGTCAATGTATATGAACATGCTAGACATTATTTTTGAGTCATATGGACATGTGCTAAGTACCCCTAGGTATTTTTTTTATTTTTCGGCGAAGTTTATTTTTTCCGTAAATGAGCCATTTTTTAATGGTTTCATTAAAAAATATTGTAATTGGCCTAGAAGTGACATCTAGGGGTCTTTTTTGCCTTAGGGGTGCTCGTTTTCCAACTCAGAGCACCCCCTTAACCCCTAAACCCACTTTTTCTAATGTTTGGGTGTTTAATTTTTCGCTTATGCTCAAAAAACCCAAAAAAGTAAAAAAAGTCATAAAAAATTAAAAAAAAGTGAAAAATGACTTTAAAAAATAAAAAGTTTTTGGAAAGTTTTAATGACTGATTCACTTTAGCATGTTTCAAGGAGCATATGGGGCTGATTTTTCAGTCATTTGGGTAGCTCAACTCTTGGGATTAATTCCCCACTTAAAGGAGGGTGCATTTCCAATTTTAGAAGCCCACGAGTTAGGGAAATGGCAGCCCATTTTATGGGCCGTCACATGGGCTATTATTTAGCTGGAATATTACTATTTTGACGGCCCAAAACATGGAGTGGCAGCCCTTATCTCCTCCACGCATTGCTCCACCATATTTGCCACTGCTCTCCTTGACTTGGGCGCACTCCCTCTTGCTAGTTTTCTATAAATTGGGTGCTCTCTCCCATTTCTCTCTAGTTGGAGAGTGAGAAGGAATGTTATTGTAATCTTGTTCTATCTTTGAGTTAATAAAAGAAGACTTTGGAGGTCAGTTTGTGTTGGGCCATTGATGAGTGGATGTACCACCTTATGTATTGTCAAGGTAACTTGTGCATAGGTTGCAATTTTCATAGATATTTTGTATTCATTGGAAAGATTGTTACCAATTTATGAGATAGGCTGTTCCAATTTGTTTATTGAAGTAGTTTATTGGTATATGCTTGTTAAGAGATTATGATTGTATTTCTCATTTGTTTATGGACATGCAATACTGATTTCTTGTGAGTGTATGCCTACATTTGATCTGTGTTGGTGAAGTTTGTGATGTGTAGGTGGCCTTAAGCGGGAAAAGGAGTGATCTTGTTCGTTTCTCTCTTTTTTCTAATCTCTGTTTTGCAAGTGTAGTCCCTCGGTATCACACAAAGTCGGAACTCCAAAGTTTTCAGTCTAAAAAAAAAGAATCATTTCCTCTCTATCTCTTTCTCTCACAATTTTAAAAGTTTTTCTTTGGTTAACTGGTTACTTGTATTTCTGATTTATATACTATGTTGCATATCTTAAATAGATCAGAAATCGCTTCATGAAGGTTTGGTCTAGATTATTACAAAGCTCATATCTTTGACTGTTAGATTTCTTCCTTCATTTAGCATCATACTCTTTTCAAACTTGCAAAAAATCGCTATATTTTTCAGAGTTTTGTTGAGTAATGATAGTTCTGATTTTAAAGTACATCTAGCTGCCAATAGAGCTTATAATTTGCAGCCCTTAAAAGCTTGCAAAGATCCCAAGTAAACAAGCCCCATTGCTTGTCTTACTTGGTTAAATTTCGTCATTTTTAACTAGTTTTAATACTTAGTTTTTTTTCTGGGTTTTTTAGGAGGTGTTCCAAAGACGCTCTTAAAGTGTTTTTGGGCATCTTATACTGACGTTTGCTTGCTGGTTTGTAGCAAAAGATGAATAGGTAGGAGGAGGTGCTGTCGAAATTTCAAGGATCCAGGGAATCCGGAGGACCATTATTGAATTTTTTGTAAAATCGGTTAAACTTTCCTGCGAAATTGTAAGCCACCAAGTCACTTTAAGTAGACTGGGGCACTTCTCTGATCATTGTAAAAGATTATTAAACGAGAGCAGGTGGGCTAGCCAGCGCCCACACCCCATCCCCCCAGGGGTGGCCTGTGTCGTCTCTTTTCGTGGTGTGATTTTTAGAGTAGTTTATTTCTTTTATTTTTGGCATTTAATAAAACTAACTAGGGTTAAAATTTACCTTGTTGGTCCGTTCCACTGGCGGGCCACAAGTACACTCAGGACATAGATTTTATTATTTTTTTACAAACTCAAACACCCCCTCGCTTTCCCGAAGTAGGGTTTCAGGACAAGGGCTTGCCTGAGTGCTGGCCTGAAAAGAGACTGTTATCACACCATAGTAGCGGGGCTACTATTCTTGTACAGCAGATATCTGCACATTCCAGAGCTTCCTTAGTCCAGAGCATGGCTATATATTTTGGATCACTTATGATCAGAGCAGTACATTATTCAGATTTTATGACCTTGTGTCAAGGCTGAGCCTTGAGAGTTCAGATTTGATGACTGATGTGACCACTTATCCCATTACAGTTTCAGTTCAGTGCCTAGAGATGTACTTCAGATGTGTTTCAGATGTTGCATGATGATGATTATTATGATGATGTTGTATGATCTATGGATATGTTCTCACTGACTGTGGATTATTATCTTGTTGATTTAGTCATGATCATAGCATGTGCTTGGTATATTATTCCTGATGTGGCAAACTATTTAAAATGAACTGTAAATCATAAAATGGACAATTGCTTGCACTTTTAGGTCATTTAACAAAACTTACTGGTATTTCACCTTTACATAGACATGGTCTTTCCCCGACATCAGTTGTCTGCTAGTGTAGGCTCCATATTCACTTGTCTCCATCCATACATGACCTTCCTGTTTGACTTTAAACCCTGACATGTCTCATTTGACTTTCTGATACTGAGGACTTCCCCATTTTTCTACCTCTGTGTTTGGACCGCATCCCTGTTTATTCAGTGTCTCGGCTCTGAGTTGGTGACAGAACTTGCCTTTGGTAAGTTGGATTGTAGGCCTAAATCATTCTGGTCGGTTGTCCCGATGTTTGGCATTGGCTCGAACTCCCCCTAGTCACTTGAGATGTTGTTGGCTAAAACTGAAAGCTCATGTTCTACCTGTGGAAACTAAATAAATTCGCCCATGGAAACAAAAAAGGGGCAAGAGCAATGAAAAGCTAAAAATACTCCTCGAAGAGTATAAGAAAGGTCCAAAAAAGCAATGGTTCTTAAAAGCTATATCTAAACAATTGCTGACCTTGTATAAATATATGAAAAACATGCCCTGGATGCAAGCTGCAACTAGTTGTGCTTCTCAGCACATCTGAAATCCGAAGGGTTATGTAGGCCAAAAAGGCCATGGAAATAAAATTGAATGATCCTAATGAACCTGGATCAACTTGATGTAGACATGATGCCTAAGTTGAATAAGCACTCTCTAAACAACTTATCCATTTGTGAGGCACAGCCATCCCCCATGTTCTTTTGTCCAGCACAGAGTTTGTAGCTTCCCCCTTTTCCCAGTCCAAAGTATTTTTGAGTTAAGTTAGACAAGTCAAACCCTTGGCCCAACCTTGCTCCTAGCCTTCATCCTTCACTAGCAGTTTGACCATGTCCAATGGGTGAGTTTGTCATTTGAACTATTTTGCAAGTAATTTTATATAACCACGGAATATGTTAACTTGATTAATGCCACTGAATGGAATTTATACTTTGAGCTTAGCTGTGGGAATGATTAAAGAAACATTGTCTTAGTCTACTGATGTGATTTATCCTTGATTATATATTCTTGGGATCCGTGATGATGTGGACCATGTATGGATGATTATTGATGATGATTTATGGTCCCACATGTTTGATGATGATATCATATGATGGACATATGATGCAGATGATGTTTGATCCAGTTCAGCAGGTTTATTATTATTTCAGATCAGCAGATTATACATTGTCCATATACGGTGGACCCTACAGCTGGCCCATTAGGGCAACCCAGGGTGTATGAGTACTCATTCCTAGTGGATTTGGGTCTTCTGGATCCATTGAGACACTTATCTTTCAGTTCCGGGCACTTCTGACAGTGATTGATGCAGTTTTACACTTGTTGACCAGACTTGGGGCTGATTTCCCAGCCTGAGCAGCAGGGGCCCCGAGAGGCCAGTTCACCTAGGGCGCTGATGATGGAGGGGGTGGTCCAGCCACTTGTTATTACCATTTATCCCCCCTTCCGGAGAGCCTGGTGGGCTCAGATGGACAGCGCTAGCACCCTAGGAGGCAGTTTTGGCACTTTCACAGTTCCCGAGGCAGTTAAAAAATGGGATAAAGTGGTCACTGAGGAAATCGATTTGGGCAATTGAGGCAAGGTTTTGGCATTGGGTTTTCACAGAGGTCTTCCAGGATGGCATCACTACCTTCCAGCCAGTTTTCACCATGTGGGTATGCCTGGATTGATCACAGGAGGACATTTACTGCTTGACTGTCATGGATTCTGAGGACAGTTTTGGTCATTTTTATTATATTGGACATATTTTATTATTTTATTGTGCCTTGGGGATGAGCTAGTAAGGATTAATACCTCCTAGCCCCACCATGAGCTTATTTTATCATGTCCTAGTCATCATGAGGTGGATTGTTGTACTTTTTACCCCTCTAGTGGGATGACGTCACCCTCCATTGTACCATTTAGTGAGGGCGCTATTGTTATGTTGAGTGATCCATGTGATATTATGTTATGGATTCATCCTAGCCATTGATTGTATGATGAGATCTTATAATCTCAACCACTCATTTGATGTAGTATTGTAGAGTGGTATAGGGTTTTGGTCTTTGTTATCCTATATAAGGAGGAGACCCCCCATTGTAAAGCTCACCTTTGGAGCTCTGGAATATTGGAATAGAAGATTTTTTGTGGAGCACATCTCTCTTGCATTGTGGATTCTCTTGCATATTGAATATACAGTATCTCTTCTATGTATCATTGTGGATTTTGGTGTTTTTGCTAACCTTTGACAGGAAAGTCGAATTGGAGAGAGGAGGGCGACTTCATGAGGGTTATTGTTGGAGGGATCCACATATTCTCTCTTGGGTTGATCTTGTGACAGGGAGTATCATTATTGTATCTTCGTGACATAGTTGATGCTTTCTATTACATCTTTCTACCATTTTCATAATCATCTTGCTTGACTTGTTTCTTTGATCTTGTCTTGTAGGAGGAGGACGATTTGGCTATCTTGGAGAAGGGCGATTTGGTTGGAGCACTTGGATCTCACTCTTGAATATACACATAGGAGAATGCTATCAACTTGCAAGGTGGCCATAAGCAATTGAGGTAAGATCTACAAGGTATGTTTCTCTTTCATCCATTCTATCTTCATTGGTCATAAAACCCTAATTAAATCAAAACCCCAATTTTGGTATTTTTTTTAGATCTACTTAGATCTACCCTTGAAATTGAAAAGATATTAAGAACCCACCTCTATAGGATCCACCCCTAGATGGATCTATAGTTTGGTGGTGATTGGCTAAAAATTGACACACTTTTCAATGCAAAAAGCCTTCTTGAACCTAAATCGATTTGCCTAAGAGAAGCTTGTTGGGTAAGATCTAGCACATGGGTAGGTGAGATCCCACTTGATTTGACATCTAGACATTTGATAACCTATACCCATATCTTTACTTTGGTGAAAACTACCTTGTGGACATCTCTCCATGTTTTAAGGGGTTGAAACCCCCTTTTGATCTTCTTGGTACCTTAAAACTTAGATCTACTAAGATCTACCCATTGGATTAACTTGAAACTTTGAAGGAACATAGATCGGGGTACTAACATCCCGGATCTACATTTTGGTGGCCATTGGACTTGATTGGGTCCACCAAAACCCATTTTTTTACCCTCCTTGAGCCAAGTCGCACCCCCTTAATTTTTTGAGTTGGACCACTTCTAAGAAGTGGGTGTTTGAGATTTTCAGAGATTTGGAATGCCCATGCCTTGAAACCTAGGTCTACACTGTCTGTTTGTCAAGATCCGCCTTGGGGATTGCATTCCTTGTTTTAAGGGATTGTGGTCCACTTTTGGGTCATCACTTAAAAACCTAGATCTAGTAAGATCCAACCATTAGATCTCATCCAACCCACTTGACTTGGCTTCTAGGTGTCCCGATCTACACTTTGACATCCTTCTTGACTCCATTAGCCCATCCAACAAGGCACTAGTCCTTCTCCAAGCAAGGCGCACTTCTTGGGATTAGTGTCAAGCCCTAGATCTAGTACATGGGTAATCCTAGAACCAACTCCAACTTATAGATCTAGCCTAGATATAACCTATAGTACCATCCTCACATCTAACTCCACCTTGTGGGTCCATCTAGAACCATTTCACACTTCCCAAGAAACTAGACCCACTTGTGCAAACACATGGTACTATACCTAGTAATCATACCCCAACATGTGGCCTAAACCATACATAAGTTGAAACATCAATTATCCATTATACCACCTTCAACCATACCTTAAACATTAGGTCCACTTAGCCTTGCATTGGTTTCCGCAACTCATCATTTATCCACCCTTTGAAACCTTTGCTTGGGTCCAATCAACTGTGATTGGGGTATAGGGTCTCCCCCTTGGTCTAGTTACACCTTGACCTAAAGCGAAGAGTGCCTCGGTTGACGTGACTCCCGCATTGCATTGGGAACCGTGGCATCTCTTAGGTCACCTCTTTAGTTGCCGAACTCCTCTACCGTCCCGGATGGGATACCTCTAGGGGCAACTACAAGTTGTGTGATAACAGAGACTCTTGGAGTTTTAAAAGATAAAATTTTGGTTCAATAAAATTTTTTAAAAATTTCCAAAGTCTTCTCCCGTATGATCTGTGGCCAACTTGCAGCTCAGTCTGATCATGTTGGTATGCATCAAAAAGGGGAAGATGACTAGTAATTGGATCTAACACCACCCCAATAAAAAAAACCTTTTTGTGAAAATCCGGCACAACGCGAGCATTTTGTTGTCGTGAGCAAATTTTTCAGAGGACTTGGGACAAAATGGGTAGTGACCTCTTGGAAACCGTTAGGCTTGCCCTCATTGGTACAGCATCTTAACACCTCCTTGAGACTCCGATCCAGCCCAAGTCTGAATGACAAGCTACACATCAAAATTACGGACATGTTCCCCGTACCTTTGCGTATATTGGGAATTCACCAGCCCTAATAAAAAGATCACTACCACATTAAAATTAAAATAAACCAAGAACACTTGCACAACATTTACTTTTTAAGTTCATGCATCTATTTCGACTCCATTATAAGGCACTGATTTATATTGTTATATTTCATATTGTTAATGAATGTTGCAAATGATGATATGATAATAATGAATATTGGCAAATGATGTATTGATGAATGATGTTTTGCTTTATATAAATGTATGTTGCATTATCTTGGTTTCAAAAAATATTTCTAACTCCTAGATTAGACACCATAGTTTTGTTTTTTCATTTTTCGGGTCCACCCCCCTTGGCTTCGTTAGGAAAGCCTAGACGGAGGAGTCGAGTTTTCAGGTGACAACACTTGACTCTGACTTGCCCCCAAGGCCACACCAGTAGCTTGAAGACTTCTGCTGCGTTTTCCCAGGTGTGGAACCAGGCGGCAACACCTCCAAAGTTGGAGTATTTACCATAATGGTTGAACCTAGGGAGGTTATTAAAGCCTATGTGTCTATATATTTTTCACATGCTAGCCATCAATTTTGAGTCATATGGACATGCACTAGGTCCCCTAGGATTTTCTTTCAGTTCGTACAAAAATATTTTTTCCTGTTTAATGGGGTTTTTTAACGATTTAATTAAAAAAATAAAAAAGTGATAAAAGTGTGGTTAGGAGGTTAAATTTGACATAGGGGTGCTCGTTTTCTAACCCAGAGCACCCACAAAACCCCTAAACCCACTTTTACTAAGTTTTGAGTGAATATTATTCACTTTAATAAAATTCTCTCCAAAATAATTACGGAGAATTATTTAATTAAAATAATAAAGTTTGGAGAAAAATCAAATTCTCTAAAATTGAGGGATTTGAGTCAAATAAAGGCCCAGTCCAGTTGGCAATCAGTATCGGAGACAAATCCAATCAACTCAGATCACATTCAGATCAGTATTGGAGCACTGCAAGCTATCTCTCCTTGAAGAATGCACCCCCCTTCCATGCATGGGTGACTTTGTGTTAGTTTTTACTTGAACAACATATAGCATATAAACAATTACTGAAAGATAAACAAGCACAACATAAACACAACGAACACAAAGATTCTCTCGGGGAAACCACAAAGGGAGAAAACCCCGGCAAAGCTTTCCTCAATATAGAAATCACAAAGTACAAGAGTTCCCCAAGACAAAATAGCTACTCCTCCACTTGTGCACACCTCTCTCTCTTCACTAATGCGAACTTGCTTGAGTGAATGAGTGAATACAAATGAGAGAGAGCACTTCTATTTATATTCTTCCGTTGGGGTGACAATTTCCCCAACAGGGCCGACTTCTCTACTTGACTGGTCAATTACATATTATAATAATCTTTTAGGGGTTTTTCTAGGCCGACACATGTCCTAGGGTTTACATTGATTCTTTCAATGACCTTTACATTATTAATTACATGACCATCATCTCCCGGAGGAGGAATACAATAATATAGATAGAATATCTTCCGCAGTTACATTATTTTAACACTCCCTCTTAACTAGGAAGGTATTCTGCGGGTAACAACATCTGCACAATTGACTTGTGAACTTCTATATGTCGTAGGAAGGCTTTGGATCATCATTTGTTTGGGGTATCATCTGCGGAGTAGCAACATCATCATCTGCTGAAATATGATAATCATCAGCAACATCGTCATCAGCAATCATCCTCTTGTTGGAACAACTACGTCAACTGGAGCACCATCTGCTGGAACATCCTCATCAACAACATCATCAATTGGAACATCTTCTGCTGTCAACAACCTCGTCAGTTGGAACATCCTCATCAATAGCACCATCAGCTAGAACAACATCATCGTCAGCTGGAGCACCATCTGCTAGAACATCCTCATCAGCAGCACCATCAGCTAGAACACCTACAACAAACATCAGTAACTAAATACTGATACTATCAGTCAGCCAGTACTGATCTTCCCTCACCCTTGGAGAGGCATCCATCCCTATGGACATGCATCAACTCGTGAGAGCTGGAACCATCAGTCAACCAAAACTGATCTTCCCTCACCCTTGGAGAGGCATCCATCCCTATGGACAAGCATCAACTTGTGAGAGCTGGAACCATCAGTCAGCCAATACTGATCTTCTCTCACCCTTGGAGAGGCATCCATCCCTATGGACAGGCATCATCTCGTGAGATCTGGAACCTTCAGTCAGCCAGTACTGATCTTCCCTCACCCTTGGAGAGGCATCCATCCCTATGGACAAGCATCAACTCGTGAGAGCTGAAACCATTAGTCAACCAGTACTGATCTTCCCTCACCCTGGGAGAGGCATCCATCCCTATGGACAGGGATCAGCTCGTGAGAGCTGGAACCATAAGTCAGCCAGTACTGATCTCCCGTCCCTCCTGGATAGGCATCTATCCTTTCAGATAGGCATCATCAATCTCTCTTTCTAGAGAGGTCCCTCTAGACCACACCAAGCTTGTCTCGAAAGTACTCAAACTTCACATGAGCTAGAGGCTTAGTCAACAAATCAACTTGTTCCTCTGTAGGAACATACTCGAGCTTCAGAGCTCCCTTCTGCACCATATCTCGGATATAGTGGAACTTAATCTCGATGTGCTTTGATCTATCATGAAACACATGATTTTCTGTCAACTTGATGCAACTCTGGTTATCACAGAGTATCTTCGTAGCATCAATCTCTGCATCGAACAATCCTATCAACATCTTGCGAAGCCACACTGCTTCACCACAAGCTACTACATATTCAGCTTCCGTTGTACTGAGTGCAACACAAGGTTGCTTTCTACTGAGCCATGAGATCACGCCTGATCCCAAACTAAAGCAACATCCTGAAGTGCTTGTTATCACATATATAGTAGCTGGGCTACCGCACATTATTTTTCAGATTCTAGAGCACTCTTCAGCCAGTTCCTTTACATTGAGATGATGAGATGAACATCTATCTATGGATCACTATCAGATTTTGGACAGCATATGTATTCCCCATGCCATGACAGAGTCTCAGGACACTCAGAGAGATGACCGATGTAGCCATTATACCATTTATGCAAAGCAGTCAGTAGTGCCCAGAGTTACAGTACCAGTTTCAGAGAACAGATGATGGTTCAGAGGATGAGCATTCAGGTATATGACTCAGCAGGTATATCTTGGTGTTATGGTTATATTGCTTTTATATTCATTCTTATGGCATGTCTTAGCACTTAGTGTCATGATCTAGCGATCATATAGATATGTGGACCTGGTTAATCTTATTATATATATTCTACTGTCCTTACTCAGACTTAGAAGTTCACTACTCATACTCATTGGTTTTACCCTCCCTAGGGAGAATAGAGGTGATCATTCCACCATTCATTGTCTTCATCCATCCATTACCTACCTTTTAGTTTATCACCCTGACTTACTACTTGACTAGTGGCATGGAGGATCTTTTCCCCACTATAGCCTCTGTATTGGATAAGCTTCCCTGTTTATTGTGTCTCGGCTCTGAGTTGGTGACAAAACTTATCTTTGGTGAGTTGGATTGTAGGCCTAAATCATTTTGGTCGGTTGTCCCGATGTTTGGCATTGGCTCGAACTCCCCCTAGTCACTTGAGATGTTGTTGGCTAAAACTGAAAGCTCATGTACTACTTATGGAAACTGATAAATTCGCCCATGGAAACTAAAAAGGGAAAGAGCGATGAATTGCTGAAAAATACTGCTTGAAGAGTATAAGAAAGGTCCAAAAAGCAATGATTCTTAAAAGCTATATCTAAACAATTGCTGACCTTATATATGTATAAAAAACATGCCCTGGATGCAAGCTGCAACTAGTTGTGCTTATCAGCACACCTGAGATCCGAAGGGTTATGTAGGCCAAAAAGGCCATGAAATGAAATTGAATGATCCTAATGAACCTGGATCAACTTGATGTAGACATGATGCCTAAGTTGAATAAGCACTCTCTAAACAACTTATCCATTTGTGAGAGACTGCCATTCCCTGTGTTGTAGCTCATTTAGTATATACTATGGTGTGTTTTCCCTATCCCATACCCAAAGTGTCACAATGTTAAGTCAGTGAGTCACTCTTTAGCCTAGCCATTTTATTTTAGCCTTCACCCTTCACTAGCAAATTGATCACAACTATGAAGTGAGTATGGTTCTGAAAGTCTAGTCTGAGTCATATAAATAATCAATGACACTATATATTTGGATTTAGATCGCCAGTAATGATTACTTTGTGTTATAATTGCTATTTGAATGAGTTGTAGAGAATGCATTAACCTTTGACACTTTGCAACAGCTTCTGATGGTAGTCTGAGTTATATTGGGTCAATATTGACCAAGGTCAATCACAGGACATGAGATTATTGGACCTTATGATGACACGGGTAGATGATATATGGTCTATGAACATGTACATGATGGTTCTATGCATCATATATAGGTTTATGATGATGATCTATGGTTTTCAACATTATTTGATCATTTACAGATTATTATTATTCCACCTGTTCATTGGATATATTATATGATCATGCGGAGATCTATATGGTGTATGAGTACACATCTTGGATAGTTTTGGACCTTCTGAGTCCAATGAGACAGTCTATTTTCAGTTCCGGGCAGTTACAGTGATGATTTAGCCTCAGTAGGCTGTCCTAGTGCAGTTTTGGTCTGTCGGAGACCCTGCCAAAGCAGAGATGATTTTTATTTGGTTCACCTAGGGCGTTGATGATGGAGGGGGTGATCCAGCCACTTGTTTGTACCATATTACCCCCCTTCCGGACACACTGGTGCCCTCACCTTGACAGCGCAGGCACTCCAGGAGGCAGTTTGGGACAGGTACACGCTTCCCGAGGCAGTTTATCAATATATTGGATATTTCCTATATGGATTTCTCACTACTGTACTATTTATTAAATAGGACAGTAGTGAGAAATCCATATAGTATATATATTGATAAATGATTGAATGAATGATTGATAGATAGATACAATGAGCCTTGGGACAACATAAGCATTGACTAGTCACAAAGGTGAAGGGTTGTGTCACTTAGTTTATTAAATATTATTATTATTATTAAATGTTTATTTATGTATTTTATATTCATTATAGTATCCATAGTTGAAGTGCTTCCACTTCCAATCTCATCTAGCCTAAGCTCATATCTCTCAAATATCTTGAACCTGTCTATAGACTAAACTTCACAACCACTAGAGGAAAGCCCTATGAGCTATTTGCACACTTATAAGGAAGATACAGTGGTCATGGTTAAAGTGTCAATCTTTTCTTTAATAAAGTATGCAAATTATATTAATGCTTATTTAAAGAAATCTATGTGTACATATTGTTTCTATGTAAAAGATTGCATATAGATTGAAGATGTATGTGCAATGAGTTTCTTTCATGATAAAGGATTCTAATCCTCCTATATTATTTCTTGACATTTTAGATTCTCTCACAAGTTTCTATAAATAAATTTGAACTCTTTATGAATAAATATTGTCATTCATATCCTTCACTTGGAAAATGAAAACAAATGTAAAATCAGGTTCCCTTTCTTTCTTTTTAATAGAAAAAGATGAAATAAGCAAGAACTATTGGGGATAAAAGATGTACCTCATGGGAAAGTGCAACTTCTTGTTTCTTATGTAGCAATAAACATTTTCACTTAATTGAAGTGCCTTCAAGTTAGAGAATTCTCTTGTCCTTCATGGAAAACATACAGTATATAACATATTTAAAATTTAAATCACAACAATGGGTTTCTAGTTAAATTGGTAAATCAGATAACAAGTTATATGTTCTAATTAACTTCAGAAAATACACTTTGTTTTGTTATGTGTAGCTTCTCAATCTGTTAGATGATTGTAATTTCGTCTTCCAAATATGATATTGACCTGAGAGTCACCATCATTGTTGCAGATGAATGAAGACAAGCTACGCAAAGATTTAGAAAGGATTGTTGGAAAAGATGATTCATCTTTTAGTGGGACAGAGCTTGCAAATCTAATAAGGAACAAGTATGGAAGATCTTATGATGTGACTCTTATAAAAAAGGTATATTTCTATATGTAGGGAATTCATGAATCCATTGGTGTTCAAGTAGGGAAAAATAATGTTGGAAGTCATAATTTATGTCTCCAAAAATATGGAAGGATTTCTCTCTTCTTTATTGAATAAATTACCGTCATATTTAAGGCTTCTTATGAAAATAATATTAATCTAGATTATACTTTCATTCCAGTATTTTTGCATGCATGATTATTCTCTTTATAAGTTTTTGAGTTTCATTTCTAAGACAACATTGTCCATGTCCCCTTTATCCATAGAAATAATTCCCCTCACCCTCCCGCACTTAAGCAAAGAATGAGGAAACTACTATTTTTCCAGCACATTCCATGGATTCCCCCCCTTTTCCTCAGGTTTCTGGATGGAAGGTGGTATTAACTACTAGCCGTAATAGCAGCTGGTAACCTTGCAGGACTCTGTGGGAATGTTTCCTGCAACATCCCTAGGCATTTCACTTTAGCAGAAATGGTCAAACCAATTGAGCTATCTGTTGGGGCTAACATTGTCTATATCCCTTATCATTCAATCATCATAACCTAAGAAATAGGACACATCCTTTCTGGGGCTTTGTTTTTGCATCCCACGTATTGGACACAGACACCCTGGAACACATGTTTGACACGTACCCTAGACATGTCCTGTGTGTTCGACACATGTCCATGGAAAAAGATCTGCAGGCCTCAAAAAAAGGTTTTTCTCACTTTCAGCTAAGGGAAAGAGCTCTCACGGTTTCTCATTGTGTAGGTGAAGGGTAAAATCAGGATTTTGAAGGGATTCCAAATGTTTTGAAGTTGGATTTGCAAACCAGATTTGCCATTTCTCCAACAGCAACGTTTTTCTTGATTCATTCTGTTACAACTTAACCCCTCACCCAAGTTGTCAAAGTCCTCATTCAGAAGGGGAAGACTCAAGGGTAACTAAGAGGGAGGCCACTGTTACTGCACCAACCCTCTTATTCACTTTAGGTTAGGCCTGTTACAACTTTTTCTTGCACCCTCGTGGAAAATCCCTAATTCACTAGGTGGGAAATAAGAACTAAGAGGGAGGTCACTGTCACCTCACCGGTCTCTCTTCTGCTATCTAGGCTGAAAAGATTAACCAAGGCAGGCTTCCCTACATGTGATTGTCTTATTTTGAATTGAGGAATCCCACTGGGTTTTGAATTGAAGACAAATCACAGGTCTGGTTTATAAAGGCAATATGAATGTGTAGTTCCAGATTTATTATTGCTTAATGGAAGCCCTATTATTCAGATTTGCATGAGTTAAAGGCTGATTTGAAATCTGGTGTCAAGGGTGTGGAAGTTTGGGATATTTCCAGATTTCATACCATCTAGATTCTAAACAACAGCGGTATAATGGACCTTGAGGAAGGATTAAGGGCTGTCATCAAATATGATTTAAAATCGTAATCTTAAATGTAAATTTTCAGATTAATTTTCAGCAAAAAGATAAATGATATGATTGAGTAACAATGCTGAAAATGAGATCTGAAATTTTTTATTTATCTCAGTTTATTTCAGATCTGAAAAAACAAAAGGAAAATGATAGATTTAATAGTTTTCTGGTTGAATGATGGACTAGGGCCTTGGAGAAAACATTGGGATCATGGGGTCTTTAGATTCCAATATTAAGGATTCCTTGCAACAAGAAGGGGATAGATAATCTATGGTTGATTATTACTCCTTGATCCGGCCCACTATTTTATATGGCTCAAACATTTGGGGACCTTCTTTACTAGAGTTGGATTGGGCCTCAGTCGAGAGAGTCTAGATTCTTCTTCTTCACTGCATCATTAGATGAAAGTATACAGTACCTCAGCACATCATACTTGCAGAGTTTCTGGCTTGGCCCTTTCGGCTCGAGGCAGTGTTCAAATTGGCCTCTTTTTTGCATTGGATTCGGAGCTTCGCCAACTGGGTGAAGGGATGGGACCGGTACCCATATTTGGTATACTGTTCCTCAGAGACCATTGCCCTTTCTAGTCCTCTGAGTTGGGATAGAGGTTGGTTCTCAGGGGTTTTAGATCTTATAGAGTTAGTGGACATTCAGCTGGATCGTCTCCCTCCGTTCAGATACTCCTTAGATGCACCCGGTCACCTTGTAACCACTAGACAGGATTTGAACAGGACCATCATGGATGACATATACAAGTAGTTTGTCTAGATCACCTATGTCAACCCTCAAGTAGGGTTGCGCCCAAAGATGGCCTTTTATGCTGATCATTTCTTGGAGTTGAGAGATGAGCTCATTGTTTGACTCTAGTATACACTTTGTCACTGCATGCATGCCCTTCACATTCCCCTAGGCCAGTTCAAAGTGGGTTCCCATAGACTTCGGGTAGAGATAGAGGCACCAGATCGATAGATCAGATAGAATATGCTAGTTGTGCCATTTATAGGAGGTGGAGACAGAGGTGCACTTTATTTTCCGTTGCCCTATTTACTATGATATCAGAGATAGGTTCCATTGCTTGTTTAGAGGGTCTCAGACCTGTTATCACCTAAACTGTAGTTACCCCTATGGATGGATCCAGTCATGGATGGCAATAGGGAAGGGCAACTCAAAAGGTGCAACCACGATCACCTCGACCTCCAATATATGGTTGTCACGCCAGTCGAGGCAACCTTCACTTTATGTTATCTAGCCCAGACAACAAAGGGGGAGACCCGATCTACTCCCGACAGGAGAGATCAAAACCAAGACACCAAATCAGGGTATTTCCAAGTGAAGTTAGGTGTATGGTTTATCCTAGACCTAAAGATGAAGTCACAAGCCAAGTGGGGGTTCAATAGGTATAGCTTTGGTTCATAGTTGATGTGAGAGTGACTTATAATGTTTGAAGTGAGATCTGGGATGAGTGTACTAGTTCAATGTTGGAAAATCCACTGCCTTGGGAACTGTGTCCAATGCAGGGTTGTTTAGGGGTCAGATTGGGGCTAACTAGTACATGAGACAAGCTTGACCATGGTTCATGATGTCTTCAAAGGTATAGTTTACCATGCATAGGTCAAACCACAAGTCAATCCAACAATCTAGGAAAGTTGAATTATCTTGGAGAGAAACCAGTGCCTTGGGAATTGGGAAGTGGAGTCAAAGTGGGGTTGACTTATGGTTTAGGACTCCTACAACATGAGACAAGTGGGCAATAGAGGTCTTGATGGTTGAATGTGTCTAGATCTAGGTTTGACCCAAGTGGACCACAATCCCTTAAAACAAGGAATGCTATCCCCAAGGCAAGATTTGACAAAGTGATAGTCTAGACCTAGGTTTTGAATTATTCCGGTTTCAGATCTGCAATAATCTCAAGTACCCAGTTCCTAGAAGTGAGTGAACTCACTTCTCCAAGGTGGTGCGACTTTACCCAAGGAGGCTGAAAGTGGGGTTTAGGTGGGTCAAGACAAGTCGGATGGCACCCAAATTTTAGATCCGGGTAGATCAGTCAAGTAGGGGTATGGATCTATAGTTTCACGGTAATCCGATGGCTAGATCTTACTAGATCTGAGTTTAAGTGTTCCAAGTGGTCCAAAGTGGGGTTTAGATCCCTTGAAATGTGGAATAGGGCCCACAAGGTGAATTTCAGAAAAGTGACAACCTGGGTGTATGTTATTTGATGTGTAGATGTCAAATCAAGTGGAATCTCAAACACCCACCACCTAGATCTAGGTCAACTTGCTCAACTAGTGAAGTGCGCCTTGCTTGGGAGAGGCTAAGTTGGCTTGGGAAGGGGATCAAATGGAAGCCAATCCTCACCAAACTATAGATCCGGGATGCCTTGGATGCTATAGAGGTGGGTTTTCAGTATTATGCCCAACAACCCACTAGATCTAAATAGATCTGAGAAAATGTAAAATGGGGGTTTTAAGATATTTAGGGTTTCAACAATTTATGAGCTATGTCAATGGATTGGATAAAGGAAAGAGAAACAAACCTGTGGATCTTACCTGGGTAACCTTGTAGATGCCTTGATGATGATGATCTATGCAAACCCGATCAATTTGAGAAGCTTTGAGGTAGTTTCTATGCAAGTCGATTTGGTCCAAGAAGCCAATGCGCCCTCTCTCCTGCACAACAAACGTCAACAATATCAGATTTGATGCATCAAGAGATAAGACTAATGCCACAAAAGAAGTAACAGAAAGATAGCATAGATCACAATGATGCTAATGATAACCCCCTGATACAAGCGAATGCCAAGAAAGTCGATTTGAAGAAGCCTTGCAAAATCGCCCTTGTTGAAGTCGCCCTCCTGTAGACAAACAATGATTTCCAAAAAAAAGATAGATCTTGCCACAATTTCCAAATGCTAGGTTGCAATAGACTTTCCAATCACCATCTAAGAACACCAGATGCAAAGGAGACCACAAGAATATTTTTCTATACCAATAATCCAAGAGCCAAAGACCCCTTACAATGAGAGCCTCTCTCCTTTAAATAGGAAGGAGAGGCACCAAAACCCTAACCACTTTTTGAATGAGTGGCTAAGATTAAAAGATACAAATGTCTAATCAATGGTTGAGATGAGCTCAACAATATAATACATGGATCACACATAAAATATAATGTAAGTGGACAAAATCGCCCTAGAAGAGGGGAATCCCACCAAATCATGACGACATAATATCATAAGAGGCTTATGGTGGGTCCAAGGGGTAATTTTATCCCTCCTTGGTCAATCCCCATAGCACAATAACCAATAAATAATCATGAATGTACCAAATCGTGCCTCCATAGTCAAGTCGTGGTCCTCAAAAGACCTCAAAAATCCACAGAAAGTGCCATAAGTGATGAATGAGGGCCCCGATGAAGCTGAAACTGCTGGAGAAGGTGTGGAAGACCTCGATCTATCATCACTGATCATCCCATGCCATAACATTGCCTCAGTAGCCCAAATCGATTTCCTCAATAGCCATTTCTACCAATCCTGAAATGCCTCGGGAAGCGTGAAACTGCCCCAAACAGCCTCCTGGAGTGCTGGCGCTGTCAAGGTGAGGGCACCAGTGTGTCCGGAGGGGGGGGTAATATGGTAAAAACAAGTGGATGGACCACCCCCTCCATCATCAGCGCCCTAGGTCATCCGGATAAAAACCACATCTGCTCCGACAGGGCCTCCAACAGACCAAAACTGCACTGGGACAGCCTACTGAGGCTCAATCATCACTGTAAGTTCCCGGAACCGAAAACAAACTTTCCCATTGGACTCAGAAGGTCCAAATCTATCAAAGATGTGTACTCATACACCATATGAGTCTCTGCATGATCAAAATAAATATCCAATATACCGGAACAAGGCCAATAATAATGCTCTGTAAATGATCAAAACACTGCTGTACCCCAAGAATCATCATCATAACCCTGTAGCTGCTGCATAGAATCATCATGTATGTGTGCATAGACCATATATCATCTATCCATATCATCATAAGGTCTAACATCTCATGTCCCATGGTCCTCCATGGTCAAACTAGGTCTAACCAAGACCAAATATAACTCAGACCATCATCCAAGGCTGCTGCAAAGTGTCAAGGTTAATACATGCTCTACAACTTATTCAAATAGCAATTATAACACATAATGATCATAACTGGCGATCTACATCCAAATATATAGTGTCGTTAATTATTATTATTACTCAGACTAGACTTTCAGGATCATACTCACTTCATAGTTGTGATCAATTTGCTAGTGAAGGGTGAAGGCTAAATTAACTGGCTAGGCTAAGGGATGACTCAACTGTCTTGACTTTGTGACACTTTGGCAAGGGAAAGGGAATACACCATAGTATATACTGAATGAGCAATAACACAGGGAATGGCGGTGTCTCACAAATGGATGAGTTGTTTAAAGAGGGTTTATTCACCTTCACAGATGCGCACAATCCATAATACAAATAAGGCCAGCAATTGTTTAGATATAGCATTTAAGTTCCATTGCTTTTTGGGCCTGAAGTTTCCATAGCCTTGATCTATGTGTGTTTACAAACACATTGCATAGATTTACATTTTTTCTTTAGGCTTTCTGCTGCAGGTGTGTTTTTAAGGCACTTGTTTACCTGAGCACTTCTAGGTGTGTCATGGACAGCTTGTTTACCTAGGTATTTATTTTTCCAAAAGATATAACATTTTATTTTCATAGCCATTTTCATTTGGCATGCCTTTCATTCATGTGTGTTTAGAAACACATTGCATGAATGGGCTTTTCATACAAGATATAGCATTTCATTTTTTCCAGATTTTGTATTCATGGCAGCACTAAAAGTTTCAGGTTTAGCCAACACAACTTTAGTGACTAGGGGGAATTCCAAGGAACTCCAACTCACCATAGGTAAGTTTTGTCACCAACTCAGAGCCGAGACACAATAAACAGGGAAGCTCATCCAATACAGAGGCTACAGTGGGGAAAATTCCTCCATGCCACTAGTCAAGTAGTAAGTCAGGGTGATAATCTAAAAGGTAGGCCATGGATGGATGAAGACAATGAAATGATGGAGCCAACACTAGCAAGCCATGGTATGGTGGAATGATCACCGCTATTCTCCCTAAGGAGGGTAAATACCAATGAGTATGAATAGTGAACTTCTAAGTCTGAGTAGGGACAAAAATATATATATATATAGATCAACCAGGTCCAAATATCTATATGATCGCCAGATCATGACACTAAGTGCTAAGACATGCTATAAGAATAAGTATAAAAGCAATCTAACCATAACACCATGATATACCTGCTGAGTCATATACCTGAAAGCTCATCAACCTGTACCATCATCTGTCCGCTGAAACTGCTGCTGCATCTCTGGGCACTGCTGACTGCTCTGTACCAATGGTATAATGGCTACATCGGTCACCTCTCTGAGTGTCCTGAGACTCAGTCATGGAAAGGGGAATATAACTGCTGTCCATAATCTGATAGTGATCCAATATAGATGCTCATCTCGGCATCTCAAATGTAGGGGAACTGGCTGAATAGTGTACTGGCATCAGAAAAATAATGTATGGTAGCCCGGCTACTATAAATGTGATAACAAGACCCTCATTGACTTTTTCAGATACCCCGATCAAAGATGTTTGGACTTATATATGTAGGAGGCCCTCAGGTTCTGAACACATACTCATTAGCCTCACATCAGACTAAACTCTACGCAGAGTATCACTTCATTTTTCACAGTGATACGTTCAGAAAAGGGCACCAAGCAACTGACCGATATTAGTATAGATCCAAACTCCAGGTCAGTGCGAACTCATGGTTCCCATTCCACGAGATCTTGGTAGCAGAACCATATCATATCCCCCTGGGAGATGGATGAGATCACCCAGGCCTAAGTGGCGGGCGAAATCCTCCAGAAAATGGTGCAGTGGACAGTCTGGGCCTCCCACCAATTCTTCTTCTTCTTTGGGTCAATAGACTTTATTGAGTTTTATTCATTCAGCCTCAGATGTTAGGAGAGAGATTTCTACTCCATAGTAGATCTAGGTGCTCCTAGATATTCTCCTCCTGCACATCTCTGCCTCATTGCATAATTTTGGGCTTGCGGTTGTAGTTGATGGTTCTCCATTCTTTAGCCCAACTAACATTTCTGCTTTATTGTACTTTACTTCATGCATCTTGTCTTTTATAGGAGACCGTTTGGTACTCCCGCTTTGTAATGTCATCATTGTACTCAACAGTCCCTTTGACCTACTTTTGTGGTCATTAGTTGAACATTAATAAAATTATCTTATCGTATCTACAATTTTACTATGCAAATTTTGTAGGGAGTATGAAATGGAAATTTAAATACATAGATTTATTTCTTTGGAGTGCATTCATATGTAGTACCAACATTTATTCTCAACAATGCTTGTGAAATACATTACATGTGATTTCAGATTATGAATGCCAAGCAATTAAATTCACTACTTACAAATTCATACATGGACTAGAATTAGCAATTAAAGAAGACACTCTATAGGTAGATTTCCACATGTGCAAAACCATATATCAAATTCCAACAACAAATTGTCAAATAGTATTGTCTTCAACAAAATTAACTAGCACACAACGTATAGTCTAGAGTTTCACACACCATCAATAACCATGGTCCATGACAAATGGACGAGCCTTGCTTAAATAGAGGTCTAGGCTTAAAACTTCCATGAATAAAATAATAATATCTTGTCTAAAATCCTAGATCTAATTTAGGAATGCATAAAGTAATATTATTTTTCTAACTTCTTGAGTAGACTTGCGCAACAATAATAAAAAATAGCAAGTGGTTATTCCATGTGTATAATGCTCCTCTACTTCCAAGTTCTGGCTATGTCCCCCTCCTCAAGTAGACAATATAACCTCATGAACTCGAAAGCCCTCCTTGTTTCTTGGTGGAGACCATGTCAAAGGTGGTCAACAAATGATAAACAAACAAAATGCCTTGAGTGCCCTCCAAGAAATATAATAAAATATCATTTTGTTTGTTATCTTCATGGTGTGCCCTCCTAGGACCAAGATAGAAAGGGTCCAAGTTCTAACGCCCTTCTTGGATTTGTTATCACAAAATGTAGTAGTCTCTGATTATGGTAGAGAAGGGGGATTGCTAGACCCATGATATCTTAAGACTTTGCCCCATTGTGTCACATTGGGAAAGATCCTCTCGCTTTAGGCTTCCTAAATCTACTGAGGGAAGATCTAGACTAGCCACAGGAGGTGTCCCCAGTCCTGCTTTCCTAAGTACTTGCCAAGCAAACTTAGCTCTCCAAAAGTAATTACAAAACCGATTTGGATATGGAATAGAGTTACCTTGGGGTTTAAGCAAATAAGGTAAATGGGTACCTTGGGGGTATCTCACTCCAAGTGTAAAGATAAATATAAACAATAGACAAATAACCCCTAAAATGACTTCAATAAGCAACACACAAATGGGAATAGCATGCACAGACTACTTGACATGTATAGACGCCCATTTGGTATCCAAAAGATAGCTAGAATCAGATTTAATGAAGTCTGTCCTAAGTGTTGATTATTGATAATAGATAGATCAACAATCTAAATATGTCTAGCAAGCTGATTTGAACTTGAAGCACTCCAAATGGGCTTTTGAGCTAGAGACAAACAAACAACCCTCGAACTAATAACCCTAGAATAAATATATGAAATGAGAACAAATTTGGGGCAAATTTGGGAGTTGAAATGGCTTAGGAAATGACTCTAACACTAAATTAGACTTGCTGTATTAAATATTCAGATCTGAAATTTCATGTACAATAGTCAAAATAAGCATGCAAGAAAGGCAAATCACCCACCTAAATGGCTGAAAATTACTCGTAAGGACCAGTTCCTATCCTAAGGGGAAAATGGAGTCATAAGCTACAAGGATTTAACATATATTCACCCCAGAAAAACTATTGAAAGCTACAACCATCTAAATAGTATAATAACCCCCCATACATGCAAGCAAAACAAATAGTATAATAACCCCCCATATATATCGTGTCCCCATGTCCTGTTTCCAGGGTTGACATGTCTCATGTTGGATGCTCATATTTCATGTCCTTGTGTCATGTGACTTAGATAATAACTAATATGCTGTCACATTATGTTTACAAAAAGACAATTTTTGTGTAGGCTTCAAAATAGGAAAAGTAGTCTTACCCTGCTTTGCTTCATTCTAATTTTGACACAAAATGCTACCAAATAGAGTTGATTTTGGCAAAGTTATTAATGATGCTAGGGAATAGATGAATATCTGTTTCCTTCATCCATGTGAAATAATCTTTTCATAGTGCATAGTGCATGATTAAGAATGACAATACTTGAGACTACAGATTAGGGAATATACTGGGTGATTGAATACGTTAGGACGTCTACAACGTCAACTAGGTTTGTCAATAGGGATGAATTTTATATCAATAATTAATTAGATTTTATTGGGGCCATTATCTCTCTCCTAGAGCCACTATAGGTGAGCATTCACTCAGGCCCCTTTGGCAATTTACTGCTCCCTTTGTACACCAACTCTAGCATGATTAATAGTCCATTCTCATGTGCCTCGGCCTTTGTTTCAGTGAATAATTCTTTGTCTCCCCATATTCACCTTCGTAGTCTCTTAGACAAGGGTCCATTGGTGCCTTATCTTTATGTGTTGATTGTTGATGCCCTTGGTTATACGTTGGAGTTGGTAGGTTTTGTTGCGGCACATGTTGCTTTCAACTCAGCATGTTGGTAAAATCAGGGGTTCTTTTGGCTTAGGTGATATCATCATTGCTCCACATAATTTCCAGATTGCAGTCTCTTTTATTCTCAAGAGTATTTGGGCAACTTGGAGGAAGGTGGTAGGTTTGGTTCATTGGTAGATGTCAGGTAACCAAATTGGGTGGGATTTGACCAAAAGGCCGATTTAAATTTTGGAAGTTGGAAGGCACTTGTGCCTCTGGTCTTCCCCGCTTTTAGGAAAGGAGTTTCGGTAGGGAGAAGATCTTTTTCTGGAGAAATTTGTGGGATGCTAATTCTCACTTTTGGGAGGGGTTGGTACACAGTGGCTTGAGAGTATGCATTGTCTCCTATGGATCAACTCACTTTCTAGGAGTTTGTTGGGCTCCTCCTACAAGAAGATTTGTTCAAAATGAACATTGATATGCCAGGTCCCCTTTGGCATGAGAGGGAGTGGAGTTTTTGGTGTCCTTTGACTCAATATGATTTGTGTAGACTATACTCCATTTTTTATCAGAGGTATGAGCTAGGCCAAATTTTTGAATGCTTGGTGGGTTTCATTAGATGATGAGAGCTGTTGGATTCTAAGTTGCATACTGTTTGGTTAGTGAGGGTTTCCTGTAAGCTGTGTGTTTTCTTGGTTGGTGATTTATTAGGGCCTCCCCTCCAAGTCTTAGTTGGCCAAGAGTGGCCTTTTAGATGGACTGTGCCTCTCCTACTTAAAGGCAGAAACAATGAAACATATTTTACGGGAGTTCTCTTTTGTGAGGAATTAGTTGGGATCAGGTTTAGTCACAACTAGCAGGTATTCTTCAAGGGCATCTACATTGGAGGGCAGTGTTAGGAGACTCCAGATTGGTGATTTCAAATTCTATGGCTGGTATCTGGCATTGTCTAAGAATTTCAGTATTATCGTTCTTTGGGAACTCTGCTGCAAATATGTGTTTGAGAAGGAGTTCAGTTCTTTGCTTGCTTTTTGTCAACATGGAAAGAAAAGGCATGTATGCAGTTGTTGGCAAAAGGGTCATTGTTAATTAAACATGCCAAACTGTTAGATTCTGGAGCATATTCTGATTTCATAGCTGCTCTAGTTGCTTTGAGGAAGAGGATATAATTTTCATTGTATATACCCATCTGCTTTCCCTTTTATTTTGTTTCTGACGTAAATATTTTTTTGTGAATATAAGAAATATCTTTTACAAACAAAATAAAATAATTAACTAGATTTGAAGGTACACAGAGCAATGATCAACTACTTGGAGATTTTGGTGATCCCCATAGTCAAAATTCACAGGAAGATCCTTACACATAAAAGGAATGTTGTGCATTATCCTCGTTCTATTATGTTAATATTATTCTAGAAATAGTGACCTTTTATTGACAACTTGGTTGGAATTAGAGATTGTTTTTCCATTGCATAGTTTAAAACTATACCATATTTTAATGAGGCTTTGTCAATCATAGAAATATATACCCAACATCAAACTCATTTAAGCATTGCAAGAACAATAGAAGATAGCAACATTCAAAGGTAAATAGACCTCATGCATAGAAGTCATATTGAAAATACTTCCCATCAACGATGTGTTTACTTTGTGTTCTCTTTCTAATATTATTTGTTTCTTACAGGAATTTATGGGTCGAAATTTACTAGCCATGAACGTGATGTGGAAATATCGTGAACAGGTATCAGTCCCTTAAGTTTTATGAATGCACATCTCTTTTGTTTTAATGAGAAGGGATCATAAATGAATGTAGAGAGTACATTTAAGCATGGGTTTAATAGAAAAATACATCTTTTCATCTATTGTCATTCTTCTTCTCCTATTTTAAATACGATTCACACACCTTTCTTGTTAAATAGAAAAATAAGAATCATGTTAATGTGAATGTTTGTTGCGCATGCACATATTGAAATGCTTGATAAATTACCAAGATATTGAGTAGAATGTTGACATTGTTAGATACACACTAAGTCACCAGATATGGCAAATTTCAAGTTTGAAGTTTGAAATTCATCAAATTTCAAGGGTTCTGGAATAAAACTGTTGAGATGTGCTTAACCTCAAGACGAATCTAAAGTTGATTTTTTTGAATTAAATTGTGCAAAAGATCATTTGAAATTTGTTGAAATGAGTTGAGAATTGTTGAAATTTGTTGTTTAGGGTTAAAAAAATAAAAAAATAAAATCCTAAGTCTAAAATCTAAAATCTTACTCCTCCCTTCTGTTCACTTTTTCCTCCAATCACATTGCCTTGCATTCATCCTACTTGCTCATTCATACTGATGGAAACACCTCCTGAGTCCTTCAAACTTACATACAGATTGCAATCATAGCCTTTGAGTCTTGACAGTGGAGGCTGTTACCTCCCAACTTGTACTTAAGTGGATAAGCTCTCAATCTACAGGTACAAGCCAAAAAAAACCTTGGATTGTTTTTTAATGTCATCACACAACCAATCGCTTATCTTTAGGACAAATCTCAAAAGCCAAGGGAGGCTTCCCTAATTAAAAATGAATTGAGAGTTAATTATGATCTAAGCACTAATAAAATAAATATATGAAATAGAAACACACACTTAAGGTGCCAAATGAATCAACAACTAGAAGATAGCTCAATTAAACACTTTATCTAAATGGAAATGCTTCAAATAAATATAGCAAGATAAACTAGAAGCATAAAATAGACAAGTTACCAATCCACAATATTAAAACATGTTAAAAATACACAATGTGAATTAATGAGATGTCCAAGGCTAAGAGCAAGGTCTTTAATTACTCTAATCAAAGAATACAAATTAATCACCAATTGAAATAAACTAATTGCAAGAATATAAATTAAAAGTTAAATACTCCAAGCAATTAGATGTTAGAAACTGGGTGAATTAAGCTCTAGTATTAGTGGTGAGTGTTATCCACTAAAATTGCACTTAGTGGATTCCATGTGAACCGTTGAAGACTTGAACAATCCAATTGTTCATCATTAGTATTCTGAGGTCCATCAGGCCAAATTTTGGCCCTTTTTTAAATAATTGCATGTTCATACCCCTTGGGGATATTGTAAAAATGTGCTAGCATGACGGTCTTTGTAAAGAGATTGGCTTCCTAGGACTTAGACATCAAATGTGATCATTCCATGGTGTCTTTTCCCTTGTCATTTATGCAATGTTGAACAACCGATGTATAATCGATGAGTTTTTCACCCGCTCCACCAAAGATGGAATGGTTGTCTTGGTGGTTACGCCTTAGGACATTATTAAAGTTCATGTGTCAATGTTTATGAGCTTGCTAGACATATAATTGAGTCAATATGAACATGCACTAGGTCCCCTAGGATTTTTGGTCAATTCTGAGAAAATAATTTTTTCCTGTAAAATGGGCTTTTTTAATGTTTTAATTAAAAAATACAAAAATATGATAAAAGTGTGGTTAGGAGGTGAAATTTGTCATGGGGGTGCTCGTTTTCTAACCTAGAGCACCCATTAAGCCCCTAAACCCAATTTTCCTAAGTTCCAAGTGATTATTTTTCACTTAAATAAAATTCTATTGAAATTAATAAAAAAGAATTATTTATTTCAAAAAATAAAGATTTGGAGAAAATCAAATTTCCTAAATTGAAGGAAATTTGTCCAACTGAATGCCTAGTTGAGTTGGAAATCAGCATTGGAGTGCAAATCAATCAATATCTTTGTGATTTCCAATCATTTTAGTGAAGGGCGAGTTCAACTACATGAGGGAATGCGCCCTCTCCTTAATGTGGGCGACTTCCATTTGAGTGGGCATGTTTTCATTCCAATGAGGGAGGGGCACCCCTCTTGTGAGGTGGCAGCCACCTCACCTCTAATCACTTCAATCAAGGCATGAGTCAAGGAGTGGATTGCTCCTTATGGTTTTTACTTGAGATTTATTCACCAAGGAAGGGGATCGAATCCCCTAGAAGTCTCTTAGGAAAGTCGAATCCAAGCACCTACAAAAATCAGAAATGAGTGAGACAATTTAATAGAAATGAAAGAAAAATGGAAATGAATAAGATACTACAACTAAACCCTAGACCTAGTGCCTTGAAGGAAGCACTTGTTGGGCCATGGAGTCAAATAGTAAATGAAAAAGATTGAATGAGACATCTTCAAGGGAAAGTGGAGGACACAACAATCCTTCTCCTTTTCTAGCCAAAGCAATCAAGCAAATCTCCTACTCCAAGCAAGTGATGAGGCTCTTGTGATCATCAAGAGGCAAAGCAATCTATCTAAACACAAAACCCATCAAATGCTAGTTAAACACTTAGTGAAAATGAAGTTGAAAATGAAGAAGAGGTTGCAACAATCTAGTTAAACAAGAACAACTCCAAACATAAAAGACAAGGTTGCAACAATCATCTTTTACCTTACTAAGTATAAGAAAAATCAAAACAAGATTACCTCAAACCCTAGTGAAGATATTATCCATGAATCCAAGAGCTAATGCACCATAACACCAACAAGAAGAGCCTCAAAAACAATAGAGCAAGTATTTCATTCCCAAAATTTTTGACCCTTTGAGTGAAATTGAACCCTCCTTTTATAGCCTAAGGGGGCCGATTTGCTCAATGAAGAGGTCAAAAGGTTGTTACAAGGTTCGTTACATGAGTGATGATCTCTAGATGAGGAAGACTTAGATCAATGGTCTAGATTTCTTTCTTTACAACAAGAATTGATGCCAAATGCCTAGTCGTTGAGCTAAGGAGGGTGAATTCCATGCTTTACTGGTAAATAATAGTAAAAAATCACCAATACCATGGGTCTCCTCCAATACAAGTAGTAAAAACGATTGACAATGTTGATACAAAGTGCTAGAAACCATGGGTGGCTTCCTCAATCCAAGCAATGGTCAAATCCTCAATCAATGAAGAGGTCATTGGGCCACACAATTTGAGCCAAGGAAGTCCTTATGGAGTCAAGCAATAAATACAAGCACGTTTTTTAATTACTTCAAGAGGATAGGAGTTAGAATGGATAAATGTTCACAATTATTGCAAATGATTAAAAACCTTGCTGTTGTTATAAGAGGACAACTACAAAATATGTGCTCAAATATATATGAAAACCACTTAGAACAATGCCAACTTACCAGGGAAGGTATCCCCAATGGAGAGGAATAAGAATCTCACCTTTGGGGTAGCAAATGAATGAGTAATACAAATATGGAAATGACTTACCAAATCTGGTTTATGCCCTAACCAGCCCCCAGAAATCACAAGAAGGTCAACTTGAACCACTAGATGAATGCCCAAGAGAGTAGGGTTGATAATAGACATTGTTTCTAGCTCATGAGACCCTCCAAAGATGAATTTTGATGGTTGTACCTATCAAATCAGATCTGAAAAAAGATCACTAGCATTTGCACATAACTGTAAATATCTCAAATTAACCATAGAAAGAGGACCCCTTCAAGATTGACCATGAAACCAATGAGTGCACATCATTTGAACGGATTAGATTTTCCAATACCACAATATTTTTGGATTTTTAGATTTTTTTCATATATTTGACTTTTTTTTGTATTTCTTCCAATATATTACAAGGAATTTTGTAAAATTGAAATGGTGAAGATGAGGGAAATAGAACTTAGTATTATTCCACCTGGAAATGAGAAATTGGGGCTAGCATTTCTCTCAAGAATCATCAATTCAATATTTGAATGAATTAGGGAAAGGCTAAGAAATCCTAGGTTATGTTAGCACTTGAGCTAATTAGGGGAACAAGGTGATGAGGCCCAAACAAGAGAGATCCTTCAAGAGGAATGTCTCACCCAACAAAACTAGACTATCATGCGTAAAACCCTAAATTGCTCCTACCTTGGATGCCTCCGACAGTGCAAGACAAGAGGTTCAAGATCTTAACACAATTGAGAGAGAAAGGAAAAGAGAAAGAGCCTCAATAATCCTTTCACCTTAGAATAGCCTTGAAAGATGGTAAAGAAACCTTAAAACATCAAGATTTGATCCTCAAAAACCCTAGAACAGCCAAGAATAGAGGTGTGCACCACTTAATTGCTCATATACACAAGTAAAGATAAGACTTCAGTTATATTTGATCCCATGATCTTTCTTTACAAATGAGAGGAGAATGTCTTATTTATAAGAAAAAAGACTCACTTTATCTCTCCTCTAGGCCGACCTACCTAATTTGAGTTTAAAATGACTTTTTAGGGTTTGTCACCCACAATCCAGGGACTAAACCTCATAAAACATAAAATAATGATAAAATACAATTGTTGCCGCCTAATACACACCTGGGGGGGACGCGGCAGGAAACCTTCAAGCCGCTCGGTGTGTCCTTGGGGGCAAGTGAGAGTCAAGTGCTGTCACCTGATTACTCGACTCCTCCGTCTAGGCTTACTCCTAGCGAAGCCAAGGGGGGTGGTCCCTATAAAATAATCTAAGGCTTTTAATCTACAACAAAGGATAAAAGTCTATTCTAGGAGTTAAAAAGATGATGAGATGAAAAATTAACAACTAACCACTGCTTGCAAATTAAATCAATTGATTAACACCACACAAGATAGTTAAGCATTCACGACATTCAAGATTGAAACTTAAACATGGAAAATTGAAGACCAGTGCCGAGAAAGTTAAAAAAACTTGCAATTGCTGTTGTGTAGGTTTGCTTGTGTAGTCTCAGTGAAAGTATTGCAGTGGCTCGGTTGGTAATTTTTATGATTATTAAATGAGTGGTTAAGGAGTGGGTTAATTGTTGGTTTGGCCCAAAAGAAAACTAAACTTCGAACTGAGTGCTCTAGCAACCTTACCAAGTGTCCAACCAGGCGAGGATGAACCCGCTTAAGAACCTGTTGACTCTGTGGATTCAGTCCATGCAACCTCCCGAGTTCTTAAGATTGGATTCTGATGGATTGTCCTATTAACACTAATTACCTTGCACCCGTTTTTGATTGAGCCAACTTTTCCGACTAAGATGCAGTAGTCAAGAGCATACTCCGGGTTTGGGGCATTGTTCGTTTTATTAAGATGTGTGAGTGGATGATTATTCTACACTAAACCCCAAGCATAAAGCAAGGGGGGTTAATTTTAGGATTAAATTTTAAGCACAGAATAATAATTTGAAATAAACACAAAAACATATAAAATGATAAACAGGTCCTTGGAGGACGTTGTGTGCTTGAGTGTGTTATTTAATTACTACTGCTTGAATAAAAACTAATCTAAAACGAAAAAATAAAAAAAATCAAAAAAGGGTGCGAATCCCCCCTGGGGGGATTGGGTTCAGGCGCTGGAATTGCCTGATGTGCTCTTTTTATTTTTTGATTACAACTTGGAAACTTAAGAGAAATACTGCTTGCCCTTTATCATTGGGGAACAAGTCAGTTTACAATGTTTGAGAGAAATAACGATGGTGCTTGAAACTGGTTCTCTCTGGGTGGTTCAGGAAGCTCCGAGTGCAAGTTTTATTTAATTTTCTTACTCCAACCTGTTATGAAATCAAAACAGATCAGCGAAGTATGTTGGTTAGAAAATGATAATCATAACACTTTAAGAGTGTCCTGACAATGCTACAAATTGTCAAAATTAAAGCTAATGCAACTAGTATGCAAAAACGTGTTTTTTGGGCAACCTTTTTGAGTTTTTTAAATGATTTTTGAAACTACTTTTGACATGCAGAACAAAAAAACCAGCGAGCTAAAAATTTTATGAAATGCCTAAAAACAACTAAGAGCTTACCCTTCTTCTAAATGCAAACTAAGTTTAAACAAAAAAAATGTAAAAGTTGCAATGAAATGAGACAAAAGGTAACTAGGAAGACAAGCTAGGGAGCTTGCCTTGCTAGGATCTTTGGCTGCCCTCTTTCAAGGTGCAAAGCAAATGCTAGCCTAACGATGCTAGATATTTTTTTTATAAGCACTTTTCCTTAGCAAAACTTAGATTTTTTGAATTAGGTGCAAGCTTAAGGAAACTAGATCTACTTCTTATGATATTCAAACTTGAGATCTAGAATAAAAAAGGGGAACCGTAACCAATTTAGATTAGAAAGATGGATCTTGAAGATGAACCCTTGGGGGTTTGGGCATTGGAGTTGTTTTCTTGAAGGACCGGAGAGATGGAACTTTGTTCGAAGATTCTAGAAGACGAGCAAGCTAACATGCTTGGTACTTCCTCCAGCATAGGTTACCTGCAAAAAAGATCTCACAACACTTGTACAAGGAGATTAAAAATACCTGTGTCTGCAAATAAAAAGAATAATCGAAGATATTAGTTCAAACAAGAATCTATATATCTTTGTTAATCCTTCTACCATTCAACAACAACAAATAATCTATAAAGCATTATCTGATGTTCTTACTGAAATTAATTTCCTTCCAAAGACAGATCTATCTCAACAATATATAAGACATATGAAATCAATACAGATTACCTCATAAGCAAAGCTTAACATATCATGCCTCCACAGAACACTTCAGGACTAGCCTCCAAAGCCTTATTTTATTACTCAAATATTCGGAAAATGATACAACAATACCAGAGCAGAGGTTCCACCGTTTAGATCCATACAATGGAGCCAAGCTCCTCAATATATAGCAAATGGCATGAAGCTAGGGCGCAAAACCCTAAGGACCTTGATTGTAGAGCGCAAATGCACCATCATACTTGGAAGAAAACGCTTGAAAATGGAAGGTGCCGAATTGAAGTAGGTTGCCCACGTGAAGGTGGAGCTCGAAATTGATGTTTCCTTGCTGGGTTGGAATGAACAGCAGGCTGGTCGCTTTTTTAATAATGAAATCTGTCCATATTGGTAGAGCCACCTCATGCTTTATCAATAACCAATCAAATGGTTGCCGAATGGTGAGAGAGTTGGCCCACGCGTGAATATGGATGGCGAATCTTTACTTTGAAACTTTGGATAAATATTTGCCCATGTCACAATGTTTTAACCTTTGAATTAAACGCCCATTGTGATTGATACATGCCAACTTCAAACTATACCAAGCCGTGAAGGAATATGGCCCACCCGAATATGGAGAGGGCGAGTGGAGTTAACGTGGATGGTGGGTGCATTGAATTAGTATCTCATCCATGCTTAGTGCCACCTCAATATGAGGTAAATCGACCCCACTAATTGACTTATCAACAAGTAAAACCGTACGGCCATGAGGAGGAGTGGTTCCACGTGAAGGATTTTCCACGTAGCTTGACATATGAGATATTCGCCCACCTTTCAATTTTGACTTATAATAAATGCATTGACCTTTCCACATAGTCGCCCACCTTTGAAAACATTTGCTAATTTGATAGCTGCCACGTTGATGAGGGATGGCCCACGTGAAACTTGAACCGTACGGCTTTGGCAAATGCTTATAATCTTTAAAAATTTTGCATTTTAATACATGCTTTGCCTTCTTACCAAAGTCGCTTACCTTAGTTGACTTAATGCCAACTTGTTTGGCATGTGACCTTTTCCATTTTTTTAATATTTTAATCTTTAGCCATGGTGCATTTTGATGCATTTTTTGCATTAAAGTGCCAATCTGATGCTCTGATAGGCAAAACTGCTCCACGGGGGTTCTCGGTCACTCGAAATGTAGGAAAACTGGGTACCGGGGTAAAAAAGATGCTTTGAGCTTGAAAATGAGCATCCCTGCGTCAAATTCCGACTCCGGATAAGACTTTTATCACCTTTTGAAATTTTTTAATTAAACCATTAAAAAATGGCTTAAAAATGTGGAAAAATATTTTGTCGGAATTGGCTGAAACTTCAGGGGAACCTAGTACATGACAAAACGATAAAATTATAGCGCCTAGCATGTTTATACATGTTACACAATGGGCTCTAATAATCCCCTAAGGCCTAACCCCTGTTATCACCTATTTTGTACAAATAGTTGAACTTCCGATGAGCCGCCAGTTTATCAGAACATGATTCATGTTCATCATCAGCATTCAGAAGTTCAGAGGTCAATTTCAGGGCAATTTTGCCCCTTTTGTAATAACTGCATGTTCATACCCCCATGGGGAATTTGTAAAAGTTGGTCTAAACGGGGTCCTTTTATAAAAGACTCGGCTATCCGTAGGTTTAGCCATTTGGGGGATACTCTAGAGTGTTTTTTCCTTAGGAATTATGCGCTACTCATCAGTGGCGTATAATCCCCGAGTTTTTCACTCAAACCTCCAAAGCTGGAGTATTTCCCATGGTGGTCAAAACCTAAGGTGGTTATTAGAGTCTTGTGTCTAGGATTTTTTACGTGTTAGCCACATCGATTGAGTCGTATGAACATGCACTAGGTCCCCTAGGAGTTTCATTGGATTCCGAGAAAAATAATTTTTTCCATAAATTAGACCATTTTTTAATAGTTTAATTAAAAAATTTCAAGAAGTGATAAAAACCTCATCTGGAGGCAGAATTGGGCGTGGGGAGGCTCGTTTTGACGCTCAGAGCATCCTCTTCACCTTGGCACCTTCATTCTTCAGTTTCCAGGCAGTTTCATCACCCCAGGAGCAGTTTTGGCTAAAAATGCATCATTTTGACATTTAATTGCCAAGAAATGACAAAATGCACTAAAGTCCAAAAATTGAAAAAGTCAAAAATACATTATTTTAACCATGGAAAAGGTTGAATATTAAATTCATAAGGTTGTGCGACCCACTTAAGTGACTAAGGCATGTGTTATATAGCCATAGTTTGGATATACGATTTATTAAATATGAAGGACGTGAGCATGGTTAGCATGGGCATCAATTCACGTGGATAGTAAGTGAGGGTTCCAAGACATGGTGGGCGACTACCTAAAAGTAATGAGCACATGTTATATTAAAGCTTGAAGTTACAAATGAAAGAGAGGTGACGTGAGCCACTTTGGCCGTACGGCTAGCTCTCGTGATTTTGTGAGGTGGAAAACGTTGAATGGTTTGGTGGTCATGCATTAAATTAAAAGGTGGGTGGATTCCTCAAATTTGTGGCCACATCACAAGTTTCAACAACCCTCAACTCCGAGCTATCTCCTTAGGATTCACGCACTCCCTCATGAAGCTCACGCGTATGCCACATGGAGCTCACGCATTTGGTTGATGTACATTCTTATGTTATGGTGGAGATTACTATGCAAGAATGGGGGCGCCTTGCCAAGGTGGAGGCCACCTCCCCATTCACCATTACTTCAACTCTTTGTTGCTAGTTCGATCACACTCCAAGCTCATCATGAATTGGAATTCGACTCTCCTTTGATTGCTATTTGGCACTCTTGATTGCCAATTCGAATTTACTCAATGGATGGCTAGTTTTTTGTATAAGTAGAGGCTCTTTGAGCTCTCTTATCATGGAGAACTTGAGGCAAACTTACTCTGCCAAAATTGTATATGTGTTATAGCATTTGCTAATTGAAATAAAGTGGCTTTGGAGGTCCATATGGTGTGTTGATCTTGTTCATGGAAGGTGCTTCAAATTAAATCAAGGTGATATTGTGTTATGTTTTTTACTTACATGTTCCAAGTTTTGATCAAATTATTTAAGCTTAGAAGACTTTTCCAAGTCCATAGGGTGGGCATTTGGGTTCAATTTGTCCATTGATGTTGGGTTGTTTGTGATTGGGAAGTAGTGGATTGTAGTCGGAAATACTAACACTCTTCTTATCCCATTCAACTTGGCATACTATATTTGATCAATCTTGTTTGTAAGTGATACATTTTGCAGATCTAAAAAGTTTATGAAGAGGAGTTGGAACTAGGTTGTCTCCTCCATCTTTTCAAAGAACAAATCTTTCCATTAACATTCATACATTGCAGGATCTCCCAAAGTCGATCTCACAACACCAAGATGGTGGCATAAAGGGGTTTGATTTCAAAAAATCCATCTCTCATATTCAAAACATTGTTTATTGGTTACTTTGGGCTTTCATTTCTTCAAGCCTTCTCATTTGCTCTTTGAAAGTTTTATATTTGCATGCTAAGCCACTTCTAGCCCCTCTAGTCTTGATCCAAGATTGCCTTGTCTTCAAGCCATAGTTTAGAAATCCATAAGGTTGAAGTTCCTTCAACCTTGGGGAATAACTTGGGATTTGTTCCCTTGTGCTCTCTTCAACACTCGCTGTCGGCGTATCACCGGTTAACCGGAGGATTTCCAAGGCGGTGTTCTATTACCTCAAGTGTTCCACTTGTATCCTTTTGCCCTTGTCTTGCTTTTTCATCCTCCTTTGCCCTAGTTTTCTCCCCTTTCTCATTTACATTTGCCTTCTAGTCTCTCCCTTTCCATAGCTTTCGTCCCACTTCTTTTTCCCTTTCTCCCTCTTGCATTTGTTTCTCTCAACCATTGCTCCTTTCGTCCTACCTTACCTTCCTCCTCTCGTCCCTATCTTATTCATCTCCTCCTTCCATTCTTTTCCTTCTTGGTTTTTTGCCTCTCTTCCCATCATCCATCCCCACTTGCCCTACAACATAAAATACAACAAAATACAAAACATAGAACAAGTTAAAGGTTGGTTTTGTTAGACTTATTTTATGATCATAGATCTTGTCCTTTGATTGAAGTAGATTAGATCTCAATCATTTTGCTTGAGTAGCTCCTAGTACATGCTTTAGAAATAGTGTTATAACTTGCATCTAGTATCTATAAATAAAAGTCCTTAGCTTTATTTCAAAGACAAACACATTGGCACATAGGATAGTGTAAAATTTTATGGTTGCATGTTCATTCCCACCATTTTTTGGGGCACTTTTGTTCGCTGGTCCGTTTCACCATAGTTAACATTTTATGATAAATTTTTATGCATTCCACATTTTAGAGTTAAAATTCCGAATTTAGACTTAACTAGTTGCAAGTTTTGGCTTTGTATTTTGCTAATGGTTAATGGGTGCCTTGTTTAGATGTTCTTGAACTTGTGTAGGCATTTGAGAGAGAAGTACTTGATAAGATCTTGAAACAGGAGGATCAAAGCAAAACAAAGTGAAGGATCCATGAAAATGACTTAAACTTGATACACTTATCCTTTGTAAAAAGCTTATAAGAGCTAGCCTTGTATTTCCATTTTGCTTCATTCTCTAAAGACCTTGCAAGGTTATAAACCCAAGGCATTTGTAATCTTTCAATAAAAGTTTCAAGTGGAGGAGGCCTCCACTTTCTTGGTCTTCTTCCCCATTTGGGGAAGAGTGTTGGGTCTTGTGGTGTGGTTTAACTTGGTTTATGTTTCCATGCTCTTAGATTAGTTTCTATTTCGCTAAGTAACTTGTTTATTTATCTTCTATATTTTACTTACCCCCATGCTTTCCCGAGTAGGGTCTTGAACCTGAAAGAGATTCTTGGGTAGCTTAGTTTAATTTTTATCATTATATTGTTTCTCTTCCAATCCTTGACCAGAGAATAGCTAACTTTGGGATCGTATCCCAAAGGCCACATAGTTTTGTGGTAGCTTCTCGCTCCCCCATCAACTTCTTGTGGACATCCAGCTAGCTGGAAGGTTTCCAGGATTGGTGGTTTCTAGTGGTTGATCTTGTTCGGAGATCAATCCCACCTAGTAGATTAAAGTTTGTGTGGTAGAACACTAAATTTATTTATCTCGCAAGTATTTCGTGTTAAGCATTAAGTTATATCTTTCAAGTTTATCAAGTGGTTTCATCTTTTAAAAGTTATTTTACTGCTTTCACAACACAAATACTTTTGCTTCCTTAAAATAAACCAAAGTCTCTTGAACTTGGCCAAATCCAAGTCAAGAGCACCCTCTATCGGAGGGCATTTTAGTCTTGTATCATCCCTGCATTAGGCATTTTAATTTTAGCAAGTCTCTTGAACTGTGGTCATAAGACCGAGTCAAGAGCGCTCTCTGTCGGAGAGTTGAACAAGGTTCTTTTAATAATAAAATTTTCCACTCACACACCCCTAATTAATTTATCTTGGTTTGTCTTACACCCGTATGCTCTGCCAACTGGAAACGGTTGGGCTAGTACTCAGAAAGGTGTAAGACTTGATAATAACGATCGATAAACTTAATTAAAATTTTTACCCATAACCTCAACCAAGGCAAAATACTGTTCTTCCCACGAGGGGTGACGCCGGATTCCCACTGTCAGACTCAGGGGCGGTTCAAACATTGGACACCAATCCTTATCGAATCTGGGTGCTTCCGACAGGTCATTCAGGGTTGCCAGTATCTTTCTTGGGTAGGGTTCTACCATCTTTTTTGATACCTTTGGTCTTAGCCCTAATAATCAAGACAACTAAAACTTTGAAATTTACCAAGATAATTTGCACAACGATCTCACGAACAGTTACTATCAAGACTACTTTTCAGCATCCCCCAGCACTACTTTTGTTATTTTTGACTCCATTACCCATTGGATAAGGCACTGGTCCTTTGTCATTTAAATTTTATCTGTGGATGCTTCTTAATTATCTGAAGTCTTTATATACTGTTTCGCAACGTGGATTGCATCTTATCGTATGTTTTATTTTCAAGCTTTATATTGTCTCTCAAATTTCACAAAAAACTCCTAAACAACACCCATCCGCATCATTACACAAGAAAACACTATAAAAACAAGAGCCTTAGTGAAACTCTCTTTTAGGGACTACCCCCCTTGGCTTCGTTAGGAGTTTGCCTAAACGGAGGAGCTGGGATTTAGGTGACAGTACCTGGCTCATTGCTTGCCCCCAAGGCCACACCTCTCTCACTTGTAGTGAAGAGACAACTTTCAAAAGATTTCCGTTGCTGGTGTGCATATTGGCGGACAACAACCCCCACTTTGGGCATTCCAGCTTTGGAGGAGCAGGAGAAAACCTCATCGATTATACTCGGCTAAAGGAAAGGCATAATCGACAAGGGAAAAAACTCCTTGGAATACCTTCTTTGGTTGTCAAGTCCTAGGGAACCGAGTCACTCAAAGACCACCATGCTAGTACGCCTATTACAAACCCTGTGGGGCACAGTCATGTACTACAAAAACTGACAAATGGGCTCTGAAAAGGCCAAACTTGGAACTTTTGAATTCTGAAAAAGGCACAAGTAAATGTGCAATACTGGCGGCTCACTGAAGTACAACTGTAGTGCAACTCAGTTGGTAACAACAATGATAGCTTCAACATGATGAAAAGTTGAGCTTGGAAGGAGGATGTCATGCCCCATCTAACCGCAACATATGCTTTTCGCCCTCAACGCCCTCCTTAGGATGGTATGAGCTTCAAAAGATGCTTTTTGAGGTGGACAATTTTATCTTTTTGACCAAGATGACCAAGAGGGAGGAGTGATACAATAAAATAAGGTCCAAGTTGGTATAAATAAGGTGTGCTAGAGCATGTATGATAACCCTTACAAGCACAATCACCTTTACAAAGCATAAACCATAAGTGTGGCTAGGGGCTCCTGAGCCATGTGTCCCAATGGATTGACCACAAGATATACCTACCCATGGCATAAATTCCTAACATGACTAGGAATTACCGCCCATTAAGGGGTTGTTAGGAGTGCTACAAGACCAACACATCTTGAAATGAGGACTAAGAGGACCTACCAAGACTTGACCAAGGGTCTTGAGCCCCCAATAGACCAACAATTTTACATAGAGGAAGCCCCAACTTGGCCTTTTACAATGGAAAAAAGACCCCCCTCTTTGGCACATCTAGTAGGGTGCATTGCAGAGAATCTGAGGCATAACACCTTCCACCTGTTATCACACCATAGTAGCAGGGCTACTATTCTTGTACAGCAGATATCTGCACATTCCAGAGCTTCCTTTATTCCAGAGCATGGCTATATATCTTGGATCACCCATGATCAGAGCAGTACATTATTCAGATTTTATGACTTTGTGTCAAGGCTGAGCCTTGAGAGTTCAGATTTGATGACTGATGTGACCACTTATCCCATTACAGTTTCAGTGCCTAGAGATATATTGCAGCAGTGTTTCAGATGATGCATGATGATGATTATTATGATGATGTTGTATGATCTATGGATATGTTCTCACTGACTGTGGATTATTATCTTGTTGATTTAGTCATGATCATGGCATGTGCTTGGTATATTATTCCTGATGTGGCAAACTATTTAAAATGAACTGTAAATCATAAATTGGACAATTGCTTGCACTTTTAGGTCATTTAACAAAACTTACTGGTATTTCACCTTACATAGACATGGTCTTTCCCCGACCTCAGTTGTCTGCTAGTGTAGGCTCCATATTCACTTATCTCCATCCATACATGACCTTCCTGTTTGACTTTAAGCCCTGACTTGTCTCATTTGACTTTCTAATACCAAGGACTTCCCCATTTTTCTACCTCTGCGTTTGGACCGCATCCCTGTTTATACAGTGTCTCGGCTCTGAGTTGGTGACAGAACTTGCCTTTGGTGAGTTGGATTGTAGGCCTAAATCATTCTGGTCGGTTGTCCCGATGTTTGGCATTGGCTCGAACTCCCCCTAGTCACTTGAGATGTTGTTGGCTAAAACTGAAAGCTCATGTTCTACCTATGGAAACTAAAAAAAATTCGCCCATGGAAACAAAAAAAAAGGGCAAGAGCAATGAAAAGCTAAAATACTCCTCGAAGAGTATAAGAAAGGTCCAAAAAGCAATGGTTCTTAAAAGTTATATCTAAACAATTGCTGACCTTATAAATATGTGAAAAACATGCCTTGGATGCAAGCTGCAACTAGTTGTGCTTCTCAGCACATCTGAAATCCGAAGGGTTATGTAGGCCAAAAAGGCCATGGAAATGAAATTGAATGATCCTAATGAACCTGGATCAACTTGATGTAGACATGATGCCTAAGTTGAATAAGCACTCTCTAAACAACTTATCCATTTGTGAGGCACAACCATCCCCCGTGTTCTTTTGTCCAGCACAGAGTTTGTAGCTTCCCCCTTTCTCCCAGTCCAAAGTATTTTTGAGTTAAGTTAGACAAGTCAAACCCTTGGCCCAACCTTGCTCCTAGCCTTCATCCTTCACTAGCAGTTTGACCATGTCCAATGGGTGAGTTTGTCATTTGAACTATTGTGCAAGTAATTTTATATAATCACGGAATATGTTAACTTGATGAATGCCACTGAATGGAATTTATACTTTGAGCTTAGCTGTGGGAATGATTAGAGAAACATTGTCTTAGTCTACTGATGTGATTTATCCTTGATTATATATTCTTGGGATCCGTGATGATGTGGGCCATGTATGGATGATTATTGATGATGATTTATGGTCCCACATGTTTGATGATGATATCATATGATGGACATATGATGCAGATGATGTTTGATCCAGTTCAACAGGTTTATTATTATTTCAGATCAGCAGATTATACATTGTCCATATATGGTGGACCCTACAGCTGGCCCATTAGGGCAACCCATGATGTATGAGTACTCATTCCTAGTGGATTTGGGTCTTCTGGATCCATTGAGACACTTATCTTTCCGTTCCGGGCACTTCTGACAGTGATTGATGCAGTTTTACACTTGTTGACCAGATTTGGGGCTGATTTCCCAGCCTGAGCAGCAGGGGCCCCGAGAGGCCAGTTCACCTAGGGCGCTGATGATGGAGGGGGTGGTCCAGCCACTTGTTATTACCATTTATCCCCCCTTCCGGAGAGCCTGGTGGGCTCAGATTGACAGCGCTAGCACCCTAGGAGGCAGTTTTGGCACTTTCACAGTTCCCGAGGCAGTTAAAAAAATGGGAAAAGGTGGTCACTGAGGAAATCGATTTGGGCAATTGAGGCAAGGTTTTGGCATTTGGTTTTCACAGAGGTCTTCCAGGGTGGCATCACTACCTTCCAGTCAGTTTTCACCATGTGGGTATGCCCAGATTGATCACAGGAGGACATTTACTGCTTGACTGTCATGGATTCTGAGGACAGTTTTGGTCATTTTTATTATATTGGACATATTTTATTATTTTTATTGTGCCTTGGGGATGAGCTAGTAAGGATTAAAACCTCCTAGCCCCACCATGAGCTTATATTGTTATGTCCTAGTCACCATGAGGTGGATTTTGATGCTTATAGTTTCTCTTGTGGATGACGTCACCCCTCATTGTACCTTTTTAGTGGGGGCGCTATCATTATGTGGGTGATCCATGTGATATATGGTTATGATTTATTATTAGCCATTGATTATGTTGTGAGATCTTTTAATCTCAACCACTCATTTCAAAAAGTGGTTTTGAGATCTAGGGTTTTTGTCTTTATTATCCTATATAAGGAGGAGACCCCCCATTGTAAAATTCATCTAGAGATTTTTGGCTCTTGGCTCTTGGAATAAAATTTCTATCTTTTGGAGTACATGCTTGGATTGGAGTGAATGTTGGTTGTTTCGATTGTAAATGCTATTGTCCATTGCACTGGAGGATCTATTGTAGCTATCTCGCATATTTGCCATACTTTATTTGCAGGTTGAGAGGGCGACTTTGACAAGTGCGAATTGGTGGGGAGGCTTGCCCTTCAAGCTTGGAAGAAGTCGTTTTGGGTTTGACAGGGAGTAGTTTTGCCTTTGTGTCAACTATTCTATGTTTTTCTCTCTCTTGCTTGTATCTACCTTCAATTTGTTAAACTGATTGATGCTTTGCTCCTTGGCTTGACAGGTTAGAAGGAATTACATGTGGCTTGGAAAAATCGATTTGGCAAGAGGGCTTCAACAATTCTCCATTTGATCTTTGGCAAAGTAATCCTCGTCTCAACTAGCATTCATCTCTTCATCCAGGTATGTTCCAAGAGGTATGATCTTCTATTCCTTGAATCTTCCATAATTTCTAGATCACAAAAACCCTAATCAAATTAAAACCCTTGTTTTTGGTATTTTTTAGATCTACTTAGATCTAGCCTTGCAATTGAAAAGATATTAAAAACCCACCTCTATAGGATCCACCCCTAGTTGGATCTATAGTTTGGTGGTGATTGGCTAAAAATTGACACACTTTTCAATGCAAAAAGCCTTCTTGAACCTAAATCGATTTTCCTAAGAGAAGCTTGTTGGGTTAGATCTAGCACATGGGTAGGTGAGATCTCACTTGATTTGAAATCTAGACACTTGATAACCTAAACCCATATCCTTACTTTGGTGAAAACTACCTTGTGGACATCTCTCCATGTTTTAAGGGGTTGAAACTTGAAACCCCCTTTTGATCTTCTTGGTACCTTAAAACTTAGATCTACTAAGATCTAGCCATTCAATTCACTTGAAACTTTGAGGAAACATAGATCGGGGTACTAACATCCCGGATCTACATTTTGGTGGCCATTGGACTTGATTTGGTCCACCAAAACCCATTTTTGGACCCTCCTTGAGCAAATCGCACCCCCTTGATTTTTTGAGTTGGTCCACTTCTAGGAAGTGGGTGTTGGAGATTTTCGTGGATTTGGAATGCCCATGACTTGAAACCTAGGTCTATCATATTCTTGAAACCTAGGTTCCCAGATGCTATCATATTCTTCTCAATTTTCATTGTTGCATCTTGTGTTACTTTGATATTTTGAGGATCTTTTTTCCATGGTTGGAAACCAAGCTCACCATCAAATGCGTCAAGATAGTAAATCAAAATAGTTGCTTTTGGGGGTTTGATATCATTATATAATTTCTGTACAATTTGGTTAAATCTTTTGTTGAAGTCCTCTAAAGTTTCATTTTCATTCCTTTTAACAATACTCAAGGCAACCGACAGATCTCTATTATCCTTATGCTCTCCCCATCTTTCTTGGAAAGTTGTCTTGAGGGCACCCCATGAGTTGATACTATTATCTGTGTTAGTTTTTCAACATTTAATTCAATCTGATCTAGGATCTTAACTGAGAGAACAACATGTACAACATATCAAACACAAGAGACAAGAGACACAAAGCATTTCACCAGGGAAAACCAAGAAGGTGAAAAACCCCACAACTTCCTCAGAGATAGAATGAGCATCAATACAAAGATCAAACCCCACAACAAGAGATATTCTCCTAGTAGTTGCTCCTCCTCCACTTGTGCGCAATCCTCCTCTCTCTCACTAACGTGAAGTGAGTGAGTGTGTGGATGAATAAATGAGAGAGTCACACTCTCTATTTATACTTTACTTCACTTGACTTTTAACTCTAACTAGGTCGGCCCCAACTTAACCACTTAACATAATGCTGACTGGGCCGACCCCACTAGGGGACTTAAACACCCCATCACAACTGACTCTGGGCCGACCTCCTTTAGGAGAGTCTAATAACCCACTACCACTTGACACTGGGCTGACCCCACTAGGGTGGTCTAATAACCCTTTAACCCACATGACTCATATAGGGTCGACCCCACCAAGGTGGTCTAATAACCCATCAAATATAAGTTACGATACTTACAATATAACTTGCGACACTTGCAAGTACAAATGATGACACTTCCAATTGGAGGAATAATACATCTCCGTTGGGGATACAATAAAGTACAAATGTAATACATACAATATACAAGTGAATATCTTCGAAAGTTACAAATACATCAACACTCCCTCTTAACTAGGAAGGTATTCTCTTGACACAGGTCATCAATACACATATGCACAAGTCTTCAATTCTGGAGCTGGATCATTGTCACTGGATCACGAAGCATCATTGTCACTGCTGCTGTACTCGTCATCTCGATTACTGGGCTATATCTCAATTCTTCTCGTCATAGGAAGTTCTACAGAGCCAACCCTTTTTCATGCTGGATGTAGGCCTAGCCTCCTGTAGATCTTCAACATCTCTGGCCATTCTGTGGAATGTGCATCAACAAAACCTCGAAAGAGCATCTCAGGACTTTTACGAGCACACAGCTCAACCCATCGGATCTCCCAGGATCTTTTACATGTGACTACCACAAAACCTCGAAAGAGCATCCGAGCGCAAACTATCGAATCTCCCAAGATCTTTTCTATGTGGTCAGGTAAAACCTTAAAAAGTGTCTTGCAATCTGCAAGATCTCTAAAGAGTATCCCAGGACTTTTACGAGCACACAGGTCAACCTATCGGATCTCCAGGATTGATTACATGCCTCCTGTAGCAAAACCTCGAAAGAGTTTATGAGCTCGAACTATCGGATCTCCTAGGATCTTTTCTATGCTACCTGTAGCAAAACCTCGAAAGAGTATCTGAGCTCAAACTGTCGGATCTCCCAGGATCTTTTCTATGCTACTTGCACAATCTGTCCACGGCCAACCTGTAGCAAAACCTCGAAAGAGTATCCGAGCTCAAACTATCGGATCTCCCAGGATCTTTTCTATGCTACCTGCACAATCTGTCCACGGCCAACCTGTAGCAAAACCTCGAAAGAGTATCCGAGCTCAAACTATCGGATCTCCCAGGATCTTTTCTATGCTACCTGCATAATTTGTCCATGGCCACGGAGTATCATTTTGATACATACTGATCATCATCATATAGTACATCATCCTGATGCACATCATCATCACATGATAACCCTGATCATGTAAACATCATCATCCTGATGCATATCATCTGGAGCATCGTCTTGATGCTCATCACACATGATCATCCTGATCATCATACATAGCAGTAACCGGACATCGTCCCGATGCTCATCACACAGAGCTTACATCCACAGCCATGGGAAGGATCCTCCTACCACCATGCTTGGAATGGCTCCTGCAAATGTGTCCCATCACTTCTTCCTCGAAGTATCTTTTATTTGAAGAACACAAAGCCTCTCTCTGAAGTACTCGAACTTCACTCTGGCTAGTGGTTTGGTCAACACATCTGCAATCCGCTCATCTGTTGCATCATACTGGAGCTTCATTGCTCCTCTCTGCACCATATCCCTGCTATAGTGATATTTGATCTCGATGTGCTTCGATCTGTCATGGAACACCGGGTTCTTTGACAACTTCACACAACTCTGGTTGTCACAATAGATATAGGTAGCATCGAACTGGAGATCAAATAAATTAGACAGTAGCTTCCTTAGCCATACTACCTCACAACTAGCCAAACAAGCTACGACATACTCTGCTTCAGCTGTACTTAGTGCTACATAGGATTGCTTCCTGCTAAACCAAGAGATCACACCTGATCCCATACTGAAGCAGCACCTTGAAGTGCTCTTCCTATCTGCAGCACTGCCTTCCCAATCTGAATCAACATAACCCTATAGGTTAAACTTTTGATTCGCATCATACTTGAGCCCATAATCAATCGTACCCTTCAGGTGCCTCAGAATATGCTTTACCGCAATCAGGTGAACATGTCTAGGATTTGTCAGAAACTGGCTCAAGGTGTTCACCGCAAAGCAAATATCTGGTCTCGTGTTTGTCAGGTACATCAAGGACCCAATCATCTGACGATACATTGTGACATCAACCGACTCTGATGAATTATCACTTAATAGCTTAAGGTTCGATGCCATAGGTGTGGCCATGGCCTTGCAGTCCATCATCCCGAATCGCTTCAGGATCTCTACTGCATACTTCCCTTGTCCAAGGAAGATTCCATCTGCACTTTGCCACACCTCCATACCTAGAAAGTAATGCATCATGCCCAAGTCCTTCATCTCGAACTCGACAGCAAGCTTGCTCTTCGTGTCAGCAATCAATATATCCTCAACTGTCACAAACAGGTCATCCACATATAATAGAAGTATCACTGGATTGCCCTCCTCAACCATGTAGTAAAGGTTGGAATTTGCTTTACTCTTGGTAAAGCCCAAACTGGACAGGAAGCTGTCTATACTGCCGTACCATGTCATAGGTGCTTGCTTTAAGCCATACAAGGCTTTCTTCAATCTGCACACATATGACTCCCTGTAATGTGTCTCAAAACCGAGTGGCTTCTCCACATACACTTCCTCTTCGACTACACCATTCAAGAAAGCTGTCTTGACATCCATCTGGTGTATCTTCCACTTCATCAATGCAGCCAGAGCAAGTACTTTCTGATGGAAGTGTATCTGGCTACAGGTGCAAAAGTTTCTTCATAATCTATCCCCTCTTTTTGAGAGAAGCCATGAGTCACAAACCTTGCCTTGTATTTCTCTATGCTGCCATCTGCAACATGCTTGATCTTGTAGATCCACTTGGAAGTCACAACAGACTTCCCTTCTGGTCTTGGGACCACATCCCAAACATCATTCTTCATGATCGACTGGTATTCCTCGATCATGGCATTCTTCCATTACTGCATCCCGGATCCTGGGAACTTCAAATTCTTCAATATCTTCAATAGATAGTTTTCTTGAACTTTGTTGCTGGAACAAATGTTGTAGTCCTTCTTTTGTAGGTGATTGTACACGATCTTTCCTACAAGTCAAATTCAATTGCATGATTAGAAACTTCTCATAATTTTCAGAACAAAGTCTTACACATAAAGGCATATGTCATACAATCATGCAATTATCTTAGCCACTGCTTCAATACAATATTCATCCATATCCCGTATTCATACGGTAACTTTCTAGATGCCTTCCATTTCTACCAGAACCTTGTTAAGAGTTTCCACTACTTCCAACATGTCAGCAAAGAGGTTTCATTCTAGATAAGTAGCAATGGAATGTTGTATAGTGCCATAGGCCACTTACCCATCACATGCATATTAGTAGTATCTTGTTCATCAATGCAACTTTTCTAAAATGCATAATATACATCCTAAATCTAGGAACATAAATATGTACATGAATGAACAACATCATTTAAGTAATAAGAAATGACAATTCAAATACTTATCTTTGTTTGCTTGTTGGGTGGACTCCCTCTCAATCTTTGCTTTCTAGATTATCTGTCTTTGAAAATATCCATCCTGTACCACTATGCATGCTTAAGTGTGCACTAGTGTCATCCTCAAGATCTCATACATAATCATACATGCATTAGTATAATCTCAATACTATCAAAACATTATGATTCTAAATAATCTTGAACATGTATGGTTATGGTCATTTCATACACAGGTAATTTATCACAAGCATTAGTATTCAAGGTTTCAGGGAGGACTTCTTTTATTCATGCATATTCTTATATGACCATAGGACTCTTCATTAAGAAGCATAATATGCATAAACCCATGATTACTCAAACTTATAACTTCATGAATAATCATTATCAATCATACAAAGATATACTTATATAAGATCTTAACACAAGGTAGGATTCTAACTTGATATAGGAAAAACATACCTGGATTATCATGTTTGCTAGTTATGTCTAACATACCCAAACAATGTCTTCTTTGTTCTCTTAGAGACCTCGTGCTAGCAACCTGCATATCTCATAAGTTAATCATTGTAGAACCAAATTATACATACCTCGTAAGTAGAGCTTCTAAGTGATCCATGACTATGGATGAGTCTTTGTCTTCATGTCACCATGGTCATATGTTCTTAATCTAGAACTTGATTTTTCTTGATGTACCTTTCATGTTAGTGGACAACATCGTCCTCATACAACACCACAGTGTATTAGTACAATCATAAGTGTCATAACCGTAATCAATGAATGTCTTCTATTATTCACACGCATTCATACTTTTACTAGGGTGATAAGACAAGTCTAAAATTAATCAAGATTGTACTAACCTCAATAATATGAAGACAAACATATCATAAACTTAATCATGAACATATTTCAACACATACCTATATCTCCTTAAGTCATACCTGTCTAGATTGCTTGTAGTTTTCTTATGTAAGGCCTTAGCCTCATCTCCCTCTGGAACTGGAATCTCTTCACTTATGTAGGTGTCCAATTCATCCTCTTCTAGGATTAACCCAATCCACTTTGATTTGCTGAAGCTGGATCTGGAGCTAGCTAGGGTTTGACAGAGAAACCCTAAAAATCCAAACTTTGAATTTCAAACTTCTGATTGGATGAAAAGATGCGCCTTGTTGAGCTGATTAAGCTGGCATACTTCAATTTTGAAATCTCCAAAATTTGACCCCTCAAGATTGACTTTGAAAGTTTCGGATCTGCAGCTTCTATCAAATTCTGGTTTTCTGGTCAAAATCCCGAACTAGGGTTTTATAGAGCTCGAGGTTCTACGCAACCAAAAACTTCGATCTTGGTCTCTAAATTTCGATTTTGATGAGGAGCATCCAGCCGTGGTCTCAGATTCCAAAAATTCCAACTTTTGCAGAAACCATAATTTCTTGCTTTTTCGATCAAGATTTCGAATTAGGGTTTGATAGAGCCCGAGGTTCTACCCAAACAAAAGGTTCGATCTTGATCTCTAAATTTCGATTTTTCTGAGGAGCATCCAGCGGTGGTCTCAAATTCAAGAAATTCCAACTTTCTCCGAAACCCTAATTTTCCGCAGCAGTGACAAACCAAAAATGAAAGTGCTCAGAATCCAATTCTATTTGGACATAAATATATGCCATATTGTTTCTGATGTATCTCTGAAATTTCGGATCATCAGGGTCTGAAACTTCGGCATGTGGTAGACTGACCTGCCATCTTTCCAACCCCACAGATCTGAGCTCAAATGGATTCTCTGAGAGAGAGATATGCCAAGTGTCGCAACGTCACCTGTTTATGGGATGAAACAGTATAGCGAACTTGTACGGCGTGCCACGTGTCACTGTTTCAACTTCGGCCTTTGAAACCCGAACCTGTGAAACTACAGTCTGTGCCCTAACTGTCACTTTTTACAGAATTTCATTTGGAGCTTCCTAGCCCGAGATATGACCTTTTTTGCTGGGTCACCTGTTTAGGACTGCATTCTGGAAGAGGTAGAAACCCTAACTTGTATGGATCATATCTCACAAAGTACAACGAATCTAAGGCTATCCTTCAGACACAACGTACATGGACATTTCATCTTCGACCTGGAAAAGTTTCAGATCTTGAACCTTCGCCAAACCTGAGTTATAGTGAAAGTTCCACGATGACTGGTTTTTACTATACCAAGCCGTAGCTTCCAATTTGTCACAAGTGCAACAAGTGTCATAAATGCCATACCATGCCTTCCTTCAGGCTAGCTCTGATACCATGTTAGTTTTTCAGCATTTAATTCAATCTGATCTAGGATCTTAACTGAGAGAACAACATGTACAACATATCAAACACAAGAGACAAGAGACACAAAGCATTTCACCGGGGAAAACCAAGAAGGTGAAAGACCCCGCAACTTCCTCAGAGATAGAATGAGCATCAATACAAAGATCAAACCCCACAACAAGAGATATTCTCCTAGCAGCTACTCCTCCTCCACTTGTGCGCACTCCTCCTCTCTCTCACTAATGTGAAGTGAGTGAGTGTGTGAATGAATAAATGAGAGAGTCACACTCTCTATTTATACTTTACTTCACTTGACTTTTAACTCTAACTAGGTTGGCCCCAACTTAACCACTTAACATGATGCTGACTGGGACGACCCCACTAGGGGACTTAAACACCCCATCACAACTGACTCTGGGCCGACCTCCCTTAGGAGAGTCTAATAACCCACTTACCACTTGACACTGGGCCGACCCCACTAGGGTGGTCTAATAACCCTTTAACCCACATGACTCATACAGGGCCGACCCCACCAAGGTGGTCTAATAACCCATCAAATATAAGTTACGATACTTACAATATAACTTGCGACACTTGCAAGTACAAATGATGACACTTCCAATCGGAGGAATAATACATCTCCATTGGGGATACAATAAAGTACAAATGTAATACATACAATATACAAGTGAATATCTTCCGAAGTTACAAATACATCAACAAACTGCCAACCCCTTGAACCATACAATAGCATCCTCTTCCAAAGACAATGCAAATAAATTCATAGTAACATCTAAATGTTTAGCTCCCCCTATTCTATAGGTCATATTGCTAAACTTGCTTAAATGATCTAGAGCTAAGATTGCATTATTTCCTTAGAAAGTAGGGAGATTATCTATTGCCTATTCTGGAATATCATGGGGAGGTCCAGCAATAGCAGATAAATCAAAAGTCTTATAAATTTCATCCAACCATAGTGCAACCATATTGCTTTGAAAAAGGAGTCTTATATCCTCAACAAAATCAAACCCTTGATTACTTGTACTTTGAGATCCACGGGTTTGCTTGTTCATTCTTCTCCTATAATATCTTTTGGTTCCAGAATAGGGTGAACAATGCCTTGTGAAGAGCTCCATGTAGAGTACTTCTTGGGAAATTTTTCTTTATTTAGAGTTGCTAGATGAACTTATATGATAAACCCTAGGTTTTATGCTCATCAAATTTCATGAAGCTTGAACTTCAAATTTTTGGAAACTACACTTTCTCCTCGGGAACGACACCAAAATGTTACTTCCCAAACCCTCACCTTTGGTAGCAAATCCCTAGCCACAGGTGAGATTCACTAAGACAAAGGATGAGACATTGGAGAAATGTGTATTCAGCATGGCAACATATCTAGGCCCATATCCATGGCAAAACAACATATCTGTAATAAAGGACCAACCAATTTTATCCCATGCTTTTTCAAAATCAATTTTTAAGAGCAAGGACTTGCTGATCCATCTCTCTAGGCCAATCCATTGCTTCCTTTGTTGAAATCAAAGTATCCTGTATAAATCTGCCCTAAACAATGCAAGCCTGCTCTAGTTTTAAACTTTTCTTTAAACTAGAATGAATTGTGATATTGATTGTTAAAGGATACATTCACCACCCAATTATAAGCATTCCTACTCGAATTCCACCCCAATCTTGGGAAATGATATGACAAGTGATTAGTAGGCATAGGAATAACTCTCATTCTCTGGCAATTGCAACAGGAAATCCCTTGCTGGCCCCAAGTAGATCATTGGTGAAGTGCAAATTATAATAGTAGAAACATTGAAGTCCATTAGCAAAAAGAAGACTATTTAAAGTAAAAAATGTATAGTGTAATTGCAAACTATGCACTATGCAAAAACATAGGCTGAATATTTTAGGGAAAATTGCATTATGTAATTGCAAAAGTATCTGATATTAATTTCTAGATTTGGCCTTCATGGCTCCAGCTTATAAACTATCATGTATGTTGAGATTTTACTTGAGCAATTATGTTATTCAAAATTCGTTAGGCTTTAATTCAATTTATATCATATCATAATAACTGCATGCATAAGGATATCACTGAAAGAAAGACATTCACAATATACACAAAGATTTATCCTGGGAAACCCTCTTGGGGAAGAAAACCCAGTAGAACTTTTTTAGTATAGATTCATCAACAAAGTACAATGTCAATACAATGAAGAGCTAAAGCTCTCTCATAGAAAGATACCCCAAATACAAAGATAAGATAAAACCCAAGATATTAGTCTTCCTCTAGTTGTTGCTTCTCTCTCTTGCGCACTTGTCTCAGTGAATTGATGCGAACTTGCTTGAGTGAACAAATGAGGAGGACAACACCTCTATTTATACTTGAATTCTGGTCGACTTTTCACTATGGGGCCGACTTCACTTGGGTGACTGGGCCGATTTTCTTGGGGCAGTTTTACCTAGTTTTGGGGCAATTTTACTCTATGGGCTGACTTGTCTATTTTCATTGGGCCGACTTGTTTGAGTAACAATATAATATTCTTTTATTTATAATTCTTCTAGAATCCTCTGGGATGACATAAGAATATCTTCCAAAGCTACATAAAATATCAACAATCCCTCTTAGCAAGGAAGGTATTCTTCTTACGCGATCTTCAATAATGCTTCTGCTGACCTGTACTTGACCATTTACTTGTTGATCTTTTGCGAATCTATCCATCACTAGAATTTCTGTATGAGCAAGCCATCATCCACATCATGCATCCAGGGCCTCATCATCATATGTAGCATCACTCTAGTGGGCACAACCTCATCGTCCTTTCGGACCTTATAGGTCTTGGCGTCCTTTTTGACCTTATGTCATTACGGGACTTCATCTAGCTCACACAGAACTAGGTATCCCCCACAGAATATAAGCATCCATCTCACACAGAACTGGGAAACTAGCCTGAAAGCTAGCCCTTCTGGTTGGCACCACCAGGCATCCAACCCACAATGACTGGGCATCTAACACAAGGGTTAGGCGATCTAGTGCACACATACTAGCCATCTAGCCCAAGGCTAGGAATCCTCCAACCACACAGGTTGGCCCTCCAGCCCGAAAGATGAGCATCCACTGGTCCACATGAACTGGTCTTCCATCCCCAAATACCGGGTATCCTGACCCTATACGAGGTCAAGCCGACTTGTGCCTCAGTTAGTAACGTTCCCGTGAATGACTACCCGTTGTTTCCACACTCTATATGCTACTGCCCTTGGAATCACATATGTAACTCAACACTTCCTCTCAGGGAGGGAAGTCGTTCTGTACCACACCAAGCTTGTCCCTAAAATACTTAAACTTTATCTTTGACAGAGGCTTGGTCAACACATTGGCTATCTGCTTGTCTATCGCAATATACTGGAGCTTCACAACTCCCTTCTGCACCATGTCTCAGATATAATGGTACTTGATCTCGATATGCTTTGACTTGTCATGAAACACAGGGTTCTCGGACAACTTTATGCAACTCTGGTTGTCACAAAAGATACAATTCATCTCCAACTTGAGATCAAATAGCCCTGCAAGCAACTTTCGATGCCACAAAACTTTGCTACTAGCTGAACATGCTGCTATATACTCTGCCTCATCTGTACTGAGTGCCACACTAGCCTACTTCCTATTGAGCCATGAGATCATAGCTAATCCCAAACTGAAGCAACATCCTGATGTACTCTTCCGATTTGTGACACTACCGACCCAATCTGAATCAGTATAGCCTTGCAGTCTTATCTCATGATCCGAAACATATCTGAGTCTATAGTCAACTGTACATTTCAGGTAACTCATCACGTGTTTTGTTGCAATCAAGTGAACATGTCTTGGCTCAACCATATACTGACTCAATCTGTTCACCGCAAAGCATATATCTGGCCTAGTGTTCGTCAAATACATCAACAAAACAATCATCTGTCTATACATGGTGGCATCCACTATCTTTGAAGAAGTATCACTCAATAACTTCATGTTCGTTACCATCGGTGTAGGCATGGGTTTACAATCCATCATCCCGAATCTCTTCAGGATTTCTACAACACTTGGCTAAGGAAAATCTCGTTCTGTCTCTACCACACTTCTAGACCCAAGAAATAGTGCATCATACCAAGGTCTTTCATCTTGAACTTTGCAGTGAGCTCCCTCTTGCACCCTGCAATGAGCTTCTTGTCCCTTGTTAGAAACAAGTCATCCACATATAATAGTAATATCATTGGTTCACGATTCACAACCTTGTAGTAAAGGTTGGAATCTGCTTTACCCTTAGTAAATCCCAAGCTCATCAGAAAACTGTCAATTTCGCCATACCACGTCCCGGGTGCCTGCTTAATCCATACAAGGCCTTTTTCAATCTACACACATGTGTCTACCTCTCATATGTCTCAAATCCTTATGGCTGTTCCACATAGACTTCCTCTTCCACTACACCATTCAGAAAGGTTATCATTATGTCCATTTGATGTAGCTCCCATTTCATCACTGTAGTTATCGCAAGTATAGCTCTAATCGAAGCATATCTTGCCACAGGAGCAAATGTCTCTTCATAATCTATTCCTTCTTTTTGGGAAAAACCACGAGCCATGAACCTTGCCTTGTACTTCTTGACACTGCCATCTGCTCCATGCTTAGTCTTGTAGATCCATTTGGTAGTCACTGCTGACTCCCATTTCGGTCTCGGAACCACATCCCAAACATCATTCTTCATAATGGACTGGTATTCCTTGATCATGGCATCATTCCATACTTTCTTATCAGTTGCTTCTTCATAATTGGAAGGCTCTGCATCAATGATGTCCCATAATAATGCCACGTAGTTGGAATATGGTTGAGGTCTCTTGCTCTTTCTGAAAGACCCTTCTGGAGCACCATATTTCTTTGCATTTTGAATAATCTCTCGAGCCCAAGCTGGTCTTCTCTTATGTGTAATAATTTCTCGGGGTGGATCTATAGGTCTTTGCGGTTCTTCCCTATCATGATCCTCTGGAACATGCTCTTCTAGTACAACATCATCTTTTGTACCAGTATCTATGACTCTAAGAGCTTCAGGCTCCTCATCATGGACCTCATCTGTATGAGTCTGCCTTGATCTGCTAAAAGCTGCGTCCTCATCGAAGGTGACATCTCTGCTAGTCTCAATCAGCTTATAACCAGGAATGTAGACTCTGTATGCCTTTTATGACTCACTATATCCAACAAATATACCCTTCTTACTTGAAGGATCCAACTTTGTTCTCTTATCCTTGGGAACATGTTTATATATATAGGACAACCAAATATCCTTAGGTGGTTGGCCTATGGCTTCTCTCCTGTAAACATCTCTTCCGGCGTCTTGTTCCCAAGTACACGATGAGGAGTTCTATTCTGCATATATACAGCGGTTCTGGCTGCCCCTTCCCATAGGTGCAATGGTAAATCTTGATCATGAATCATAGCCTTCACTGTTTCCATTATCGTCCGATTCTTTCTTTCTGCCACGCCATTCTGTTGAGGGTTGTAGGGAGTGCACATCTCCCTCTTAATCCCAACTTGTATGCATAATGTATTGAATGCATCTGATATGAACTCTCCTTCGTTATCTTACCTTAATATCTTTATCTTCTTTTCAAAGAGATTCTCTACAAGGGCCTTGAATTCCTTGAACTTGCTGAATACTTCACTTTTTGCTTTTAAGAAATAGATCCAAGTTTTACATGAGTAATAATATACGTACCCGCTAAGTGATGTTGATGACATTGGTCCACACATGTCTGAATGTACTATGTCCAAGATTCCTTTTGCTTTGCTGTCACTGCTTGGAAACGGACTCTTCACATTTTTGCCTCGTGCACATCCCTTGCATATACCATCATGATTCACCTAAATCTCTAGTAGACCAGGAACCATCTTGCTTATGATCGGAAATGCTTTGTAATGTATGTGAGCAAGTCTTCTATGCCATAGCTCACTTGGATTCACAGTGTTATGTACCAATGCTTGATCTGATTGTCCCTTTAGCTTATACATGCCTCCCTCTTAAATACCAATCACAACAGCATCACCGATAGTCTTTCCCTTTGGCCATCAAACAAAGCAACTCTATATCCACATTCCTCTAATGCCGAGATGGAGAGGAGATTCTTCTTCAAACTAGGTACATACAATACATATTTCATCTTCATAGGCTTTTCGGAATCCAACTTGTAGGAGGCTTCTCCTACCCCTTTTATGGGATACTGATAATCATCACCGAGCTTCACCTTATGAGGTGAATCCTTTTGAACAAAATTTGTGAGAGAATTCTTGTAACCAGTCATGTGCTTGGAAGCACCACTATCAACAAGCCATGTGTCACTTCTATGAGTGACTGTCCTTGTAAGAGCCGATATTAACACATATTCTTCACTTGAATCGTCTTCTCTTGATTTCTTTTCAATAGATTCATCATCTTCTGCGGCATGAGCATGATGTCTTTTATTCTTTCCTTTTCTGATTTGATCTTTTATTTGAGGACAATTTCTTGCAATGTGTGCCATCTTCTGGCAGTTGTAGCATTTGTAATTTGAGTAATCTTTTTCTGTCTTCTGAAACTTTTTACGGGAATGGGATTCTTTCTTGCTTTTCCCTTTTCTTGCATGTGCTGCAAGTGCTTGATCTTCATCATCACCCAACTTTTCTTCTCTTACTACCAATCTAGCTTCTTCTTGTGTGCACTCTTCCCATAGTCTGCTGAACTATGTTAGCTTCCTTCTTGAACAAATTCCCTGAATAAATGATTCCCCAGACCTAGGGAGACCATTCAATGTAGTCATCACTATCTCAGCTTCATCAACTATTTCTCCAATTGCTTAAAGCTATTCTTTGATTTGAGATGCCCTAGTGAAGTAGGATTGAATGGTTTTTGAATTCTGCATTTTCGCATTCTTGAGTTGTGTCCTCAATGTCATCTTCCGGTTGATATTCTTGCATTCAAATAACCAGGACAAGGCATCATTGCTTTGGAGTCTTCAATGATGAGACATGAGGGATCGAGTGATCCTTGATAGAATCTGCAATGATTCTCTTAGCCCTAATCATGTTCTTCTTGTGCCTTGCCTTAGCTTCATCTCCCTTTGGCTCATCAACCTCTTCTTTAACCTATTTTTCCAAACCATTCTCTTCTAGAATGAGAAGCATCCTATACTTCCATGCTCGGAAGTTATCAGCCCCTTCAAGCTTCTCATCAAGATTGGTGCCGTTCGTCATTTTGTCCAAGCTTAAAAATATGACAAAGATGAAAGTTTTTAGAAATGGAATTTGGACTAACCAGTCAATGACTATTCCAAGGTGATCTCCACAAGCCAAAAGTCAGCTCCAATGTCAACCTGAAAAACTGCTTATCGTCCAACCTAGGGTTTTATGAGAAAACCCTAAATTTTCAAACTTGGAATCTGGAGAATCTGATCCAAGGAGAATATGCGGCCTCCAAAGGTGAGTTGAGAAAACCTTCTTTTCTTCCAAATCTGAGGTTAGAACAGTCCAAAACTGGAAACCCTAATTTCTGCAGTTTCTATAGTTTCTACAGAATTTAGGTCAAAATTGAAAATTATCAGATTTGAGATCTGACTCCACAGATAGATATGCTCTCCTAGGGTGAGTTCAAGGATGCTAAGATCGAGCTTGATTTGTGGATGGAAAGAATTAAACTGGAAGCCCTAGTTTCCAACTTTCGGCAGGTGCAGTTGTTGCAATGACTTCTTTCAGCACTGCTTTGATATCGTGTTGAGATTTTACTTAAGCAGTTATGTTATTCAGAATTCGTTAGATTTGAATTCAATTTATATCATATCATAATAATTGCATGCATAATAAGGATCACTGAAAGAAAGACATTCACAACATACACAAAGATTTATCCTGGGAAAGCCTCTTGGGGGAAAAAACCCAGTAGAACTTCTTCAGTATAGATTCATCAACAAAGTACAATGCCAATACAATGAAGATCTCAAGATCTCTCATAGAAAGATACCCAGATACAAAGATAAGATAAAACCCAAGATATTAGTCTTCATCTAGCTGCTGCTTCTCTCTTGTGCACTTGTCTTACTAACTTGGTGCGAACTTGCTTGAGTGAACAAATGAGGAGGACATCACCTCTATCAATACTTGAATTCTGGCTGGCTTTTCATTGTGGGGCCGACATCACTTAGGTGACTGGGTCGACTTTCCTGGGGCAGTTTTACCCAGTTTTGGGGCAGTTTTACCCTGTGGGCTGACTTGTCTATTTTCACTGGGCCGACTTGTCTGAGTAACAATATAATTTTTTTTTTATAATTCTTCTGGAATATTCTGGGCCGACATAAGAATATCTTCCGAAGCTACATAAAATATCAACAATGTAAATACTGTGTGTACAATTACAATTGCCTATTTTCATGGTCTTGTGTATATTTTAATGTTGAAATAATGGATTTATCATGGAATGGAATTTTTTATAACTCTTTCTTTTTCTTGGGTCAAATTTTGATTATCTATACATTTTTAGTATGCCATGTTTTTGCCAAGTTGTTACTGAAGTCGAATTCCATGACATTAGTCTAGATAAATCTCAAGGAGGGACCAACGTGTGATGCTTGAGTAGCAAAAGGCTGCTTTTTCATTTTACTGGACATTACTTCGAAGTTGTGAGGCAAAACATGCTTGTCTTTCTACAATAAATGCAGGTCTTACCCTATTAGGAGCAACAATTTCTAAATGAACTCTCCCCACTGTATGGGATTGAACTCTTCTAATAAGCTCAAAAAATTGAAGACTTGTTGATGGATGAAGATGCTGATTAAAATGATTCCAAATCACTCTTTTCGTAAGAAAACATAAAAAATGCCTTCCATAAAAACAAAGAATGTTTCTTGAAATGGTCCTCATGCATTGCTGGAAAACTGCTGGGTTTGGCTCTTAGTTGGGCAATATTAACATGATGACATCATGGTGCTACGAAAATTACTGGCTATTTGAAACATTAAGTGGTCTTAAATTTCTTACCCATAACCCCTTCATTGCCAATGGCCACTCATTCTAAAGGGCATGGTGAGCCCAGTCAGATGAACAAAAAATGCTGGAGCTAAAGATGCTATTTACCCATTTTGGTCTTTTGTTCCGAAACTATAAACTTCAGTTGAGGATACAATAATAGTTTTCCTATATTTCATGAGAATAAATGGAACTTTTATAGAGCCTATAACACTTCCAATGCGAAGGTGATTACCGTTGGTAAAAGTTTGGGATTTTATTTGTTAAATGAATTTTAGCAGTGTTGCCAACTAAGTTGTACTTGGTTGGATTATCAAGCGAGCGGGCAGAGTGGAACATGATACATGTTCATTTTTGGTGATTTGATATCCAGCTGGCCTTTTAAAGGCCCCCGTTTTTAAAATTTTCCACATGTCCATGGCCCTGCGGGGTTTGTAACAAAACGTACTAGCATGGTGTTTTGCAAAAGACTTGGTTCCCTAGGACTTTTTGGCTAAGTCAGGTATTCCAAGGAGTTTTTTCACCTATCTATTATGTCTTGCATTAGTGCATAACATAATTAATGGGTTTTTCTCCTGCTCCTCCAAAGCTGGAATGCTTGGGGAGGCTGACGGGCCTTAGGGGATTGTTAAAGTCTATGGGTCAATGTATATGAACATGCTAGGCGTTAATTTTGAGTCATATGGACATGTGCTAAGTCCCCCTAGGTTGTTTTTAATTTTTCGGCGAGTTTTATTTTTTTCGTAAATTCGGTTTTTTTTTAATGGTTCAATTAAAAAAATTGTAATTGGCCTATAAGGGCGTCTGGAGGTATTTTTTTTCCTTAGGGGTGCTCGTTTTCTAACTCAGAGCACCCCCTAAACCCCTAAACCCACTCTTTCTAATGTTTGGGTGATTATTTTTCCACAAAAATCCAAAAAAGTCAAAAAACCCCAAAAAGTCATAAAAAATTGAAAAAGTGAAAAAATGACTTAATAAAAATATTAAATTTTGGGAGTGATTTATGGACTGATTTTTTCAGCTATGTTTTAGGAGTTGTAAGAGCTGATTTTGGAAAGATTCCGGGCAGCTATATTATTGGGATTACTTCCCCATTTGAGGGGGGCATATTTCCCAAAATTGGGCCCCTTAAATCATGGAATTTGCAGCTATGTTTATGGGCTGTCACATGGCTGATTTTTAGCTGATTTGGGGCTGATTTTGGCAGCCCATTACATGGGAATGGGCAGCCCCATTTTCTCCACGAGTTATGCCACTCATTCCACCCATTTCTCTCCATCTTTGGCTATTTAAGCATGGCTGCCCACTCCATTTTCTCTAGTTGGAGAGTGAGCAGAAATATGTTGTAAGCTTATGCTATTTTGTTGATCAATAAAAAGACTTTGGAGGTCCATATGTGTGATACTTTGTGAGTGGTTTCATGGTCTCATGATGTGGAGTAATTTGTAGCAAGTTCAAATTCTGGGCATGTAATTTCCAGCCATCTACTAGCCTGCTTGAAGGATTGGTAACGATTTTGTGGGAAGGAACAATTAATCTTGTTTGTTTTAATTTGTTCTTGCATTTGTCATATTGGTTAGAGATTCAAAGTTTATATGTTTCATTTGTTTATGCTCATACTATTTTGATTTCTAACCATGTGCATTTCTAGTTTGATGGTTTTTCTGTGAGTTTTGTTTGCTACAGGTTGACAGGTGTGGAAAGGGGGATAGCTTGTTTGCTCTTCACTTTTTCTTTTGTGCACATTTTGGTGGATCTCACCCTCGGTTTCCCACTTTCAAGCTTCCAAAGTCTTTGGTTTCAAGGACCATTCTGTCTCTTCTCTCTTCCTCAGCTTATAAAATCAAAATTTTCTTGATTACTGGTTACGATTAAAGAGTGATTCTTGATTTATTTTTTGATTGATATATTCTTAAGTAGATCGGATTCATTCTTAGAGTTCTAATCTAGTTGTTTAAAGCTTTATCTTCCATTAGATTAGATCTTTCATTATCTATCATTACTTAATTTTTAAACTAGTTAAAAATTGTTAAAGTCTTGAAAAGTTTGAAAGTAGTGTTAGATCTGATATAAAAGTTTATTTGGCTGTCCAAGAGCATACAATTTGCAGCTCATAAAGCTTGCAAAGACCCCAAGCAAACAAGCATTATTGCTTGTTTCACTTGGTTAAATTTTGCAATTTTTACTTAGATTTTCACTTAGAAAATTTTGGGTTTTTTAGGAGGTGTTCCAAAGACACTCTTAAAGTGTTTTTGGGCATCTTATACTAATAATTGCTTGCTGGTTTGCAGCAAAAGACGAACAGGTAGGAGGAAGTGCTGCCGAAATTTCAAAGATCCAGGCAACCCGGAGGACAAATTTTCATATTTTTCAAAAAACCGGTCATTTTTTTCCTAGAATTTTGTAAGCCACCAAGTCACTTAAAGTAGACTGGGGCACTTCTCTAAATCATTGTAAACAACTATTAAACGAGAGCAAGTGGGCTAGCCAGCGCCCATACCCCATCCCCCCAGGGGTGGCCTGTGTCGTCTCATTTTCATGGCGTGATTTTTAGAGTAGTTTATTTCTTTGTTTTCCGGCATTTATAAAATTAATTAGGATTAAAATAAACCTTGTTGGTCTGTTCCACTGGCGGGCCACAAGTTCACTCATAACATAGTTTTTCACATTTTTTTTACAAACTCATAACGCCCCCTTGCTTTCCCGAAGTAGGGTTTCTGTATGAGGGCTTGCCCGAAATACGTGCCTGAAAAGAGACTCCTGGGGTTTTAAAAAAGATAAAATTTGGGTTCATAATTTTTTTTATAAAAATACCAAGGTCTTCTCCCGTATGCTCTGTGGCCGACTTGCAGCTCTGTCTGATCCAGTTGGTACACACCAGAAAGGAGTGGATGACTAGTAATAGGACTTAACACCACCCCAATAAAAAATCCTTTTTGTGAAAATCCGGCACAACACGCAATTTGTTGTCGTGGGCAAATTTCCCAGAAGGCTTGGGATAACACTGGATAGCGACCTCTTGGAAACCGTTAGGCTTGCCCTCGTTGGTATAGCATCTGAACACCTCCTCGAGACTCCGATTCAGCCCAAAGCCTGAGAGGGAAGCCACGCTTCAGATTTCCGGACATGTTCCCCCGTACCTTGCGTATATCGGGAACCCACCTGCCTTAATAAAAAGATCACCATCACATAATTTTTTTTAAAATAAACCAAGAACATTCCACAACATTTACCTTTTCTGTTTATGCATTTGTTATTTGACTCCATAATAAGGCACTGGTCTTGTTGCAGATTTCATTTTATATTGTTGACTAGTATGCAGTTAAATGATGATTATTCTAAATGGGAGTAAATGATAAATGATGTTTTTATTTGACAAATGTATGTAGTGTTTATTCTTGGTTGCCAAAATTATTTTCCTAACTCCTAGGTTAGAGGCTTTAGTTTCTTTTATTTTTTAGGGTCCACCCCCCTTGGCTTCGCTAGGAAAGCCTAGACGGAGGAGTCGAGTCCCAAGTGACAGCACTTGACTCTGACTTGCCCCCAAGGCCACACCAGCAGCTTGAAGACTTCTGCTGTGTTTTCCCAGGTGTGGAACCAGGCGGCAACAAGCAGTATTCGAATAGAACATTTCTCTTGATCTTGCAAATAATTGGTTCCACTCTAGGAGCATTCAACACTAAAGTGTCGGTTCTTCAAATTTGATAGGCTGCATTGTTTGGCAGATATATGTAGGAAAGTCTCTCAGCTTCATCTAGATTGCATCGAAGGTCTTATCTTTTCATTAGTATTGTGTTTCCAAATTATTCTAGTTTTATAATATAGACCATTGGGACATTATTTGAACTCCCTATGCAGTATGACTTTAAGTTTTAGTGGCTGGAAGTTGATTCTAGTGCAGTGAAGTCAACAAATGAATGATATAATAACCAGGTTCAATATCTATTTCGGCTTTTGACCTGATGATATTTGAGTAAATAATGAAGGTGAAAGATTGAATACAAAATTGCCACTTCAAGTGTACAAGTAAAAAATGACAGCTTTCTATCTGTAAATTCTGAGAGTTTCTTGTCTAATGAGAAAAGTTGTCATTAGACACACAATCATGAATAGTGAAACCATACAGCATTCTTAAGATGTATGATGCCAGAAACAAATTTGACTGCTTATGTTGTGTTATTTGCATTAAATAAATATTTGTGTTGACATTTTCCAAGATTATTGAATTCTTTGTTTCCAGCGCTCTTTTCCTTTAACTGAGGAGGAGTACTTGCTGAGGCTAGATGATGTGGCAAACAATCTGAAATGTTGGGGAGCTGTTTCACACATTCGAAATAGCCTTGCAAAGAGCAAGGAAAGGCCTCGCATAGGCAAGGTATATCTCTATGATTCTAAGCCGTACAAACTGCACTTGTGTTTACCTGGCACATGTAAGGGTTGTTTTGAATGCTAACATTATTGTGGATTTCATTTCTGAACAGTCTAGCCTTCATTATATGGTTGCTTCACTAAGCTTATTTCATCCAGTGAGAAAATATAAATTTCTAGATAATTTTTGGCAATATAGCAATCTATTGCTACAGAACTGCGAATCTTTTTGCATAAAACTGATACAAATATTAAACATGGAAGTGTACAAATAACTATTTCAAATGTAGGACAAAGATGTAGCCTTGATGTTAGACATAACAGAACTTGCATTCATTCCACCCATGTTTGAGGTCTATTTGAATTTTGAACTACCTCACAAAATCTTTTGTTGTGATGTATTAGAGGAAGAAAACGTCTTTTTATTAGAAGGTTTTCAAAATAGTGAAATAAATGATCAAATTAATGCACCCTATATAGTATTCTTATCATACCAATTCAGAGTTTTCACCTACTGATCAAACTTAATTCTATAGATTAAGCAAAGGCATATAAATTAGTAGGTTTAGAAATAGAAAAAAAATAGAAGACATGTGCAAGGTAGCAGGATTGATATAAATACAAATTCAAGTAGAAGCAAGGCACATAATCAATTGCAAGGCAAGATGGGAGGAATATTGAAAACATAATTTTTTATATATTATGACAGTGTCGGCAGATTAGATAACAAAGAAGTATTAATTCAAAAGTATCAAAGCATAAGTCCTCAAAGCTTACAAAATATCATTGTAGAAGTTATCATCTGAGAAGAGCTTTTACTATATATATATTTTCAAATCCAAGGATTGTTAAGTTGTTTATGTTAAATATAGTGGTTATATTAATTACTTAGGTGTAGTTTATATTATTATAATAAAGAAATGATGTAATAATGACATAATGTAATGTTAAAAAATAAATTCATTTATTTAAGAGGTGGTTAGCTGTTTGGGGGGATACATACTCAATGTATGTCTCCTACTTATTAATAAGACAATGTAATAAGCCCTTAATAGATCGCAATAATATATCAACCAAGTATACTTCTTCCTGCCTGCAACTCTGAAATTGTATCAAAGCCACTAAGATGTAAATACGAGGAATAACAAAGGGGGAGGCGAGGGACTTCAATGGGCAGATTGTTGCCAGTTAAGTTGCACTTAGATGGACTTTCAAGTGAGCGTGCCAAAGTTAAACATGTTACATGTTCTTTTTCAGTGATACCCGAAGTCCATCAGGCCTTTTCAGGGCCCTTTTTAATAAATTGCATGTCCGTACCCCCATGGGGAGTTGTATAAGTTGGTCTAAGCATGGTATTTTTGTAACAGGATTGGATTATATTAGGTTTATCTATCAATGGGATACTCTATAGTGTTTTTTCCTTATGAATTATGCGTTGCGTTTCAGTGACGTATAATTCCTGATTTTTTCACTCACACCTCCAAAGTTAGAGTATTCACGTTGGTGGTCAAACCTTGGGAGGTTATTAAAGCTTAAGTGTATGTATTTTTACATGCTAGCTATCAATAATGAGTTGTATGGACATACACTAGGTCCCCTAGGAGTTTGAGTCAATTCCGAAAAAAATATTTTTTTCTGCAAACTTAGGCCATTTTTAATGGCTTAATTGGAAAATTTCAAATTGTGATAAAAGTGTGATCCGGAGGCATATTTTGGCGTAGGGGTGCTCGTTTTCACGCTCAGAGCGTAATCTTTAGTCTGGGACCTGTTATCACCTAAACTGTAGTTACCCCTATGGATGTATCCACTCATGGATGGCAATAGGGAAGGGCAACTCAAAAGGTGCAACCACGATCACCTCGACCTCCAATATATGGTTGTCATGCCAGTCGAGGCAACCTTCGCTTTATGTTATCTAGCCCAGACAACAAAGGGGGAGACCCGATCTACTCCTGAAAGGAGAGATCAAAACCAAGACACCAAATCAAGTTATTTCTAAGTGAAGTAAGGTGTATGGTTTATCCTAGACCTTATGATGAAGTCACAAGACAAGTGAGGGGTTCAATGAGTATAGCTTTAGTTCATTATTGATGTGAAAGTGACTTATGATTTGTGAAATAGGATCCAGGATTAAAGTACTAGTTCAATGTGAGAAAATCCACTGCCTTGGGAACCATGTCCAATGCAGGGTAGTTTAGGGGTTGAATTGGGGCTAACTAGTACAAATGACAAGCTTGATCATGAAGTGTGATGGCATCAAAAGGGTTTAACTCACCAATCAAGAGTCAAACCACAAGTTAATCCAACAATCTAGGAAAATCGAATTGACTTGGAGAGAAACCAGTGCCTTGGGAATTGGGATAATGGAGTCAAAGTAAGGTTAACTTGTGGTTAAGGACTCCTATTGCATGAGACAAGTGGGCAATTAAAGTCTTGATGGATGAATAGGTCTAGATCTAGGTTTGACATAAGTGGACCACAATCCCTTAGAACAAGGAATGCTATCCCCAAGGCAAGATTTGACAAGGTGACCTACTAGACCTAGGTTTTGAATTATTCCCGTTCCAAATCTACTGAAATCTCAAGTACCCACGTCCTAGAAGTGGGATAACTTACTTCTCCAAGGTGCTGCGACTTTACCCAAGGAGGCTAAAATGTGGGATAAATGGGTCAAGACAAGTCCAATGGCATCCAAACTTTAGATCCAAGCAGGTTGATCAAGTGGGAGTGTGGATCTACAATTTCAAGGCAATCTGATGGCTAGATCTTACTAGATCTGAGTTTAAAGATACCAAGTGGTCCAAAATGGGGATTAAATCCCTTAAAATATGGAATAGGGCCCACAAGGTAGAAATAAAAAAAGTGACAACCTGGGGGTAGGTTATTGGATGTGTAGATCATGAATCAAGCGGGATCTCAACTACCCACATATTAGATCTAGGTCAACCCACCAAACTAGGAAGTGTGTCCTTGCTTGGAGAGGCTAAATGCCTTGGGAAGAGGGTCAAATGGAGGTCAATCCTCACTAAACTATAGATCCGGGATATCGTGGATACTATAGAGGTGGGTTTTAAATATCTTACCCAAGAAGCCACTAGATCTTAGTAGATCTGAAAAAATGTAAAAATGAGGGTTTGAAGAAATAAGGGTTTTATCAATTTATGAGCTATGTCAATGGATTGGATCAAGATAAGAGAAACAAACTTGTGGATCTTACCTGGGTAACCTTGTAGATGCCTTGATGATGATGATCTATGCAAACCCAATCAATTTGAGAAGCTTTGAGGTAGTTTTCTATGCAATCGATTTAGTCCAAGAAGCCAATGCGCCGTCTCTCCTGCACAACAAACGTCAACAATATCAGATTTGATGTAATCAAGAGATAAGACTAATGCCACAAGAGAAGTAACAGAAAGATAGCATAGATCACAATGATACTAATGATAACCCCCTGATACAAGCAAATGCCAAGAAAGTCGATTTGAAGAAGCCTTGCAAAATCGCCCTTGTTGAAGTCGCCCTCCTGTAGACAAGACAATGATTTCCAAAATAGATAGATCTTACCGCAAATTCCAAATGCTAGGTTGCAATAGACTTTCCAATCACCATCTAAGAACACCAGATGCAAAGGAGACCACAAGAATTTCCACAAGAAAGTTTTTCTATACCAATAATCCAAGAGCCAAAGACCCTTTACAATGAGAAGCTCTCTCCTTTAAATATGAAGGAGAGGCATCAAAATCCTAACCACTTTTTGAATGAGTGGCTAAGATTAAAAGATACAAATGTCTAATCAATGGTTGAGATGAGCTCAACAATAAAATACATGGATCACTAATAAAATATAATATAAGTGGACAAAATCGCCCTAGAAGAGGGGAATCCCACCAAATCATGATGTCAAAATATAATAGGAAGCTTATGGTGGGTCCAAGGGGTAATTTTAGCCACCCTTGGTCAATCCCCATAGCATAATAATAATAAAATAGTCATCAATATACCAAATTGTGACTCTATGGTCAAATCGTAGGCCTCAAAAAACCTCAGAAATCATCAGAAAATGCCATAAGTGATGGATGCGGGCCCCGATGAAGCTGAAACTGCTGGAGGAGGTGTGGAAGACATCAATCCATCATCACTGATCATCCCATGCCAAAACATTGCCTTAGTAGTCCAAATCGATTTCCTCAATAGCCATTTCTACCAATCCTGAAATGCCTCGGGAAACGTGAAACTGCCCCAAACTGCCTCCTGGAGTGCCTGCGCTGTCAAGGTGAGGGCACCAGTGTGTCTGGGAGGGGGTTAATATGGTAAAAACAAGTGGCTGGACCACCCCCTCCAAGCACAGCGCCCTAGGTCAACCGGATAAAAATCACATTTGCTCTGATAGGGCCTCCGACAGACCAAAACTGCACTGGGATAGCCTACTGATACTCAATCATCACTGTAAGTGCCCGGAACTGAAAACAAACTATCTCATTGGACTCATAAGGTCCAAATCCATCCAAGATGTGTACTCATACACCATATGAGTCTCTGCATGATCAATATATATATCCAATATACCGGAACAGGGCAAATAATAATAATCTGTAAATGATCAAATACTGCTGTAAACCAAGAATCATCATCATAACCCTGTAGCTGCTGCATAGAATCATCATATACATGTACATAGACCATATTTCATCTATCCATATCATCACAAGGTCCAACCATCTCATGTCCTATGGTTGACCTTAGTCAAACTACGTCTGACCAAGTCAACATGACCAAATATAACTCAGACCATCATCGGAAGCTGCTGCAAAGTGTCAAAGGTTAATGCATGCTCTACAACTTATTCAAATAACAATTATAACACAAAGTAATCATTACTGGTGCTCTAAATCCAAATATATAATTTCATTAATTATTATTATTACTTAGACTAGACTTTCAAGATCATACTCACTTCATAGCTGTGATCAATTTGCTAGTGAAGGGTGAAGGCTAAAATAACTGGCTAGGCTAAGGAATGACTTGATTGTCTTAACTTTGTGACACTTTGGCAAAAGGAAAGGGAATACACACCATAGTATATACTGAATGAGCAACAACACAGGGAATGGCGGTGTCTCACAAATGGATAAGTTGTTTAGAGAGTGCTTATTCAACTTAGGCATCATGTCTACATCAAGTTGATCTAGGTTCATTAGGATCATTCAATTTCATTTCATGGCCTTTTTGGCCTACATAACCCTTCGGATCTCAGGTGTGCTGATAAGCACAACTAGTTGCAGCTTGCATCCAGGGCATTTTTTTATACATGTATAAGGTCAGCAATTGTTTAGATATAGCTTTTAAGAATCATTGCTTTTTGGACCTTTCTTATACTCTTCGAGGAGTATTTTTCAGCAGTTCATCGCTCTTGCCCTTTTTAGTTTCCATGGGTGAATTTATTAGTTTCCATAGATAGTACACGAGGTTTCAGTTTTAGCCAACAACATCTCAAGTGACTAGGGGGAGTTTGAGCCAATGCCAAACATCGGGACAACCGACTAGAATGATTTAGGCCTACAATCCAACTCACCAAAGGTAAGTTTTGTCACCAACTCAGAGCGGAGACACAGTAAACAGGGAAGCTCATCCAATACAGAGGCTACAGTGGGGAAAAGTCCTCCATGCCACTAGTCAAGTAGTAAGTCAAGGTGATAAACTAAAAGGTAGGCAATGGATGGATGAAGACAATGAATAATGGAGCCAACACTAGCAAGCCAAGGTATGGTGGAATGATCACCTCTATTCTCCCTAAGGAGGGTAAAACCAACGATTATGAATAGTGAACTTCTAAGTCTGAGTAGGGACAATATAATATATATAATAAGATCAACCAGGTCCACATATCTATATGATCGCCAGATCATGACACTAAGTGCTAAGACATGCTATAAGAATAAGTATAAAAGCAATATAACCATAACACAATGATGTACCTGTTGAGTCAGATACTTGAATGCTCATCAACCTGTACCATCATCTGTCCTCTGAAACTGCTGCTGTAACTCTGGGCACGATTGACTGCTCTGTACAAATGGTATAATGGCTACATCGGTCATCTCTCTGAGTGTCCTGAGACTCAGTCATGGCATGGGGAATATATACTGCTGTCCAAAATCTGAGAGTGATCCAATATAGATGCTCATCTCAGCATCTCAAATGTAAGGGAATTGGCTGAATAGTGTATTGGCATCAGAAAAATAATGTATGGTAGCTCGGCTACTATATATGTGTTAACAGGACCTAGTCTTCCTATGTTTTGGGTGATTAAATGATTACTTGGAGCATTTTTTCTTATCGGGCTGACAAAATGGCAGAGAAATGCTAATGACGCGACAAATTGACCCATTATATATATATATAATAAAAAAGGAAATAAGCATGTGATGAATGAGGTGGCATTTCATCCTAAGTGGAGGGCGATTATATTTCTTAGTAAAAGCATTGGATTTGAGTTGATGTGGAATTCAACATTTGAATATCCAATTAAGATATGCGCTCTCTCTCAAACATGAGCCCTTTCTCCACGTGGTTGTTGGTTGTTGGATACGATAATATCAAGGAGGGAGGCGCCTACCTCATGGAGAGGTGGCGCACTCCCATAAGATATAATTCCAATCAATCCTAAATCAACTCCATCAATCCATGTGCCCCTCTCTTGGGAGTTGTGCCCCCCCTCTTTGTAATTCTCTATATAATGAGCGAGTTATTCACACCATTCTTCATGAGAAGGTGGAACCTCTGCTCTTAAGCATTGTACATCTTTTGTGAGGAATATTTTTTGTGAATAAAGGCTTTGGAGGCAAATCGTGGTGTGGATCTATGGTGTGTGGATGATCATGTTCCAATGCATGGATGAGGTAATTTGTGTTTGTTTACAATTCTTTTGCACTTGATTGTTGATCATAGGTTGGCTTTTGAAGGAGATCTAAATCTTAGTAAGGTGAAGTAGTGTGATTGCATCCATTATTTTTCTATCAGGTTATTATAGAGATATTAGATTAACAAAGTCATTTTTGTTTAAATGCTTGTCTTTGAAATCTTTATACTAGTCTACACCAGATGCTTTTGATCCTTCTTGTGTGAGTTTGTTTTGTAATTACAGGCTGCCAATCTGAGGAATTTGTGGAGCTTGTTTGCTTCCATTTGCTTTCAGTCAGATCTACGGAGAACTAGTCCCTCCGATCCCCACTTCAAGGACCCCATTCCCCAATTTTGAAGGCGTTTTCCTCTTCTCTCTTCTTGTCACCAAAAACTTCATCTTTCTTGGTTACCCTGGTTTGTGTATCTCAGATATACACTTTCTTGCAATAATATAAGTAGATTTGAATTTTTTTTTATTAGATCTAAGTGTTAAACTTTTACATCTCATAATTAGATCTAGTAAAAAGAGTAGGTTTCCTTTCAAGTTTGCTTTCTTTGAATATATTTTCAAGAGCTTGATTAGATAAATTGCTTGCTGGTTTAAAAGTGATATTAGGTTGTTTTAGAGCTCTAAATTTTCTTCTCGTTTGAGCAAGCAAAGATCCTAAGTAGGAAAGCCTCATAGCTTGTCCTACTTAGTCATTTTTTGCACATTTACTTAGTATTTTTTCATAAATTTTTTTGGGTTTTTTTTGGTAAATCCCAAGACACTTTTAAAGTGTTTTTGGGCATTAGTTACTAATAAATGCTTGCTGTTTTGCATTTTTTAGTGATTATTTAGAGAGGCATGTTGGCGAAATTTCAATGATTTGAGCCATTTGGAGCATTCCGGGAACCCTCTACTTGATTCTATTCATTTCCTTTTGCAATTTTGCAATTTTGTAAACTTGTTACTCCCATTCTTCAAAGGGCTACAAGTGTTTCTTGAAAAGCATTGTAAAAAGAAAGAAGTAGATGAGAGCAAGTGGGCTACCCAGCGCCCACACCCCATCCGCCCAGGGGGGATTTGCATCGTCTTTGTTTTTGTGATTGTTCCTTTTTAGTTTAGTTTAGTTTTCTTTCTTGCTTTAATAAAATCAACTAAACTAAAACTAAACTTGTTGGTTCTGTTTCAACGGTGGACCACAAGAGTACTCAGGACCTCACATTTAGCTTTTGACTTTTGGTTTAAATTTTCCTTTCTGCAACTAATAAAATCAAGATAGGATCAAAATTTACCTTGTTGGATCCGTTTCAACGGCGGGCCACAAGTGCACTCAGGATTTAGATTTTTACATTTTTTTACAATTTCCTATTTTGAGTAATTTTGTCCTTTCTTTCCCGAAGTACAGTGCCACGGAAAGAGCTTGCTCGAGTACTGGAATTCGGCGAGATTCTTGGAGGTAGATTTAACCAAATAGAAAATCCATCTCGTTTTAATAAAATAAACCAACGCTTAAAATTTGAGTATGCTCTTGGCCGTTGTAGCTTAGTTTGATCAATTGGTCAACCAGAAAGGAAAGTAAGCACTAGTTTAATAAAAAATCCAATTAAGATGAACTTCAAGAACTCGGGAGGTTGCATGGGTTGACATCATAGAGTCAGAAGGAAACTGTAAGTAGGTTATTAAACCGCTATAGCACTTAGTGCAAGTGGTCAAGTTTACTTGGGCCAAACCCTCAATAAATCTACTCCTATAATACTCATTAATAAGCTTTAAAACTGACAAACAAGACTTTGCAATACTTTCCCAACACCACACAACAATTTCATATTCACTTCAAGGCATTGGTCATCAATATTATTGTTTAAATCAAATTGTCAATTTGTCGTGAATGCATCTTTAATCTCATATGCTGTTGTGCTCAAATAAAATGAAAATGGTTTGTTTCAGTATTTTATCATCATCTCTCTAACTCTTAGTTTAAAGTGTGTTTTTCTCTTAGTAGATTAAAAACCTTAGATTTGATTTTATTAGGGTCCACCCCCCTTGGCTTCGCTAGGAGTAAGCCTAGACGGAGGAGTTAAGTTTTGAGTGACAGCTCTTAACTCTGACTTCCCCCCAAGGCCACACCGAGCGGCTTGAAGATTTCTGCCACGTTTCCCCCCAGGTGTGTTTCCAGGCGGCAACACAGAGAAGGCGTTGAGGGATTGTAACACACAGACCAAGATGACAATGGGCAGAGAGGACATGATAGCATTGGGCAGAGATGACACGATGACATAAAAAGAGAAGTGATTTTTTCTTTTTAAATATGTCTCATATTCACAGAAAAATATTTACAAACAATAAAGAAAAAAGTGAAAGGGTATATCAATGGACATCATAACCTCTTCCATAATGCAACTAAAACAGAAATAAAATCAGATTAAGCTGTGGGATCCAAAGATTGAATATCTTTGATCAATAAAGGGACCTTAGCCAAGAGATGATGGCATACCCCATCCCACCACATAGTAGAGAATGTAGACAGTGAGTTAACCTCATGTTCAAAGACAAACTTACACCTGATCTTCCTTAGAATGAATAAAGCCAAAATCTGCAAGCACTGCCATACCTCAGAGAAGGCTGCATGAACTAGAGAACAACAATCTCCAAACAATGCAGCATGCCAATGAACCCTATGCCACAGGCCATTAAGGATCCAAGTATTGGCCAATCGAGCCTTGGATGGGATTCTCCAATCCATCACTAACCAAGCAAAATCCCTCAACTTATACAAAATTCGAATAGAATAAACACTATGCAGTTTGTGCACCTATCTATCCTCCATATCAGTGGATACCTAGGGATAATGAGTGCCTTTGATGAAGCACCAAATGTAGATGATGGGAGTTATACTGAAGAAGAGTTTGACCAAAGCTTCACCCCCAATCCCTCCAAAATGGCCCTGGCATCCCAATAATCATTTTAAACAACTTAGACTCCAGAATGAGGCTTGTCAACTCTGTAATCAAATGACTATCAAGGGCAATAAGACCATATTCTTGAGCAAGGGAATGCTAATACGTCCAAATTCATGTGGCAAAATCCCACAAATCTCCCTAGAAAAAATGCCTTTCCTACTCAGCGTACAAGCCTAAAAGAAAGGCATCTCCGCAACACAAGAACCCTGAGGACCTGAACCTTCCAACTCCAAATGGGATGACAAGCTAAATCCCATCCTGCCCTGTTGCCCTCTAAATGCCAATGGACCAGACTTTCAACAACTTTCCAAGCTGACCAAATGCTCTTGAAGATGAACACTCGCAAAACCTAAAACAAATGGGCTTGTTTGGAATCAATTTGCTCAACTGGAATATATATGTTTGCATCCCTTTAGTTCATCAGTTCACAGGTTGTTATATTTGACAATATACTCTTTGATGCCTTTAATGTAGCTATAAATGGATATGGAAATCGGTCTAGTCAATTCTGAGTTCTGGGCTCGTTCATTTTATTCTCCTTCATTTTCTCCAACTACTATAGCTCCCTCTAAATTTTGATATAAATGTAAGTCAAGTAGCAAAGTTCTAGTTATCACAAGTCTATTGGTCACAAAATCTCGAAACACTTGTAAGTTTGTAACCAAGCAAAATATTGAATAACAATAAGAAGAAGAAAGACCAACTAATATTAGTCAACTATCCTAACACTCTAAACCTACAACAAGTCTTTCAGACTACAGAGCAATCCTTCACTGATAATGATCTATTCAAAGAATTTTCAAATTGTCACCCATTTTGTGGGTCCTCAATAATGGCAGTATGAAATACGTGGTTTGCTAGACCATGGACAATTATGCCGACAGTCATTGGGTTGGACAATTTTTACTGAGAAGGTTGGAATTTCAGCAAATTCTAAGCACTGGCATGTAAATTCACTAGATTCTGCAAATTTAATGACAAATTTGCCATTCTAAAACTAGACCTCAGTTTCCCAGGATTGAATCTCCTTTTGCGAGGATTGGACTTCAATAATTTAATCTGGACCTCGTTAAATGCTATATTTGACCACAAAATATTCTATGCCATGGTCCAGATTGTGCCAATGTCTTGTAAATTTTATATAATCTCTTGCATGGAGGTGACAAGGAACCACATTTTCTAGGATTCAAGAAAGGAAAACTTAATAGTGAATCGTATCATATTTTTTTGCACTGACAATTTTTGTTTTCTGAATTACATTATTGCTGAATTTGAACCCAATCTATTGACTATTGCCTACAACAAGTCCATTGATTTTTCTAAATTTGAACAATTGTTCTTCCAACACTTTCTAACACACTATGGATTATCACTCAATATTATGTCAAATAGGGATATTTACGTTCCTAGTCATTTCTTGCAACCTTCGCGGAAAATGTTATGTTGTTAGTTAAAGTGTTACACGACTTTTCAACCTAACACCAATGACCATTTGGGAGTGGTGAATGGGACATTGGCTCGTGCACATCTTTTCTATCATCAAAGAAACTGACATGGTAACATATTTCTTTGCATTATTCAACATAGTTACAATATAGAAACACATATCTGTGGGCATTCAGCCATTGATGTTTGTTGTGGCTTCTACTAAGTTTCTGCACATGTGCTTCAATTTTCTGTTAAACACAAACAACAACACTTGACCAAAAAGAACAAGGAAATTCCATTGCTTTTGAAGAACTCTCATCAGACATACACTGTAGAGTGAGAAATATATTCATCAAGAAACAAGCAAAGTATACAAGTTTGCATGGAAAATATAGGGCCTGATATCACTTTCAGCCAGGAGGCAAACTTTAGCTACATCTATATAAATGAACGTTCAAAAACCAACAACATGATATTCTGATCCCACTCCATACAGGCTTACGTCCTCAATACATAGTAAAAATTCAGTCATTAATAATGAAAGATACTGTTATTGACACTAGGAATTGCATGTCCGAATGAAAACAAATTAACCATTTAGAAGAAAGATGTCTTGCCTTATCAAGGCAAGGGGATCTCCAAATCCATCTTTGTGCAGAGTATTTCCTCATTTACAATAGGACCTAGGGAGAACTTTCCTCCTTAAGCGAGGGATGTGATGAACACCTTAGTCTAGGATGTTAGAGGGAGGATTTATTATACTCATTTGTTATATTTATTAAAAGATTGTTTGTACTCGAATGAATTTTGTACTTTAAGCATAACTTCTTGTTAAGAATAAGAATATTTCTCTTTTACGTCTGTAAAGGTTTCAATTAGATGCAGTGGTCCTTTCCTCTATTTAAAGGCTCTACCCTTCATGTACAAGCAGGTTTGATCCTCTGTGTTAACAATGTTTACATATTTCTTTGTCTCTACAGCAAGTTTTGCTTCCTTTGTTGTTGTAGTAGAAGATTTATTTCTTCTTACCTTGTTCATCAGATATACAACTACCTAGAGTGGATTTCCATGCTTGTAAAGGGAACAATTTAGCTTGGTAATTAGTTAGGTTCTCTAAGTGGCTAGTGACATGTTTATGTTCTGAGCCATCTACCTAGCACATAGAAGTTCCTAGGCATTAGAATGAATATATGAATTTATGTCATGAATTCTTATAATGGTAACCCACAACTTGCAATCTAAAGGACCTGGGATGTGTCACTAGGTGTTGTGTTATTGTTATACATCTCAATATAAAAGGCTACTTGAATAAAAATATTGAATTCAAACTTCTGACAAAGTTCAGTGAAGTGCATGTTATTACCATTCTCTTGAAAGTTTGAAACCATGGTGGCAACTAGAATTTGTGTTTATTAGTGGTATTCCAATGTACTTGTTATCACCAGACTTGTAGTTACCCCTAGAGATGAATCCATATGGATGGCAGAAGGGATGGGCAACCAAAGAGGTGCAACCACGATAGCCTCGACTCCCAATGGATGGTTGTCACGCCAATCGAGACAATCTTCACTTTATGTTATCCAGCCCAAGACAACAAAGGGGGAGACCTAGATCTACTTCTGATAGGAGAGATCAAACCAACACACTAGATCAAATCAAGAATGGGTGAAATACATAAGGTGTATGGTGAACCCTAGATCTATGGATGAAGTCACAAGATGAATAATAGGTTGGATCAAGGGGTTTAGACAGTGTAGCTTTGGTCCATTATGTATGTGAGAGTGACTTATGATATATGATATAAGATCCAGGATTAGGGTACTAGTCAATTATGAGAAAATCCACTGCCTTGGGAACCGTGTCCAATCCAAGGTAGTTAAGGACCAAATTGGGGCTAACCAGTACCAAAGATGAGCTTGATGGATAGATATGACAGTGTCAAGGTACTCAAGCAACCAAAACAAGGATCAAACCACAAGCAAACTCAACAGTCCAAGAAAGTCGAATTGGCTTGGAGAAAGATCAGTGCCTTGGGAAATCGGCCAAATGGAGTCGGATGTACGCCAAATTGTAGATTAGGAATGTTGAGGTGTTGAGGTAGGTGGATCTTGAAAATTAGGATCATCCAATGGCTAGATCTCAGTAGATCTGAGATTGAAGTGTATCACAAAGTGACCCAAGTGGGGCTCAACCCTCAAAATGAGGAATGGGGCCCACAAGGTGAAAATCACTAAAGTGATAGACTAGGGGTAGGTTATCAATTATGGAGGTGAAGGATCAAGTGAGATCTCACCTACCTAGGTGCTAGTTCCTTGCAAACTCACCCCTCCTAGGAAGTGCGACCTCCCTTGGAGAAGCTTCTTTGCCTTGGGAAATGGGTCAAATGAAGGCCAATCCTCACCAAACTATAGATTCGGATCACTATGGATGCTATAGAGGTGGGTTTTAAATTTTATACCCAAAAGCCAAGTGGATCTTGCTAGATCTGAGAAAATGCAAAATGAGGATTTGAAGCACCTAGACAAATGGATAGATCATGGAATGAGAAATTACCTTGAGATCATACCTGAGTGATGGAAGTAGATGCCCTGTTGTTGAGGAAGACTCGCGCAGAGATCAAATGAGAAATTGTTGATGTTGCTTGTCGAAATGATGCCCTAGCCCATAAGTGCGACCTCCTCTACTTGTCAAACCAAGGAAAGTTGATTCAATCAGTCAAATCAAGTATGGAGGAAATAGAAGGTCAAAGATAGTAATACTCCCTGTTACCAACGAAGAAACCCAAGGAAGAAGTAGGGAGGGTCTTGTTATCACACCATAGTAGCAGGGCTACTATTCTTGTTCAGCAGATATCTGCACATTCCAGAGCTTCCATTATTCAGAGCATGGCTATGATGATTGTATATTTTGTGATCACTCATGATCAGAGCAGTGTATTATTCAGACTTATGTTAGACCTTGTGTCAAGGCTAAGCCTTGAGAGTTCAGATTTGATGACCAATGTGACCTTTTATCCCATACAGTTTCAGTTCAGTGCTTAGAGATGTATTGCAGCAGTGTTTCAGATGGTATATGATGTTTATTACTATGATGATGTTGTATGATCTATGGATATTTTATCATTGACTGTGGATTATTATCTTGTTGATTTAGTCATGTCCATAGCATTTGCTTGGTATATTATTCCTGATGTGGCAAACTATTTAAAATGAACTATAGATCATAAAATGGACAATTGCTTGCACATTTAGGTCATTTAACAAAACCCACTGGTTTTCCACCTTACATAGATATGGTCTTTCCTGACACCAGTTGTATGCTAGTGTAGGCTCCATATTCACTTGACTCCATCCATACATGACTTTCCTATTTGACTTTAAACCTTGACCTGTCTCATTTGACTTTCTGATATTGAGGACTTCCCCATTTTTCTACCTCTGTGTCTGGACCGCATCCCTGTATATTCAGTGTCTCGGCTCTAAGTTGGTGACAAAAGTTACCTTTGGTGAGTTGGATTGTAGGCCTAAATCATTTTGGTCGGTTGTCCCGATGTTTGGCATTGGCTTGAACTCCCCCTAGTCACTTGAGATGTTGTTGGCTAAAACTGAAAGCTCATGTTCTACTTATGGAAACTTATAAATTCGTCCATGGAAACTAAAAAGGGCAAGAGCGATGAACAGCTAAAAATACTCCTCGAAGAGTATAAGAAAGGTCCAAAACGCAATGGTTCTTAAAAGCTATATCTAAATAATTGTTGACCTTATATGTATTTGAAAACATGCCCTGGATGCGAGCTGCAACTAGTTGTGCTTATCAGCACACCTGAGATCCGAAGGGTTATGTAGGCCAAAAAGGCCATGAAATGAAATTGAATGATCCTAATGAACCTGGATCAACTTGATGTAGACATGATGCCTAAGTTGAATAAGCACTCTCTGAACAGCTTATCCATTTGTGAGGCACAACCATCCCCCGTGTATTTTGTCCAGCACAGAGTTTGTAGCTTTCCCCCTTCTCCCAGTCCAAAGTATTTTTGAGTTAAGTTAGATAAGTCAACCCCTTGGCCCAACCTTGTTCCTAGCCTTCATCCTTCACTAGCAGTTTGACCATGTCCAATGGGTGAGTTTGTCATTTGAACTATTGTGCAAGTAATTTTATATAACAAAGGAATATGATAACTTGATTAATGCCACTGAATGGATGTTATACTTTGAGCTTGGCTGTGAGAATGATTAGAGAAGCATGTCTTAGTCTACTGATGTGATTTATCCTTGGTTGTATATTATTGGGATCCGTGATGATGTGGCCCATATATATATACCTATTGATGATGATTGATGGTCCCACATACTTGATGATGATATCATATGATGGACATATGATGCAGTTTAGCAGTTTTATTTATTACTTCAGATCACCAAATTACACACTGTCCGTATATGGTGGACCCTATAGCTGGGCCATTAAGGAAACCCATGGTGTATGAGTACACATTCTTAGTGGATTTGGGTCTTCTGGATCCAATGGAACACTTATCTTTCAGTTCCGGGCACTTCTGACAGTGATTGATGCAGTTTTACACTTGTTGACTAGATTTGGGGCTGATTTCCCAGCCTGAGTAGCAGGGGCCATGAGAGGTCAGTTCACCTAGGGCGTTGTATGAGGAGGGGGTGGTCCAACCACTTGTTTTTACCATTTATCCCCCCTTCTGGAGAGCTTGGTGGGCTCAGTTGGACAGCGCAGATGCCCTGGGAAGCAGTTTTGGCACTTTCACAGTTACCGAGGCAGTTAAAAAATGGGATAAAGTGGTCACTGAGGAATTCGATTTGGTCAATTGAGGCAAGGTTTTGGCATTTGGTTTTCACAGAGGTCTTCTAGGGTGAGCCCACTATCTTCCAGCCAGTTTTCACCATGTGGGTAGGCCCACAACGATCACAGGAGGTATTTTACTGCTTGTCTGTCATAGATTTTGAGGACATATTCGATCATTTATTATATTGGACATATTTTATTGTGCCTTGGGGATGAGCTAGTAAGGATTGATGCCTCCTAGCCCCACCATGTGCTTCTTATGTCATGTCTTGGTCATTATGAGGTGGATTTTGGTACTTTTACTCCCTCTAGTGGATGATGTCACCCTCCATGACTATTTTATACTATGACATCATCATTATATTGGGTGATCCATGTGATATATTGTTATGAGTCATTATTAGCCATTGATCATGTATTGAGATCTTTTAATCTCAACCACTCATTTGATGTAGTATTGTAGAGTGGTATAGGGTTTTGGTCTTTATTATCCTATATAAGAAGGAGACCCCCTATTGTATAGCTCACCTTTGGAGCTCTGGAATATTGGAATAGAACACTTCTTTGTGGAGCATATCTCTCTTGTCTTGTGGATTCTCTTGCATATTGAGTATACAGTATGTCTTCTATGTATCATTGTGGATTTTGGTGCTTCTACTAGTCTTCTTGCAGGAAAGTCGAATTGATGGAGAGGAGGGCAATTTCTTGAGGGTTATTGTTGGAGGGATCCACATATTCTCTCTAGGGTTGATCTTGTGACAGGGAGTATCATTATTGTATCTTCGTGACATAGTTGATGCTTTCTATTACATCTTTCTATCATTTTCATAATCGTCTTACTTGACTTGTTTCTTTGATCTTGTCTTGTAGGAGGAGGACGATTTGGCTATCTTGGAGGAGGACGTTTTGGTTGGAGCTCTTGGATCTCACTCTTGAATATACATATAGGAGAATGTTATCAGTTTGCAAGGTGGCCACAAGCAATTGAGGTAAGATCTACAAGGTATGTGCCTCTTTCCATCCATTCTCTCTTCATTGGTCACAAACCCTAATTAATTAAAACCCTCATTTTGGTTTTTCTTAGATCTACTTAGATCTAGCCTTGCTTTTGAAAAGATCTTAAGAACCCACCTCTATAGTATCCACCCCTAGTTGGATCTATAGTTTGGTGGTGATTGGGTTAAAATTGACACACTTTTCAAGGCAATATAGCCCTCTTGAACCAAATCGCACTTCCTTGGAGAGGCTTGTTGGGTTAGATCTAGCATATGGGTAGGTGAGATCCCGCTTGATTTGCAATCTACACACTTGATAACCTACCCCTAGACTTTTACTTGGGTGATTTTTACCTTGTGGGCATCATTCCACATTTTAAGGGATTAAAACCCCCTTTTGAACTACTTGGCACCTTAAAACTCAGATATAGTAAGATCTAACCCTTGGATTGACTTGATTTTCTAGATCCACATAGATCGGTGCCTAAGCTACTTGGATCTACAATTTGGTGGCCATTGGACTTGATTTGACACACCTTATCCACCTTTTAGCCCTCCTAGAGCAAGGTCGCACTCCCTTGGGTGACTGAGTTTGCCCACTTCTAGGACCTGGGTAGTTGAGATTTCAATGGATTTGGAACGAGCATATCTTGAATCCTATATCTAGAGTATCATTTGGTGACGATCTGTCTTGGGGGTAGCATTCCTTGTTTTAAGGGATTGTGGTCCACTTGGGTCATTTCATGAAATCCTAGATCTAGCAAGATCCAACCATTCTATCTCAATTAGCCCACTTGTCTTGACCTTTAGGTGTCCCGATCTACACTTTGACATATCTTTTGACTCCATTAACCCATCCAACAAGGCACTAGTTCTCCTCAAGCAAGTCGCACTCCTTGGGAATTGTGTCAAACCTTAGATCCGGTACATGGGTACTCCTAATTTCAACTTAGATCCATAGATCTACCCATTATATATCCTCTAGTTCCAATTGCATCCCTTAATTTCACCTTGTGGGTCCACTTTAAGCCATTTCACATATCCCAAGAAAGTAGGGCCCACTTGTGTAGTACATGGTACTATATCTTGTCATCATAACTAATCATGTGGCCTAAATCATACATTGCTTGAAACACTAATCATTTCTCAAACCACCTTCAACCTTACATTAACTCCTAGGTCCATTTAACCTTGCATTGGTTTCCGTAACTCATCATTTAGTTATCCCTAGGAACCTTTGTTTGGGTCCAATCATCTTTGATTGGTTATAGGGTCTCCCCCTAGGTCTTGTTTCACCTTGACTTAAAGTGAAGAGTGCCTCGGTTGACGTGACTCCCACCTTGCATTGGGAACCGTGGCATCTCTTGGGTCACCTCTTTAGTTGTCCATCTCCTCTACCATCCCGGATGGGATACCACTAGGGGCAACTACAAGTTGTGTGATAACAGGTCTTTCCCTACCGATACGTCCTCCTCAAATGAATTCGGCCTCCATCTGTAGATGCAAAAACGTGGTACAAAAATATAGCAAGACAAAATCTCCAAGAACCCAGTGCAAAGGAAGAATCAACGAACGAACTCCAAAGCATTCACCACAACACAACAGATAGATGCAATAATAATTCTCTATTCCAATAATCCAGAGCCAAAAGTCCCCTTTACAATGAGAAGCTCTCTCCTTTAAATAGAATGGAGAGAGGCCACAATCCTAACCACTTTTTGAAAGAGTGGCTAAGATTAAAAGATCAAAAGATCTAATCAATGGTTGAGATGAGCTCGACAATACAATACATGGATCAATAATAAAATATAACAATATGTGGACAAAATCACCCTAGGAGAGGGGATCCCACCAAATCATAATGATAAAATATAAGATCTAGCTCATGGTGGGTCCAAGGGGTAATTTCTAACACCCTTGGTCAATCCCTATAGCACAATTATAATAAAATAATCATCTAAGTACCAAATCGTGCTCTAGGAAAATCGTGAGCCTTGGAAGGCTCCAGAAATCATCAAAAAATGCCATAAATGATGGATGTCGGTCCTGTTATCACCAAACTTGTAGGTGCCCCTAGAGATGGATCCAAGATGGATGGCAGAAGGGATGGGCAACCAAAGAGGTGCAACCAAGATAGCCTCGACTGTTGGATTTTGTACAACTTCGGAAGATTTTATTTATTATATTTCATTGTACCATCATTGTACTTGGTTATGCCTCCTAAGGGAGAAGAACAATTATGTGAACACATGAAAGTATCAATGTAAGTCTTGGGGTGCAAAAGTAATTAATAAAATATTAAAAATAAAATATTTATTGCCCCCAAAGACAAGTCGGCCCCATAAGGGAATTTTCCAGTTTCGCACATGTATAAATATGAGGCTTGTGCACCTCATTATCTTATTCTCACACTTGTGAAGTGCGCATCACTTGGAGGAGCAGATTTTCGCATCACTAGAAGGAGGTTTATTTGGGTTGGTTACTTGTGAAAAATACTTTCACTTTTTCTCTCTTTCTTCATTTGTACTCTGATCTCAGAATTATCATCTCTCTGCAAAGGTTGCTGGGTTTTCTCCCTATTGGGTTTCCTGGGGTAAAACTTTGTGTTGTTGTTTTGTGCTTTGTCTTACTTCTAGTGATCTTGGTAATACATTTATGTTTTATGCTATGAATGTATGAAATTTAACATGGTATCAGAGCCATTCTAGAAGAAGACATTGCCGAAGCATTGTCAGAACCCTGCCAGAATTATGTTTTCATTTTGTGAAGTCTTCACCCATTATTTTAAAGAAAAAGAGCCATAGGAATTTTGTTTTTTGCTAGACTAATCCATTGGTGAAGACAGAATTCAATTCCGAGAACTTTCAATTTTTGACCTAACTCTATGGCTGCAGCAGAATTAGGGTTTTAGTTTTAACTCATCTCTCTCCACAGATTTGGACCAACCCACCCTCTATTCAACTCTCCTTGGCAAGGCGAATTTATCTGTGGGTTCAGTTTTTCAAATTATTAACTTTCATTTTTGACGTAGCTCCTGCTAGGGTTTCTGATCCAGATCCACAAATCAAGATGATTGGGATGAAGGTTGAAGATCGTTTGGAAGGAGCTTCCAACTTTATCTCTTAGAAGTCTAGGGTTCTTCTACTCTTAGAAGAAAATGATCTCTTGCTATATATAAATGAAAAGGTCCCTGAACCTGAACAAGAAGCCGAAGAGGATAAATCCGGATGGAGGAAGAATGATACTAAAGCAAGAAGGATTCTTGTGGATTCTGTGAGAGACCATTTGGTTCCTCAGATCTCAGGTAAGAAGAATACTAGAAAAATGTTCAAGACCATTATGAAGTTGTTTGAACACACTAGCCTAAATGTGTCCATGACTTTGAGAAACTGACTCTCAAATATGAAGATAGCAAAGTCGAAATCCATTGCCTCATACTTTATGAGGATTGCAGAACTCAGAGACAAGCTCAGCACCAGTGGAGATCCTATTGGCGATAAGGAGCTTGTACTCCACACTTTAAATGGTCTTCCACCATCATGGGAGTCCTTTATCCAAAGCATAAGTGGTAGATCTAAACTACCAAGGTTTGACAAGCTTTGGGCAGATTGCTCTCAGGAGGAGACAAGGATCGCAACACACCAAAGACTCCGGGGCCATGGTACTCAACCTGAGGAGAACCAAGCTTTTGTTTCTCATGCCACGAAGGGTAATGGAAAAGGTAGGAAGTTCCATAAACACAAGCACCAAGATCGGAGACCAAGTCCTCGCCCAGATCCAAAGGAGGACATATCTCAAGTTCAATGCTATAGGTGCAGAAAGTATGGACATTACGCCAGTAGCTGTCGAAGTCAAATCAAAAGGAAGCATGAAGCCTCAACTGCTGATGTAGAAGAGGATCATCATCGCAAGAAGCAAAGGGATGATGATCATACGAAGCTACTCTTCTAGAAGAACTAGAATGCAAGAACATAGATCTCTTATTGTTCCCACAAGAAGGCAGTGGGGGCCCACACACCAAAACAATAAGAGATAAGTATTTTGTTTTCTTGCTTACATAGATCTATTTTTGTCTTATGTGCTTTTTATATGTAGATCTAATGTATTGAGCAGTTGATATAGTTTGCATTGTTATATTATGCATATGAGCTACACAACACTCATGAAGCTAGTCTAGATGATATCTCCTTTATGCATGCTTAGGGTAGTGCACACTCTTGATGGCATGTTCTAGTGGAGATAACAGACATCTAGATAGTTCCCAGATATGTTTGGTAGACATGCTCATGATTGTTGTGATAAAATATTAGCTAAGATGCTTGTGTAAACTATTTGTTTTCATTTGATTATAAAATGTCACTGATCATCAGTCGGGATTTGACTTGTAGGGAAAAGACCATGTGATTTGGCCTACAAGAGAAGACTTGTTCCGATGGACATATGAATCCCGTCGATGTTCAGCAAGAAGCTTCCTGGGATATGACTCTCAGCCTAGAAGGATGACCTCGAAGGAATTTTTCACAGAAGTGAAACCAGAAGTGAGCCACCTTCAGATATTTGGCTCTCTAGTCTTTGTACATGTGTTCAAGTTGGAACCTTCAGGCAAGAAGGGAACCTTAGTGGGATACAGTGAGTCTTCAAAGACTTACAAAATCTACATCCCAGGGTCCAGACAGATTGAAGTCAGTAGGGATGTGACCTTTGAAGAAGAATTAGCTGTCCGGAAAGGTAGAGGATCAGACATGGAGATCAATGATGATATGATAGAGCTAAAGAAGATGAGATCATCTTCCCCTCTAGTTTAAGAGGGAGTTAGCAGAAAAGGATGAACCTATCGATTCCATTGATCTAGTTGATATCCCCAGAAATGTTGCAGTAGGTCGGAAAAGACCTAGATGGGAACAACAGACCTAGCATGGAGCATATGGGAAACACAAGGCTGGATTTGTTGCCAGAAGATTCTCTCAGAAAGAGGGAGTTGATTATAATGAGACTTTTGCTCCTATGGCTCGATATACTTCCATTAGAACCATTATCGCAATTGCTTTAGCTATGGATGGAAGTTGCATCAGATGGATGCGAAGACAACTTTTCTCAATGGTGTTATTGAGGAAGAAGTTTACATTGAAACAGCCAGATGGGTTTATTGTCCAAGGAAAGGAGTCTCATGTATGCAGATTGAAGAAGGCATTGTATGGCCTCAAGCAAGCACCTCATGCTTGGTATGGACGAATAGACGGATTCCTGGTGAGCTTGGGATTTTCCAAGAGTGATGCAGACCCCAACCTTTACCACAAGGTTGTAGATGACGAGCCATTGATCTTGGTATTATATGTTGATGACTTGTTTCTCACTGGAAATGAGAAATTCATTGTATGGTGTCAGAATAATCTCGCCTCTGAGTTTGAAATGAAAGACCTTGGTTTGATGCATTACTTCTTGGGATTAGAAGTATGGCAGAGGCAGAAAGAGATTTTCCTAGGACAAGGAAAATACACCATCGATATATTGAAGAGATTCGGAATGTTGGACTGCAAGTCCATGGCTACTCTGATGGATGCAAATTGGAAGAAGTTGAGAGATTCTACTTCAGAGTCTGATTTGTTTGATCCCACCATCTATCACCAGTTGATTGGGTCATTAATGTATTTGACCAACACCAGACCAGATATATGTTTTGCTGTGAATGCCCTTAGTTAGTTCATGTGTGAACTGAGGCAGATTCACTGGATTGTTGCAAAACATGTGCTGAGATACTTACGTGGCACTGTGGGATATGGATTGAAATATGCTTCAGATGGTGACCTGATATTTCAGGGGTTTACAGACTCAGATTGGGCCGGATGTGTTGCAGATCGGAAGAGTACTTCTAGATGTTGCTTAAGTTTGGGTTCTGTAGTTATTTCCTGGTGCAGCAGGAAGCAGAACTCGGTAGCACTCAGTACTGCAGAGGCCGAGTACATGGCTGCTAGCACAGCAACTCGAGAAGCAGTTTGGCTTCGTAAACTCCTAGCAGGATTGTTTGACCAGATTCCAGAGCCGACCGTGATTCACTGTGATAACCGGAGCTGTGTGCAGATGTCAGTGAATCCTGTATTTCACGACAAGTCGAAGCATATCGAGATTTCTTATCACTTCATTCGTGATATGGTGTAGAAAGGTGCGGTCGAGTTATAGTACGTGCCGACGGACGACCAGACTACAGATGTTCTCACCAAGGCACTTCCTAGAGTGAAGTTCGAATACTTTCGCGGAAGACTTGGAGTCGAAGAGAACGTTTCCCTCCTTGAGAGAGAAAGATGAGATGCTTACCCTGCTTGCCCAGGTGCCTCTGCAGTCCAGTTACTCAGCCAGATATGGGAGAAATCTCATAGGCAGATGAGTAGGACATGTTATCACATATATAGTAGCCGGGCTACCATACATTATTTTTATAGATTCCAGAGCACTCTTCAGCCAGTTCCTTTACTTTGAGATGATGAGATGAGGAGCTATCTGTGGATCACTATCAGATTTTGGACAGCATATGTAGTCCCCATGCCATGACTGAGTCTCAGGACACTCAGAGAGATGACTGATGTAGCCATTATACCATTTATGCAGAGCAGTCAGTAGTGCCCAGAGTTACAGTAGCAGTTTCAGCGGACAGATGATGGTACAGGTTGATGAGCATTCAGGTATATGACTCAGCAGGTATATCATTGTGTTATGGTTATATGGTTTTTATACTTATTCTTATAGCATGTCTTAGCACTTAGTGTCATGATCTGGCGATCATATAGATATGTGGACCTGGTTGATCTTATTATATATATTATACTGTCCCTACTCAGACTTAGAAGTTCACTATTCATACTCATTGGTTTTACCCTCCTTAGGGAGAATAGAGGTGATCATTCAACCATACTTTGGCTTGCTAGTGTCGGCTCCATTATTCATTGTCTTCATCCATCCATGGCCTACCTTTTAGTTTATCACCCTGACTTACTACTTGACTAGTGACATGGAGGATCTTTCCCCCACTGTAGCCTCTGTATTGGATGAGCTTCCCTGTGTATTGTGTCTCGGCTCTGAGTTGGTGACAAAACTTGCCTATGGTGAGTTGGAGTTCCTTGTGAATTCCCCCTAGTCACTAAAGTTGTGTTGGCTAAACCTGAAACTTTTAGTGCTGCTATGAATACAAAATCTGGAAAAATGAAATGCTATATCTTGTATGAAAAGCCCATTCATGCAATGTGTTTCTAAACACACATGAATGAAAGGCAAGCCAAATAAAAATGGCTATGAAAATAAAATGTTATATCTTTTGGAAAAATAAATACCTAGGTAAACAAGCTGTCCATGACACACCTAGAAGTGCTCAGGTAAACAAGTGCCTTAAAAACACACCTGCAGCAGGAAGCCTAAAATAAATGTAAATCTATGCAATGTGTTTATAAACACACATAGATCAAGGCTATGGAAACTTCAGGCCCAAAAAGCAGTGGAACTTAAAAGCTATATCTAAACAATTGCTGGCCTTATTTGTATTATGGATTGTGCGCATCTGTGAAGGTGAATAAACCCTCTTTAAACAACTCATCCATTTGTGAGACACCGCCATTCCCTTTGTTATTGCTCATTCAGTACATACTATGGTGTATTCCCTTTCCCTTGCCAAAGTGTCACAAAGTCAAGACAGCTAAGTCATCCCTTAGCCTAGCCAGTTAATTCAGCCTTAACCCTTCACTAGCAAATTGATCACAACTATGAAGTGAGTATGGTCCTGAAAGTCTAGTCTGAGTAATAATAATAATTAACGACACTATATATTTGGATGTAGATCGCCAGTTATGATCATTATGTGTTATAATTGCTATTTGAATAAGTTGTAGAGCATGTATTAACCTTGATACTTTTCAGCAGCCTTAGATGATGGACTGAGTTATATTTGGTCTTGGTTGGACCTAGTTTGACCATGGAGGACCATGGGACATGAGATGTTAGACCTTATGATGATATGGATAGATGATATATGGTCTATGTACACATACAGGATGATTCTATGCAGCAGCTACAGGGTTATGATGATAATTCTGGGGTTACAGCAGTGTTTGTATATGTACAGCGCATTATTATTGGCCTTGTTCCGGTATATTGGATATTTATTTTGATCATGCAGAGACTCATATGGTGTATGAGTACACATCTTGGATAGATTTGGACCTTCTAAGTCCAATGGGACAGTTTGTTTTCAGTTCCGGGCACTTACAGTGATGATTGAGCCTCAGTAGGCTGTCCCAGTGCAGTTTTGCTCTGTTGGAGGCCCTGTCGGAGCAGAGATGACTTTTATCCGGTTGACCTAGGGCGCTGATGATGGAGGGGGTGGTCCAGCCACTTGTTTTTACCATATTACCCCCCTTCCGGACACACTGGTGCCCTCACCTTGACAGCGCCAGCACTCCAGGAGGCTGTTTGGGGCAGTTTCACGCTTCCCGAGGCATTTCAGGATTGGTAGAAATGGCTATTGAGGAAATCGATTTGGGCTACTGAGGAAAAGTTATGGCATGGGTTGATCAGTGATGATAGATCGGGACCTTCCACACCTTCTCCAGCAGTTTCAGCTTCATCGGGGCCCGCATCCATCACTTATGGCACTTTCTGTGGATTTTTTGAGGTCTTTTGAGGACCACGACTTCACTATGGAGGCACGATTTGGTACATTCATGATTATTTTTTGGTTATTGTGCTATGGGGATTGACCAAGGAGGGATAAAATTACCCCTTGGACCCACCATAAGCCTCTTATGATATTTTATCATCATGATTTTCAGGGATTCCCCTCTTATAGGGCGATTATGTCCACTTACATTATATTTTATTAGTGATCCATGTATTTTATTGTTGAGCTCATCTCAACCATTGATTAGATCTTGAGATCTTTTAATCTTAGCCACTCATGTAAAAAGTGGTTAGGATTGTACTCTCTCCCCATCCTATTTAAGGAGGGAGCCTCTCATTGTAAAGATCATCTAGAGATTTTTGGCTCTTGGCTCTTGGAATAAAATTTCTATCTTTTGGAGTACATGCTTGGATTGGAGTGGATGTTGGTTGTTTCGATTGTAAATGCTATTGTCCATTGCACTGGAGGATCTATTGTAGCTATCTTGCATATTTGCCATATTTTATTTACAGGTTAAGAGGGCGATTTTGGACAAGGGCGAATTGGTGGGGAGGCTTGCCCTTCAATCTTGGAAGAAGTCGTTTTGGGTTTGACAGGGAGTAGTTTTGCCTTTGTGTCAACTATTCTATGTTTCTCTCTCTCTCTTGCTTGTATCTACCTTCGATTTGTTAAACTGATTGATGCTTTGCTCCTTGGCTTGACAGGTTAGAAGGAATCACATGTGGCTTGGAAAAATCGATTTGGCAAGAGGGCTTCAACAATTCTCCATTTGATCTTTGGCAAAGTAATCCTCGTCTCAACTAGCATTCATCTCTTCATCCAGGTATGTTCCAAGAGGTATGATCTTCTCTTCCTTGAATCTTCCATAATTTCTAGATCATAAAAACCCTAATCAAATTAAAACCCTTGTTTTTGGTATTTTTCAGATCTACTTAGATCTAGCCTTGCAATTGAAAAGATATTAAAAACCCACCTCTATAGGATCCACCCCTAGTTGGATCTATAGTTTGGTGGTGATTGGCTAAAAATTGACACACTTTTCAATGCAAAAAGCCCTCTTGAACCTAAATCGATTTTCCTAAGAGAAGCTTGTTGGGTTAGATCTAGCACATGGGTAGGTGAGATCCCACTTGATTTGGATTCTAGACACTTGATAACCTATACCCACATCTTTACTTTGGTGAAAACTACCTTGTGGACATCTCTCCATGTTTTAAGGGGTTAAAACCCCCTTTTGATTCTCTTGGCATCTTAAAACTCAGATCTACTAAGATCTAGCCATTGGGTTCACTTGAAATTTTGAACATACATAGATCGGGGCACTAGCATCCCGGATCTACAATTTGGTGGCCATTGGACTTGATTTGGTCCACCAAACCCACTTTTTGGCCTTCCTTGAGCAAATCGCACCCCCTTGGAAATTTGAGTTGGTCCACTTCTAGGAGGTGGGTGTTTGAGATTTTTGTGGATTTGGAATGCCCATGCCTTGAAACCTAGGTCTATACTGTCCTTTTGTCAAGATCCGCTTTGGGGGTTGCATTCCTTGTTTTAAGGGATTGTGGTCCACTTAGGATAATCACTTAAAAACCTAGATCTAGTAAGATCCAACCATTAGATCTCATTCAACCCACTTGACTTGGCTTCTAGGTGTCCCGATCTACACTTTGACATACTTCTTGGCCCCATTAGCCCATCCAACAAGGCACTAGTCCTTCTCCAAGCAAGTCGCACTCCTTGGGATTTGTGTCAAACCCTAGATCTAGCACATGGGTACTCCTAGAACCAACTCCAACTTATAGATCTAGCCTATACCTAACCTATAGTACCAACATCACACTTAACTTCACCTTGTGGGCCCACCTAGAACCATTTCACACTTCCCAAGAACATTGGACCCACTTGTGTAAACACATGGTACTACACCTAGTTATCATACCCCATCATGTGGCCTAAACCATATATAGGTTGAAACACTAACAATCTCTTACATCACCCTCAACCGTACCTTAACCCTTAGGTTCACTTAGCCTTGCATTGGTTTCCGTAACTCATTACTTATCTACCCTTAGAAACCCTTGCTTAGATCCAATCAACTGTGATTAGGGTATAGGGTCTCCCCCTAGGTCTAGTTACACCTTGACCTAAAGTGAAGAGTGCCTCGGTTGACGTGACTCCCACATTGCATTGGGAACCGTGGCATCTCTTGGGTCACCTCTTTACTTGCCTGACTCCTCTACCGTCCCGGATGGGATACCTCTAGGGGCAACTACAAGTTGTGTGATAACAGGACAGTCAGCAGCTGGTCAGGCTCACTTGGGTACCTTCTGTAGTCCAGTTACTTAGCTAGATATGGGAGAAATCCCATAGGTAGATGAGTAGGACAGTCAGCAGTTGGTCGGGTTCACACTGGTGCCTCTGCAGTCCAGTTACTCAGCCAGATATGAGATAAATCTCATAGGCAGATGAGTAGGACAGTCAGCAGTTGGCTGTGTGGTTGCAAAGGTGCCTCTACAGTCCAGATACTCAGCCAGATATGGGAGAAATCTCATAGGCAGAAGAGTAGGACAGTCAGTAGATGGTCGTGCCCTTTTGCTCATCTGAGATCTTAGCTAGATATGTGAGGACCCCATTGGCAGATGAGACAGACAGGTAGCAAATTGTATAGCAGAGATGGTATAGCTGTATATCTCAGATATCCAAGATTGAGTGATTTTCCTGGACTCACCGAAGGATTGGTGATGATGATGCACAGAGATTTTGTGGACAACCTTCAGCATGCAGAAAGATGATAGAGACAAAGTTGAGTACAAGATGAAACCCAGATGATCGTGATGCAGATGAAGACCGAAGAATACCTTCCTCGTTGAGAGGGAGTGTTGGATTTTGTACAACTTCGGAAGATATTATTTATTATATTTCATTGTACCATCATTGTACTTGGTTATGCCTCCTAAGGGAGAAGAACAATTATGTAAACACATGAAAGAATCAATGTAATTCTTGGAGTGCAAAAGTAATTAATAAAATACTTATTGCCCCCAAAGACAAGTCGGCCCCATAAGCGAATTTTCCAGTTTCGCACATGTATAAATATGAGGCTTGTGCACCTCATTATCTTATTCTCACACTTGTGAAGTGCGCATCACTTAGAGGAGCAGATTTTCGCATCACTAGAAGAAGGAGGTTTATTTGGGTTGGTTACTTGTGAAAGATACTTTCACTTTCTCTCTCTTTCTTCATTTGTACTCTGATCTCAGAATTATCATCTCTCTGCGAAGGTTGCTGGGTTTTCTCCCTATAGGGTTTCCCATGGTAAAACTCTGTGTTGTTGTTTTGTGCTTTGTCTTACTTCTAGTGATCTTGGTAATACATTTATGTTTAATGCTATGAATGTATGAAATTTAACATGGACTCCCAATGGATGGTTGTCACGCCAATCGAGGCAATCTTCACTTTATGTTATCTAGCCCAAGACAACAAAGGGGGAGACCCAGATCTACTCCCGACAGGAGAGATCAGACCAAGACACCAGATCAAATCAAATGATGATGAAGTACGTAAGGTGTATGGTAAACTCTAGATCTATGGATGAAGTCACAAGGTAAGTAATATGCTGGATCAAGGGGTTTAGACAATATAGATTTGGTCCAACATGTTTATGCAAGTGACTTATGAGGTTTAGAATAAGATCTAGAATTAGGGTACTAGTCGATTGTGAGAAAATCCACTACCTTGGGAACCGTGTCCAAGGCAGGGTAGTTAAGGATAGAATTGGGGCTAACCAATACCAAAAGTGAGCTTGATTGATTGATATGACAACGTCAAGGGGTTCAAGTAGCCAAAACAAGGATCACACCACAAGCCAACCCAACAATCCAGGAAAGTCGAATGGGCTTGGAGAAAGATTAGTGCCTTGGGAAATGGGCCAAATGGAGTTGGATGTCCACCAAATTGTAGATCTGGAATGTTGAGGTGTTGAGGTAGGTGGATCTAAAAGATTAGGATAATCCATTGGCTAGATCTTAGTAGATCTGAGATTGAAATGTGCCACAAAGTGACGCAAGTGGGGCTCAACCCTCAAATTGAGGAATGGGGCCCACAAGGTGAAAATCACTGAAGTGACACACTAGGGGTAGGTTATTGAATGTGTAGATGAAGGATCAAGTGGGATCTCACCTACCCAAGTGCTAGATCCTAGCAAACTCACCTCTCCCAAGAAGTGCGACCTCCCTTAGAGAAGCTTATTTGCCTTGGGAAATGGGTCAAATGATGGCCAATCCACACCAAACTATAGATCCGAATCGCCGTGGATGCTATAGAGGTGGGTTTTTAATTTTATAACCAAAAGCCAAGTGGATCTTTCTAGATCCGAGAAAATGTAAAATGAGGGTTTTGAAATTATGAGGGTTTGAAGCATTTAGACAAATGGATAGATCATGGAAAGAGAAATTACCTTGAGATCATATCTGAGTGATGGAAGTAGATGCCTTGTTGTTGAGGAAGACTCCCGCAGAGATCAAATGAGAAATTGTTGATTTTGCTTGCCGAAACGATGCCCTAGCCCACAAGTGCAACCTCCTCTTCTTGTCAACCAAGGAAAACGATTTCAATTAGTTGAGCAACAATGGAAGAAATACAAATGAAAAGCAAGTGATAACATGAAATAGAAGGTCCTGGGACAGTAATACTCCCTGTTACCAACGAAGAGATTTAAAGAAGAAGTAGGGAGGGTCCTCCCCTACCAATACGCCTCCTCAAATGAATTCGGTCTCCACTCCACCTTTAGATGCAAAAACGTGGTAAAAAAATATAGCAAGACAAAATCTCCAAGAACCCAGTGCAAAGGAAGAATCAATGAACGAACTCCAAAAGCACTCACCACAACACAATAGATAGATGCATTAATAATTCTCTATTCAAATAATCCAGAGCCAAAAGTCCCCTTTACAATGAGAAGCTCTCTCCTTTAAATAGGAGGGAGAGAGTCCACAATCTAACCACTTTTTGAATGAGTGGCTGAGATTAAAAGATCAAAAGATCTAATCAATGGTTGAGATGAGCTCAACAATACAATACATGGATCAATAATAAAATATAACAATAAGTGGACAAACTCACCCTAGAAGAGGGGATCCCACCAAATCATGATGAAAAAATAATAGATCTAGCTTATGGTGGGTCCAAGGGGTAATTTTAGACACCCTTGGTCAATCCCCATAGCACAATATCAATAAAATAATCATCAAAGTACCAAATCGTGCCTCTATGGACAAATCGTGAGCCTTGGGAGGCTCTAAAAATCATCAGAAAGTGCCATAAGTGATGGATGTGGGTCCCGATGAAGCTGAAACTGTTGGAGAAGGTGTGGAAGACATCCCACTCATCATCACTGATCATCCCATGCCATAACCTTGCCTCAGTAGCCCAAATCGAATTCCTTTGTAGCCATTTTTACCATTTTTGGACTGCCTCGGGAAATGTGAAACTACCCAAACTGCCTCCTGGAGTGCCTGTGCTGTTAAGGTGAGCTCACCAATGAGTCTGGGAGGGGGGTAATATGGTAATAACAAGTGGCTGGACCACCCCCTCCATGCACAGCGCCCTAGGTGAACCAAGTAAATCTCATCACTGCTCTGATAGGGCCTCCGACAGACCAAAACTGCATTAGGATAGCCAACGGAGGCTCAATCATCACTGTAACTGCCCGGAACTCAAAACAGACTGTCTCATTGGACTTAGAAAGTCCAAATCCATCTAAGATGTGTACTCATACACCATATAAACCTCTGCGTGGTCCAAAATAAATACTCATCATATCCGGCAGACCAAATAATAATAATATGTAAAAGTGCCGAAAAGCACAAATCATCATCATAAACCTGAAACAACTGCATAAGTCCACCATGGTGACCTGTACCAGACCATATATCATCTATCTGTAACATCTGAGGTATGCCACCTCATGTCCTGTGGTTGACTTTTGGTCAAACTGAGGTTTGACCAAGTCAACATGCCCAAAATATAACTCAAACTGTCATCAAGCTGCTGCAAGGTGTCCAAGGTTAAGACATGCTTTACAATCCATTCAATTAGCAATTATAACAAGAAGTAATCATTACTGGTGATCTAAATCCAAATATAATAAGTCACAATTATTATTTATTACTCAGACTAGACTTTCAAGGTCATACTCACTTCATAGTTGTGATCAGTTTGCTAGTGAAGGGTGAAGGCTAAGAAATAAGTGGCTAGGTCAAAGGATGACTTATTGACTTAACATTGTGACATTTCGAAAATGGAAAGGGAATACACACCATAGCATATAGTGGACAAGCAATAACACTGGGAATGGCGGTGTCTCACAAATGGATAAGTTGCTCAAAGAGTGTTTATTCACCTTACACAGATGCGCACAATCCATAATACAAATGAGGCTAGCAATCTTTTTGATATAGCATTTATGTTCCATTGCTTTTTGGGCCTAGAGTTGCCATAGCCTTTGATCTATGTGTGTTTACAAACACATTGCATAGATTTACATTTATTTAGGCTTTTTGCTGCAGGTGTGTTTTTAAGGCACTTGTTTACCTGAGCACTTCTAGGTGTGTCACAGACAGCTTGTGTACCTAGGTATTTACATTTCACAAAAGATATAACATTTGATATTTCATAGCCATTTTCATTTGGCTTGCCTTTCATTCATGTGTGTTGAGAAACACATTGCATGAATGGGCTTTTCATACAAGATATAGCATTTCATTTTCATATTTTGTATTCATGGCAGCACTAAAAGTTTTGGGTTTAGCCAACAACATCTTTAGTGACTAGGGGGACTTCTCAAGGAAATCCAACTCACCAAAGGTAAGTTTTGTCACCAACTCAGAGCCGAGACACAATAAACAGGGAAGCTCATCCAATGCAGAGGCTACAGCGAGGAAAAGGTCCTCCATGCCACTAGTCAAGTAGTAAGTCAAGGTAATGAACAAACTGGGTAAGTCATGGATGGATGCAGACAGTGACTAATGAAACCAACACTAGCAAGCCAAAGTATGGCGGGAATGATCACTTCTATTCTCCCTAAGGAGGGTAAAACCAATGAGTATAGGCCACGAACTTCTAAGTCTGAGTAGGGACAAATATGATGTATATGTATAAGTAAAACCAGGTCCACATATCTATATGATCGCCAGATCATGATACTAAATGCTAAGACATGCTAAGAAAATGGAAATAAAAGCAATATAACCACAACACCATAATATACCTGCTGAGTCATATACCTAAAAGATCATCATCTGTCCTCTGAAGCTGCTGCTGTAACTCTGGGCACTACTGACTGCTCTATACAAATGGCTAAATAGTTACATCAGTCATCTCTTTGAGTGTCCTGAGACTCAGTCATGGCATGGGGAATAAAACTACTGTCCAAAATCTGGTAGTGATCCATAATAGATGCTCGTCTCAGCATCTCAATGTAAGGGAACTGGCTGAATAGTGTACTGGAATCGGAAAAATAATGTATGGTAGCCTGGCTACTATATATGTGATAACATCTGGCTCCGGTTGGGACAAGTGCTCTGCTGAAAAGAGCGCTTGAGAACTTCAGAATCTCTGGTCCTCGAACTCTGCTACTCGAATTCCCGATCAGACACTCTACCATTTTTCTTTTATTTTGCACTTGTATCTGCATTCACAAACATCAAAATACCTCATGCAGCATGTATTGGGAAAATATAAAATCAAACTGAAATAAAATATATTCTCTAGCAGAAATTTGAATGCATGGACTATAATAGCAAAAAGTAAATTTAGTCTACTAATCATAACTTGCAAAGGTTGAAATTTATTGTGCAGGAAAAGAAAAAATGACAGGTACTCGATTTAAACTAAGAGCTTCAAAAGGAGCTTTAGGATAAGACAAACAAAAAGTGCCAAACTCAATGGCTAAAAAGACTAACTACTGCCCAAGCAGGCTTATTTAGTTCCTACCTACCCTAAACTAACCAATTAGCACAAATGCTAGGTAAAATCATAGATCCAGTCCAACCATTCATCAATTTGACTAATGACTCTTCCTTGATTTTTTTTAACAGAATAAATCAAGATTAGATTAAAACTTAGTGAAATGAAAATCAACACGTTCCTGACTTGTTTAAAATTTGAGAAAGCATTGGAATGGTGCAACATGAAAACATGCAAAGGGGGAGCTTGGTTAATGTAAACATCCTCCATCAGAATATCAATCGGATCATAAAAATTATGCAAGTTATTATTCAATATGCATGGAGGGTAAAGATGAGATAACAAATTCAACTCCCCTTGTTTCAAATTACTTTCCTCATCTACCTGACTAGGACACTCAATTCTGACAACTCCAAAAATGATGCACAAACCAAGTAGGGATAAATTGTGAAATAAAATTAAGATCAAGATTAGCCCCACTTGTTGTTTAAGGATGGAGAAATGATGAAATTGATCTTTATATACCCCTTCCAGCCACCAAAAAGCTTTAAGAATGTTATTTATCAAAGATGACTGAAAGGGAAAATGAAACACTTTATCTCCATTCATGCGACAATATATAGAATCCTGATTGAAAATCTCAAAAAATTTACCAGACCACAAATTCACAGAAGATTCAAAAAGTTGGGATGGGAGTGTGGATTGAAAATTGGTTGACCTTGAACCTTGGCCAAAAGGAAAGAACTTAGTGCAAGCACCCAACCCCAAAAATAGACAATCCTGATAAAAAATTAAATTGGAAAAAATATATATATTGGATGATTTAAGTGAAGAATTGTTTCAAAGCTTCCCATAAACATTTAGATATTGGTTTGAGGATTCTATTAAGGAAAGCTCTTGATTAGTTTGATTCACTAAACCATCATCATCATGGGATTTCTCTTCAATTGATTTATCTCTAAAATCATATGATGATAATTTATCAGGAATCGCATCGACAAACTGATTAACAACCATTTGATCATTTTCAATAAATTTATCTCTAAAAACAGGATGATCATTGGTTTCTAAAGAAACTTGGTTGTTGTCCCTACTTTCTTCTTCTTCTATGTCAAGGTCAGAAAAATCATTAATTACAAAAGGATTATGAAAAGGGATTGTTATCACACAACTTGTAGTTGCCCCTAGAGGTATCCCATCCGGGACGGTAGAGGAGACAGGCAACTAAAGAGGTGACCCAAGAGATGCCACGGTTCCCAATGAAAGATGGGAGTCACGTCAACCGAGGCACTCTTCGCTTTAGGTCAAGGTGTAAATAGACCAAGGGGGAGACCCTATAACCAATCACAGTTGATTGGATCCAAATAAAGGTTTCTAAGGGTAGGTAAATGATGAGTTACGGAAACCAACGCAAGGCTAAGTGGACCTAAGAGTTAAGGAATGGTTGAAGGTGGTGTAAGAGATTGTTAGTGTTTCAACCTATGTATGGTTTAGGCCGCATGATGGGGTATGATGACTAGGTATAGTACCATGTGTTTACACAAGTGGGTCTTGTTTTCTTGGGAAGTGTGAAATGGTTCTAGGTAGGCCCACAAGGTGAAGTTATGTGTGAAGTTGGTACTATAGGTTGGATAAAGGCTAGATCTATGACTCTAGGTTGATTCTAGGAGTACCCATGTACTAGATCTAGGGTTTGACACAATTCCCAAGGAGTGCGACTTGCTTAGAGAAGGACTAGTGCCTTGTTGGATGGGCTAATGGGGTCAAAAGGTATGTCAAAGTGTAGATCGGGACACCTAGAAGCCAAATCAAGTGGGTTAAATGAGATCTAATGGTTGGATCTTACTAGATCTAGGTTTTTCAAGTAATGACCCTAAGTGGACCACAATCCCTTGAAACAAGGAATGCTACCCCCAAGGCGGATCGTGACAAAAAGACAGTCTAGACCTAGGTTTCAAGGTATGGGCATTCCAAATCCACGAAAATCTCAAACACCCACCTCCTAGGAGTGGACAAACTCACTTTTTCAAGGGAGTGCGACTTGCTCAAGGAAGGCTAAAAAGTGGGTTTGGTGGACCAAATCAAGTCCAATGGCCACCAAACTGTAGATCCAAGATGCTAGTACCCCGATCTATGCATGCCCAAAAAATCAAGTCAATCCAAGGGCTAGATCTTAGTAGATCTGAGTTTTGAGGTGCCAAGAGATTCAAAAGGGGGTTTTGACCCCTTAAAACATGGAGAGATGTCCACAAGGTAGATTTCACCAAAGTAAGAATCTGGGGGTAGGTTATCAAGTGTCTAGATTGCAAATCAAGTGGGATCTCACCTACCCATGTGCTAGATCTAACCAAACAAGCCTCTCACTAGGAAGTGCGATTTGGGTCAAGGAGGGCTTTTTGCCTTGAAAAGTGGGTCAAGTTTTAGCCAATCACCACCAAACTGTAGATCCAACTAGGGGTGGATGCTATAGAGGTGGGTTTTCAATATCTCTTTCAAAAGCAAGGCTAGATCTAAGTAGATCTAAAAAAATACCAAAAACAAGGGTTTTAATTGATTAGGGTTTTTATGATCTAGAAATCATGGAAGATTCAAGGAAGTAGAAGATCATACCTCTTGGAACATACCTGGATGAAGAGATGAATGCTAGTTGAGACGAGGATTACTTTGCCAAAGATCAAATGGAGAATTGTTGAAGCCCTCTTGCCAAATTGATTTTCCCAAGCCACATGTGATTCCTTCTAACCTGTCAAAACCAAGGAGCAAAGCATCAATTAGTTTAACAAATTGAAGGTAGATACAAGCAAGAGAGAGAGAGAAACATAGAATAGTTGATACAAAGGCAAAACCACTCCCTGTTACACCAAAACGATTTCTTCCAAGATTGAAGGGCAAGCCTCCCCACCAATTCGCCCTTGTCCAAAATCGCCCTCTTAACCTGTAAATGAAATATGGCAAATATGCAAGATAACTACAATAGATCCTCCAGTGCAATGGACAATAGCATTTACAATCGAAACAACCAACATCCACTCCAATCCAAGCATGTACTCCAAAAGATAGAAATTTTATTCCAAGAGCCAAGAGCCAAAAATCTCTAGATCAAAAATGTTATCACACAACTTGTAGTTGACCCTAGAGGTATCCCATCCGGGACGGTAGAGGAGACAGGCAACTAAAGAGGTGACCCAAGAGATGCCACGGTTCCCAAGAATATACAACCAAGGATAAATCACATCAGTAGACTAAGACACTGCTTCTCTAATCATTCTCACAGCTAAGCTCAAAGTATAACATCCATTCAGTGGCATGAATTAAGTTAGCATATTCCGTTGTTATATAAAATTACTTGCACAATAGTTCAAATGACAAACTCACCCATTGGACATGGTCAAACTGCTAGCAAAGGATGAAGGCTAGGAGCAAGGTTGGGCCAAGGGGTTGACTTGTCTAACTTAACTCAAAAATACTTTGGACTGGGAAAAAGGGGGAAGCTACAAACTCTGTGCTGGACAAAAGAACACGGGGAATGGCTGTGCCTCACAAATGGATAAGTTGTTTAGAGAGTGCTTATTCAACTTAGGCATCATGTCTACATCAAGTTGATCCAGGTTCATTAGGATCATTCAATTTTATTCCATGGCCTTTTTGGCCTACATAACCCTTCGGATTTCAGATGTGCTGAGAAGCACAACTAGTTGCAGCTTGCATCCAGGGCATGTTTTTCAAATATTTATAAGGTCAGCAATTGTTTAGATATAACTTTTAAGAACCATTGCTTTTTGGACCTTTCTTATACTCTTCGAGGAGTATTTTTTTTATAGCTTTTCATCGCTCTTGCCCCTTTTTTTGTTTCCATGGGCGAATTTATTAAGTTTCCATAGGTAGAACATGAGCTTTCAGTTTTAGCCAACAACATCTCAAGTGACTAGGGGGAGTTCGAGCCAATGCCAAACATTGGGACAACCGACCAGAATGATTTAGGCCTACAATCCAACTCACCAAAGGCAAGTTTTGTCACCAACTCAGAGCCGAGACACTAAATAAACAGGGATGCGGTCCAAACACAGAGGTAGAAAAATGGGGAAGTCCTCGGTATCAGAAAGTCAAATGAGACAAGTCAGGGTTTAAATTCAAACAAGAAGGTCAAGTATGGATGGAGAAAAGTGAATATGGAGCCTACACTAGCAGACAACTGGTGTCGGGAAAGACCATATCTATGTAAGGTGAAAAACCAGTGAGTTTTGTTAAATGACCTAAATGTGCAAGCAATTGTCCATTTTAAGATTTACAGTTCATTTTAAATAGTTTGCCACATCAGGAATAATATACCAAGCATATGCTATGATCATGACTAAATCAACAAGATAATAATCCACAGTCAGTGAGAACATATCCATAGATCATACAACATCATCATAATAATAATCATCCAGTATCATCTGAAACACTGTTGTAATACATCTCTAGGCACTGAACTGAAACTGTATGGGATAAGTAGTCACATCAGTCATCAAATCTGAACTCTCAAGGTTCAGCCTTGACCAATCACAAGGTCATATACAAATCTAAATAATGTACTGCTCTGATCATGAGTGATCCAAAATATATAGCCATGCTCTGGAATAATGTAAGCTCTGGAATGTGCAGATATCTGCTGTACAAGAATAGTAGCCCTGCTACTATGGTGTGATAACATCTGGCTCCAGCTGGGACAAGTGCTCTAAGGGAGAGAGCGCTTGAGAACCTCAGAATCTCTGGTCTCGAACTGCTCTGCATCAATCTTCAATCCAGCACTGCACCATCCTTGCTTTCAGCTTTTGTCTTGCACCTGTTCCTGCTCTCACAAACACTAGAATACCATCATGGAGCATGTATGGGACAAATATAAAATAAAACTGAAAATGACTTCTATTCTAAAACATAAACTGACATGCGCCAAAATATAAATATAAACTAACATGGCATATATTATTCATTTATCATTTTTATTACTGTGCAGGAGGAAAAAGAGCACTTCTTCAAGCAGGCAATCTCAACTTGCACAGGCAGTCACATATAAAAATGCCAACTATAATTTCTTAAATGCATCCAGGAGAAGAGACAAGCTTAGGAAGGAGCAAGGCTCAACTCAATAAAGAATAAAAAACAAGCAGACACTCCAGGCAGAAAAAAGAAAAGGGACAATACTCGGCACACAGAAAAAGAAAAATCACACAAATCCTACTGCTCAAGTGAGCTTATTCAAAAGCTACCTACTCTAAACAGGCAAGGCAAGGCACAGTAAGGAAGATCATTCCAGGCTTATAGGCGGGAAGTAGTGTTTTAGTAACCTCCCATTTACAGGTAATTCCAACTCATCTCCATCTAAGGTCTCTAAATACACAGTTCCTTTGCCAGCCATCTTACTTACTCGGTAAGGGCCCATCCATATTTTCTCAAATTTTTCGTGATTTCCAGGTTTTTCTTTATGTTTATCCCATAACAAGACTATATCCCCAATTCCAAATATCACATCTCTACTCTTTTGGTCAAAGGTTCCCTTTATTCTTTCTTGCTCTAAAACCATTTTATTCCAGGCTTCCCTTCTAGTCTCATCTAGCTCTACTAACCTGTCAATTCTTGCTTGCAAGGCCTCTTGATCAGAGGAGCACTGTTGTAACAACTCATACACAGGAATTTGAAGGTTGATTGGGAGCCTACAGTTTTTCCCGTACACTACTTCAAAGGGAGCTTTTCCAGTTATTCTTTTGACTGTTGTTCTATCTGCCCAGAGGGCATATTTCAGCTTCACATCCCAAGTCCTCTTGTTCTCACCAATCATTCTTTTTAAGAGCCTTATCAAATTCTTATTACTTGATTCTGCTAAACCATTTCCTTGCGGATAGTAGTTAGAAGAATGAGACAGGGTGATCCCATGATCAGCACAAAAGGTATACATCTCAATTTTACTAAAAGATGGCGCATTATCAGTTGTAATTTTGCAGGGGCAACCATATCTGGAGACTATATTCTCTTCTAAGAACTTGACCACAACTTCTGCAGTGCACTTCTTAGTAGGGATAGCTTCCACCCAGCGAGTGAAATAGTCTGTGCAAGTCAGTATGTATTTGTGTCCACTTGAGGAGCTGGGGTTAATGGGTCCTACAAAATCCATTCCCCATTGTTGAAAAGGTGCTTCTATAATGACTGGGGTCAGGGGCATGGCAGGTAGTCTAGGTTTTCTAGAATAGAATTGACACTCTTGATAGGCTCTAACAAAGGTGTGTACGTCTTTGAACAAGGATGGCCAATAATATCCAGCTCTCATGATCTTAGCAGCTGTGGTTCTAGGTGCATAATGTCCTCCACACAATCCGGAATGCATTTCTTTGATGATTCTTTGGGAGTCATCATGGTTTACACATTTGAGTATGATTCCATCTGGATTCTTCCATCCCAAACTATTCTCTGTCAAAACATACTTAGATGCTTTTAACCTCAAAACTCTTCTCTGGTGGTCTACAAGGTGGTGTGGACAGGTCATATGTCTGAGGTAGAAAATGATGTCTCTGTACCATTCGTGATCTTCATCAATATAAAGGATCATGTTATTTTGCTGTATTTTGGAATCAGTTAATAGCTGTGCCAACCCTTGGCCTTTCACTATCTTGACTGGCTTGATTTCAATATCATACTCTTGAATCCTGGAAATCCAGTTTCCCCTAACCCCTATGCCATCAAGCTGAGATAAGACATCTTTCACCGCTTGATAAGGAACGTAGGCAATAATTTTGGAGTATCCGATATATGTCCTAAAATGTTTTAACGACTTGACCAAGGCATAGGCTTGTTTTTCAGTGGTTGTGTAGTTGAGTTCTGCGTCTCTAAGGTTTTTACTCATAAAGGCAACAGGTTGCTCATGGTTTTCTTCATTCTTTTGTAACAACACACCTGCTATGGTGTCCTCGGATGCATAAGAATAAATCAAAAACTCCTTATTGTAGTTTGGGCTTACTAGGACCGGCGCAGAAGCAATGGCTTTCTTTAGAGACTCGAATGAGGCATCACATTTCTTATCCCAAACAAACTTCACATCCTTCTTAAGCAAATTATTCAAAGGTTTGGCCAATTCAGCTAAGTTAGGGATGAATCTTCTTACGAAGTTTATTTTTCCGAAAAATGATCGTAATGAGCTGACATCCTTGGGGGGAGTTATGGCTTGAATTCCTTGCACTCTTTCAGGATCAATTCTAATGCCTTCTTTGGAAACAATGTGACCTAACAACTTCCCTTCATCCACCCCGAAAGTAGACTTTTTGGGATTCAAAGATATTCCAAATTTTCGACATCTTTCAAAGATTCTCCTTAGATGCTTTATGTGGTCTTCCCTGTCTTTAGAGAAAATAGTTAGATCATCTTGATAAATTACAATGATTTTTCCAATTAAGCCTTCAAATGCATGATCCATCGCCCTTTGAAAGGTTGATCCTGCATTCAGAAGCCCAAATGGCATTCTTATATACTCGAAAGTTCCCCACGGGGTGGTGAAGGTTGTCTTCCCACGATCTTCCTTCTTGATTTGGACCTGGTTGTAACCAGAAAAACCATCAAGGATAACATGCCAGCCCCTGTTACACTTTGCAACAGATTTTCCATGTTGGGCAATGGATAGTTATCTCTTAGAGATGCTTGATTCAGGTTCCTAAAGTCAATACAAATTCTAATCTCCCCGTTTTTCTTTCTTACGATTACGGGATTGGATACCCAGGTTGTATGCCTAACTGGTCTAATAATACCTGCTGCCAACATCTTTTCCAATTCCTTTTTAATTAAGGGAGCTAGCTTGGGGTTCATGTTTCGCAACTTTTGTCGATATGGTTTGGCTCCCTCTTTGAGAGGAATAGTGTGTTCTATAATGGACTGATCATAAGTTTTTAAATCATCATAGACCCATGCAAATACATCTTTATATTCTCTGATTAATTCTATAATTCTTCTTCTTTCTTCTTCCGAGGCATTTATCCCAATTCTGATCATTTTTGGGGAACAAGATGATCCTATATTTATTTCAATAACCCCATCCACAGACTCAGATCTCCTACCTTTGTACTCATCATGCCTATTGAAATTTTTCTCAAGGGGGAAGGCGATTTCTGTGACATCCATACCTTCAATTGAACCACCCTTCATTTCATCTTCGAAGTTTACCATTGGGGTTTGGGAAGCAGTTAAAAATCGGATGACTTGGGCATCATTGTCAAAAACCTGCCAATGGTCTTCATTATCAGGTACAGAGGGTCTGAATAAAACTTCAAGTTTGCAGTTTTGTTGTTTTAAAGACTCAGAGGTTTGAAGAGTACTGGCCATCACAGACAGCTCATCAGCCAAAGTGTTTTGTTCACGGGGAACAGCCTTAATCCCAAAGGCATCAAAGCACTCAATGGTATCCCAAACTGCATTTCTATAGTCTCTAAGTCTATTATTCTTAGAAGCGAATTCATTTTTTACTTGGGACACAATGAGGTCAGAATCTCCTGTGACAGATAAAGATTTGATGTTTCTTTCTCTGGCAATTTCCAAGCCCAAAAGCAATGCTTCATACTCAGCCACATTGTTAGTGCACTCAAACTCTAAACGAAAAGAGAACAAGCTCTTTTCTCCTGATGGTGAAATTAAAACTATACCGGCTCCTGCACCATGTCGGGAACGGGCCCCATCAAAGTGCATTTTCCAGACTTGTTCATGTGAAAAGGGCTGCTTTTTAACCTCCTCCCAGTAATTTGCTAGAACCATGAAGTTTGCAATCTCATCACTTGAATACATTACTTCAGTGAATAAGTGTTCAGGTGTCTCAACATGCTCTTGCATAGGTGGTTCATTAAACAGAGTTATGAATGACCCTTCCTTGGTTGGGATTGTGGCATACGTTAGATCCATTTGGACACTTCCCCCCAATCTTGCCGACCATTCCCTGGATAGCAACATTCCCCAAGCATCAGGGATATCTAGGACTAAGACACTCATTGAGAGCTCAATGTCAGAGCATGCAGCCAACCTAACAGGCAAGTTTTCAATTATCCCAATAGATTTCACAGTTTTGGAATCCATTCCACATACATTTCTGTAGGGTCTTGTGGGCACTAACTCAAGTTGTTCCATGACTCTTAAAGGCATGACACTTACTTCAGCTCCCGAGTCCAACATGCAGTTATGCAATATCAAACCATTTACTTCCAAGGCAATATAAAAGGGCGGGAAACTTCCAGAGTTGTCACCAGAGACACTTTGGATCATGACAGGGGAATCCTTAATCTCTGCAGAAACTTTCTTAGGAGCTTGCTTCCTTGTTTGAATCCCGAGATGAGTAGTAGCTCTTTTGCGGAATGAAGGGATTTTAAAAATTTCACAGAAGGGAATAGGCAGGTTTACTTTTTCCAGGAAGCTTGTGACATCAATGTTTAGGTTGTATGGGTTTTCCTTATCCCTTTCATTCGTACTTAAACCTAGGAACTTCATAATGTCACGTTTAACAGATGGGATCTTGATTAGGTCTTTTAGGGAAACCAAAGCAGATGAACTGGCTAGCTTACTTGGAACGTTTGTTCTTGGAAGCTTCTGATTAGGTTCCAAGATCGTGGGAGGTTTTGGTTGCTTTCTCCAAAGGGTTCCTTTGGGAACATTAGTTTTAGGGGGAAGATCTGCTTCTTTGTTTGTAGGAGAGGCTTGACTAGTGTTGGTCACAACTTTACCTTTTGAGATGACCTCAGATGAAGGTTTTGGGGCTTTTGGCAAGATTCTACGCACAGGCTGATGCACTGCTTTGCTAGGCTGTGGATCAACTGACTTGAGTTGCTGAGTCTTGGGAGGACTAGCCTTTGGAAGGGTTGAATTGCTACAGATGGATTTTAACATTTCTTGGGTTTGTTGATCACGTCTTTTAAAATCCTCGTCTTGATTCTTAAGATACATAGCAATGTTGGTGACCATTTCACACATGTTTGACATAAATTCCATGGTCATTTCGGGAGAGATGTTATTTTGCGTAGACATCTCTTTGCGGGTTCGATTCTCAGCGGAGTCACGATTAGGAGTCGCCAGGTAGATTTTTAAACTCTACTACCAAGATGTATGTCGTTGTAGTCGTTTGAACTGCAGGGAGAGAATGAGACACGAAGGTGTGTTGAACCAAGGTAGGCCTCTACCTCCCTGGCAACGGCGCCAAAAATGTTATCACACAACTTGTAGTTGCCCCTAGAGGTATCCCATCCGAGACGGTAGAGGAGACAGGCAACTAAAGAGGTGACCCAAGAGATGCCACGGTTCCCAAGAATATACAACCAAGGATAAATCACATCAGTAGACTAAGACACTGCTTCTCTAATCATTCTCACAGCTAAGCTCAAAGTATAACATCCATTCAGTGGCATGAATTAAGTTAGCATATTCCGTTGTTATATAAAATTACTTGCACAATAGTTCAAATGACAAACTCACCCATTGGACATGGTCAAACTGCTAGCGAAGGATGAAGGCTAGGAGCAAGGTTGGGCCAAGGGGTTGACTTGTCTAACTTAACTCAAAAATACTTTGGACTGGGAAAAAGGGGGAAGCTACAAACTCTGTGCTGGACAAAAGAACACGGGGAATGGCTGTGCCTCACAAATGGATAAGTTGTTTAGAGAGTGCTTATTCAACTTAGGCATCATGTCTACATCAAGTTGATCCAGGTTCATTAGGATCATTCAATTTTATTCCATGGCCTTTTTGGCCTACATAACCCTTCGGATTTCAGATGTGCTGAGAAGCACAACTAGTTGCAGCTTGCATCCAGGGCATGTTTTTCAAATATTTATAAGGTCAGCAATTGTTTAGATATAACTTTTAAGAACCATTGCTTTTTGGACCTTTCTTATACTCTTCGAGGAGTATTTTTTTTATAGCTTTTCATTGCTCTTGCCCCTTTTTTTGTTTCCATGGGCGAATTTATTAAGTTTCCATAGGTAGAACATGAGCTTTCAGTTTTAGCCAACAACATCTCAAGTGACTAGGGGGAGTTCGAGCCAATGCCAAACATCGGGACAACCGACCATAATGATTTAGGCCTACAATCCAACTCACCAAAGGCAAGTTTTGTCACCAACTCAGAGCCGAGACACTGAATAAACAGGGATGCGGTCCAAACACAGAGGTAGAAAAATGGGGAAGTCCTCGGTATCAGAAAGTCAAATGAGACAAGTCAGGGTTTAAAGTCAAACAGGAAGGTCACGTATGGATGGAGAAAAGTGAATATGGAGCCTACACTAGCAGACAACTGGTGTCGGGAAAGACCATATCTATGTAAGGTGAAAAATCAGTGAGTTTTGTTAAATGACCTAAATGTGCAAGCAATTGTCCATTTTAAGATTTACAGTTCATTTTAAATAGTTTGCCACATCAGGAATAATATACCAAGCATATGCTATGATCATGACTAAATCAACAAGATAATAATCCACAGTCAGTGAGAACATATCCATAGATCATACAACATCATCATAATAATAATCATCTAGTATCATCTGAAACACTGCTGTAATACATCTCTAGGCATTGAACTGAAACTGTATGGGATAAGTAGTCACATCAGTCATCAAATCTGAACTCTCAAGGTTCAGCCTTGACACAAGGTCATATACAAATCTGAATAATGTACTGCTCTGATCATGAGTGATCCAAAATATATAGCCATGCTCTAGAATAATGTAAGCTTTGGAATGTGCAGATATCTGCTGTACAAGAATAGTAGCCCTGCTACTATGGTGTGATAACAGGGATCTCAAAAAATATTTTCAAAAGATTCACTAATGGAAGACTCAACCATGGATGCTTCCTGATGAAAATCATTGGAACCATTCTCTTCATCTGAGACTTCTTCAGGTAATGAGGACAAGACCTCACGAGGCTCAATTAGCTCAGGGAAAGAGGAAACACTTTCATAAGGACAATCATTAGTTAATTCATTATCAGTATCTCGATCATCTTCATCAAGTTGATTTTCATCAAGAGACTCTATTGTCCGCCAGATTGCACACCAGCAGCGGAAATCTTTCGAAAGCTGTCTCTTCACTACAAGTGAGAGAGGTGTGGCCTTGGGGGCAAGCAATGAGCCAGGTACTTGTTATCACATATATAGTAGCCGGGCTACCATACATTATTTTTCTCATGCCAGTACACTATTCAGCCAGTTCCCTTACATTTGAGATGCTGAGATGAGCATCTATATTGGATCACTATCAGATCGTGGACAACAGTGTATATTCCTCATGCCATGACTGAGTCTCAGGACACTCAGAGAGATGACCGATGTAGCCATTATACCATTGGTATAGAGCAGTCGGTAGTGCCCAGAGTTACAGCAGCAGTTTCAGAGGACATATGATGGTACAGGTTGATGAGCATTCAGGTATATGACTCAGCAGGTATATCATTGTGTTATGGTTATATTGCTTTTATACTTATCCTTATAGCATGTCTTAGCACTTAGTGTCATGATCTGGCGATCATATAGATATGTGGACCTGGTTGATTTTATTATATATATATTATATTTGTCCCTACTCAGACTTAGAAGTTCACTATTCATACTCATTGGTTTTACCCTCCTTAGGGAGAATAAAGATGATCATTCCACCATACCTTGGCTTGCTAGTGTTGGCTCCATTATTCATTGTCTTCATCCATCCATTGCATACCTTTTAGTTTATCATCCTGACTTACTACTTGACTAGTGGCATGGAGAACTTTTCCCCACTGTAGCCTCTGTATTGGATGAGCTTCCCTGTTTATTGTGTCTCGGCTCTGAGTTGGTGACAAAACTTACCTATGGTGAGTTGGAGTTCCTTGGAATTCCCCTTAGTCACTAAAGTTGTGTTGGCTAAACCTGAAACTTTTAGTGCTGCCATGAATACAAAATCTGGAAAATGAAATGCTATATCTTGTATGAAAAGCCCATTCATGCAATGTGTTTCTAAACACACATGAATGAAAGGCATGCCAAATGAAAATGGCCATGAAAATAAAATGTTATATCTTTTGGAAATGTAAATACCTAGGTAAACAAGCTATCCATGACACACCTAGAAGTGCTTAGGTAAACAAGTGCCTTAAAAACACACCTGCAGCAGAAAGCCTAAAATAAATATAAATCTATGCAATGTGTTTATAAACACACATAGACCAAGGCTATGGAAACTTCAGGCCCAAAAAGCAATGTAACTTAAATGCTATATCAAAACAATTGTTGGCCTTATTTGTATTATGGATTGTGCGCATCTGTTAAAGGTGAATAAACCCTCTTTGAACAACTCATCCATTTGTGAGACACCACCATTCCCTGTGTTGTTGCTCATTCAGTATATACTATGGTGTGTATTCCCTTTCTCTTTGCCCAAAATTTTGGCGCCGTTGCCGGGGAAGGCATAGGCTTACCCTGGTTCGACATACCTTTCTTAAAGCCCTCCCATTCTCTTTGCCTAGCATTTTGGTATTGAAGGCATAGGGCTTACCTCGGACAAGCTAGTAGTCTTCACTCACTCTCTCTTGCATATACAATGACACATATCTTGGTAGAAGAGTTTAAATCTACCTGGCGACTCCCAATCGTGACTCCGCTGAGGAGCGAGCTCATTTACATCCTTATAACACGAGAAGTAAAGTAAACTTGGATCAAGTTGAAGGAACCCCAATTACATATCGTAAAAGAGATCCCAAAGCACAATCATCTAACTTCTTTTGGAAATTGGTTAACGATTCTCCAAATAGAGCTTCAGGATCCCCTTTGATTAATTCAGTTCCTCTCTCATCTCCTAGTTCAAACCTAAACACAAACTTACCGAATCCAATGGCTGGAACGAACTCTGGAAACTAGAATGTTTCTCCTCCACAAGCTCCTAGGATTTTTGGAAGAAAGGCAAAACCATCTCCTTTAGACTTTTCCCAAATCCAGGGTGCACCCCATGACATGCCTGAAAAGTATTTTGAAAAGGTTCCCAGATTTGATGGAGTATTTGCTATATCAATCGAAGACCACATTGATAAAGTATGGGAACACATGGAAGCATATGGAGCATCTGAGGAAGATGTGTTCATGAGGGGTCTCCTGGCATCTTTGGAAGGAGATGTTAGGAAGTGGTTTGACAGGTTGCCTGCCTCATCCATTGATGGGTATGAAAACTTTGTCAACAAGCTAAATAGTGAGTGGTCCTGAAAGTTAGATCGGAAATTCCTCTTACATCAACTTTTTGACATTAAGAAGAGAGAAAATGAAACAATCCATGAGTTTAATATAAGATTCGACAAGACTGTAGCTGTTATCCCTGAAAAAATTAGACCAAAAGACCAAGCAGTTGTGATTCACTACTTGAATGCTTTTGAGGGATGGGTTGTGTTATCACACCATAGTAGCAGGGCTACTATTCTTGTACAGCAGATATCTGCACATTCCAGAGCTTCCTTTATTCCAGAGCATGGCTATATATTTTGGATCACTCATGATCAGAGCAGTACATTATTCAGATTTTATGACCTTGTGTCAAGGCTGAGCCTTGAGAGTTCAGATTTGATGACTGATGTGACCACTTATCCCATTACAGTTTCAGTTCAGTGCCTAGAGATGTATTTCAGCAGTGTTTCAGATGATGCATGATGATGATTATTATGATGATGTTATGGATATGTTCTCACTGACTGTGGATTATTATCTTGTTGATTTAGTCATGATCATGGCATGTGCTTGGTATATTATTCCTGATGTGGCAAACTATTTAAAATGAACTGTAAATCATAAAATGGACAATTGCTTGCACTTTTAGGTCATTTAACAAAACTTACTGGTATTTCACCTTACATAGACATGGTCTTTCCCGACACTGGTTGTCTGCTAGTGTAGGCTCCATATTCACTTGTCTCCATCCATACATGACCTTCCTGTTTGACTTTAAACCTTGACTTGTCTCATTTGACTTTCTGATACCGAGGACTTCCCCATTTTTCTACCTCTGTGTTTGGACCGCATCCCTGTTTATTCAGTGTCTCGGCTCTGAGTTGGTGACAGAACTTGCCTTTGGTGAGTTGGATTGTAGGCCTAAATCATTCTGGTCGGTTGTCCCGATGTTTGGCATTGGCTCGAACTCCCCCTAGTCACTTGAGATGTTGTTGGCTAAAACTGAAAGCTCATGTTCTACCTATGGAAACTAAAAAATTCGCCCATGGAAACAAAAAAAGGGCAAGAGCAATGAAAAGCTAAAAATACTCCTCGAAGAGTATAAGAAAGGTCCAAAAAGCAATGGTTCTTAAAAGTTATATCTAAACAATTGCTGACCTTATAAATATGTGAAAAACATGCCCTGGATGCAAGCTGCAACTAGTTGTGCTTCTCAGCACATCTGAAATCCGAAGGGTTATGTAGGCCAAAAAGGCCATGGAAGTAAAATTGAATGATCCTAATGAACCTGGATCAACTTGATGTAGACATGATGCCTAAGTTGAATAAGCACTCTCTAAACAACTTATCCATTTGTGAGGCACAGCCATCCCCCGTGTTCTTTTGTCCAACACAGAGTTTGTAGCTTCCCCCTTTCTCCCAGTCCAAAGTATTTTTGAGTTAAGTTAGACAAGTCAAACCCTTGGCCCAACCTTGCTCCTAGCCTTCATCCTTCACTAGCAGTTTGACCATGTCCAATGGGTGAGTTTGTCATTTGAACTATTGTGCAAGTAATTTTATATAACCACGGAATATGTTAACTTGATTAATGCCACTGAATGGAATTTATACTTTGAGCTTAGCTGTGGGAATGATTAGAGAAACATTGTCTTAGTCTACTGATGAGATTTATCCTTGATTATATATTCTTGGGATCTGTGATGATGTGGACCATGTATGGATGATTATTGATAATGATTTATGGTCCCACATGTTTGATGATGATATCATATGATGGACACATGATGCAGATGATGTTTGATCCAGTTCAGCAGGTTATTATTATTTCAGATCAGCAGATTATACATTGTCCATATATGGTGGACCCTACAGCTGGCCCATTAGGGCAACCCATGATGTATGAGTACTCATTCCTAGTGGATTTGGGTCTTCTGGATCCATTGAGACACTTATCTTTCAGTTTCGGGCACTTCTGACAGTGATTGATGCAGTTTTACACTTGTTGACCAGATTTGGGGCTGATTTCCCAGCCTGAGCAGCAGGGGCCCCGAGAGGTCAGTTCACCTAGGGCGCTGATGATGGAGGGGGTGGTCCAGCCACTTGTTATTACCATTTATCCCCCCTTCCGGGGAGCCTGGTGGGCTCAGATGGACAGCGCTAGCACCCTAGGAGGCAGTTTTGGCACTCTCACAGTTCCCGAGGCAGTTAAAAAATGGGAAAAGGTGGTCACTGAGGAAATCGATTTGGGCAATTGAGGCAAGGTTTTGGCATTTGGTTTTCACAGAGGTCTTCCAGGGTGGCATCACTACCTTCCAGCCAATTTTCACCACGTGGGTATGCCCGGATTGATCACAGGAGGACATTTACTGCTTGACCGTCATGGATTCTGAGGACAGTTTTGGTCATTTTTATTATATTGGACATATTTTATTATTTTTATTGTGCCTTGGGGATGAGCTAGTAAGGATTAAAACCTCCTAGCCCCACCATGAGCTTATATTGTTATGTCCTAGTCACCATGAGGTGGATTTTGATGCTTATATTTTCTCTTGTGGATGACGTTACCCCTTATTGTACCTTTTTAGTGGGGGCGCTATCATTATATGGGTGATCCATGTGATATATGGTTATGATTTATTGTTAACCATTGATTAGATCTTGAGATCTTTTAATCTTAGCCACTTATGTAAAAAGTGGTTATGATTGTACTCTCTCCCCATCCTATTTAAGGAGGGAGCCTCTCATTGTAAAATTCATCTAGAGAGATTTTTGGCTCTTGGTTCTTGGAATAAAATTTCTATCTTTTGGAGTACATGCTTGGATTGGAGTGAATGTTGGTTGTTTCAATTGTAAATGCTATTGTCCATTGCACTGGAGGATCTATTGTAGCTATTTTGCATATTTGCCATAGTTTATTTGCAGGTTGAGAGGGCGACTTTGACAAGTGCGAATTGGTGGGGAGGCTTGCCCTTCAAGCTTGGAAGAAGTCGTTTTGGGTTTGACAGGGAGTAGTTTTGCCTTTGTGTCAACTATTCTATGTTTTTCTCTCTCTTGTTTGTATCTACCTTCAATTTGTTAAACTGATTGATGCTTTGCTCCTTGGCTTGACAGGTTAGAAGGAATTACATGTGGCTTGAAAAATTCGATTTGGCAAGAGGGCTTCAACAATTCTCCATTTGATCTTTGGCAAAGTAATCCTCGTCTCAACTAGCATTCATCTCTTCATCCAGGTATGTTCCAAGAGGTATGATCTTCTCTTCCTTGAATCTTCCATAATTTCTAGATCACAAAAACCCTAATCAAATCAAAACCCTTGTTTTTTTTTTTTGGTATTTTTCAGATCTACTTAGATCTAGCATTGTTCTTGAAGAAATATTGAAAACCCACCTCTATAGCATCCACCCCTAGTTGGATCTATAGTTTGGTGGTGATTGGCTAAGAATTTACCCACTTTTCAAGACAAAAAGCCCTCCTTGACCCAAATCGCACTTCCTAGAGAGAGGCTTGTTGGGCTAGATCTAGCACATGGGTAGGTGAGATCTCACTTGATTTGCACTCTAGACATTTAATAACCTAAACCCATATCCTTACTTTGGTGAAAACTACCTTGTGGACATCTCTCCATGTTTTAAGGGGTTGAAACCCCCTTTTGATCTTCTTGGTACCTTAAAACTTAGATCTACTAAGATCTAGCCATTGGATTCACTTGAAACTTTGAAGATACATAGATCGGGGTACTAACATCCCGGATCTACATTTTGGTGGCCATTGGATTTAATTTGGTCCACCAAAACCCATTTTTGGACCCTCCTTGAGCAAATCGCACCCCCTTGATTTTTTTGAGTTGGTCCACTTCTAGGAAGTGGGTGTTTGAGATTTTCGTGGATTTGGAATGCCCATGCCTTGAAACCTAGGTCTATACTGTCCTTTCGTCAAGATCTGCCTTGGGGATTGCATTCCTTGTTTTAAGGGATTGTGGTCCACTTTTGGTCATCTTTTAAAAACCTAGATCTAGTAAGATCCAACCATTGGATCTCATTCAACCCACTTGACTTGGCTTCTAGGTGTCCCGATCTACACTTTGACATCCTTCTTGACTCCATTAGCCCATCCAACAAGGCACTAATCCTTCTCCAAGCAAGGCGCACTTCTTGGGATTAGTGTCAAACCCTAGATCTAGTACATGGGTAATCCTAGAACCAACTCCAACTTATAGATCTAGCCTAGATCTAACCTATAGTACCATACTCACACCTAACTTCACCTTGTGGGTCCATCTAGAACCATTTCACACTTCCCAAGAAACTAGACCCACTTGTGCAAACACATGGTACTATACCTAGTAATCATACCCCATCATGTGGCCTAAACCATACATAGGTTGAAACACTAATTATCCATTACACCACCTTCAACCATTCCTTAACTCTTAGGCCCACTTAGCCTTGCATTGGTTTCCGTAACTCATCATTTACCTACCCTTAGAAACCTTTGTTTGGATCCAATCAACTGTGATTGGGATATAGGGTCTCCCCCTTGGTCTAGTTACACTTTGACCTAAAGCGAAGAGTGCCTCGGTTGACGTGACTCCCACATTGCATTGGGAACTGTTATCACACCATAGTAGCAGGGCTACTATTCTTGTACAGCAGATATCTGCACATTCCAGAGCTTCCTTTATTCCAGAGCATGGCTATATATTTTGGATCACTCATGATCAGAGCAGTACATTATTCAGATTTTATGACCTTGTGTCAAGGCTGAGCCTTGAGAGTTCAGATTTGATGACTGATGTGACCACTTATCCCATTACAGTTTCAGTTCAGTGCCTAGAGATGTATTTCAGCAGTGTTTCAGATGATGCATGATGATGATTATTATGATGATGTTATGGATATGTTCTCACTGACTGTGGATTATTATCTTGTTGATTTAGTCATGATCATGGCATGTGCTTGGTATATTATTCCTGATGTGGCAAACTATATAAAATGAACTGTAAATCATAAAATGGACAATTGCTTGCACTTTTAGGTCATTTAACAAAACTTACTGGTATTTCACCTTACATAGACATGGTCTTTCCCGACACTAGTTGTCTGCTAGTGTAGGCTCCATATTCACTTGTCTCCATCCATACATGACCTTCCTGTTTGACTTTAAACCCTGACTTGTCTCATTTGACTTTCTGATACCGAGGACTTCCCCATTTTTCTACCTCTGTGTTTGGACCGCATCCCTGTTTATTCAGTGTCTCGGCTCTGAGTTGGTGACAAAACTTGCCTTTGGTAAGTTGGATTGTAGGCCTAAATCATTCTGGTCGGTTGTCCTGATGTTTGGCATTAGCTCGAACTCCCCCTAGTCACTTGAGATGTTGTTGGCTAAAACTGAAAGCTCATGTTCTACCTATGGAAACTAAAAAATTCGCCCATGGAAACAAAAAAGGGCAAGAGCAATGAAAAGCTAAAAATACTCCTCGAAGAGTATAAGAAAGGTCCAAAAAGCAATGGTTCTTAAAAGTTATATCTAAACAATTGCTGACCTTATGAATATATGAAAAACATGCCCTGGATGCAAGCTGCAACTAGTTGTGCTTCTCAGCACATCTGAAATCCGAAGGGTTATGTAGGCCAAAAAGGCCATGGAAATAAAATTGAATGATCCTAATGAACCTGGATCAACTTGATGTAGACATGATGCCTAAGTTGAATAAACACTCTCTAAACAACTTATCCATTTGTGAGGCACAGCCATCCCCCGTGTTCTTTTGTCCAGCACAGAGTTTGTAGCTTCCCCTTTCTCCCAGTCCAAAGTATTTTTGAGTTAAGTCAGACAAGTCAAACCCTTGGCCCAACTTTGCTCCTAGCCTTCATCCTTCATTAGCAGTTTGACCATGTTCAATGGGTGAGTTTGTCATTTGAACTATGGTGCAAGTAATTTTATATAATCACGGAATATGCTAACTTGATTAATGCCACTGAATGGAATTTATACTTTGAGCTTAGATGTGGGAATGATTAGAGAAACATTGTCTTAGTCTACTGATGTGATTTATCCTTGATATTATATTCTTGGGATCCGTGATGATGTGGACCATGTATGGATGATTATTGATGATGATTTATGGTCCCACATGTTTGATGATGATGTCATATGGACATATGATGCAGATGATGTTTGATCCAGTTCAGCAGGTTTATTATTATTTCAGATCAGCAGATTATACATTGTCCATATATGGTGGACCCTACAGCTGGCCCATTAGGGAAACCCAGGGTGTATGAGTACTCATTCCTAGTGGATGTGGGTCTTCTGGATCCATTGAGACACTTATCTTTCAGTTCCGGGCACTTCTGACAGTGATTGATGCAGTTTTACACTTGTTGACCAGATTTGGGGCTGATTTCCCAGCCTGAGCAGCAGGGTCCCCGAGAGGCCAGTTCACCTAGGGCGCTGATGATGGAGGGGGTGGTCCAGCCACTTGTTATTACCATTTACCCCCCCTCCCGGAGAGCCTGGTGGGCTCAGATGGACAGCGCTAGCACCCTAGGAGGCAATTTTGGCACTTTCACAGTTCCCGAGGCAGTAAAAAAATGGGATAAAGTGGTCACTGAGGAAATCGATTTGGGCAATTGAGGCAAGGTTTTGGCATTTGGTTTTCACAGAGGTCTTCCAGGGTGGCATCACTACCTTCCAGCCATTTTTCACCATGTGGGTATGCCCGGATTGATCACAGGAGGACATTTACTGCTTGACTGTCATGGATTCTGAGGACAGTTTTGGTCATTTTTTATATTGGACATATTTTATTATTTTATTGTGCCTTGGGGATGAGCTAGTAAGGATTAAAACCTCCTAGCCCCACCATGAGCTTATATTGTTATGTCCTAGTCACCATGAGGTGGATTTTGATGCTTATAGTTTCTCTTGTGGATGACGTCACCCCTCATTGTACCTTTTTAGTGGGGGCGCTATCATTATGTGGGTGATCCATGTGATATATGGTTATGATTTATTATTAGCCATTAATTATGTTGTGAGATCTTTTAATCTCAACCACTCATTTCAAAAAGTGGTTTTGAGATCTAGGGTTTTGGTCTTTATTATCCTATATAAGGAGGAGACCCCCTCATTGTAAAAATCATCTAGAGATTTTTGGCTCTTGGCTCTTGGAATAAAATTTCTATCTTTTGGAGTACATGCTTGGATTGGAGTGGATGTTGGTTGTTTCGATTGTAAATGCTATTGTCCATTGCACTGGAGGATCTTTTGTAGCTATCTTGCGTATTTGCCATACTTTATTTGCAGGTTGAGAGGGCGACTTTGACAAGTGCGAATTGGTGGGGAGGCTTGCCCTTCAAGCTTGGAAGAAGTCGTTTTGGGTTTGACAGGGAGTGGTTTTGCCTTTGTGTCAACTATTCTATGTTTTTCTCTCTCTTGCTTGCATCTACCTTCAATTTGTTAAACTAATTGATGCTTTGCTCCTTGGCTTGACAGGTTAGAAGGAATCTCATGTGGCTTGGAAAAATCGATTTGGCAAGAGGGCTTCAACAATTCTCCATTTGATCTTTGGCAAAGTAATCCTCGTCTCAACTAGCATTCATCTCTTCATCCAGGTATGTCCCAAGAGGTATGATCTTCTCTTCCTTGAATCTTCCATAATTTCTAGATCACAAAAACCCTAATCAAATTAAAACCCTTGTTTTTTGGTATTTCTTAGATCTACTTAGATCTAGCCCTCCTTTTGAAAAGATATTGAAAACCCACCTCTATACGATCCACCCCTAGTTGGATCTATAGTTTGGTGGTGATTGGCTAAAAATTGACACACTTTTCAATGTAAAAAGCCTTCTTGAACCTAAATCGATTTTCCTAAGAGAAGCTTGTTGGGCATGATCTAGCACATGGGTATATGAGATCCCACTTGATTTGACATCTAGACATTTGATAACATATACCCATATCCTTACTTTGGTGAAAACTACCTTGTGGACATCTCTCCATGTTTTAAGGGGTTGAAACCCCCTTTTGACCTTCTTGGCATCTTAAAACTTAGATCTACTAAGATCTAGCCATTGGATTCACTTGAAACTTTGAAGGAACATAGATCGGGGTACTAACATCCCGGATCTACATTTTGGTGGCCATTGGAGTTGGTTTGGTCCACCAAAACCCATTTTTGGACCCTCCTTGAGCAAATCTCACCCCCTTGTTTTTTTGAGTTGGTCCACTTCTAGGAAGTGGGTGTTTGAGTTATTCGTGGATTTGGAATGCCCATGCCTTGAAACCTAGGTCTACACTGTCTGTTTGTCAAGATCCGCCTTGGGGATTGCATTCCTTGTTTTAAGGGATTTGGGTCCACTTTTGGTCATCACTTAAAAAAAATTAGATCTAGTAAGATCCAACCATTGGATCTCATTCAAACCACTTGACTTGGCTTCTAGGTGTCCCGATCTATATTTTGACATCCTTCTTGACCCCATTAGCCCATCCAACAAGGCACTAGTCCTTCTCCAAGCAAGTCGCACTCCTTGGGATTTGTGTCAAACCCTAGATCTAGTACATGGGTAATCCTAGAACCAACTCAGACTTATAGATCTAGCCTAGATCTAACCTATAGTACCAACCTCATACCTAACTTCACCTTGTGGGTCCACCTAGAACCATTTCACGCTTCCCAAGAAAACAAGACCCACTTGTGAAAACACATAGGTACTATACCTAGTAATCATACCCCACCATGTGGCCTAAACCATACATAGGTTGAAACACTAACTATCCATTACACCACCTTCAACCATTCCTTAACCATTAGGTCCACTTAGCCTTGCACTGGTTTCCGTAACTCATCATTTACCTACCCTTAGAAACCTTTGTTTGGGTCCAATCAACTGTGATTGGGGTATAGGGTCTCCCCCTTGGTCTAGTTACACCTTGACCTAAAGCGAAGAGTGCCTCGGTTGACGTGACTCCCACCTTGCCTTGGGAACCGTGGCATCTCTTGGGTCACCTCTTTAGTTGCCTGTCTCCTCTACCGTCCCGGATGGGATACCTCTAGGGGCAACTACAAGTTGTGTGATAACAGGAACCGTGGCATCTCTTGGGTCACCTCTTTAGTTGCCTGCCTCCTCTACCGTCCCGGATGGGATACCTCTAGGGGCAACTACAAGTTGTGTGATAACATTTTTGGCGCCGTTGCCGGGGAAGGTAGAGGCCTACCCTGGTTCGACAATTATTTTCAAGCCTTACTCCCCTCTCTTTGCCAACATTAACATTTTTGGCGCCGTTGCCGGGGAGGTAGAGGCCTACCTTGGTTCATACACACCTTTGTGTCTCATTCTCTCCCTGCACTTTAAACGACATACATCTTGGTAGAAGAGTTTAAAATCTACCTGGCGACTCCTAATCGTGACTCCGCTGAGGAGCGAGCTCATAGTCATCCTTACAACACACGAAGTAAATCAAATCCAAATCAATTGGAAGGAACCCCACTCACATATCACAAAAGAGATCCTAAAACCCAATCAACTAATTTCTTGTGGAAACTTGTTAACTCAGGTTCTCCAAACCGTATCTTAGGTTCCCCTTTGTTCAATCCGGTTCCTCCTTTATCACCTAATCACAACTCTAGTTCAAGCCCAATCAATCCAATGGCAGGACAAGGTCAGTCAAACTCCGGTATCAACAACCAAAACAACCCTCCTGTTGCTCGTGCTTTTGGTTATAAGGCTAGAGCTTCTCCCTTAGACTTTTCTCAGATCTTGGGTGCTCCCCATAGTATGCCAGACAAGTACTTTGAAAAGATCCCAAAATTCAATGGCAACTGTGCCACCTCTTTTGAGGACCACATAGACAATGTTTGGGCTCATATGGAAGCTTATGGGGCTGAAAAAGAGGATGTGTTTATTAGGGGTCTCTTTGCATCCTTGGAAGGTGATGCTCGCAAATGGTTTGACCGCTTGCCTGCATCATCAATCAATGGGTATGATGTATTCACCGATAAACTCAAGCAAGAGTGTTCAGTCAAGTTAGATGGGCGTTTCCTTTTACACCAACTTTTTGACATCAAAAAGAAAGAGAATGAGTCTGTCCATGAGTTTAACCAACGCTTTGACAAGACTGTTGCCAACATCCCAAGTAACATAAGGCCCCTTGACCAAGCCATCTTGATCCATTACCTTAATGCTTATGAGGGTTACTTGGGTTACCATCTAAAGGACAAAGACCCTAGTAGTTTGAAGATAGCCCAAGACAATGCTAAGAAAGCTGAGGCAAATGCTGCCTCCATGGGAAAACAAAACTTCTTTGACCTAATTAGTGGACCTTCTTCCTCCAGATCTGAGCCTAAGTTTAAGAAGAGTAAGGAACCTGTTATCACACAACTTGTAGTTGCCCCTAGAGGTATCCCATCCGGGACGGTAGAGGAGACAGGCAACTAAAGAGGTGACCTAAGAGATGCCACGGTTCCCAATGCAATGCGGGAGTCACGTCAACCGAGGCACTCTTCGCTTTAGGTCAAGGTATAACTAGACCAAGGGGGAGACCCTATACCCCAATCACAGTTGATTGGACCCAAACAAAGGTTTCAAAGGGTGAATGAATGATGAGTTACGGAAACCAATGCAAGGCTAAGTGGACCTAATGTTTAAGGTATGGTTGAAGGTGGTATCATGGATAGTTAGTGTTTCAACCTATGTATGGTTTAGGCCACTTGATGGGGTATGATTGCTAAGTATAGTACCATGTGTTTACATAAGTGGGTCTTGTTGCCTTGGGAAGTGTGAAATGGTTCTAGGTGGGTCCACAAGGTGAAGTTAAGTGTGAAGATGGTACTATAGGCTAGATCTAGGTTAGATCTACAAGTTAGAGTTGGTTCTAGGGTTACCCATGTGCTAGATCTAGGGTTTGACACTAATCCCAAGAAGTGCGCCTTGCTTGGAGGAGGACTAGTGCCTTGTTGGATGGGCTAATGGGGTCAAGAAGGATGTCAAAGTGTAGATCGGGACACCTAGAAGCCAAGTCAAGTGGTTTTGTTGAGATCCAATGGTTGGATCTTACTAGATCTAGGTTTTTAAGTGATGACCAAAGTGGACCACAATTCCTTAAAACAAGGAATGCAATCCCCAAGGTAGATCGGGACAAAAGGACAGTCTAGACCTAGGTTTCAAGGCATGGGCATTCCAAATCTCTGAAAATCTCAAACACCCACTTCCTAGAAGTGGTCCAACTCAAAACTCCCAAGGGGTGCGACTTTCTCAAGGAGAGGCAAAAAGTGGGTTTGGTGGACCATGCCAAGTCCAATGGCCACCAAAGTGTAGATCCGGGGTGCTAGTACCCCGATCTATGTTCCTTCAAAGTTTCAAATGAATCCAATGGGTAGATCTTGGTAGATCTAGGTTTTAAGGTGCCAAGAAGGTCAAAGGGGGTTTTAACCCCTCAAAACATGGAGAGATGTCCACAAGGTAGTTTTCACCAAAGTAAGGATATGGGTATGTGTTATCAAGTGTCTAGTTGTCAAATCAAGCGGGATCTCACATACCCATGTGCTAGATCTAGCCCAACAAGCCTCTCTCAAGGAAGTGCGCTTTAGATCAAGGAGAGCTTTTTTGTTTTAGAAAATGGGTCAATTCTTAGCCAATCACCACCAAACTATAGATCCAACTAGGGGTGGATGCTATAGAGGTGGGTTTTCAATATCTTTTCAAATTGAGGGCTAGATCCAAGTAGATCTAAGAAATACCAAAAACAGGGGTTTTAATTTGATTAGGGTTTTTGTGATCTAGAAATTATGGAAGATTCAAGGAAGAGAAGATCATACCTCTTGGGACATACCTGGATGAAGAGATGAATGCTAGTTGAGACGAGGATTACTTTGCCAAAGATCAAATGGAGAATTGTTGAAGCCCTCTTGCCAAATCGATTTTCCAAGCCACATGTGATTCCTTCTAACCTGTCAAGCCAAGGAGCAAAGCATCAATTAGTTTAACAAATTGAAGGTAGATGCAAGTAAGAGAGAGAAAAACATAGAATAGTTGACACAAAGGCAAAACCACTCCCTGTCAAACCCAAAAACGACTTCTTCCAAGCTTGAAGGGCAAGCCTCCCCACCAATTCGCACTTGTCAAAGTCGCCCTCTCAACCTGCAAATAAAGTATGGCAAATACGCAAGATAGCTACAATAGATCCTCCAGTGCAATGGACAATAGCATTTACAATCGAAACAACCAACATCCACTCCAATCCAAGCATGTACTCCAAAAGATAGAAATTTTATTCCAAGAGCCAAGAGCCAAAAATCTCTAGATGAATTTTACAATGAGGGGGTCTCCTTCTTATATAGGATAATAAAGACCAAAACCCTAGATCTCAAAACCACTTTTTGAAATGAGTGGTTGAGATTAAAAGATCTCACAACATAATCAATGGCTAAGATGAATCCATAACATAATATCACATGGATCACTCAACATAACAATAGCGCCCTCACTAAATGGTACAATAGAGGGTGACGTCATCCCACAAGAGGGGTATAAAGTACAATAATCCACCCCATGATGACTAGGACATGATAAAATAAGCACATGGTGGGGCTAGGAGGTATAAATCCTTGCTAGCTCACCCCAAGGCACAATGAAATAATAAAAATATGTCCAATATAATAATAATGACCAAAACTGTCCTCAGAATCCATGACAGTCGAGCAGTAAATGTCCTCCTGTGATCAATCTGGAGATACCCACATGGTGAAAAATGACTGGAAGATAGTGAGATGAACCTGGAATACCTCTGTGAAAACCAAATGCCAAAACCTTGCCTCAATTGCCCAAATCGATTTCCTCAGTGACCACTTTATCCCATTTTTTAACTGCCTCGGGAACTGTGAAAGTGCCAAAACTGCCTCCTAGGGTGCTAGCGCTGTCCATCTGAGCCCACCAGGCTCTCCGGGAGGGGGGATAAATGGTAATAACAAGTGGCTGGACCACCCCCTCCATCATCAGCGCCCTAGGTGAACTGGCCTCTCGGGGCCCCTGCTGCTCAGGCTGGGAAATCAGCCCCAAATCTGGTCAACAAGTGTAAAACTGCATCAATCACTGTCAGAAGTGCCCGGAACTGAAAGATAAGTGTCTCAATGGATCCAGAAGACCCAAATCCACTAGGAATGAGTACTCATACACCCTGGGTTGCCCTAATGGGCCAGCTGTAGGGTCCACCATATATGGACAATGTATAATCTGCTGATCTGTAATAATAATAACCTGCTGAACTGGATCAAACATCATCTGTATCATATGTCCATCATATGATATCATCATCAAACATGTGGGACCATAAATCATCACCAATAATCATCATACATGGTCCACATCATCACGGATCCCAAGAATATATATAATCAAGGATAAATCACATCAGTAGACTAAGACAATGCTTCTTTAATCACTTCATAGCTAAGCTCAAAGTATAAATTCCATTCAGTGGCATTAATCAAGTTAACATATTCCGTGATAATATAAAATTACTTGCACCCTAGTTCAAATGACAAACTTACCCATTGGACATGGTCAAACTGCTAGTGAAGGATGAAGGCTAGGAGCAAGGTTGGGCCAAGGGTTTGACTTGTCTAACTTAACTCAAAAATACTTTGGACTGGGAGAAGGGGGAAGCTACAAACTCTGTGCCGGACAAAAGAACACGGGGGATGGCTGTGCCTCACAAATGGATAAGTTGTTTAGAGAGTGCTTATTCAACTTAGGCATCATGTCTACATCAAGTTGATCCAAGTTCATTAGGATCATTCAATTTATTTCCATGGCCTTTTTGGCCTACATAACCCTTCGGATTGCAGATGTGCTGAGAAGCACAACTAGTTGCAGCTTGCATCCAGGGCATGTTTTTTATATATTCACAAGGTCAGCAATTGTTTAGATATAGCTTTTAAGAACTATTGCTTTTTGGACCTTTCTTATACTCTTCGAGGAGTATTTTTAGCTTTTCATTGCTCTTTCCCTTTTTTGTTTCCATGGGCGAATTTATTTAGTTTCCACAGGTAGAACATGAGCTTTCAGTTTTAGCCAACAACATCTCAAGTGACTAGGGGGAGTTCGAGCCAATGCCAAACATCGGGACAACCGACCAGAATGATTTAGGCCTACAATCCAACTTACCAAAGGCAAGTTCTGTCACCAACTTAGAGCCGAGACACTAGATAAACAGGGATGTGGTCCAAACACAGAGGTAGAAAAATAGGGAAGTCCTCAGTATCAGAAAGTCAAATGAGACAAGTCAGGGTTTAAAGTCAAACAGGAAGGTCATGTATGGATGGAGATAGGTGAGTATGGAGCCTACACTAGCAGACAACTGGTGTCGGGAAAGACCATGTCTATGTAAGGTGAGATACCAGTAAGTTTTGTTAAATGACCTAAAAGTGCAAGCAATTGTCCATTTTATGATTTACAGTTCATTTTAAGTAGTTTGCCACATCAGGAATAATATACCAAGCACATGCTATAATCATGACTAAATCAACAAGCTAATAATCCACATTCAGTGAGAACATATCCATAGATCATACAACATCATCATAATAGCAATCATCATGCATCATCTGAAACACTGCTGAACTATATCTCTAGGCACTGAACTGAAACTGTAATGGGATAAGTGGTCACATCAGTCATCAAATCTGAACTCTCTAGGCTCAGCCTTGACACAAGGTCATACAATATCTGAATAATGTACTGCTCTGATCATGAGTGATCCAATATATATAGCCATGCTCTGGAATAAATGAAGCTCTGGAATGTGCAGATATCTGCTGTACAAGAATAGTAGCCCTGCTACTATGGTGTGATAACATCTGGCTCCAGCTGGGACAAGTGCTCTAAGGGAGAGAGCGCTTGAGAACCTCAGAATCTCTGGTCTCGAACACCTCTGCATCAATCTTCAATCCAGCACTGCACCATCCTTGCTTTCAGCCTTTATCTTGCACCTGTTCCTGCTCTCACAAAAACTAGAATACCATCATGGAGCATGTATGGGATAAAAATAAAACTGAACTGAAATATAATCTAAAGCATGAACTTGAAAAACTAACATGGCATATATCATTATCATTTTATTTACTGTGCAGGAGGAAAGGAGTACATTCTTAATTCAGGCAAATCTCAACCAGCACAGGCAGCCAGCTATATAAATGCTAACTATAATTTCTTAAATGCATGCAGGAGAAGAGAAAAGCTTAGGAAGGAGCAAGACTCAACTCAGGCAGAAAAAGAAAAACGAGACAATACTCAGCACACAAAAAAAAGAAAAATCACACAAATCCTACTGCTCAAGTGAGCTTATTCAGAACCTACCTAATCTAAACATGCAAGGCAAGGTAAGGAAGGTCAGGGATAATAATCCCTTAGCTCCCTTTGATTTATAGGGAGTAAGATGCGTTGGCCAGTCCCAGTGGTGAGAAAACACATCTCATCAATGCAGCGCTCAACAGTAAGTGGTCCAACCCAAAAGTCACCTGATCCTCTCGATCGTATATGAAATAAATCATTAGGTATTACAACCTTATCACCAATTTCAAACCTTTGGTGATTTACAGATTGAGGGATGACTTCAATAACATGTTCAGGAAAAGGTTGGATATCAGAAGTGCATTGAGGTTGAGGTGTAACTATACTTGAATTCCTATTGGGAGGAATTTCAAATCTGGGAGGTCCACCGTCTAAAGGTACAACTACACTACCAATCAAGACTTCTCCTACAGTTCCCCTAGGAGGACTTTCTTCTAGTGGGTGAATGATACTTTTTTGTGTTTCCCCTATGGTCAAAAGGTCAGTATCAACATCCTTATTTACTTCAGCTTGGGTTAAGGGTGGAGGGCTTTGATTTTCACTACTTCCGCTACTACCCTCTCCTGATGGGATAGGAATGGTCATGTTCTCTAAAAATGCCAAATGGTCATCAGAAATGGGACTATGAACTGTGTTAGGTGCACTGTGATTGCTCGTATTCAAAGGTGTTGGTGAAGAATAAAGTGTGTTTGTGGAATCAATATCCTCTTCACCGCTAGGTAACTCACTAGGTAGGAGGAAACTAGGGTAGTAAGGAGGTAAGTGTGAGTCAGTGGCTTCTTCTTGAAAAAGGGCTAGATTGTTCAAAGAAAAGTCTTCCTCAGGGGCATCATGGATCAAGGCATGTTCTTGCCAACTCATAGAGTTGTCATTCACTTGCCTCAAAACCCCATCCTCTAAAGACAAATGGGACAAATGATCAGGCACATCTGCAAAGTGATAATCAACTAGTTCTTCATCATTTCCCTCGGGTGTGGGCAGGTGTGTTCCTTCATTGTTATTTGTCCAAGGAGTGATGTGAGGTAAGCCTTGTCTTCCTCTTTCTGTGTTAAGGTCAACTAGGAAAAGCCACTCATGTACAGTCCTAGGTATATACTCACCCCTTCTAATTTGATCAAAGTTATCTTCCGAAGTGTTTAGCCGAGTAGGATGTGCAGGTTGGTCAACGTTTGGCCCTACACTATTGGGTTGGTTCGAGGTCCTAAGGTTTTCTGATACAACACCCCGAATGGATTGGGGGTCAACCTCAATAATTCTTTCTTCTTCCATGCTAGGATCATCATCATGACCACCCATGACCATAAAGATACCCTCTGGTAATAACTCACCCTCACCAAAAGTGTTTCTCACGCCATCCTCATAATTTTCAAGATGTCCATCATAAAATGGCTCCCGATACACCCTAACCAAAGACCCATCAGAGTTGGGGATGGTGGCATACGACAAGTCCATCTGAAGATGTCCCCCTAGCCCAGCGGACCACTTCCTACAAAGGAGCATGCCATAGGCTGGAGGGAGATCTATGACTACTATATCCATCAGCATAGATATGTCGGGGCACGAAAACAGGTCAGCTCTCAGGTTTTTGATCAAGCCAAAGACTTTGACTGGTTTAGAGTCAATCCCACAAACGTTCCCATAAGGTCTAGTTATCTTTAGTCCCATAGCTTCCATGACTTGTAAAGGCATCACATTCATGGAGGCACCAGAATCCAACATACAGTTATGAAGGAGGAGATCACCTATGCGTAGTGTAAGGTAAAATGGTTGATGACCCCCATTCTTCCTCTCATATAAGGCAGTTTGGATGTTAATGGGAGGGTCATCCTCTTCCTCAACCACATCACAAGGTGCTGGGTTTTGAGAAGATGAATCCTCACCACTAGTCGTGGCTGTCTCAGGGATACTCTCGAAAAACTCTACCACTTGTTCTTTTATCGAAGGGATTTTCATTAGCTCAGTGAGTGGAATGTTATGCATAACTTTGTCTAACTCTCTTTCGATGTTGATATCAAAGTCATATTCAGGCAAAGGGCAAGGCTCACTTACTGGACTAGGCAACTCTTTGTTTTTCTTTTCGCTAAAAGGCATAGGCTTTTGGCCATCCTTCCTTCGTTGATAAGTTTTATAGGGTGTTTGATCACTATTGACTTGTTCAGTAGCATAGATGGGACCAATAGGGTTTGTTTCTTCTATGGTGTTTTCTTCATGATCAATCAGGCTTCTTCCAAAGTCTTTGTCAAATTTTAAGTCATCAACCCAATTAATGTTCTTTGGAGAATCCGGAGTATCATCACCATGGGTGGTATACTCAGGATCTCCCAACTTCTGCTCTTCAGACCAGTTTATGATGGGAGGTTCTTGATTCATAGGGTTTCTTCTATCTCCCTCATTAGGTTTCTTTTGTTGATTCCAATAAGGTTTAGGACCATAGGGCTGCCTATATCTATCCCCTTCTCTGTTCTTGGCTAGGTCCCTAGTTAGGAGAGTTAAGTTTTTCATCATTTCATGCATACTCTCCATCATTTCATTTGGATCCTTGCTAGGTTCCTTACTCTTCTTAAACTTAGGCTCAGATCTAGAGGAAGAAGGTCCACTAATTAGGTCAAAGAAGTTTTGTTTTCCCATGGAGGCAGCATTTGCCTCAGCTTTCTTGGCATTGTCTTGTGCTTCCTTCAAATTGTTAGGGTCTTTGTCCTTTAGGTGGTAACCCAGGTAACCTTCATAAGCATTAAGGTAATGGATCAAGATGGCTTGGTCAAGGGGCCTTATGTTACTTGGGATGTTGGCAACAGTCCTATCAAAGCGTTGGTTAAACTCATGGACAGACTCATTCTCCTTCTTTTTGATGTCAAAAAGTTGGTGTAAAAGGAAACGCCCATCTAACTTGACTGACCACTCTTGCTTGAGTTTATCGGTGAATACATCATACCCATTGATTGATGATGGAGGCAAACGGTCAAACCATTTGCGAGCATCACCCTCCAAGGATGCAAAGAGACCCCTAATAAACACATCCTCTTCCTCAGCCCCATATGCCTCCATATGAGCCCAAACATTGTCTATGTGGTCCTCAATAGAGGTGGCACAATTGCCATTAAATTTTGGGATCTTTTCAAAGTACTTGTCAGGCATGCTATGGGGGGCACCCAAGATCTGAGAAAAGTCTAAGGGAGAAGCTCTAGCCTTATGACCAAAAGCACGAGCAACAGGAGGGTTGTTTTGGTTGTTGATACCGGAGTTTGATTGACCTTGTCCAGCCATTGGATTGACTGGGTTTGAACTGGAATTATGATTAGGTGATAAAGGAGGAACCGGATTGAACAAAGGGGATCCTAAGGTACGGTTTGGAGAACTTGAGTTAACAAGTTTCGACAAGAAGTTAGTTGACTGTGTTCTAGGATCTCTCTTGTGATATGTGAGTGGGGTTCCTTCCAATTGATTTGGATTTGATTTACTTCGTGTGTTGTAAGGATGACTATGAGCTCGCTCCTCAGCGGAGTCACGGTTGGGAGTCGCCAGGTAGATTTTTAGGCTCTACTACCAAGAGGTATGTCGTTTAAAGTGCAGAAAGGTAGTGAGACACAAAGATGTGTTGAACCAAGGTAGGCCCCTACCTCCCCGGCAACGGCGCCAAAAATGTTAATGTTGGCAAAGAGAACGGGAGTGGAGGTTTGAAAAATATATGTCGAACCAGGGTAGGCCTCTACCTTCCCCGGCAACGGCGCCAAAAAATGTTATCACACAACTTGTAGTTGCCCCTAGAGGTATCCCATCCGGGACGGTAGAGGAGACAGGCAACTAAAGAGGTGACCTAAGAGATGCCACGGTTCTCAATGCAATGCGGGAGTCACGTCAACCGAGGCACTCTTCGCTTTAGGTCAAGGTATAACTAGACCAAGGGGGAGACCCTATACCCCAATCACAGTTGATTGGACCCAAACAAAGGTTTCAAAGGGTGAATGAATGATGAGTTACGGAAACCAATGCAAGGCTAAGTGGACCTAATGTTTAAGGTATGGTTGAAGGTGGTATCATGGATAGTTAGTGTTTCAACCTATGTATGGTTTAGGCCACTTGATGGGGTATGATTGCTAAGTATAGTACCATGTGTTTACATAAGTGGGTCTTGTTGCCTTGGGAAGTGTGAAATGGTTCTAGGTGGGTCCACAAGGTGAAGTTAAGTGTGAAGATGGTACTATAGGCTAGATCTAGGTTAGATCTACAAGTTAGAGTTGGTTCTAGGGTTACCCATGTGCTAGATCTAGGGTTTGACACTAATCCCAAGAAGTGCGCCTTGCTTGGAGGAGGACTAGTGCCTTGTTGGATGGGCTAATGGGGTCAAGAAGGATGTCAAAGTGTAGATCGGGACACCTAGAAGCCAAGTCAAGTGGTTTTGTTGAGATCCAATGGTTGGATCTTACTAGATCTAGGTTTTTAAGTGATGACCAAAGTGGACCACAATTCCTTAAAACAAGGAATGCAATCCCCAAGGTAGATCGGGACAAAAGGATAGTCTAGACCTAGGTTTCAAGGCATGGGCATTCCAAATCTCTGAAAATCTCAAACACCCACTTCCTAGAAGTGGTCCAACTCAAAACTCCCAAGGGGTGCGACTTTCTCAAGGAGAGGCAAAAAGTGGGTTTGGTGGACCATGCCAAGTCCAATGGCCACCAAAGTGTAGATCCGGGGTGCTAGTACCCCGATCTATGTTCCTTCAAAGTTTCAAATGAATCCAATGGGTAGATCTTGGTAGATCTAGGTTTTAAGGTGCCAAGAAGGTCAAAGGGGGTTTTAACCCCTCAAAACATGGAGAGATGTCCACAAGGTAGTTTTCACCAAAGTAAGGATATGGGTATGTGTTATCAAGTGTCTAGTTGTCAAATCAAGCGGGATCTCACATACCCATGTGCTAGATCTAGCCCAACAAGCCTCTCTCAAGGAAGTGCGCTTTAGATCAAGGAGAGCTTTTTTGTTTTAGAAAATGGGTCAATTCTTAGCCAATCACCACCAAACTATAGATCCAACTAGGGGTGGATGCTATAGAGGTGGGTTTTCAATATCTTTTCAAATTGAGGGCTAGATCCAAGTAGATCTAAGAAATACCAAAAACAAGGGTTTTAATTTGATTAGGGTTTTTGTGATCTAGAAATTATGGAAGATTCAAGGAAGAGAAGATCATACCTCTTGGGACATACCTGGATGAAGAGATGAATGCTAGTTGAGACGAGGATTACTTTGCCAAAGATCAAATGGAGAATTGTTGAAGCCCTCTTGCCAAATCGATTTTCCAAGCCACATGTGATTCCTTCTAACCTGTCAAGCCAAGGAGCAAAGCATCAATTAGTTTAACAAATTGAAGGTAGATGCAAGTAAGAGAGAGAAAAACATAGAATAGTTGACACAAAGGCAAAACCACTCCCTGTCAAACCCAAAACGACTTCTTCCAAGCTTGAAGGGCAAGCCTCCCCACCAATTCGCACTTGTCAAAGTCGCCCTCTCAACCTGCAAATAAAGTATGGCAAATACGCAAGATAGCTACAATAGATCCTCCAGTGCAATGGACAATAGCATTTACAATCGAAACAACCAACATCCACTCCAATCCAAGCATGTACTCCAAAAGATAGAAATTTTATTCCAAGAGCCAAGAGCCAAAAATCTCTAGATGAATTTTACAATGAGGGGGTCTCCTCCTTATATAGGATAATAAAGACCAAAACCCTAGATCTCAAAACCACTTTTTGAAATGAGTGGTTGAGATTAAAAGATCTCACAACATAATCAATGGCTAAGATGAATCCATAACATAATATCACATGGATCACTCAACATAACAATAGCGCCCTCACTAAATGGTACAATAGAGGGTGACGTCATCCCACAAGAGGGGTATAAAGTACAATAATCCACCCCATGATGACTAGGACATGATAAAATAAGCACATGGTGGGGCTAGGAGGTATAAATCCTTGCTAGCTCACCCCAAGGCACAATGAAATAATAAAAATATGTCCAATATAATAATAATGACCAAAACTGTCCTCAGAATCCATGACAGTCGAGCAGTAAATGTCCTCCTGTGATCAATCTGGAGATACCCACATGGTGAAAAATGACTGGAAGATAGTGAGATCAACCTGGAAGACCTCTGTGAAAACCAAATGCCAAAACCTTGCCTCAATTGCCCAAATCGATTTCCTCAGTGACCACTTTATCCCATTTTTTAACTGCCTCGGGAACTGTGAAAGTGCCAAAACTGCCTCCTAGGGTGCTAGCGCTGTCCATCTGAGCCCACCAGGCTCTCCGGGAGGGGGGATAAATGGTAATAACAAGTGGCTGGACCACCCCCTCCATCATCAGCGCCCTAGGTGAACTGGCCTCTCGGGGCCCCTGCTGCTCAGGCTGGGAAATCAGCCCCAAATCTGGTCAACAAGTGTAAAACTGCATCAATCACTGTCAGAAGTGCCCGGAACTGAAAGATAAGTGTCTCAATGGATCCAGAAGACCCAAATCCACTAGGAATGAGTACTCATACACCCTGGGTTGCCCTAATGGGCCAGCTGTAGGGTCCACCATATATGGACAATGTATAATCTGCTGATCTGTAATAATAATAACCTGCTGAACTGGATCAAACATCATCTGTATCATATGTCCATCATATGATATCATCATCAAACATGTGGGACCATAAATCATCACCAATAATCATGATACATGGTCCACATCATCACGGATCCCAAGAATATATATAATCAAGGATAAATCACATCAGTAGACTCAGACAATGCTTCTTTAATCACTTCATAGCTGAGCTCAAAGTATAAATTCCATTCAGTGGCATTAATCAAGTTAACATATTCCGTGATAATATAAAATTACTTGCACCCTAGTTCAAATGACAAACTTACCCATTGGACATGGTCAAACTGCTAGTGAAGGATGAAAGCTAGGAGCAAGGTTGGGCCAAGGGTTTGACTTGTCTAACTTAACTCAAAAATACTTTGGACTGGGAGAAGGGGGAAGCTACAAACTCTGTGCCGGACAAAAGAACACGGGGGATGGCTGTGCCTCACAAATGGATAAGTTGTTTAGAGAGTGCTTATTCAACTTAGGCATCATGTCTACATCAAGTTGATCCAAGTTCATTAGGATCATTCAATTTATTTCCATGGCCTTTTTGGCCTACATAACCCTTCGGATTTCAGATGTGCTGAGAAGCACAACTAGTTGCAGCTTGCATCCAGGGCATGTTTTTTATATATTCACAAGGTCAGCAATTGTTTAGATATAGCTTTTAAGAACTATTGCTTTTTGGACCTTTCTTATACTCTTCGAGGAGTATTTTTAGCTTTTCATTGCTCTTGCCCTTTTTTGTTTCCATGGGCGAATTTATTTAGTTTCCACAGGTAGAACATGAGCTTTCAGTTTTAGCCAACAACATCTCAAGTGACTAGGGGGAGTTCGAGCCAATGCCAAACATCGGGACAACCGACCAGAATGATTTAGGCCTACAATCCAACTTACCAAAGGCAAGTTCTGTCACCAACTTAGAGCCGAGACACTAGATAAACAGGGATGTGGTCCAAACACAGAGGTAGAAAAATAGGGAAGTCCTCAGTATCAGAAAGTCAAATGAGACAAGTCAGGGTTTAAAGTCAAACAGGAAGGTCATGTATGGATGGAGATAGGTGAGTATGGAGCCTACACTAGCAGACAACTGGTGTCGGGAAAGACCATGTCTATGTAAGGTGAGATACCAGTAAGTTTTGTTAAATGACCTAAAAGTGCAAGCAATTGTCCATTTTATGATTTACAGTTCATTTTAAGTAGTTTGCCACATCAGGAATAATATACCAAGCACATGCTATAATCATGACTAAATCAACAAGCTAATAATCCACAGTCAGTGAGAACATATCCATAGATCATACAACATCATCATAATAGCAATCATCATGCATCATCTGAAACACTGCTGAAGTATATCTCTAGGCACTGAACTGAAACTGTAATGGGATAAGTGGTCACATCAGTCATCAAATCTGAACTCTCTAGGCTCAGCCTTGACACAAGGTCATACAATATCTGAATAATGTACTGCTCTGATCATGAGTGATCCAATATATATAGCCATGCTCTGGAATAAATGAAGCTCTGGAATGTGCAGATATCTGCTGTACAAGAATAGTAGCCCTGCTACTATGGTGTGATAACAGAACCTAGCAAAGATCCCAATGAAATGATGGAGAGTATGCATGAAATGATGAAAAACTTAACTCTCCTAACTAGGGACCTAGCCAAGAACAGAGAAGGGGATAGATATAGGCAGCCCTATGGTCCTAAACCTTATTGGAATCAACAAAAGAAACCTACTGAAGGTGATAGAAGAAACCCTATGAACCAAGAACCTCCTATCATAAACTGGTCTGAAGAGCAAAAGTTGGAAGATCCTGAGTATACCACCCATGGTGATGATACTCCGGATTCTCCAAAGAACATTAATTGGGTTGATGACTTAAAGTTTGACAAAGACTTCGGAAGAATCCTGATTGATCATGAAGAAAACACCATAGAAGAAACCAACCCTAGTGGTCCCAACTATGCTACTGAACAAGTTAGTAATGATGAAGCTCCTTATAAAACTTATCAACGAAGAAAGGATGGCCCAAAGCCTATCCCTTTTAGTGAAAAGAAAAACAAAGAGTTGCCTAGTCCAGTAAGTGAGCCTTGCCCTTTGCCTGAGTATGACTTTGATATCAACATCGAAAGAGAGTTAGACAAAGTTATGCACAACATTCCACTCACTGAGCTAATGAAAATCCCTTCGATAAAGGAGCAAGTGGTAGAGTTTTTCGAGAGTATCCCTGAGACTGCCACGACTAGTGGTGAGGATTCATCTTCTCAAAACCCAGCACCTTGTGATGTGGTTGATGAAGAGGATGACCCTCCCATTAACATCCAAACTGCCCTATATGAGAGGAAGAATGGTGGTCATCAACCATTTTACCTTACACTACGCATAGGTGATATCCTTCTTCATAACTGTATGTTGGATTCTGGTGCCTCCATGAATGTGATGCCTTTACAAGTCATGGAAGCTATGGGATTAAAAATAACTAGACCTTATGGGAACGTTTGTGGGATTGACTCTAAACCAGTTAAAGTCTTTGGCTTGATCAAAAACCTGAGAGCTGACCTGTTTTCATGCCCCGACATATCTATGCTTATGGATATAGTAGTTATAGATCTCCCTCCAGCCTATGGCATGCTCCTTTGTAGGAAGTGGTCCGCTGGGCTAGGGGGACATCTTCAGATGGACTTATCATATGCTACCATCCCCAACTCTGATGGGTCTTTGGTTAGGGTGTATCGGGAGCCATTTTATGATGGACATCTTGAGAATTATGAGGATGGTGTGAGAAACACTTTTGGTGAGGGTGAGTTGTTACCTGAGGGTATCTTTATGGTCATGGGTGGTCATGATGATGATCCTAGCATGGAAGAAGAAAGAATTATTGAAGTTGACCCTCAGTCCATTCGAGGTGTAGTATCAGAAAACCTTAGGACCTCGAACCAACCCAGTAGTGTAGGGCCAAACGTTGACCAACCTACACATCCTACTCAGCTAAACACTTCGGAAGATAACTTTGATCAAATTAGGAGGGGTGAGTATATACCTAGGACAGTACATGAGTGGCTTTTCCTAGTTGACCTTAACACAGAAAGAGGAAGACAAGGCTTACCTCACATCACTCCTTGGACAAATAACAATGAAGGAACACACCTGCCATCACCTAAGGGGAATGATGAAGAACTAGTTGATTATCACTTTTCGGATGTGCCTGATCACTTGTCCCATTTGTCCTTAGAGGATGGGGTTTTAAGGCAGGTGAATGACAACTCTATGAGTTGGCAAGAACATGCCTTGATCCATGATGCCCCTGGGGAAGACTTTTCTTTGAATAATCTAGCCATTTTTCAAGAAGAACCCACTGACTCACATTTACCTCCTTATTACCCTAGTTTCCTTTTGCCTAGCAAGTTACCTAGTGGTGAAGAGGATATTGATTCCACAGACACACTTTATTCTTCACCAACACCTTTGGATATGAGGAATCAAAGTGCACCTAGCACAGTTCATAGTCCCATTTCTGATGACCATTTGGCATTTTTAGAGAACATGACCATTCCTATCCCATCAGGAGAGGGTAGTAGTAGAAGTAGTGAAAATCAAAGCCCTCCACCCTTAACCCAAGCTGAAGTAAATGAGGATGTTGATACTGACTTGTTGACCATAGGGGAAACACCAAAGAATATCATTCACCCACTAGAAGAAAGTCCTCCTAGGGGAACTATAGGAGAAGTCTTGATTGGTAGCATAGTTGTACCTTTAGACGCTGGACCTCCCAGATTTGATGAAATTCCTCCTAATAGGAATTCAAGTATAGTTACACCTCAGCCTCAGTGTACTTCCGATATCCAACCTTGTCCTGAACATGTTATTGAAGTCATCCCTCAATCTGTAAATCACCAAAGGTTCGAAATTGGTGATAAGGTTGTAATACCTAATGATTTATTTTATATACGATCTAGAGGATCAGATGACCTTTGGGTTGGACCACTTACTGTTGAGCGCTGCATTGATGAGATGTGTTTTCTCACCACTGGGACTGGCCAACGCATCTTACTCCCTATCAATCAAAGGGAGCTAAGGGATTATCATCCCTGACCTTCCTTACCTTGCCTTGCCTGTTTAGAGTAGGTAGGTTCTGAATAAGCTCACTTGAGCAGTAGGATTTGTGTGACTTTTCTTTTTCTGTGTGCCGAGTATTGTCCTTTTTCTTCTTCTGCCTGAGTTGAGTCTTGCTCCTTCCTAAGCTTTTCTCTTCTCCTGCATGCATTTAAGAAATTATAGTTAGCATTTCTATTGTTAGCTGCCTGTGCTGGTTGAGATTTTCCTGATTTAAGAATGTACTCTGTTCCTCCTGCACAGTAAATAAAAATGATAATGATTTATGCCATGTTAGTTTATATTTATATTTTGGCGCATTTCAGTTCATGCTTTAGATTAAATTTCAGTTCAGTTTTATTTTATTTTTTTTATCCCATACATGCTCCATGATGGTATTCTAGTTTTTGTGAGAGCAGGAACAGGTGCAAGATAAAAGCTGAAAGCAAGGATGGTGCAGTGCTGGATTGAAGATTGATGCAGAGCAGTTCAAGACCAGAGATTCTGAGGTTCTCAAGCGCTCTCTCCCTTAGAGCACTTGTCCCAGCTGGAGCCAGATGTTATCACACCATAGTAGTAGGGCTACTATTCTTGTACAGCAGATATCTGCACATTCCAGAGCTTCCTTTATTCCAGAGCATTGCTATATATTTTGGATCACTCATGATCAGAGCAGTACATTATTCAGATTTTATGACCTTGTGTTAAGGCTGAGCCTTGAGAGTTCAGATTTGATGACTGATGTGACCACTTATCCCATTACAATTTCAGTTCAGTGCCTAGAGATGTATTTCAGCAGTGTTTCAGATGATGCATGATGATGATTATTATGATGATGTTATGGATATGTTCTCACTGACTGTGGATTATTATCTTGTTGATTTAGTCATGATCATGGCATGTGCTTGGTATATTATTCCTGATGTGGCAAACTATTTAAAATGAACTGTAAATCATAAAATGGACAATTGCTTGCACTTTTAGGTCATTTAACAAAACTTACTGGTATTTCACCTTACATAGACATGGTCTTTCCCGACACTGGTTGTCTGCTAGTGTAGGCTCCATATTCACTTGTCTCCATCCATACATGACCTTCCTGTTTGACTTTAAACCTTGACTTGTCTCATTTGACTTTCTGATACCGAGGACTTCCCCATTTTTCTACCTCTGTGTTTGGACCGCATCCCTGTTTATTCAGTGTCTCGGCTCTGAGTTGGTGACAGAACTTGCCTTTGGTGAGTTGGATTGTAGGCCTAAATCATTCTGGTCGGTTGTCCCGATGTTTGGCATTGGCTCGAACTCCCCCTAGTCACTTGAGATGTTGTTGGCTAAAACTGAAAGCTCATGTTCTACCTATGGAAACTAAAAAATTCGCCCATGGAAACAAAAAAAGGGCAAGAGCAATGAAAAGCTAAAAATACTCCTCGAAGAGTATAAGAAAGGTCCAAAAAGCAATGGTTCTTAAAAGTTATATCTAAACAATTGCTGACCTTATAAATATGTGAAAAACATGCCCTGGATGCAAGCTGCAACTAGTTGTGCTTCTCAGCACATCTGAAATCCGAAGGGTTATGTAGGCCAAAAAGGCCATGGAAGTAAAATTGAATGATCCTAATGAACCTGGATCAACTTGATGTAGACATGATGCCTAAGTTGAATAAGCACTCTCTAAACAACTTATCCATTTGTGAGGCACAGCCATCCCCCGTGTTCTTTTGTCCAGCACAGAGTTTGTATCTTCCCCCTTTCTCCCAGTCCAAAGTATTTTTGAGTTAAGTTAGACAAGTCAAACCCTTGGCCCAACCTTGCTCCTAGCCTTCATCCTTCACTAGCAGTTTGACCATGTCCAATGGGTGAGTTTGTCATTTGAACTATTGTGCAAGTAATTTTATATAACCACGGAATATGTTAACTTGATTAATGCCACTGAATGGAATTTATACTTTGAGCTTAGCTGTGGGAATGATTAGAGAAACATTGTCTTAGTCTACTGATGAGATTTATCCTTGATTATATATTCTTGGGATCCGTGATGATGTGGACCATGTATGGATGATTATTGATGATGATTTATGGTCCCACATGTTTGATGATGATATCATATGATGGACACATGATGCAGATGATGTTTGATCCAGTTCAGCAGGTTATTATTATTTCAGATCAGCAGATTATACATTGTCCATATATGGTGGACCCTACAGCTGGCCCATTAGGGCAACCCATGATGTATGAGTACTCATTCCTAGTGGATTTGGGTCTTCTGGATCCATTGAGACACTTATCTTTCAGTTCCGGGCACTTCTGACAGTGATTGATGCAGTTTTACACTTGTTGACCAGATTTGGGGCTGATTTCCCAGCCTAAGCAGCAGGGGCCCCGAGAGGCCAGTTCACCTAGGGCGCTGATGATGGAGGGGTTGGTCCAGCCACTTGTTATTACCATTTATCCCCCCTTCCGGAGAGCCTGGTGGGCTCAGATGGACAGCGCTAGCACCCTAGGAGGCAGTTTTGGCACTCTCACAGTTCCCGAGGCAGTTAAAAAATGGGAAAAGGTGGTCACTGAGGAAATCGATTTGGGCAATTGAGGCAAGGTTTTGGCATTTGGTTTTCACAGAGGTCTTCCAGGGTGGCATCACTACCTTCCAGCCAGTTTTCACCATGTGGGTATGCCCGGATTGATCACAGGAGGACATTTACTGCTTGACTGTCATGGATTCTGAGGACAGTTTTGGTCATTTTTATTATATTGGACATATTTTATTATTTTTATTGTGCCTTGGGCATGAGCTAGTAAGGATTAAAACCTCCTAGCCCCACCATGAGCTTATATTGTTATGTCCTAGTCACCATGAGGTGGATTTTGATGCTTATATTTTCTCTTATGGATGACGTTACCCCTTATTGTACCTTTTTAGTGGGGGCGCGATCATTATATGGGTGATCCATGTGATATATGGTTATGATTTACTGTTAACCATTGATTAGATCTTGAGATCTTTTAATCTTAGCCACTCATGTAAAAAGTGGTTATGATTGTACTCTCTCCCCATCCTATTTAAGGAGGGAGCCTCTCATTGTAAAATTCATCTAGAGAGATTTTTGGCTCTTGGCTCTTGGAATAAAATTTCTATCTTTTGGAGTACATGCTTGGATTGGAGTGAATGTTGGTTGTTTCGATTGTAAATGCTATTGTCCATTGCACTGGAGGATCTATTGTAGCTATTTTGCATATTTGCCATACTTTATTTGCAGGTTGAGAGGGCGACTTTGACAAGTGCGAATTGGTGGGGAGGCTTGCCCTTCAAGCTTGGAAGAAGTCGTTTTGGGTTTGACAGGGAGTAGTTTTGCCTTTGTGTCAACTATTCTATGTTTTTCTCTCTCTTGCTTGTATCTACCTTCAATTTGTTAAACTGATTGATGCTTTGCTCCTTGGCTTGACAGGTTAGAAGGAATTACATGTGGCTTGGAAAATTCGATTTGGCAAGAGGGCTTCAACAATTCTCCATTTGATCTTTGGCAAAGTAATCCTCGTCTCAACTAGCATTCATCTCTTCATCCAGGTATGTTCCAAGAGGTATGATCTTCTCTTCCTTGAATCTTCCATAATTTCTAGATCACAAAAACCCTAATCAAATCAAAACCCTTTTTTTTATTTTGGTATTTTTCAGATCTACTTAGATCTAGCATTGTTCTTGAAGAAATATTGAAAACCCACCTCTATAGCATCCACCCCTAGTTGGATCTATAGTTTGGTGGTGATTGGCTAAGAATTGACCCACTTTTCAAGACAAAAAGCCCTCCTTGACCCAAATCGCACTTCCTAGAGAGAGGCTTGTTGGGCTAGATCTAGCACATGGGTAGGTGAGATCTCACTTGATTTGCACTCTAGACATTTAATAACCTAAACCCATATCCTTACTTTGGTGAAAACTACCTTGTGGACATCTCTCCATGTTTTAAGGGGTTGAAACCCCCTTTTGATCTTCTTGGTACCTTAAAACTTAGATCTACTAAGATCTAGCCATTGGATTCACTTGAAACTTTGAAGATACATAGATCGGGGTACTAACATCCCAGATCTACATTTTGGTGGCCATTGGATTTAATTTGGTCCACCAAAACCCATTTTTGGACCCTCCTTGAGCAAATCGCACCCCCTTGATTTTTTTGAGTTGGTCCACTTCTAGGAAGTGGGTGTTTGAGATTTTCGTGGATTTGGAATGCCCATGCCTTGAAACCTAGGTCTATACTGTCCTTTCGTCAAGATCCGCCTTGGGGATTGCATTCCTTGTTTTAAGGGATTGTGGTCCACTTTTGGTCATCTTTTAAAAACCTAGATCTAGTAAGATCCAACCATTGGATCTCATTCAACCCACTTGACTTGGCTTCTAGGTGTCCCGATCTACACTTTGACATCCTTCTTGACTCCATTAGCCCATCCAACAAGGCACTAATCCTTCTCCAAGCAAGGCGCACTTCTTGGGATTAGTGTCAAACCCTAGATCTAGTACATGGGTAATCCTAGAACCAACTCCAACTTATAGATCTAGCCTAGATCTAACCTATAGTACCATCCTCACACCTAACTTCACCTTGTGGGTCCATCTAGAACCATTTCACACTTCCCAAGAAACTAGACCCACTTGTGCAAACACATGGTACTATACCTAGTAATCATACCCCATCATGTGGCCTAAACCATACATAGGTTGAAACACTAATTATCCATTACACCACCTTCAACGATTCCTTAACTCTTAGGCCCACTTAGCCTTGCATTGGTTTCCGTAACTCATCATTTACCTACCCTTAGAAACCTTTGTTTGGATCCAATCAACTGTGATTGGGATATAGGGTCTCCCCCTTGGTCTAGTTACACTTTGACCTAAAGCGAAGAGTGCCTCGGTTGACGTGACTCCCACATTGCATTGGGAACCGTGGCATCTCTTGGGTCACCTCTTTAGTTGCCTGCCTCCTCTACCGTCCCGGATGGGATACCTCTAGGGGCAACTACAAGTTGTGTGATAACAGGTTGGTTATCAGCTAAAGGATAAAAACCCAAATGACTTAAAGACCGCTCAATCAAATGCCAAGATGGTTGAACAAAATGTAGCATCCATGGGGAAACAAAACTCTTTCGATCAATTTAACCCATCCACTTCCAAATCTGACCCTAGACTTCGAAAACCAAAGGAACCTGTGAGTGTGCCAAAGGAATCAAAGGACACTTTAGAAGTCATGCAAGAGATGATGAAACAATTAACTGTCCTAACAAAGAATGTGGCAAGTTTAAATGACCTTGAGAGACATAGAAACCCTTATGGCCCTAAACCTTACTGGAATAATAATAGGAGGCCTGATGGGGATAGGGATAGGCGACGACCTGAGTATCCAGAAAACTCTGAGAAGAAGGAAGTCAATTGGTGTGATGAAGAAGAAGAAGAACCCTCTGACACCATTGACCATGATGACCAACCAGAAAACATCAACTTTATAAATGACTTATCTTGTGATGAAGACTTTGGAAGAATTCTTTTAGAAGAAGAACCTTGGGAGCAAGAAGAAGACGTGGTAGAAGAACCTAGTTCCTCATGTTGTGCCATAGAGCTCCCAAAACCTAAAGAGCAACCAAGGTATCAGATCTATAAACGAGGAAGCACCTCCCAACCTTCTTTCCTTGATAAACATAAAAAGATTGATGAAGATAAAAAAAGAAGAGGAAGATCTTGCTATGGATGATTATGATCTTAAGATTGATATGAAGAAAGAGTTAAGCAAGATAATGTGTAATATCCCTGTCACTGAGTTAATGAAGGTGCCTTCTGTTAGATGCCAAGTAGAGGAATTTTTTGATGGTATTGGCCAAGAGAAAACTTCTGAACCGGTCCTAGAATCATGTCATATCCAAAATCTTAGTGGAATACAACCTAGTGAAATAGAGAAGGATCCACCAATAAACATCCATTCAGCCATTTATGAAAGAAAGAGCGGTGGCAACTCTCCCTTTTACCTTACCTTGCACATTCAAAACATGCTCCTTCATAATTGTATGTTGGATTCTGGAGCAGCAATGAATGTTATGCCTTTACAAGTTATGAAGGAAATGGGACTTGAGGTGACTAGACCTTATGGAAATGTCTGTGGTATAGATTCCAAACGAGTGCCATCTTATGGTTTGATCAAAAACCTTAGAGCTGATATTTTTGCATGTTCAGACATTTCTACCATGATGGATGTAGTTGTCATTGACTTACCCCCAGCATATGGAATGCTATTATCTAGAAAATGGGCGGCTGGTCTAGGTGGATACCTTATGGTGGATTTATCATTTATTTGTGTTCCCAACCCTGACGGAGCTTTGATTCGGGTTAACAGAGAACCTTGTTATAATGAGCATGTGGAATCATTCGATGAAGGGCTAAAAAACACATATGGGGATGAATTATTGAATAATGCCAAAACTAACCTTGTTGAAGATGAGGATGAATTATATGAAGTTGATCAAAATATGTGTATGGTCATGGAAGATTCTGATTCCTCTTGGGAAGATGAGCAAACAGATGAAGTTGCAAGAACAATCAACTTGGAATTACTTAGAAATGAATTTGCTGAGGAAATAGATGAATTGAGAAGACATGAAAATCAACCTCAAGATCATGAACAAAACAATGAAATCATTCAAGAACCTTCTATAGAAAATCACACACTCGAGGAAGTTAATGATGGAAGAGATGAAAATTTGCCTAATAATCAAAGTTTGGAACAAACTCCCCAAACAGAAAACCTTCACGAGCAAACAAGTGATGAGGAAAATATTGAGAATCCAATGCATGAAGATGAATTTGATGATATTAGGAGGGTAGAAAGAATTCCTTTCACTGTTAGGGAATGGTTTGCCTTGACTGATCACAATAGAGAAAGAGAAAGCCAATGGCTTGCACCTATTTACCCATGGGAAAACAATCTTGCAACATCTACTAGGGTTGAAACAAATGAAGCCTCCCATTATTCTGATATAGAAGATTCTCTATCTCATTTATCTCTAGTAGATGGTAGCCTAATTCAAGTTCATGATAACTCTTTTAAGTTGGGAAGAGGATGCCTTAATCAATGATGCATCTAAAGGAGATTTTAACCTAAATAACCTTGCTATTTTTCAAACTCCTTCAAAACCTCAAAGCCACGTTTTATCTGCATATCCTCATGTCCCTAATTTTCTTCTACCATCTGAGTCATCTAGTCATCATACTCATGATCTTTCTCACATTCCTAGTTCCTCCACATTTTATTCTGAGTCATTTTCTACTAGATTGGAAAACATGGTCATTCCTGTTCCTTCAGGGGAAGGCTCTAGTCATAACACTGGCATATCTCAGGAGCCACCTCCCTTGGAAGAACACAGAGATTTCTGGACTCTAGGTGAAGTTGTTAAAAGAATTGTATCTCCCCACGAGGAAGAGTCAAATGAAGTAGTCCAAGAAACAAGAAGAGGAGTTAGGGAGGTCCTTGTTGGCAGAATTGCTATTTCCTTAGATGGTGGTCCACCCAGAGTTGATGCAGTTCCTTCTAGGAGGAGCTCAAGGATTGTTACACCTCAACCGCAAAACCCTGCTAAAATCCATCCCATGCCTATTCGTAATATTGGAGTAATTCCTGACTCTGTCAATAGAAATAGGTTTCATACAGGAAGTCAAGTCATCATTCCCAACCATTTTTTGCATATAAGATCGGGACAAGCTGATGACTTATGGGTTGGACCTTTCACAGTAGAGCAATGCATTGATGGCATGTGCTTTCTGACCACTGGTAGTGGACAACGTATTTTATATCCTGTCAATCAGAGGGACCTAAGGGATCACATCCCTGATCCCACATAGTTGGGATCTCTCCGCTTGCATTGCCTGGTAGATTAGAGTAGGTAGGAAACCAAATAAGCCTGCTTGGGCAGTGTTACCACTAAAAAATGCCTCTACATTTTGAGTGTCCGGGATATATCTTCTAGAGGCAGGTTGGTTCTATTACAGCCTTGTTACCAGAAGCATAAAGATTTGATCAACAACATCCGGGGCATGCTCTGTTGAGGAGAAGATAGTGACTCTCGACTAAGCTCTTGTGTTGTTGGAGGCACACTGAAGAGTGCTGCAACTATTGGTCATCAAGGTTTTGCTCTTCAAGATAGGCTGTTATCAATTTATGCAACTGGAAATCTGTCTGGAGGTCAGTTACATTAGATGTTGTCCAGGTTTTGTTACGTCTTATAGGAACAGCTAGACTACACAATGTGGAAGAATTTATAGCCAGAAAAGGTCGAAGAACTTTTCACCCAACCGGGAATTCACTTAATGCATTTGTTTTCAAGATGGCAGAGATATATGAGCTTGAACTTAGGAGATGCAATGCCACAGATTTTGATGATTTTTTGTACATCGTAGCTCAGCTATTGCACATATATTCACACACACTAAAGGTTGGGACCTTTCATAGTGTATGTGCAGGGGTTTTTAAGACGGTCTGCACAAAACTTCGATTATAATTTGAATAGGAATTTCATCATCTATGATGACAATGACTCAGGACAGATTGTAAAAGGGATTCTTGAAGAGGCATTAGATTCTTTTGATACAATGAATGCATCCGTTGGAAGGGAACGCTTTAATGGTGATGCAGAGTTTGAAAATATCTTTGCCCAAAATTTGGATGAAAATGTCACGCAAAGGTCACAGAGTGCACGCAAAAGAGGCTTGATGTGAGATATTGCAGTAATTTGAATGGTCTTTGTTCTCCAGGGTTCCTGTAGCAAGTACTATTCTCAGCCTATGAAGCAAATCAGCAAGGGTACAAACTTAACAAGCCTGGAACTAGCCAATAGATTGAGACGGGGTTCAATAATGTTTAACGCACAGCAGTTTTTAGACGATCATTGGAGCTTATGGGAACCCATCACGGTTTCTACTGCTGTCATCCCCCTTTTTTCGCTGCTATTGAAAGAATCTGTGACTTATGGTTGAGTAAATTTCACATCCACCGAGAAATGCAACAAAACTTCAATGCTTCTCTGTCAACATATTCACGAGCAACTCTCATTCATCACAATACAGAAATCCGAGCCACCGAAATTGGAACGATTTGAAGAACTGAACGTGGGCACTTATTATGCTAACATTCTTGCCAGTAATTATCCCAGTTGGGCACATGTCAAACAGTGGAGAAGCAGGTCATTGGATCTTCTGTTTAAAAGCAGAGACAGCCCAAACTCGTGACTGGAACGAAGAAGAGCGATTTTGAGATTTTATTTGAAGCCGGTAGTGTCATTTAAATCCTAGTGGATAGTGACGCCATCGGAGCAGTTGATGCCCCATCTCGTGCGTGAATTAGGATAACACCGGCGGTCAATTTCAACACGCCGAGTTTTTATTGCAGAGCGCCATAATGCACCCTCGTGTCGATTTTTATTTTGCAGCCGAAGTATTGATCTACGACTCCGAACTCAGGGTCTCCAGCGATAATCAACATCGGAGCTAAGTTCAGCGCCAAAAAAAAACTCGGGGTGCAGCAGAGATCAACATATTTTGGAGCCCGCCCACTGGTGGAAACCGCGATGGATATGAAACTATGTTCACACTCACAGCCGAGTCACATCGCGAATAGCTGGTTGTGCCCTCACGGTTGCATGAATTTCTAGAACGGTTTGTTTTTTGCTAGACGTGAAATCGTAAGTCTTTGTTTCATTTAAAAAAAATCATGATCCCCATATGTTTCATGTGGAATGCACTTCATCGGCAGCGGAAATAAAGGCGGAGCAGAGGTCACGACGAGGAATCCCGCATTCATTCACATGAGTTTTACCCACAGTCACATTGATAGCCAATTTCTGAGATTCGGCCGATTTGCATATCCAGCGTTTAAACAGCTGATAAAGAGTCAGTTTCACAGTGCAGTAAATACGATCTCACATATGGCAGCCTCGCGTCATGTCCAGTTAGCAACCGCTGCGGAATATTTTCAAATTTTTCTCGAGCTTATCAGTCTTGTTTTTTCTCTCCACGCAAAGTTTACTTCCGGTTTTTTCTTGGCGGTCATCCACAACCGGCGCACTATCAAGCTAAGAGTTTTTCAATCGGAGGCCGTAGCTGGAGGATTATTTTCGACCCAGCTTTTGTTTTCGGAGAGGAAGCTCGGAGCTGTTTAGAACAATTAACTCCACTTTAGACTTGATAACTGGCAACCGATCGATACTACAATTGGCCACTGGTTAGAAGGGTTTCACACCATACAAGTTGTCAAGTAGCCACTTGGACTTTAGGGAGAAAAAAGTGGATCTGCACTTTTTCTTCATTATTCTATTATTTTTGTTGTTCTTTATTTTTGGAGTGTTTTTTGGGCCTATAAAGAGGCCAGCTTTATCTATTGTAAATATATAAAAAATTTGGGAGTTCTTCCCCAGACCTTAATAGAAAAATATCATGATGGGATTCTTTGGATAAATGGGGAATTCTTTCGCTCTTTGTTTGCCATTTTTTATTTGTATGTCATCTTTCATTTTGTCTGAGGCAATACCTCTCTTAGCTCTTTGCTTTTGATTCTTAAGCTGGGATCATTTGAATAGAAGGCTAACAATCTAGCACAACTTTATTTGACCCATGTTTTTCTCTTATGTTTTGCGGCTTTCAGGTATGCTCTAGTGCAAGAGCTCTTAGTTGGTCACTACATTCACCTGGCAGCAAGGTCCTTTTAGAGCTCTCCTTTGACTCCATTCGCCCCTCTCTGATACTGGCACTGGTCTTTCCCTAAGGATTGATCTTCCTTTCTTTTTCATCACCCATCTAAAATTATCTTTTTGTTCTTCCGTTTCTTTAAGGCAGCCTCTTCCATTCACCTTGCCCGTTACTGTACCTGCCTTAGCGATCCTATTTTAGGGATACCCCCCTAGTGTTGGAGAAGAGCCAACCTGAAGCGAAGAGGAGAGGAGTGTGGTGACATTGGCCTCTCTCCTGAGAGAGTTGTCATTCCAGCTGGTGTGTTGCACTTTGGGCTTTCAAACGACACGCATGCCATTTCGGAGGACAACAGGCAGTAGTTAGTCTTTTCAGCCATTGAGTCTGGCACCTTGTTTATCTCTAAGCTCCTTTGTAAGTTCCTAGTTTAAATGAGTACCTGTCACTTTTCTTTTTCCTGCACAATAAATTTCAAATTTTGCAAATTGTGTTAGTAGTTTAATTTACTTTCTGCATTAATATATTTCATGCATTTGTATTTCTAACATAGAATAGATTTTATTTCAGTTGGTTTTATATTTTTCCCACACATGCGGCATGAGGTATTTTTGATGTTTGTGAATGCAGAAATAGGTTGCAAAAATAAAAAAGCTGGAAGCAAAATGGTAGAGTGCTGGATCGTGGATTCGAGTAGCAGAGTTCGAGGACCAGAGATTCTGAGGTTCTCAAGCGCTCATTTCAGCAGAGCACTTGTCCCAGCCGGAGCCAGATGTTATCACATATATAGTAGCCGGGCTACCATACATTATTTTTCTCATGCCAGTACACTATTCAGCCAGTTCCCTTACATTTAAGATGCTGAGATGAGCATCTATATTGGATCACTATCAGATCGTGGACAGCAGTGTATATTCCTCATGCCATGACTGAGTCTCAGGACACTCAGAGAGATGACCGATGTAGCCATTATACCATCGGTACAGAGCAGTCGGTAGTGCCCAGAGTTATAGCAGCAGTTTCAGAGGACATATGATGGTACAGGTTGATGAGCATTCAGGTATATGACTCAGCAGGTATATCATTGTGTTATGGTTATATTGCTTTTATACTTATCCTTATAGCATGTCTTAGCACTTAGTGTCATGATCTGGTGATCATATAGATATGTGGACCTAGTTGATTTTATTATATATATATTATATTTGTCCCTACCCAGACTTAGAAGTTCACTATTCATACTCATTGGTTTTACCCTCCTTAGGGAGAATAAAGGTGATCATTCCACCATACCTTGGCTTGCTAGTGTTGGCTCCATTATTCATTGTCTTCATCCATCCATTGCCTACCTTTTAGTTTATCATCCTGACTTACTACTTGACTAGTGGCATGGAGGACTTTTCCCACTGTAGCCTCTGTATTGGATGAGCTTCCTTGTTTATTGTGTCTCGGCTCTGAGTTGGTGACAAAACTTACCTATGGTGAGTTGGAGTTCCTTGGAATTCCCCCTAGTCACTAAAGTTGTGTTGGCTAAACCTGAAACTTTTAGTGTTTCCATGAATACAAAATCTGGAAAATGAAATGCTATATCTTGTATGAAAAGCCCATTCATGCAATGTGTTTCTAAACACACATGAATGAAAGGCATGCCAAATGAAAATGGCCATGAAAATAAAATGTTATATCTTTTGGAAATGTAAATACCTAGGTAAACAAGCTGTCCATGACACACTTAGAAGTGCTCAGGTAAACAAGTGCCTTAAAAACACACCTGCAGCAGAAAGCCTAAAATAAATATAAATCTATGCAATGTGTTTATAAACACACATAGACCAAGGCTATGGAAACTTCAGGCTCAAAAAACAATGGAACTTAAATGCTATATCAAAACAATCGCTGGCCTTATTTGTATTATGGATTGTGCGCATCTGTTAAAGGTGAATAAACCCTCTTTGAACAACTCATCCATTTGTGAGACACCACCATTCCCTGTGTTGTTGCTCATTCAGTATATACTATGGTGTGTATTCTCTTTCCCTTTGCCAAAGTGTCACAAAGTTAAGTTAGTCAAGTCATCCCTTAGCCTAGCCAGTTATTTCAGCCTTCACCCTTCATTAGGAAATTGATCACAGCTATGAAGTGAGTATGATCTTGAAAGTCGGGTTTGAGTAATAATAATAATTAATAACACTATATATTTGGATTTAGATCGCTAGTAATGAATACTTTGTGTTATAATTGTTATTTGAATAAGTTGTAAAGCATGCATTAACCTTTGACGCTTTGCAACGGCTTCTGATGATGATCTGAGTTATATTTAGTCATGTTGACTTGGTTAGGCCTAGTCTGACCAAGGTCAACCATAGGACATGAGATGGTTGGACCTTATGATGATATGGATAGATGATATATGGTCTATGTACACATACATGATGATTCTATGCAGTAGCTACAGGGTTATGATGATGATTCATGGTTTACAGCAGTATTTGATCATTTACAAATTATTATTATTTGACCTGTTCCGGTATATTGGATATATATTTTGATCATGCAGAGACTCATATGGTGTATGAGTACACATCTTGGATGGATTTGGACCTTCTGATTCCAATGAGACAGTTTGTTTTCAGTTCCGGACACTTACAGTGATGATTGAGCCTCAGTAGGCTATCCCAGTGCAGTTTTGGTCTGTCGGAGGCCCTGTCAGAGCAGATGTGATTTTTATCCGGTTGACCTAGGGCGCTGTGCTTGGAGGGGGTGGTCCAGCCACTTGTTTTTACCATATTACCCCCCTCCCATACACACTAGTGCCCTCACCTTGACAGCGCAGACACTCCAGGAGACAGTTTGGGGTAGTTTCACGCTTCCCGAGGCATTTCAGGATTGGTAAAAATGGTTATTGAGGAAATCGATTTGGGCTACTGAGGCAATGTTATGGCATGGGATGATCAGTGATGATAGATCGGGGTCCTCCACACCTCCTCCAGCAGTTTCAGCTTCATCGGGGCCCGCATCCATCACTTATGGCACTTTCTGAGGATTTCTGAGGTCTTTTGAGGCCTACGATATGACCATGGAGACACGATTTGGTACATTGATGATTATTTTATGATTATTGTGCTATGGGGATTGACCAAGGAGGGATAAAATTACCCCTTGGACCCACCATAAGCCCCCTATTGTATTTTGTCATCATGATTTGGTGGGATTCCCCTCTTCTAGGGCGATTTGGTCCACTTATATTATATTTTACTAGTGATCCATGTATTTTATTGTTGAGCTCATCTCAACCATTGATTAGACATTTGTATCTTTTAATCTTAGCCACTCATTCAAAAAGTGGTTAGGATTTTGATGCCTCTCCTTCCTATTTAAAGGAGAGAGCTTCTCATTGTAAGGGGTCTTTGGCTCTTGGATTATTGGTATAGAAAAACTTTCTTGTGGAAATTCTTGTGGTCTCCTTTGCATCTGGTGTTCTTAGATGGTGATTGGAAAGTCTATTGCAACCTAGCATTTGGAATTTGTGGTAAGATCTATCTATTTTGGAAATCATTGTCTTGTCTACAGAAGGGCGACTTTAACAAGGGCGATTTTGCAAGGCTTCTTCAAATCGGCTTTCTAGGCATTTGCTTGTATCAGGGGGTTATCATTAGCATCATTGCGATCTATGCTATCTTTCTGTTACTTCTCTTGTGGCATTAGTCTTATCTCTTGATTACATCAAATCTGATATTGTTGACGTTTGTTGTGCAGGAGAGAGGGCGCATTGGCTTCTTGGACTAAATCGATTGCATAGAAAACTACCTCAAAGCTTTTCAAATTGATCGGGTTTGCATAGATGATCATCATCAAGGCATCTACAAGGTTACCCAGGTAAGATCCACAGGTTTGTTTCTCTTACCTTGATCCAATCCATTGACATAGCTCATAAATTGATAAAACCCTTATTTCTTCAAACCCTCATTGTTACATTTTCTCAGATCTACTTAGATCTAGTGGGTTGTTGGGTATAATATTGGAAACCCACCTCTATAGCATCCACGGCATCTCGGATCTATAGTTTGGTGAGGATTGGCTTCCATTTGACCCCCTTCCCAAGCCAACTTAGCTCCTGCAAGCAAGGGCGCACTTCTTGGTGAGTGTGAGTTGACCTAGATCTAGTTGATGGGTAGTTGAGATCCCACTTGTTTCATGATCTACACATCCAATGACCTACCCCCAGATTGTCACTTTTCTGATTTCTACCCTGTGGGCCCTATTCCACATTTCAAGGGATTTAATCCCCATTTTGGACCACTTGGTATCTTCAATCTCAGATCTAGTAAGATCTAGCCATCGGATTGCCTTGAAATTGTAGATCCACACTCCTACTTGATTAACCTACACGGATCTAAAGTTTGGATGCCATCGGACTTGTCTTGACCCACTTAACCCACATTTTAGCCTCCTTGGGTAAAGTCGCACCACCTTGGAGAAGGGAGTTGTCCCACTTCTAGGACGTGGGTACTTGAGATTTCAGTGGATTTGGAACTAGAATAATTCAAAACCTAGGTCTAGTAGGTCACCTTGTCAAATCTTGCCTTGGGGATAGCATTCCTTGTTTTAAGGAATTGTGGTCCACTTTGGTCAAACCTAGATCTAAACCTATTCATCCATCAAGACTTTAACTACCCACTTGTCTCATGCAATAGGAGTCCTTAACCACAATTTAACCTTACTTTGACTCCATTATCCCAATTCCCAAGGCACTGGTCTCTCTCCAAGTCAATTCGACTTTCCTAGAATGTTGGATTAACTTGTGGTTTGACCCTTGTGTGGTAAACTAAACCCTTTGATTCCATCATACTACATGATCAAGCTTGTCACTTGTACTAGTTAGCCCCAATTCAACCCCTAACTACCCTGCATTGGACACGGTTCCCAAGGCAGTGGATTTTCTCACATTGACTGGTACTCTAATCCCAGACCCTGTCTTCAATTATTATAAGTCACTCTCACATCAATAATGAACTAAAGCTACACTCATTAAACCCCTCACTTGTCTTGTGACTTCATCTTAAGGTCTAGGATAAACCATACACCTTACTTCACTTAGAAATAACTTGATTTGGTGTCTTGGTTTTGATCTCTCTCCTGTCGGGAGTAGATCGGGTCTCCCCCTTTGTTGTCTGGGCTAGATAACATAAAGCGAAGGTTGCCTCGACTGGCGTGACAACCATATTTTGGAGGTCGAGGTGATCGTGGTTGCACCTTTGAGTTTCCCTTCCCTATTGCCATCCATGAGTGGATACATCCATAGGGGTAACTACAGTTTAGGTGATAACAGTACTGTCACCTGAATCCCAGCTCCTCCGTTTAGGCAAACTCCTAACGAAGCCAAGGGGGGTAGTCCCTAAGAAAGAGTTTCACTAAGGCTCAATGTTTTAAGTGTTTAAAATGTACGGTGATGCAGATGGGTGTTGTTTTAGGAGTTTTTAGTGATGAAAGACACACGATTTACTTTTAAATAAAACACAAGATGAGATGCAATCCACGTTGCGAAACAGTATATAAAGACTTGAGATAATTAAGAAGCATCCACAGATAAAAATTAAATGATAAAAGGACCAATGCCTTATCCAATGGGTAATGGAGTCAAAATAATTGAATTGTAGTGCTGGGGGATGCTGAAAAATAAGTCTTGATAGTAACTGTTTGTGAGATCGTTGTGCAAATTATCTTAGTAAATTTCAAAGTTTTAATAGTCTTGATTATTATGGCTAAAACCAAGGATATCAAAAGAGTGTCTGGAAAGACATTCTAAACAGCTCCTTTAAGAGACATGTCGGGCCTGTCTGGAATCACAGCGAGGCACGCAATGCTAACCAGTCACCTTGTCGCAAATTGGGCACTCCGGTGCCTCCCCTGAGAACTGCTTAAAATACTTTTTGAACAACGCCAGTTCGTTGGTTATGGGGGTGAAAGTTTTAATTAATTATCACTTATGAGATTATCAAGTCCTTCACCTTTCTGAGTACTAGTCCAACCATTTCCGGTTGGCAGAGCATACGGGTGTTGGACAAACGACCATGATAAATTAATTAAGGGGGAAGTGTGGATTGAAAAGTTTTATTTTTTAGAGCACTTGTTCGACTCTCCGACAGAGAGCGCTCTTGACTTGGTCTTAAGACCACAGTTCAAGAGACTTCCTACTTTAAAATGCCTAATGCAGGGGGAACGTGCAAGTCTATATGCTCTCCAACAGAGAGTGCTCTTGACTTGGATTTGGCCAAGTTCAAGAGACTTTGTTCGTTTTAATGCAAGAAAATGAAATAGTTGTGGAAACAATTATGAAGCTTTGCGGAATTAAATCAAGTGACAGCTCAAAAGAAATATAAAGATAACTAGCATGCTACTTGCAAAATGAAATGAAATAACTGAAAGATCTAGTGTTCTACCTGTTGCCGCCTGGTTCCACAAGGAGTGCTTTGTCTATTGCATCACAATCCTGGCCATACCCATCCTCACCTTCGAAAAGAGTGCTTTCAAAGATATCACAAGGAAGCCAACTTTCACAATTTTCATGAGCATGATACTCATCCTCAGAAGGCTTGGTTTGAAAGATATTACAAGGTGTAAAGATGTCCAAGACTTCACCATTATGTGGAGAAAATGGAGGAGTGTCATCATAAACCATACAAAATTCATTACAAGTTTCTTTAGAGGCTTTTGTAATGGTTTCTTCCTAAGGTGAATCTGAAGTACTAACATCATCATTTACACTGAAGTAATCTTGAGATCCCAAATCTTCAATGGCAAATTGAGGGAGCTCTTTTGAAAAATCTTCGATTGGAAATGGAGACCCTTCATGAATTTCTTTGTCAACTTCTATAATGGCTTCCTCTTTAGGTAAATCAGGAATACATATGTGATTATCTTCATAGGTTTGGGAACACCCTATATCTTCTATATTTTCAGTTATGTTGACAAGAGGATGGTTTACAACAAAATCTTCAGTCGAGGGAGCTTCATGAACTTCTTCAAGAGGATCACTTGGGATGGGCTGCTCAGTAATGGAAATCATGGACTCATCCAGCCTTGCCAAGTTACTTAGGTATGTGAAAGTTCTGTCCATGACACTTATCATATCACCATCACCATCATACCATCTCTGGAAAAACATAGCAAAGAAATTTGCTAGGGAGGTAATGCATCCATTAGGAAGACCAAAATACCACCTCCATGCATCTCCTTTTAGGGACTTAGCAAACATCAACATCTTATTATCCTCGTGACAAATATTGACCTCACCCAACAGTGAAACAAAAGATATGATGTGAAATACAAGTGAATCACCATTTCCATGAAAAATCGAAGCCTCAACGTATCCATCAATTGGGAGATATGGCTCAGAGTTAGGGAAACCCGGAATGTGTGAGAAGTCGATGGGAGGAAATGCACTGGAAACCTGAATACCATACTCTTTTCTTTCATCATCCATATCAAGAATCAAGCAATGTTATTCTGAAGTAATCATGGAGCAAATATGGTAATGAATCAATGGAGTTGTCAAAATGTGAGCTTTATAGATTTTACTGTAATGCATCAGGCTCATCTACACACAAATAGTCTCAACAAGCTGTATGAGAAACAAGGGTTTTATCCCTTCAATGGAGTCGCCATGTGAGAATAAAAATATGCATATTAAATAATCTCACAAAGAATTCTATTTTTGCTTTTCTTTGAAATTTTATAAAAGGAAAAAGGTTAGTGGAGTCGCCAGATGAAAAATTAAAAAATATAATCTAAACATTCATCAAACAAAGCAAAAACAAAAAAGGAAAACTCAAAAGTCGTATTCCGGGAATAAAAAAGACTTATCCCCGGCAACGGCGCCAAAATGTTGCCGCCTAGTTCCACACCTGGGGAAAACGCAGCAGAAGTCTTCAAGCTGCTGGTGTGGCCTTGGGGGCAAGTCAGAGTCAAGTGCTGTCACTTGGGACTCGACTCCTCCGTCTAGGCTTTCCTAGCAAAGCCAAGGGGGGTGGACCCTAAGAATGAAAACAAAACTAAGGCGTCTAATCTAGAAGTTAGAAAAATATTTTTTATAACCAAGACAAAGTAGCATATACTTTTGTAAAGCAAAGCAATCATTTATCAATACATCATTTGCTCTCATTCATTATCATTATCATTCATTTGCATCATAATAGCATGAAATAACCTTAATATAGACCAGTGCCTTGTAATGGAGTCAAATAAATGCATGAGCAGAAAAGTGAATGTAGTGCGAATGTTCTTGGTGTATTTTAAGATTAATGTGAAAGTGATCTTTTTATTATGGTTGGTTGGTTCCCAATATACGCGAAGACACGGGGGAACATGTCCGGAATTTTGCTGTGTGGCTTCCCTCTCTAGCTTGGGCTGAATCGGAGTCTCAAGGAGGTGTTCAGATGCTGTACCAACGAGGGCAAGCCTAACGGTTTCCAAGAGGTCACTACTCAGTTTTGCCCCAAGCTTTCTGGGAAATTTCCCCACGACAACAAAATGTTCGTGATGTGCCGGATTTTCACATAAAGGGTTTTTTATTTGGGGCGGTGTTAGCTCCTATTACTAGTCATCTCCCCCTTTCTGATGTGTACCAACTGGATCAGACTGAGCTGCAAGTCGGCCAAAGAGCATACGGGAGAAGACCTTGGTATTTTTTAGAAATTTTTTATGAACCAAAATTTTATCTTTTTTAAACCCCAGGAGTCTCTTTTCAGGCACGTACTCGGGCAAGCCCTTGTACAGAAACCCTACTTCGGGAAAGCAAGGGGGGTGTTTTGAGTTTGTAAAAAAAATGATAAAACTACGTTTTGAGTGAACTTGTGGCCCGCCAGTGGAACGGACCAACAAGGTCGATTTTAATCCTAGTTTGATTTTATTTGTTGCAAAAAAAGAAATCTAAACTAAAAAAATGCAAACCACGAAATTTGAGTCGACATAGTTTTCCCCCTTGGGGGGATGGGGTGTGGGCGCTTGGTTTAGCCCACTTGCTCTCGTTTGATGCTTTAGTTACAATATGATAGAAATGCCCCAGTCTTAAATCGACTTAGTGGCTTACAAATAGAAGAGAAAAATTGACCGGTTCAGGAAATTTTCGAACTAGATGCTCCAGATTGCCTGGATCTTTGAAATTTTGGCAGCACCTCCTCCTACCTGTTCGTCTTTTGCTGCAAACCAGCAAGTAAACGTCAGTATAAGATGCCCAAAAACACTTTAAGAGTGTATTTGGGACACCTGCTAAAAACCCAGAAAAATCTAAGTCAAAATTATAAGTTAAAATGATGGAAATTAACCAAGTAAGACAAGCAATGGGGCTTGTTTACTTGGAATCTTTGCTAGCTTTTAATGGCTGCAAATTATAAGCTCTAGGACAGCCAGATAAACATAAAGTAGAATAAAACAAACTACTTGTTTCAGCCCTTAAAATATTAAAAAAAAATGCACTTAAACAAGAAGCATGCATCAATTAGACCTAGACAAAGATTTTTCTTAAAGATGAACTCAAGATCTAATATAAAAATCAGACCTACTCATGATATTTAAATAAGAATTGGGTCTGAAATATGCAAACCAAAGTAACCAAGAAAGATTTGAAGATTTTTTGTGTTGATGAGAAGAAGAAGGAATATCTCGAATTTGGTCTATGGAGTCCTCCACCGTGAGGATCAATGGGACTAGTTCTCCTTCGATCAATCTTGAAGACCAATGGATGCAAACAAGCTCCACCAACTCTTCGGATCAACAACCTGTAGACACAAAAGACAACTCACACAAGCAAGATCAAATGCACTAGTGTAGACTAAAATAGAGAACTAGATTCAAACATTTAAACAAAAATGACATTGAACTCTAAGCACTCTATGATAACCAACAGTAAAAATAATGAAATAGATTACACTATCTTTACCTTACTAAACTCAACATCTCCTTCAAAAGCTAATGATTGATCAATAAACAAGCACGAACAAACATGTAAAGACACAGATTACCTCATATGTAAAAATAGAACATGATCATCCACACCATGGGAATCCACGCATAGAATTGCCTCCAAAGCCTTTTATTCATAAACAAATGCAAAGATATTACAATGGTAAGAGCAGAGGTTCCACCTTCTCATGAGAAAACAATGAGAGTGAACTTGTTTATATAGAAAAACTCAAGGAGAGGGGGTGCCCAAGTTGAGGAGGAATGGGTGGAGTGAGTGGCATAATTCGTGGAGCAAATGGGGCTGCCCACTCCCATGTAATGGGTTGCCAAAATCAGCCCCAAATCAGCTAAAAATCAACCATGTGACAACCCATAAACATAGCTGCAAATTCCATGATTGAAGGTGCCCAATTTTGGGAAATATGCCCCCCTTAAATGGGGAAGTAATCCCACTAATATAGCTACCCGGAATCTTTCCAAAATCAACTCTTACAACTCCTAAAACATAGCTGAAATATTTCAGACCTCTAACTCCTCCAAAATTGGAAATATTTTTTAAGTCATTTTTTCACCTTTTTTTTTCCATGACTTTTTGGGGTTTTTTGGCCATAGGTAAAAATTTAAGCACCCAAACATTAGGAAAAGTGGGTTTAGGGGTTAAGGGGGTGCTCTGAGTTAGAAAACGAACACCCCTAAAGCAGAAAAGACCTCCGGACGCCACTTCAAGGCCAATTACAAATTGTTTTAATTGAACCATTAAAAAAAATGGCTCAATTTACGGAAAAAATAAACTTCGCCGAAAATTAAAAAAACAACCTAGGGGGACTTAGCACATGTCCATATGACTCAAAAATAATGCCTATCATGTTCATATACATTGACCCATAGACTTTAACAACCCCCTAAGGCCCGTCAGCCTCCCCAAGCATTCCAGCTTTGGAGGAGCAGGAGAAAAACCCAAAAATTATGTTATGCACTAATGCAAGACATAATAACTAGGTGAAAAAACTCCTTGGAATACCTAACTTAGCCAAAAAGTCCTAGGGAACCAAGTCTTTTACAAAACACCATGCTAGTACGTTTTATTACAAATCCCGCAGGGCCATGGACATGTGGAAAAAAGTTAAAACGGGGGCCCTTTAAAAGGCCAGCTGGATATCAAATCATCGAAAAAAGAACATTGAAATGTTCAACTTTGCCCGCTCGCTTGATAGTCCATCTAAGTACAACTTAGCTGGAAACACTACTAAGCAATTCTACTCTAAAGGTGGGATCGACCTCCGAACAAGGTCAACCACTAGAACCGTCAGTCTTGGAAACCTTCCAGCTAGCTGGATGTCCACAAGAAGCTGATGGGGGAACGGGAAGCTACCACAAAACTATGTGGCCTTTGGGATGCAATCCCAAAGTTAGCTTACTCTAGTCAAGACTTGGAAGAAAAATTAATCTAAGTACGAAAATAAAGACTAATCTATGAACTTGAAAAAGATGAGATCTAAACTAAGCATGCACAACACTCTTCCCCAAATGGAGAAGAAACCCAAAAAAGTGGAGGCCTCCTCCACTTGAACTTTTTATTAAACTTTACAAATGCCTTGGGAATGAGATCCTCGCAAGGTCTTTTAAGAATAATGAAACAACTAATGAGAAAATTAAACTTGGAAACCCTCGAGGGCTTTTACAAAGGAAAGTGGTTCTATATCCTCATGGCTTTTTGGTGCTTGGTTTGGAGTCTCCTTTTGGTTTCGCAATTGTCCTTCTCTTCACTTTGGTTAACTTCTCCTCTTCTTATTTTTCAAATTTCCCTCTTGAGCTTGCTTTTGTCACACCTACAAAACAAGTGAAAATGGAACTACAAGCACCCTTTAGTGTTAGTCAAATCAAACAAAAATGAAACTAAACCAAGTCTAAATTTGAAAAAATAGGATCTAAAATGTAAAAGCATGAGATTTTAAATTTAAATTTCAAATTTAACAAAACGGACCAGCAAGCTAAAGTGCTCCAAAAAATGGTGGGAATGAAAGTTGAAACCACAATATTTTTAACTATCCTATATGCAAATTTTTCTTTCTTTGAAATGAAACTATAAAACTAGGAAAAATAACTCAAAATGCAAGCCCTAAATATTTTAAAGATGCATGAACTAAGCCTTTTCAAAATGAAAACTTATCAATCTTTTAAACAAACTAATTCTAACTCAAACCTTTTTTTTGATGCTTGTTTCCTTTGTAGATTTGATGGAAGGGAGACGGAAGCAAAGGAGGAAAAGACAAAGGGAAAATGAGGCAAAAAGGAGAAAACGAATGGGTAAGAGAGATGGAAAAACGAATGGGAGGATGGAAGGGCGAATGGAGATGAGAGAAGGCCAAGGAGATGGACAAAGCTATGGATCTAGGCTTCTCACAAAGTAACAAGTAACCGAAATTGTAGAATTTTTGGTGGATGGAAAACTTGAGAAGAGCTCTTCCTAGCTTTCTTAAGATGAAAAGATTTTTAGAAACTTGTAGATCCTGCAACCACAAAATGTTAGGCCAAAACTTGAAGATGAAGCATGGGTTTGATGCAACCGAGCTCTTACCCTTCTTCACTTTAAGCAACACCTAATCACAACCACACAACTCAAACAACAAGTGAGATCAACAATGCTAGTATGCTAGAAAGATCAAGATTAGATCAACAATTTGTATAACCAACTACTCATGTCCATTTAGATCTTGATAAACTTGCATAAATAACCAACTTGAACTGCAAATGGTTACTCTATTGTGTTAAAGATAGCCCTCACAAGCTAGCGATTAATCAAATACTATGCATAATTAAGAGATGGGTTTAGAGAAGATGTCACCTCAACAAGAGATGAATTCACACCAAAGATTGAAAGCTCATGGACCTCCAAAGTCGAAATCTTTATTAAAAATATGAAGCAAAAAGCTATTACAAAATGTGCAGAGTAATCTTGCATCAAAGTCTCCACCACGAATGAGGAGAGAAAGCCCTCATTATATAACAAAACTAGAGCATCAGTCTACCCTAATTCAAATTGGCCCAAAGGAAGCCAATAGCATTAGACACCAAATTGAAATTGCCATCAAATATCAATCACATCCATGTCAAGCCAAGTTTGGAGTGCTTAACTCCCTCATGATTCGAATTGCATTGAGTTAGGGTGGGGAGGTGGCCTCCACCTAGGCAAGGCGCCCCCATCCCTTTCCTTGGAAGTATCACCCTCCACACATCACTTGCCATGTGTATAACTCGAGCTCCAATGAGGGTTGACGTGAGCTAGTGAAGGGAGGCGTGAATCATATGAGGGAGATCATGCATGAGTTGTATTGAATGCTACCATGAGTTTAGAAGGAGCCAATGCTTTGTGATTACACCAATCAAGGATGGCACCTACCATATCTATTAAATGCAACCACCAACCCAATAATCATGTGCCAAATCGAATTCTTGGTGAAGGAGGGTGACTTGCTTGGTGAAGATAAGCTTGTGCTGACTATATACTCAACTGAATGATGATTGAGATGATTGGAATCCTCTTTAATGCCCAGTGCCATGTCAATTAGCCTTTTATTTTATTCTTTTCTGATTATTTTGGAGAGATTTGGATATCTCCAAAATATTAAATTTTATTATTTTAATTAATAATTTCTCTGTAAATGGCTTTTTAGAGAAAATATTAATTATGAGGCTGAATTGACATCCGAAAGTTGGGTTTAGCTGGTCCATGAGTCGTGTGATTTTTGGCTTATGAAACGAGCCATCAATCACTAAATTCAGACCCCGGAGGACTGACATATTACAGACTCAAATTTCTCCATTTAAACTATAGAGAAATTTAATTAAAATTTAAAAATAATTAAAAATTAAAAAAACCCCAAATCCAACGCGTCCGGTAAAATTTTTTTCGAAAATTTTTTCTGGGGGTCCTAGAGACTTAGGACATGACCAAAACCTATTCTAATAGTGTATAGTAGGTTTATACATATTAGTTGGACTTTAATAACCCCCCACGGCTCAGATTTTCAAAATCGGGCATTCCAGCTTTGGAGGAAGCGGGAGAAAACCTCATCGATTATACATCGCCTTAAGCAAAGTATAATTGACAAGGGAAAAAAATCCCTGGAATACCTTAGTTGCTTAATCAAGTCATGGGGAACCGAGCCACTCAGACCCTACTAGCACACTTTGTTACAAACCCCCATGGGACCATGGTCATGTCGACTCAAAAACAAAACTGGCTAGCCAAAACTGGCTAGACCCAAATATCTGAAACCCAGATACTCTGGAAGTGAACACTGATGTGTTCCAACACTGGCGGCTCAATAAGGTTTCAACTATTGTATAGATATGGTTGATAACATCTGGCTCCAACTGCGGGACGCACACTTTCTTGATCTAGGAATCAAAGAAGATGTTTGAGAATCCCAGAATATCAATTTCCTGCATGAAAAAAGAAGTGTCTTAGTTCCACATGTACACGATAAATAATGCCAAAATGAAATATCAAATATGAAAATATTTTTGCTTTTTCTTTTTCGAATTTAAAGTACAAAAATAGGAATCTTTTCTTTTTCAAACATATATATGAACTACAGTACAAAAATATCACTATGATACAAAAAATGATACATAAAAGTACAAAGATAAGGATTTAGGGAAGCCCTGAGATGACCCCTTGGTCATCTTGTATGTTATTTCGGTAAAAAGGCTTCAAATGTTGCCCATTCATGGGAAGAGGCAGCATTTCCCCCTCCATAGTGTTGAGGCAGAAAGAATTGGTTCCGACTTGGCAGTGTATAATAAAAGGGCCTTTCCAAAGGTTGTCGAATTTCCCATGCTTCCCGGGATTCTCCCTCCTTTTGTCCCATAAGAGAACAGTGTCCCCTACTTGAAAAGACCTTGGCTTGGTTGATTTATCAAACGTGGCCTTCATACTCTCCTTGTGTCTTAACATCTTGTCCAAGGAAGCCTGCTTTCATCAAGCTCGATGATTTGGTTAGCCCTATCCGCCAACTCTAACTTTTCAGAGTCATAGTCAGTTAGCATTCTGAAGATTGGGATTTGTATGCTAAGAGGTAAAGTTGCTGTGATGCCATAAACAAGCTCAAAGGGGGACTTTCCAATGGAGTTCTTCTTTGTGATTCTGTCCGCCCACAGGGCATATTTAATCTTTCTATCCCAGGCTCTCTTGTTATCACCAACAGTTTTCTTGAGGATAGTCATTAGGTTTTTGTTTGAGGATTCAGCAAGGCCATTACCTTGCGGATAATAATCAGAAGAATGAGATAAAACAATGCCATATTTGAAACAGAAGTCATTCACTTCTGCTGAACTGAAAGCTTTGGCATTGTCGGTAGTTATCTTCAAAGGGGTGCCAAATCGAGTGATGATTTTGTCTTCAATGAAATCCATGACAACCTTTTCAGTAGCTGTCTTGGTGGGAATAGCCTCCACCCATTTGGTGAAATAATCGGTTGCCGTTAAGATCCAGCAAAATCCATTGCTAGAGTTGTCTTTGAATTTACCAATAAAGTCAAGGCCCCATTCCTGGAAGGGGGCAATGACAACAACCGGGTTGAGGGGTAAAGCGGCCAACTTAGGATTTCCTGTGAACAGTTGACATTCTTGGCAATACTTGACATGTTTGTATACATCAACAAATATGGTTGGCCAATAATACCCGGCTTTGAGGATTTTGTGAGCAGTTGTATTCGCTGCATAGTGGCCTCCACAAAATCTCGAGTGGAACTCAGTCAAGATCTTTTTAGAATCTTGCTCATGGACACATCTAAGGATTATCCCATCAGGGTTTCTCCAACCCAAGCCTTCTTGAGTAAGGCAATATCTGGCGGTTTTTAGTCTTAGTGCCCTTCGCTTGTGTCCCTTAAGGTGATCTGGGCAAGTTAAATGCAGGAGGAAATATATGATATCAGAATACCAATGGTTATCTAATTCTTGCAAGGCAGGTGTCATACATGGACCAGATGGTTGGTTCGTACAGTTTATGTCAATGGCTTCCTCATTTTTCTGAGTCAACATTTTGGCTAGGCCCTGTCCCTTGATAAGTTTAGTAGGCTTTATTTCCAAGTCATATTCTTGGATTTTGGATACCCATGTGCCTCTTGTTCCTAAGCAATCCTGCTAGGATAGGATATCTTTTACTGCAACATGGGGAACATAACCTATAACTTTATTATAGCCAATATACGTTCTGAAATGTTTCAAGGATTTGACCAAGGCATAAGCTTACTTTTCCATTATAGTGTATTTTAGTTCTGAATTTTGCAAGGCCCTACTCATAAATGCAATCGGTTGCTCGAACCCTTCGAAATTCTTTTGGAGCAAAACACCAGTGATAGTATCCTCAGAAGCAAAGGAGAAAATCATGAAGTCTTTAGTGTAGTCTGGACTAACCAATACGGGTGATCTAGTAATAGCATCTTTAATGGTGGTGAAAGCTTCTTTCCCCTCGTTAGTCCACACAAACTTAGCATCCTTCTTGAGTAACCGTTGCATGGGTTTCATTAACTCAGCTAGGTTTGGGATAAATCTTCTAATAAAATTTATATGACCGTTAAAATATTGAAGGCCTTTTACATTCTTAGGGAGAGGTATCTTCTTGATTGCTTCAACTCTTTCAGGGTCAATCTTGACCCCGTCCTTGTTTATAATATGCCCCAAGAGCTTCCCCTCTTCGATGCCTAATACTGACTTAACCGGATTTAGAGAAACGCCATACTCTCTGCATCGTTCAAAAACCTTTCTTAGATGATCAACATGGCTGGATCTTTCTTTTGAAAAAACAGTTAAGTCATCTTGGTATATCTCGATGATTTTTCCTATCAACTCTTTGAAGGCATAATCCATGGCCCTCTGGAAAGTAGCTCCTGCATTTGTAAGGCCAAAGGGCATTCTCAGATATTCAAAAGTTCCCCAAGGAGTTGTGAAAGCAGTCTTATGTTTATCCTCTCTTTTGATGACAACCTGGTTGTATCCCGAAAATCCATCAAGCATGGACATCATTTTGGATCCAGTGACCCGTTGGAGGAGGGTCTCAATGTTGGGAAGCGGATAATTATCTTTTGGCATGCTATGTTAAGGTTTCTGAAATCGATGCATATTCTGATGCTTCCATTTTTCTTTCTGACTACAACTAAGTTGGAGCACCATGATGTGTGTCGGGTGGGTGCTATAATCCCTGCTGCTAGCATTTTCTCTAGCTCACGCTTGATAATAGGGGCCAACTTAGGATTTATTTGCCTGAGTTTTTGGCAGAAAGGTTTGGCATTATGCATTTCTGGTTTGAGGGGAATGGTGTGTTGGAACACATCTTCCCTATAGGCCTTTAACTCATCATAAGTAAAGGTAAATATATCTCTATACTCTTTGACTAGGATTATTAATGCATTTCTTTCCTTTTCGGATGTTCCTTTTCCAATTTTTATGATTTTCGGATTTGTTTCCGTTCCAATGTTGATCTCAATGTAGTCTCCTGGCTTCATCTGGTCGATGTTGTTTTTCTTCCCGTCATGTTTGTCAAAGATGTTTTCTAACTTAGTGTAGCCATGTGAAATTGGGTTCATAGGTTGGCTTTCTCCTTCATACTGCTTGCCTTCTTCCTGTTCATTTATGTTGAAATTGGCAAACTCATCTAAGTTATTTATGAATCTCAGGATCTGTTCATCATCTTTGAAAACTTGCCAATGGTTCATATTGTCTGGGACTGATGGCCTATAATTTATTTCAAGGGTACAATCTCCGTTCAACATTTCCTCTGAAGGCTGGAGGGTAGATGCCGCAACTGCCAACCTATCTGTTATACTGTTCTCTTCCCTATGGATTGCTTGTATGTTTAATGCATCAAAGTACTCCATGGTGTCCCATACTGCATTCCTATACCTCTTAAGTATTTTACAATGGCATGCAAAATTACCCTTGATCTATTGCACAACTAGGTCAGAATCTCCTTTGATACTAAGCATTTTGATTTTCATGCCTTTAGCGATTTCTATGCCTAGTAAAAGTGCTTCATATTCCGCAACATTGTTTGTGGCTTCAAATTCAAGTCTGAATGCAAAGTTGAAGACCTTATCTTCAGGTGATATCAAGACTATACCAACACCTTTCCCAGCTCTAGAAAAAGCACCGTCAAACTCCATTTTCCACAATCCATCAACTTTCTTATCTTTCATTTCTTTATGAACAGGATCTAAGAAGGTGGAATTTATCTGGTGGGTTCCCATTTCATCCATATTGTAGATGTATTCATTTGATGGTTTCTAGGGATTTTCAACATGGTATCTTCTTTCTTTTTTCAAGTGCAGTTTGACATGAGTATCTTCGGAAGCCAGAACAGTTGCATAGGATAAGTCTAATTGTAGTGATCCACCCAGAGAAGCACCCCACTTTCTAGAGAGAAGCATCCCCCATTTATCAGGCACATCTATGACAAGGATGTCCATGGTGACATGGATGTCTGGGTACTTGGCTAATCTGACGGTCTGATTTTGAATCATCCCCTCGACTTCGACAGGTCTAGAATCCATGGCACATACATTTCCATAAGGTTTAGTGGTTTTTAGATTATGTTGTTGCATGACTTTTTTGGTCATCAGGCTGGCACCAGATCTCGAATCCAACATACAATTATGTAGAAGAAGGTCACCTATCATCAATGATATGTAGAAAGGCGGGTGAGCTTCTTTTCTTGTTTCCCTGGTATGTAAGACTATAGGGGGATCCCCAAAATCATTCACACAACTTGTTGAAGGTTGCTCTTTAGTTTCTGAGAAAGTTACCTTTTTAGGGGTAGGGTGCTTTGCAGGTGGAAGAGGCTTTTCAGATGCAATGGTTTTAGGAATAGCAGGGGGCTTTTCAGAAACTATAGGCTTAGGAGTATAAGGAGGAGTTCTATCTATATGAGGCTCTAACAGTTTCAAAAGTTTCTCCTTCTGACTAGGGAGTTTGCATAGCTCAAGTACCGGTACTGGAACCTTAGCGTTGGCCAACCAACTACTTAAATCAAAATTTAAATCAACAGACTCCTTTTCATTATTAATTTCTTGAGTAATGTGAGGAACTGTTACCTTAGGAGTAGTTTGAGTAGAAGGTCCTTCCTTCGGTTTCTTTTGATATGTATTTCCCTTGAATCTCTGGCTGTTGTTGATACTAGGTGGCATCTCATCGTAGAGTTGAGTCATATAATCAATCTGCTGATAACCTTGGTTGGCTTGAGTCACACTAAGGTTTTCATAGTTATTTCCCACATGGTTGATAAAAACAGGCTCGTCTGATGAAGTACTAGGGCCACATCCTTTAGGATAACCATGCTCTTGAACAAAACATGCATAGTGGCATCCAGACTCCTCATGGAAATCTTTGCATGCTCTACAAAAGGGCTTGGCATACTCAACCATGTTAGCATCCTCTAGCTGATGAGGAGGCCTCTGCTCATGGTTAGGAGGTTTCCTTTGCCGAGTAGGTTTAGCAAGGAAATTCCTAGGAGCTGGTTGTGTGTGTTGAATTTGCTGAACTTGTGTTCTTTCCATGTTTATGATTTTGTTTTGTATCTCTTTCATTTGGCTCACATGTTTCTGTTCAGCTTTCTCCATTCTCTCACACATGTCCATCATTTTATTTTCATAAGAGTCTTTCATGGCAGTCATAGGATCTTTTTCTTTGTGCTCAATTGGTTTTGAGGGAAGTTGAGATCTAGAATAGCCCTGGATATTTGACTCTCCGGAAGATTTCATGTTCTTTTCAATCTTAGTGGCCAAATTTTGGGCATCAAGCAAGGTAGCTGGTTCTTTGTCTCTTATTTGGTATTGGACCTTGCCACTTAATGCTTCTATGTAGTAATCCAATAAAGAAACCGCAGGAGGCGCATAGGTATCAGGGATGGAATTAGACAACTCCATGAATTTAGTGTTAAATTCATCCATAGTTTCATTTTCTGTCTTCTTCATGCTGGTTAGGGATGCTACTAGGTGTCTAGGTTCTTTTTTGCAACCAAACTTGTTGAGGAAAGCTGTCTTGAAAGCTGCTACAGTGGCGAAAGAGTTGTCTGGTAAGTTATCATACCAGTTCCCTGCTTTTCCTTCTAAAGATAGGGCAAAAAGAGTCATATAAACATCCTCATGTTTATCAGCACCCCTGATATAAGCGCTACACAGCTTAGTGAAGTTTTTGATGTGTTGTTCAGCAGATATGGAGGCATCAGTGCCACTGAAACTTGTGAGTTTGTCGATAGCCTTTTCAGGAATGTCGTGGGGTTGACCTGCTATCTAAGTAAAATTGAGTTGAGCAAAGAACTCACCCATTGTGGGAAGGAAACAATTATTGTTTTCAGAGTTTACTTGATTTTCTTGAAACAAAGAATGGATGTCTAAAATAGACTCAGATCTAAGATTTTCAAGGATTTTACGAGAAGCAAGTTTGTTTAGTCTTCTCCTATAAACCTTTTCAGGCTCAGGGATAAAACTAAGCAAGCCTTCAGAGTTTCTTCTAGTTGAATACCTTGAGGTGTTAACTGACAGTGGAGTCGCCAGGTGGATCCAAGTCTAATTTCAGAGAGTGATTAAACTAAAAATCTACCAAAAGTAAAACTAAAAGGGGCAGTGGAGTCGCCAAATAGATATGAAATCTATCAAAAAAGGTAAAGCAAACTAGAAAAAACTAAGGTCATCCAGGAACAAAAAGATTTGTCCCCGGCAACGGCGCCAAAGATGTTGTCCGCCAAATTGCACACCAGCAGCGGAAATCTTTTTGCTCACATTGCCTGTTCCAAGATGGAGTGATCTATTCTATATTAGAGCAGATTTGACTTGTTTATTTGATAGGGGATTTCATCTCCTTGTGGAATATACAAGTCTAGTCTAATACTGAATTGATGTACTAAGAAGTGTCTGGGACTTCTTAGTGGGTCGATTCAACATTAGAGCTTTGTGTGAATAGACGTGCATGTGAGGAGATGATCATCAACAAGGCTCATGGACATCTTTTCTATTAAAGAAGAAATAACCAAGAAGACAAGTCAAATCATTGAAGAAGGCTCAGAAAGCATTGAAGAAGCCCCAACAAATATTGAAGACAAGAAGTACAAGTTGGCCCTGAAGGCAAAACTGAAAAGTGAAGACAAAAAGGACAAATCGGCCCTAAAGGTAAAATGAAAAGTAAAGCCAAAAAGGACAAGTCAGCCCCATAAGAGAAATCAGGGTGACTTGAAGTGTATAAATAAGCAGCTAACATTTCATTTTCACAACACAGCTATCACAACATCTTCTCTTCCTAGCTAATGTGCACTTTCCAAGAAGGCCTAGCAAAGGCACAAGGAGCAAATTTCTTGGGTTCTCATCATCTCCTAGGGTTCGTTACCCTTGCTAGGGTTTCTTCATGAAGGAGGTTTGCTACCCCTGCTAGGGTTTCCTCATGAAGGAGGTTTTCTATCTATGCTAGGGTTTCTTCAAGATTGGTAATGTACTTGTAATATTGGACCGATTTCTTCTAAGAAAAGTGGGCTGGGTTTTCTCTCAAGTTTGGGTTTCCCAGGTAAAATGTTTGTGTCTACTGTGCATGGCTGTGCTTCTATGATATTTTGTTTCCGCTGCAATTTAAAGTTGAAATTTTCAGTGTGTAATTATTCCATGATAACAGTGGGATGAAATTACTGTTTGAAAGTCTTTAGGAAGTAATTATCAGATCTAAAAATTGGTTTTCTACTGCTATAAGAAAAATTCAACAGTTACTATGGAAAGAATTCAACAGTTTCTACTGCTGTCTTAGTGGGAAAAACACCGTTTTCAGCTTTCATATTCAACCCATAATTGCTTCTTATGCACCCAAAATTGAGAAAGGGTCGCTGCTTGATGGTTTTTGGCTGTCAAGAATGCCATTTCAGGGCTATTTTGGGGTTGAGATATGTTTGGAAAAGCCCTAGCTGGGCCCATATGTGCTAAAGAACCCTCTTCTTAACTGTTTACATGCCTGGATTTGTGAAATATGCTGCTTGCCACCCCTGTCTATGTCCAGAATCACTTCAAAACTGCCCAGATTTCCTTTTTTGATGCAGACTTCCTTCAAAAAGATTTTAGACTTGATTCTAGGGCTATTTATGCCGTAGGGACTGCTCAGAATACCTCTTTAAGGTCTGAAATATGTCATAGCTCACTCAGAAATCTCCAGAACAGTCCCAGATCAGCTCAAAATGCTCAGATTGATCTCTGAAAACCCTAGTGAACACCCTTTGCAAATGGGGGATTAACAGAACCTAAAGAACTATATGTTTTTGTAGGTTTGCTAATTGCCCCCTAGATGCATCTTAATAGGACTCTTGTTTACTATGTGAGTATAATCAACAGTTAAGTATTTGCGCTAGGTCTCATGAGTTTAAAGGTCGACCATGTCTATGGTGTCATTCTTTTATTATTGCCTTTGTTTGTCCAAACACAGATTTTTACTCAACTGTGCAAAGCCAACTGTCAAAAATTATGAGGATATACAATCATAGATTTGAAGCTTTCCCGTACTGAATATTTATGGACTATGATAGAAGAGGTCCTGGATAATCATTGACTTTGCTATACTAGTACTTGCAAGCTCTGGTCAATATAGAATTATGGCTCTTCATTCATTAGCCTCTGGTATTGTCCCATGTTCATTATGTTTCACATAAGGTTAAGTCGTTATGTTTGTCCAAAATGTCTAACCTTTCTTTTTTATGTTTATCCTGTTTGCTGATAGGCAGTTAGCATTTTTATTGATTTGGATGAAAGCGGAGGTCGAGCAAACGAATGGATTTATAGGTGAAACCAGGAATGAGTCTCCTCCCTGTTATTTTTGCCTATAGAAATTATTCTGCTAATATTCATTTTTCGTTTCTGTAATTCAGCTCTTGTATCAATGAACTCTTTCTAACTTGTAATTTATATGGAGAATGCGTTGTAAATTTGCATAAAAGATAAACAATTCTCTTATAGTCTTGTGGGTAAGCAGCTCATTGGGTATTGCCATATACAAATTCAGCATTGTTATCAACATCGTGCATAAAGTCATTTGTTACTTCTGAAAGTAAGTGCAATGCAAACAAGTTGGTGTTATAGATCAAAATCCGTATTTACAAACTAAAACCAACAATATTGAATATAAAGTTTATGTCCTAACTTTTTTTTAAATGCATTCAAAAAATACTTTGATCTACCACAATGATAATGATAGAGAGAGAAAATAAAGCCATTAGTTTTGCTCATCATTTTTTAAAACTTCCTGGCAATATATTAAACTAATAAATGTTTTAAAGTTTGAAAATTCTTAAGTAGTGATTTTAGTTATGCACTTCATTTCCATATAAAACAATATCATCTATGACTAGTTTAAGAAGTTGTCATGGTACCTAATATGGGGTCATAGGTGGCCATCATATTTACTGTATAGAGCTATATTTTATTCTATAGAGGTGAAGTTAGAAGATAAGGATCTACATTTTAAAGTGTAAAGGTGGTTGTGTCTGTTAGTTTTTATATTGTTCCAAGCATGTTCTCCATTAACCATAAGTTCCTATCACAGCCTATTTTTAGAGTTTTTCTATTTTTAGCACTTCTATTTATAGATTAGAGTTGATTGGTTTATTACTCATCAATGAATTATTTGGATTTAAATAATGAGTTGAATGCTTGACATGTGTTGGCGTGTTATAACCAAATAAAAGAATGTGTCTACTTATTCTTGGTACACATAGAGTGCATTACTTGGGGAGTTACAATTTTATCTTTTTGGACATTTTTTTACATGCATGGACCTCTTTCTTATTCTATTAAAAGAGAGAGTTCACATTAAAAAAAAGTAGTCATTGTAATTATTCTTTTAGTGTTAATGAGAAGTTATATGATTGTTGCTACAAATTTCTAGCTTGCTAGTTTTGATTTGTAGATTTAGTATTTCTCAAATCTACATTTCGTCAATGATTGAAATGATGTAAAACTCTGATATGCTGTGTCTAGAATCTTGATCTATACGCCTATGCTTTTAGTTTTTGAAAATAATTTTTTTTTATTGGTGTTTTTAATGTTTTTTCTTTCGCTTTAGGGTAAATGATTTAAGTGTATATTTGCTATCATGAATTATAAAATTAAACATGGTATCATAGTTGTATCGCAAAAAAATTTCTATCCATTGAATGGAAATGGTAAGTGCCCATGAGAGGGAGTTGACAATGAGGATTTTACCATGTGTGATGCCCACCAAGCTCTAGTGATTGGAATGATATGCTCTTGTGTGTTAAAATTTTATTCAACACCTTAAGTGACAAAGTCCTAAATCACTAGGTGAAAGACACATTAAACTAAGAGGGGGTCACTATCACCTTACAACCCTCTTTTGTTATTTAGTGCTAGTTCTCCTCTAGCACAAGGGAGGCCTCCCTACTACTATGATTTGCTAAAGACTAGGAGTGAATTCTCAAGGGAGCAAAAATACTTTAGAAAACAAATGAGGTTTGGATATGGAATGAAGGTGAGTAATGGCTAAGGAAAATGCTAGTACCTAGAATCTATTAGGCGCATCAGGTCAAAATAGAAAACCATGAATGAATGCATTTGCAAATGGAAGACATACATAAAAATATATAGTCCAATCTTCCTACTAAAGGACTCTTAGATGATTATAGCAAGTGGTTGTAATATGAACCTTTTAAAACTAGGATTACATAGAAAATTGAAGGGAATCATTACATAGTCTTTAATGTTTCAAGCTAACATAAAGAAATGTGGCAATTGAAAGGTAAGCCTAAATAACTTCCCTACTTAACAAAGTCAATGATAAAAATAAGATTTAGCATACAAGGCCATTCCATGGCATGCAATTCTTCACAATGAACACCACCAAGAATTACTCTAGCATCAAGGCTCCAATAAAGATCGTCATTACTATCCTCTTAACACTAAAAATATTTACAATAGACAAACCATCTCTCCGAGAACCATCCTACTCTCAAGTGAAGTGAGCGAACCCTTATATAGGTTTAAACTCAATTCCCCTTTACAATAGAATAATAATTTCCCTTTTTAAATCCACTATTTGCTCAACAAATCTTTCTAAGAATAACAAACTAGTAGTTAGATATATTCTTTCTCCAAGATAATAGTTCTCATCTATCTCTTTGAGAAGAGTTCAACAAACGGTAAACATTGAAGTTGGCTAAATCCACCTATTACAAGTAGCTAACTCCATGAGAAAGTTTGAACAATGAATACACAATGAAAATAGTCACCAACCACCTCAAAATGACTCAAGGAAAGAGGGGGCGCCCCTCCAAGAAAAGTGAAATAAGCCATGAAAACATCCTCAAAAGATAAGGAATTCTACACCTTGAATATTTATTAATAGCACTCTCTCAAAATTATCAAAGAAATCAAGCATCCAACATGGGGTATTCATCAAATCGAGTGGTCAAAATGTGACGAGGGCTTTATGGTGGCAGTTTTGAAATTACCAACTTCCTCGATATTTATCAAATTTTTTATTATAACCTAAGTCACCTGACACGAAGACATGGGACACGAAAATATGAGTGTTCGACCTGGACACGGTGACTCCCGGAATCATGACTCGAAGGACACGTTTTATATACATATACATATATTTTTTAAAAATATAGACATGTAGATCCATTTTTTTTAGAAACTAGAACATTTACAAATATTCAATAGAAATTAGAATCAATACACATTAATGATTACACATTTGTCATTCACAAATCACAATGAGACACATAGATGCATTGAAATTTGATTGGCATTGGGAAATAGCTCAAGATGTCGGAACCATATTTCTCATTAAGTCATCAAAATAAAAATGTATTACATAGATGTCAGAATGCCACTGAGCACTGGCAAATGCCAAATATACTAATAGTAAATACAAAAAGGGGTAGATCAAGATGGAAGAATCTCATCTGTCAATAGTCCTCCTCCATGCCTGAATCAACAAACTCATCACTGTCCTCTTCCTCCTCCTCCTCCTCCTCCCCCTCCTCTCTGCCCATCTAACAATATGCATCTGTTGGTGTGGAGGATGACCCCTCCAAAGGATCACCATCATCAAAAGTAACCGGCTCTAGCATTGGATCATTAAGATCCATGTTGGATAATGTCAACTCAATACTTCAATCCAAACCCATATCATCAGGAAAGACATCCCACATCTTTGTCTTTCCCTTCACCCACTCTTCCCTCTTCCTGTAAATAAGAAGAAGGTTGGAGTGCACATACACCATCGTCTTTAACCTGGACTACTCAAGCCTACTCTTCTTCAAACTGTACAAGTTCCCATATGTGCTCCAATTCCTCTCACAACAAGAGGATGATGTAACTTGAGAGATGACCCTCAAGGCTAACTTCTGTAGAATAGGGCATGTTTCCCCATGAGTTTCCCACCAAACATAGGGTTTCTTAACCCCCTGTCTCTAAGCACATCATAGCCTCCAAATCGCCCAGTGGAAGTGGAAAACTCTACAAATCCCTCTTCCACCTCATCAAGTAAGTCTCTATCATGAAATAGCCGTCTAAATTTTATCTTCCTCCCATGTGAAATCTCTCCATCCATCTCAGGAGGGACTCTATGTGAGGTCCTCGGCCCACCATTGAGCCATTCTTGACTGTAGAACTTGGGGTTCAAGGAGTGGGACAAGCAATGCAAAGGTGTGCAATTTTGATCTCACCTGGAGATAAGAATATCCTGAATGGTGGACCATAATTTCTTTGCCGATGTCCCATACTCAGGACACTCATTCTCCATAACAATAGACCTCATGGACTCAATCATGGAATCCCACCCCTCATAAAAATCTGCTAGGATTGGTTGGTCTGTGTCTACAAACCGCAACAAAGAAATGATTGGTTCCATGATCTGAATGCTAAGATCTACTCTCTCCCACCAACCATCATGTAATGCCATGTCCTTGACCTTTTTTGAAGCACTCTGATCCGTTTTTCTCCAAAAAGACCAAAAATCTGAAATCAGCATGGACCCAAGAGCAGTTTTCACCTCCCTCAACCTCTTGAGCATGATGAATGAGGAAGCAAATAGAATATCTGCAATATTCAACAATGAAAGCTGTGTGTACTCTTTGTAGATGGTGAGGGCATTTGTGTGGTTGTGTACAAAGTTATAGATATGGTGTGCATCATCAATAAGGTTTCCAATCTATGTCACATCTAAAACAATGGATTTCAGTGCTAATTTCAATGCTAAATTCAAGGAATGGACAAGGAAAGGTGTCCAAAAAACCTGTAAGAGAAATAAAAGAAAGTATAAATGACTCTACAACACTAACAACTCAAATGAGTCAAAGAAACCTAGATGAATCTTGTGATAAATTCAAACAATGAACAAATTAGAAATGAAAGGTGTCCAAAATGAACATACCTGTGGATATTTAGCTTCCACAATCATGCTAGCAGCCTTGAAGATAGGTGCATTGTTTGTGATGATTCATACACAAGAATCAACACCTACTTCTTCAATGGTTTTGATGAATAACTCACCCATATACTGTGTATCCTTGTATTTCTCAAGAGCATCCATCGCTTTCAAGAACACCGGTCCATTTTGGGAGTATACCATGAAATTGATGAGTGGATGGCGTGTTGGATCCATCCATCCATTAGAAACAATACTCACACCGGATGAGGGCCATGTTGATCTAATTGGCTCAATAATTTTATCCACCTTCTTCTTTGCTTTAACCAACAATGTGGTTCTAAGCTTCTCTGAACCAGGAGGCACATAACTGGTTGGAGCTTGTTCAATGAGACTTCGACACATCTCAATAAACAATGGTGACCATGCAACATTGAATGAGATGAAGTTGAGGTAGAAAAAGAATATAATGGTAAGGTCCACCTCTTCTCGCGCATCTTGTTGGAAATTCCTATCCATTGGACCACTTGGAGATGGCCTTTTTCTTGTTTGATGAGTATCCCCACTCCCATATCTGCTAGGTGGAAATTGAGGCCTAGTGCTAGAGGATTTCCTCAAGAATGGAAGAGGATCCTCATCTTTTTTCTTGCTTGTTGCTGCCACTTTCCCTAAGCCAACATGATCCTCTCTTTCCATATCCCTCCTTTGGGTAACACTCACTACTTTACATGAGGAAATCCCACAAGAAGGAAGGGCCAACAATTGGCCCTTAACCCAGTAATATGTGCTCTTGAACTCATTCTTGCAAAAATTGCAACACTAAGACACATTGCCTCTACACAAAGAGTATCTTTTTTCTTGAGCTTGTTGTCTTGCTAAAATAGGGTTAAATGGAGCATGAACTCCACTAGCAACAGATGGAGCACTAGTAGGAGGAGTATAAGAGCTTGTTCTTAGAGGAATAGGAGGGGAGGCTCTAGATGGGGCATTTATTGCCTTCCTTTTCCCTTTAGCACTTCCCTAGCTGATTGAGACATTCTTCTTCTTGTTCGATGGTTAAGCTTGCAATCCTCTCAACAAATCCACCCCTAATGCACTTGGAATCCCTTGGAAAGCCTTCAAATCTTCTTCACCTGCACAAAAAAATCACTCTCAAGCCTTCTCCACACTTGCAAATGACAAAAAAGAAGACAAATTTTGTTTGTAAAGTGACCTCAGGAGGCCTTTTCCGTGGTTTGCATGTCCTGGAATTGGGACATGAATCGCACAATCGGGGACACGATGGGAAATCGTGTCCAACACAACTTTTGATCGTGTCCTAATTTTGGATAGGATCAAAATTCGTGTCGGACACGATTTCCCATCATGTCCATGTCCGACATGACCCCACGGGACACGGGGGCCATCATGAGTGTGTCTGGTTTCTTAGATTAAACCAATTTTCGAAAATCCAATGATTTCTCCACATCTAATGTCATTGAGATGGCAAAATTTTGGGCACTCTATCAAAAGTTAATTGTTCCAAACAGTAGAATGTCCCTCCAAAAATGTAACATGTGTGAGTGGATCAAATCTCTACAGTAAAGTCCAAGTTAGGCTATAGTTTCATCATGATAAAGTGTCTCATGTGTGAGAATCCTTCATACCCCCTAGGGTGTTCCATCTAGGAGCCCCTCGACCTTAATCTTCATGAAATAATCTCTAATTGTGCCTAGCACTAACATTTATGTAAGTTTTAAATAAATCCTAGGTGCATACCTTAGGTATTTTGGTTAATTAGTTCTATTTCTTCATTGATTTTAATTAATCACACTAAAACCTCCACAGGAAAGACATTTTAATTAATCCATTACTTTATAAGTACAATTATTAACACTTCGAAACTTAGGGAGACGCTAAGTTGACGGGTTCCCATTCCATTAAGTACTTAAAGTGTTAATTAATTACTTGATTATATTAGTGATATATCTTTTTAATTGTCAATAGGAGGGATTGCATCACCTTGTGAGTATTTTTCACTTGTTAGGAACATTATGCTTCATCAATAATTACCATGAAGACATGAGAACACATCAAACCGTAACTCCTATCCAATTACCATCGTGGCCACCATTTCAACCATCAAGAACCGACATCTCCAAGCAAAAAGACAAGTGTACCACCTACCAATCCAATTGTCTAGCCATTAAAACTTGCAAGCCCAACACTCATGAAAAAATTTCACAAGTGATGTGACCATATCACAATGTAGTAATATGATTTTAACATCGAGAAAGGCACAAGGACTTGTGAGAGGTTGAACCAATTTTTATGCATTTGAAAGGCAAATTGAACCTATGAAAGGTTATTGGTTTTGGTTGAATTGTTTTTGTTTGAGTTATGATGCAATGCATTGTAAGAATAGTGAGATTTGGAATGTTAAGGTTTAGAGGCATGTGTTTTTCATGTGTTGGCATGTGCCTACCTATTCTTGGCAAGTGTGGGGCACATTACTTTGGGAGTTACACTTTTATATATTTGGACATTTTTGCATTCATGGACCCCTGTTTTATTGTTGAAATTATTCCATCTAGTAAAAAGAGACTCATGAAAGGGATTTAACAACAAAGGATTTCATTGGGTGGGATGTCCAACAAGCTCATGTGGTTGGAGTGATCCATTCCTGAGAAAGACAAAATTACCTGTGGGAGGTTGAATTATTTTAAGTCTTGTGAAAGGAAAATTGAACCAATGAAACCTTGGTGATTTTGGTCGAACTAATTTTGTTTGATTTGTTTTCCAAATCACTACAAGAATAATGAACTTCAGAATGTTAGGTCTTAAAGGAATGTGTTTGGCATGTGCCTACCTATTCTTGGCACATGGGGCACATTACTACGGGGGTTTGCAATTTTTTTTTTTGCATGCACAGACCCCTTGTATTATTGTTGAAATTCCAATGGTGGTCTCATTAACAAACAAGTAGTCATTATAATTATTCGTTTAGTGTTAATGATAAGTTATATGATCATTGCACAACAAATATTTGATTAGTTTTGTTTTGCAAATATAGTATTTTTGAAATCTACACTTCATCACTTTGTCATATTGATCTTAAATTTTGATATGCAATGTTTGCAATCCTGATCTAATCTCATATGCTTTTAGTTTTCTAAATTACAAATTTCTCATTGGTATTTTTCAATTCTTTCAATTTCAGTTTTAGGGTAAAATCTGAGTGCAAATATGTTATCATGAATTAGAAAAATTAACATGAGATTAGAGTTGAATCATTGGAATTATTCGGTCTAGTGAATGGAGATTATAGGTACTCATGAGGGAGTTGACAACAAAGTATTTAAGTAGGTGTAATTCCCAACAAGCTCTAGTGATTGGAGTGATCATTCATGAGAAATGCACAAGGCCTTGTGAGAGTTTGAACTACTTTTAGTGCTTGTGAAAAACAAATTGAACCTATGAAAGGTTGTTGATATTGGTTGAACTATTTTTGTTTGAGTTGTGATCCAAGGTGTTACTAATCAAACTAGCACTTGAGCTTCAAATACCAAAGATCAAGTGCAACCAAAGGTAACTCAAGAGGCTTGTCACTGTCACTTCAATAAGGCCTCTTCTCACTAAAGATCAAATCTTCTCTAGTACAAGGAGGGAATCCCTAGCATAGGATTACTAAGACAAAGACAATGAAGGCTCAAGGTGATGTGAAAGCCACCTTTGTAAAACAAATTTTGTAGTACAGAGAAATAAAGTGGATGGAGAACCAAGACTAGGTCCAATCCACATGGGCAATGGAGTTAATATAACAAGCAAAGAGGGTGGAAATATGAAGACAATGCGTAATCAAGCCATTACAATTACAAATGTGAATGACTAGTGAACATGGAAATAAGGATTACGAGAATAAATAAAGTCCCTATACAATGTGCACCATCACAACCACATAAGGTCCCTATACAACGTGCACCATCACAACCACATATTTGAAATACAAGAGAATAACGTGCAACCATGAAATGATCGAGGTTAAAGTATCACATGGAATCATGAGCCATGAAGAAAAAGATGGAGCACCCTCTAAAGAGTGATCAACCCCAAACACTTCTCAATTACAACACCATAAGAACAAATGATCCAAAAATTTGCCCCATACTTGATTTATAATTACACTTCGCATCCCCAATATCAGGGTCACAACAAGAAACTAAGAAGGTTACAATCTCACACCAACTCCTTCTCATATGATAATGTAGCAGGGAAAGTTGTTATATATACAAAGACTATATATATAGTGAACAAGAGTCACGTGGTGGCAATGTCCCCGACATTGCCACCTGGTCTATTTGCAGCTTTGGGTATAGACAACAATCAACGAGAAACATACCCTGAATAAATTTATTCTTAAAATGGATTTGGGATGGGTATGTCGAATGGATACTTTTTTGTGAACCTCGTAATTTTGTGAAGTATGATGCCATTCGGTATCAGAAACCATCGTTATAAAGTTTAATGCAAAAGCCAGAAAATGAATACCACTAAGCTGTAAATAAGAAGACAAATCCAATTTCAAAAAGAGCAATCAATTGGTTGAGCATTAAATCGTATGATAGCCATAACAATCTACAACTACGCTATGCAAAGAAGAAAGGTGACCAAGGAATTATACCAGAATACACTTATTGTAACGGTCTAGGCAAAAGCATTGTTTTGAAAGGAAACATCAATATTTTTTAATAACCAACAAATACTCACAAACATGCAACTAGCGTAAATGCCAGACAAAATACATTCATAAATTGGACATTTACTGCCATACAAATATTTTTTAAACAAAACCAGAAACACAACTCAATCCTCAGCTCAAGTGCGCATCAAGAGATGGATGGGAAATGTTTAGGTCATTATTGTGCTCCTGAAATATATTTTTATAGAAAACCAGAAACGCAGCCCAACCCTCAACGTAAGTGCATCAAGAGATGGATGAGAAATGTTAAAGTCATTTACTGTGCTCCTGAAATAGGTAGATCAATAAATAATAGAAGCCAAAATTCAAGATGTTGATTATGATCCCCCAAATCTAAAATGATGGCACATTTGATCCATTTCAAGACGGATCTTCTAAACACTAAAATAACAACAGAACTTGGAAATCATAAGGAAGAAACAAGGAAGACCACTACTGCCACTACCTATTGTAGCTAGGGTTTTCACCCTAGCTTGTGCAAATGACAACCTACTAAGGAGAAGGGACTCCGTAGTAGCAGTTCAGAAAAAAACATTAAATGAAAGACAATACAGTAAAGACAAGATAATAAAAAGGGTTTTTGTATTGATTATACCTCCAATGTGAAGGTTGGTGGAGCTCTTGCAACAGTCCAGGAGGGTTGCTTCCAAGCTTCCAGCTTTGCTCCTTTCTCTTTCTCCAAAGGGTTGGAAATGGGCCAAAGGGGCACTCAAGGGTGAAAGTAGCTCAAGGGTGAGCTAGGGTTTCAAGAGCGATTTTGGCAGAGCAAGGGTGTATTTGACTGTGGATGTGAAATGAGGGGCCTCCATCACCTATTTATAGGTTTTTAGTGGTGGAGTGCTGGCCCATGGTTTTGGGAACCATATGGTTTAGGTCAGCTGTATAGGGCTTTTGCCTCCTTTTTCCCTCTTTTTCCTCTTTTTCCTCGTTTTTGGTATTTTTATTCCCTTTTTAGAGGGTTTTTGCTATTTTGGAGGAATTTTGGATTATGTTGGGGGAAAAAGGGGTTTTTTGGCCTTTTGGAGGCTTTTTAATGGGATTTTAAGGTTCTGGAGGTAAATATGGTAGGAAATATGGACAAATGAGTCATGTAATGGGGTAGATGAGGTAGTGAGCACTTTTTGGGTGTTAACAGATTGCCCCCTGATGTGTGAGGGCAGGAGCTCATCGTATGGCCGATAGACATCATAAGTCTTGTATGGTTTTCCTGGGGTGTGGAGAAGAGAAGAAACAAACTAGAGCCCGGAACAACGGTCTCGAACAAACTGCAAAAACTGAAAGTACATGACCTCAATAATGAATGAGGAATAATCTGAACATATGGACGAGGCGGGCATTCCCATGCTCGTATCAAGATATAGACTAATAATAACAATGGGGTCCAAAATATGGGAACTTGAAATATACATGGGCTCAAATAATGAATGAGGAAGAATCTCAATATATGGACGAGGCGGACATACTCATGCTCGTATCAAGATACATAAAAAATAACTGTGAGGCCCGAACAAGGAGGAACTGGAAGATACATAGAGAACCACTGTGTACATCATAAGGGTCCAGAGGGGACACGAATTTGTGACATACTGCTGGGCTGACCATGTCTGAGTTGAAGAACTGATACACTGGAATAACAACAGTGCTACTGAGTGGGGTACCAGAGGAACTGATGAGCTGCTGGAGCATAGTGACGGGGAGTCATATCCTCAATGGTACACTAGACTAGAACTGAATGGGGTACTCAAGGAAGTATATGATTGGATGGCTTCCGAATACAATCGCCAACGCAACCCGGACATCCACGGGAACATATAACTGGGCGTTCCGAAGTGACTCACCAAGGTGCTAGAGTCAGGGGAAATCCGGGGTCTTCGACCAATAACTGAAGGGATATAAACCCTACGCGATTCTCAACGATGCGATCAAGGTGTTGAAGTCGAGCATGTGAGAAACAACCACTCGGAGAGGCAATGATGACTCCTCTCAAAATGGTCCGTAGGAACTCACCACAGATGGTGATGGGTCCAAGGTGCAGGGGCCTTTGGGTCTATCCTCTGGAAAAGAGGGGTTGTCGTCAACAGAGGGAGACCTGCAACTAGCAAGGCAATGATGTTTCCTTGATAGGAGCACGAGGTGAAGAACCGAAGTGTGAGAGTATTGATGGGAGGACTGTCAGACTGTGGGGGATAATTGGGCAAGTAGAGTGGGTGGACTCAAACTTCCTTTGTTCAGAGTATGATGGCGGGGACGATCGGACAGCATATGAAACTGACTAGTGGGAAAGGGCTCATAGCTGTACTGGATCAAGGATAGTGACTGGGATGAGTGATACTCAAACTGGTGTAAAATGGCAGGAGACTGCAGAATACTCTGAACAAAGGCGACCGAATTGGGGGTGCTGTCGAGATGATCGATCATAGTGCTAAGAGGCACAGGGGGACTTCTTCACGGGTTAAGGAACTAGAAGAAGTGTGTGTAAAATGGTACTTTTGTGTGGATTTATACAAGCCCAGGACAGTTCATGCTCGTGATTGCTTTCAATTTTAAGGAGTCTGAAAGCGATAAGAAGACTCTGAAATAATGAAATGGTACTGTCGTGTGGATTTGTACGAGCCCATGACAGTTCATGCTCGTGGTTGCTTTCAATTTTAGAGAGTCTGAAAGCGATAAGAAGACTCCAGGGGGCTGCTTTTTCGTGGGTTAGTCTCTAAGGCCCAAAGAAACATAAAAGTATGCAATGAAGAACTCTTCTAGTCGGTGTGACTAGAGTATTCCTTTTTCATAATTAGTCTACCCAGTCCGGAAAAGGGTTAAACTTATACCAGATAGACGCCCTTTCAGGTACTTTAACGAGCATGAAAGGAAGCAAGATTGCTCAGCGATCTTTTCATTGTTTTAGGAGTCAGAAAAGAGCTTAACAGAAACTCCCTAAGTGCCTTTTTCGTAAAGGACTTGTCCGGCCCGAAAAAGGGATAAAATTATACCGAACAAAAGGAATGGTCAGGCAAGGAGGAAGTGCTCAATCAAGGAACATTGATGATGACCAAGAACAAGGGAGGGGGGGAACACTGGTGGTCCTCCTTGCGGGATAATGAATGGTGGCAAAATAACGAAATAATTGCAGTATGACAGGAGTGGAGGGCTCATGTAAAAAATGTGGAACAATCTGATGGCGGCCGATGTGGCGTGCAAACCGAGACAGCAATGTGTCGGGACACAATGTTGAAATTGTACCTGGTGAGAGCGAGAAATGATCTCAAGCATCATCACGAGCTCGGAAAAATGAATCCGGCGATATATAAAGTGTCAAAAATGGAGAAGCATTGAAGTGGCACGCAAACCGAGGTGACGAGGGGCGTTTTGGAAAAAAGACCCAAAAAATTTGGGGGTGAGAGTGAGACATGATCTCAAGCATCATCACGAGCTCGGAAAAATGAATCCGATGATATGAAATATATCAAAAACGGAGAGCAGCCGAAGTGGCATGCAAACCGAGGTGACTAGTGGTGTTTAAAAATGCTCAAAAAATGATGTGGAAAAAATAAGAGAACAAGTTGACCATCATGATGGTCTCGTCGTGTTGATTCCAGTGGTGAAAACGGTTCGAAAAATGGACTTCGTATGGGTTCAGAATGGCCAAAACAAGAAAAAGTCAACAGACTATAAATAGTAAGTGGGTCCAACAGGACATGGTGTGATTGATGTGCCAATCTAGGATGTTGTTAGCCATTTGATCTGCAACACTATTTTGAGCTCTTGGGACATGGGTGAATGTTATGGATTCAAATTGTCTGCTGAGTTGTTTTGTGCGCAGGAATTTTCTAAAGAGGCAGGGATCATGCACCTGATAGCAGTTGTTGAGCTGGGAGACAAGTAGCTGGGAGTCAAGGAACACATGAAGGTGACTTATTCCCATCTGGAGGGCGGCAGTCAAGAGACCGGTCACAGCATCATACTCCGCCTGGTTATTGGTAGCAGCGCCTATACATATTCCGTCAAGGTGAATCAATTCATGTGAAGGGGAATATAAGACCCGTGCTGCAAAAGCCAGGTTTGGAGACCAGCGGCTTGCTCCATCAACGAAGCCAATGTAATGAGGTGGAAGAGTGTCCATCTGTGATCATGCAAAAATGATGAATATAATATTGTGGTAAAAAAGGTGAAAAACAAAAAGAGAGCAAATTGTACAATACAGACCAATGGGGCCGCGGGTTATTTAGGGATAAAAGCGTTTAAGATACAACCCATTACGGGGGTTGCGCAAAGGGTGACCTTCTGAGTCAATTAAAATGTATGCCCCATTGCCGAGACAAATCTGCACGACGTAAGGGCCTTTCCACATGGATTCAAACTTTCCTTTACCAGTTTTGTCATGGGCTTGGTCATAGGCGAAGACGGGGTCCCCTTCATGGAAAGTTCGAGGGTGTACATGTTTGTTGTAACCAACTTTGGAGCGGTTCTTGGTAGCTTCAATGGTCTGGAGAGTGGCACGACGGTCTTCATTAGCTTGTTCTAGGGATAGCAGACGTTGCTCGAGTGGGGAGGTGTCTGGGAGAAGCTCGACGACGATGTGTAAGGAAGGTATCTGACACTCGATGGGGAGGACAGACTCTACACCGTGAACTAAATGAAACGGGGTAAAACCGGTGACAGTTTTGGTGGATGTACGGTAAGCTCATAAGGCAAGGAACAACATGTGGTGCCAATTGGACTTATGCCGGTCAACAGTGCGTTGGAGGATGGTTTTTAGAATTTTGTTAATGGCCTCTACTTGGCCATTCCCTTGGGGGTAGTAAGCAGAGGAATACTGATGTTCGAACTTCAGTAGGGTGGATAACTCGCGCCAAAGGGAATCTTCGAAATGTGAACCATGGTCTGAGACCAACTGTTTGGGAACCCCGAATCGAGTGATAATGTGGTTGAAAAAGAAATGGGCAGTGGTGTCAGCTGTACAATTGAAGGTGGGCATGGCTTCATCCCATTTGGTGAAGTAATCGACGGCGACAATGATGTACTTATGGCCATTGGAGGATGGGTGTTTACATTCCATGAAGTCGATGGCCCACTTACAAAAGGGACCAACGGTGACGACTGGGTGTAACGGAGCGGGTGGTGTCCAGACCTTGAGGAAAAAATGTTGGAAATTATGACAATGTTTGACCGCTGTGATGCAGTCAGTAAAGAGTGTGGGCCAGAAGTATCCGGCGCGAACGACCTTTTGGGCGGTGGCCATTCCAGAGAAATGTCCGCCGCAGGCACTGCTATGACAGTCATTGAGGACATGTTCGGTTTCCTCGTGTGTAAGGCAATGACGGAGAATCGTGTCAACCCATCGTCGGTAAAGGACATCACCTAAGAGGAGATATCGAGAGGCCTGGTGACGGATACGACGACATCCATCACGACTGATGTTGGGTCTGAACTTCTGCGTGCGAAGGTATAACAAAATATCACCGTACGAGGGGTCATCAGACGAGATGATGAACAAGTGATTGTCGGGTAACTCATCGGAGATTTGTGGGGACGACAGAAGGGAGGGGAGATCGGTGATGAGCTGGGAAAGCGCGAGGGCTTTAGTGCTCTTAGGGGTTCTGAAAGTGAGGTCATATTCCTGGAGGATAATTACCCATTTAGCAATGCGACCTTGCAGGAGCCACCGGTTTAAGAGATAGACCATGGGGTTGGAGACGGCGACAACTGTGGTATGAATGAGCAAAATGTAGTGTCACAATTTTTGGACGGAAAGACCACAGCAAGGGCTAGTCTTTCCTCATATGGGTAACGTAGGGGTGGTCCAGACAAGGCCTGGATGACGTAATAAATGACATGCTCCTGGCGAGCAGCGTCTTCTTGAACCAGGACTCTGGACACGGCATAATCGGATGCCAAGACGTAAAGGATGAAGTCCTGAGAGAAATCCGGAGGGGAGATCAAAGGGGCGTGGGTGAGAGCTTTCTTGAGGGATTCGAATGCAGCTTCTGCTTGCTCATCCCAAACAAAGGGTATGTGGGTACGAAGCAGACGTAAGAAACCATGAACGGTGGTGGCATAATCAGGAACGAAGCGACAGAGGAAATTAGATCGCCCCTGCAGACTCTGGAGATGTCGAAGCGTGCGAGGAGAGGGAAGGTCTAAGATGGCTTGGACTTTCAGGGGATCAACAACAATTCCTTTCTGGGAAACAATGAAACCCAACAACCGGCCTGCTGGAACGCAAAAGACACACTTGTGTGGGTTCAAGCGGATTTGATATTTGTGACAACGCAGGAAAACTTGCCATAGGTCGTTAAGGTGGTTTGATTGTTTCTAGGAATGAGCTGTAAGGTCATCAAGATATACTAGCAGGATATGGACCAAGTCATGAAAAAAATAGGTCATGGCCCGCTGAAAGGTAACATTAGCATTTTTGAGACCGAAAGGCATGATGCGAGAGGAAAAAGTGCCCCATGGGGTGGTAAAGGCAGTCTTGTACTGATCCTCCTTATGGATCTGAATCTGGTTGTACCCAGAAAAACCTTCCATGAAAGATAGGACTTCATGCCCCGCACACGCATCGATGAGTTGGTCAATAAATGGCGTGGGGAAGTTGTCTTTGGGACAGGCTCGGTTTAAATTGCAGAATTCAGTACATACTCTAATGGTGCCTTGTTTTTTGTTAACAGGAACAGGGTTTGAAACCCAGGTGGTATATGCAATAGGATAAATGAATCCTACTTTGCGAAGTTTCTCAATCTCTGCTTTAACAGCAGGGAGCTTTGAGGGATGAATGGGGCGTTGCTTTTGGCGAACGGGGGGTACATCTGGCCATGTTTCAATGTGGTGCTCTATAATAGCGGGGGTCAAGACCAGGCATTTCGGTATAGGACTAGGCAAAGACATCACAGAACTCTTGGAAAAGTTTTTTGTACTCTCCAATCTCATGCTCACTGCAGTAGGCTCCTAAAGTAATGATTTCAAGAGCACCGGTGGGTCAGAGATATTTATGTGGATGACGGGTGAGATGTTGGCCATGTTACCTTCCTCAAAGGCATCAGGAGCAGGAATAGGATCCTTAAACCAGTCGACTTTGGTGGGAAGGAAATCTTTGGACTCAATCGCGAATTGGGTAGCTGTGGTAGAGGAGGATGCTTCTGGGAGGAAATAGGAATGATGGTGCATGTCGTCCCAGGGATAATCCGGGGCAGTGAGAGCCTCTAGAATCTCCTCATCATTGTGGAAAATTTGAGTTGTCAAATCGGTTGACGAGGGAGTGGTAGTCAAAGAGATCATATAAATGGTGTTAATCTCTCTGGATGGGGGTGATACGGGAGGGTGGATCTCCTCAATGGTGGGGGGTGTCGTCTCAAGGTCCAAATTATTCATCTCGTAGAGAGCTGCTCTGTAATCTGGGAGATCAGGACAGTGATGTGAGTAATGGCCGTAAATACCGCATATTGCACAAGGGTGGTTGGTACGCAGTGATTTATCACGAGGCTTAGGGGTTGGATCGAGTTCGACAACCGGGATGTTGGGGTCGTTGTCAAGCATTTGCATGTGTTCCTGTAATGCAAGTAATTGTGGACATTGATGAGTCGGATGGCCTAACTCATCACACAACGAGCATTTGGGGGGAGCACGGAACACGGGGAGGGGGGTTTTACTGTTTTGGGAGAGGGTACAGCAGTGTATGGTTGTGGGCCTCTGCCCCTAGTGGACTTGATAAGAGGAGGGGGATTCGTAGATGATGAAGGGGTAGTGAAACCGGGAGGTGGTTGAATAGTAGTGGCAATGGGTTGCACCGATTGTAGGACGACATTTGGTGTCAGCGGGGGAATAGGAGGCGAAATATACCACATGGGTAATCCTAAGGTTAACCCGGGGAGGCTAAGAGTAGCCATAACCGGGGCGCTTACTACGCCCGAGGGAGGGAATAGGAAGGGGATTGTCTGGATGGTTGTAACACCAATGTGACTAGGTACCAATGGTGGTTTGGCTAACAAGGTCAGTTGATTGTTGGGTGTTTGTGTATTGTGGAAAAGGGTACACAGGTCAGATACTTCAGTCGCGGGTGATGAGGGTGGAATGGATTGGAATGTTGAGGTCATCGGCGGATCTGAGTAAAGTCCGGGTCCTACGGAGGAAATGAACGAGGTAGTTGCACCACAAACAGGTTGTTCAACCATGGGGAGAACATTTTTGGGTGCAGCGGGGGCATTGGGATCGTAATAGGTGAGTTGGTCGACCTTGACCATGCGTCCGTCATGGGGGAACATCATGGTACGAAAAACGGATGAGGCAACCGCCCGCATGGCATACATGTAGCTGCGACCAAGTAAGAGGCTATAATCAAGTTGGGCATTGATGACCTCTATGTCAATGAGCACATTTTTACCAGCCAACTGGACGGGGACATTAGCTAATAGACCTTGGGGTTGAGCCGAACAACCGTCGTAGGCTCACAACGCAGTGGTGGACTGCTGGAGAGTAGGGGATCCCAACTTCTGCCAAACGAATGTGGACATAACGCATGTAGAGGAACCTTCATCGATAATGCACCGATGGATGACAAGATTCCGAACGGAAATAGAAACTTGGAACGATAAAGTGGAAGGCAGGCATGGTTCGGACTGGTCCAAATCGAAGGCCATCAGTCGTGAATCATTTGGGTCAATAGCACCAATGGCGGAGAGCAAAGTCTTGCACTGTGAAGGATAGTTTGTTAAGACTTCTAATGCAGACATGGCTGCGGGAGATTGGGCTAAGTCATCTACAATGTTGTAATTTGACGTAGCGCGAGCATTGGGGTTATTGTTGATGCGACAAAGTGGGAAGCGAGGTGCTTTGGAGGCGCCATCTAGTGGAACCGGAGGTATACGTAACGTATGATCAGTGAGATGAGGGTTAGTGTTTTTGTCGGTGGGAGAGGCTTCAGGGGTGGAGCCATATTGGTTCCGACGGGTTTGGAGGTTGACATCGACGGACGACATCATTAACAAGTGGTGGGTACTTGAGTCTAACATGGGTTGATCAGGAGCGGCATAAGTGATCTGTTGTGGTGGTGGCACGTTGCCTTGAGGGGGAGCCAACAGTTGAGTATTCACTACGCCTTGGGTTGGTAAGGGGTTTTGTAGCACCAAAGGTTGATGCTGAGGGGGTGGGGGGTTGGGTGGCGCCTGGGGAGCTACGTGCCCTTGACGATGGGCATCATCAGTCCAGAGTTGCCGAGCTTGCTCCAAATGTGGGCAAGCATGTGTGTAGTGGCCATAGACCCCGCAAATAGAACAAGGATGGTTTGTTCGCAAATTAGGATTTTTGTCCTGCTTGGGCAGCCGATCAGGGTTCTAGTTGGCAGGTGCTGCGTTATTGTTGTTTGGGGGATTGGGAAGTTGACCGGCTTGGTCTGGAGGGGGTTTGTTCCCACGGTTACGACTTTTGCCACGGTTTTGCTGGCCCTGTTGGCGCTGGTTATTTTGGTTCTGATGCGGATTCTGTTGGGCGTATACTTGCCCTTGGGCAGCAGGTGGGTTCTGGGGTTGTGCAGGTGTGGGAGAAGGCTGCGGTGGATAATAAGTAGGGGGAGGTTGCACAGGTGTTGAAACTTGTGGGGGTTGCTGATACGTTTGCGGAGCGGGTTGGGGGTTTGCCACAGGGGCTGCCTGTGGTGGGTAATAAGCATGTTGGGCTTGAGAGGACACAGGAGTTGGTGCAGCCTGTGGGTGGTATAATGGATGAGGTGCAACCGGGGGGGTGTAAGCGGGGGATGCATGACCAAAGCACTGAGGTGGACAGGAGGGTCCGTGGGAATGGTGGTGATGTGCCATGGGAGCATACGAATTGGTTGCTCCAGATTGAGATGTATCCCACGAAAGGTCGTGTCCATGGCTAGGACGTGTTATGGAAAAGGGTTGGGGATGCGAGGCAACATGGCCAATGATGCCGTCTGCAGCATGGGATGCCCCCGGCGCATCGTGTTGGGAGGAATCGCCGCAAGGGGCATCAAGTATGATGGTATATAGATAACCCAACTGAGCATAAATGAGGTCAAATTGTTGGGCTTTGAGGATGGCCTCTTCTTCGGACTGGGGTCATTCGAATGCCACATCCTTGACAATGACAGGAAGGAGGGATTTGAGAAACCAATCTAAGAAGATACGGTTGTCTAACTTGATTTTGCAGAGGTTGCGGCATCGACGCCACTCATGAATGTGGTCAGTGATGTGGGTAGTTGTGTTCTGTCTGCAAAATAGTAGGATCTCAACTCCCGCGTCATAGCGGACAAGTAACTGAAAGAACTGCAAGAAAGTCGAGGCAAGGGAAGTAAAGGTGGCATGGGTCCCATGGGGCTGCTCGATGTACCACTTAGATGCAGAGCCAGTGAGGGTGCACTGTAACAGACGGAGGTGGACAGAGTCGTCCACTATGGAGTTGGAGGAACACCATAGATGGAAGGACATAATATGGTTCTGGGGGTCCTCACCTGCCTTGCCCTCAAACTTAGGGATGTCGGAAGGGAGTTTGGTGGGCATGTGAGGCCACACAGGGTCGTGTCTGATGGGATCGTTAGTCAGTCTAGCTAGGTCAGGAAGGTTGAGGCTAGCCATGAATGGAAAACTAGTAGAAGGATGTGACATACTAGTGGGTTGGACCATGTTGGGGCCAATGCCCCCAAGTGTAGGGGCAGGGTTTGGGATGTTTCCCCCAAGTGGAGGAACGAAAGTGGTATGGGACGGTCCTGCACCGCCAAGGGTAGTGTGAGTCACTGATGGAGTGGGAATAGGCATTCCAGCTACTGGAATGGGTACAATGATCGTAATAGTAGACGTGGGCCCCATCGAGGGCATACCCAAAGCAGGGGTGGTAGCTGGTGTGGTGGTGGATGTTCCACCAATGGTCCCTACAAAGAAAGGGGTGGAATTCACGCCAGCCATGGGGCTGGTTGGTGCAGTGTAAATGGGGTACTCGGACTTTGCTTCAGAATCAGAGGTAAAATAAGGGGCGTCTAGCTCGGGTGACGGAGTGCTATGTCGCTGACGAGTGGAGTCAAGTGACAATGCTCGAGATCTATGCTGAGTGGTATCAAGTGATGAAGATCTATGTCTATGACGGGTGGTGTCAAGTGAACCGTGCTATGGGGGCTCGCCCCGGAGGCGCCGAGAATGTCTGGGGGACTCAATGGTTACAGATGGTGTCAAGTATATGGGGTTGTGTTGAGTGAAAAACAGCTCAAAAACCCTAATGCAACCGAGTGTGCAGAAGGAGAGCTCAAAAAAATATGGCACTCAGTCCAACACCCAACTCAAAACACTTACTGTAACAGCTGTGCTACAATAAGTGTAGTATCAACAAAAATGGTCAGAATACCAACAAGCAGCAAGTTTCCTAAAAAATAAAAATAGTGGACTCGCTAGACCAAAAGGAGGTAAGGGAGCATGCAAACACCTAGCTAAATAGTATTCTGACTCAACTAGACATATCCTCTGCAAGGTGATGAAATCCAAGTCAGACAATATGGATAGTAGAGCCAAGTGGCTAAAGATATCCCCGTACCGGGAGGGACACCGGGTAGTCAATCCTAAAAGAAAGGAAACTAAGATACCCCGTTCATGACACGTCCAGAAAAGGTGAATCTGCCATTTGGTTCTATCACCGCGGTATCCCCATACAGGTGATACCCCGAGAACTGCGAAAGGTAGCCTTCGGTTACTAAATGGATTGCAGTATTCCACTTAGGCCTTCAGAACCAGTCTGGCGACTTCAACCCTCCTAGGGGAGAGGCCCTCTGATAAACTGGTTGTGACAGTGCCAAAAAATACTAGGGGATTTTGGTTCCCTAATGGACAACAGCTATGTCTCAAGTGTAAGCAACCGAGGGGTGTTATTTGGATGCCTATCCCCCCGATCCTACCTAACTACAAAAATTCTTATGTGTTCCCCAAGTGGGGTTAGAATGTTGGTTGTGTTAAGTAGTATTTTAGGGCTCACTTGAATTAGGTAACAAAGTCATTGAATGGACTGGAAGATAGAGCTTGGAATCCTCAACAAATTTTACTTTCAATTACAGGTGAAAAATAAAATGATGTGCAAAAACTATTTTCCTCAATCTATGCATTTTTATTAACAAATATATATTTCATATACTTAATACTAATTTGCTTAAATAAGTACTTAATGCTTTTCTTTTCTAGGACGTGTTTATGTCCACCAATGGTAGAGATTCATAAATTATTTACACCATTGGCATCTAGAGCACTTGCTCATGTGGAGACTCTTGTTACTACATTTGCACCTACAAAAACATCAACTCCCTATACATGGACTCGACGCACAATTTTCTGACCGCGACCCTCTTTGATGAATGCCAATGGGATCAATTTTGTGGATTTTTTTCATGACTCTGAGCAGATGTTGTTAGGTAGGATATTAACAAAATATCCTCGATCTGAAACGGGAAAGGCCGCCCCCAATCAAGTGCACAACTTGTGTTTCCTCGTACACAACAAAGCTTCTTTTTTACAGTTTGTAAATTTTTTTATATCAATGACAATAACTTTCAATGTGGAGAAACAAACAACCTTGTGTGTTCTTCCCATTTAAACAAATGTCTACGAATTGACAAAAGGAAGCAAAAACCCGAGACAATTTAATACATTAAATAACACCATATTCAACTGCTTTAAAATTAGTCAAAAATTTGTGGCATACCTTCATTTAAGTGTGTTTATTCTGGAACCAAAATTTGACTTGTAGAGGCTCCAGACCAAGTTCTCTACTAAGATCTTTTTTGCTGCAGACACTCTTTAAAAAACCTGCAAACCATAATGAAAATTCACTGAGAGAACGCTATGTTGTTATCGTGCAAGACGCCTCCTCTAATCCTGTAAAACAACTAAGCACTATTTAAAGTAAAACTTACATTTCCATCTCTTGAATTTGGTGATGAGTATGGTGGTGATATCGATTCTTATGAGGTTTGTGTTCTCCATCTTGATCTTCTCCAGATTCCCCTTCAATATTGTGATCACTACCGGATTTTTTCTCAAATTATTCCTCTCTTATTTTGGCAATATTACTATCAATTGTTTGGCTCATATTGAACTGTCCTTCCGCCATATTCTGCTGAATCAAACCTAAAAACCATCAAATTTGCGATACCCTTGAACACATATCCCTATAATTCATAACAACTCACCTAACACAACATATAACATGAATAATATATGTACAGAATTTTCATCCACAAACATTCCTACACCATGCACATCATGTATCTATAGAAAATAATCGAAAAAAACCCAAGCAAAATCTCCCATGAAGAAGCTATGGATTCAATGCAGTCAAATGAAACAAAATAAGTTGAAACAAGATTGAAAACTGAGAAATTGGAATAAGCACAAACCTGTGCAAGTGATAATCCGAGAGAGGTTGTATAGCCAGCTTTAGCATGACGAGCCATCAAAGGGGACACATATCTATCCAGAACAATAAAAGCGGTTGGAATATTGATACGTAAAATATAGCGATATGATCTTTCTTCCCACATGCTCCACTACAATTTTCCAAATAAAAAACCTCTACAAACATAAACCTAAACACACCAACTCTTATAAAACCCTAATTTGTTAAGAATGCAACAGAAATAGTCATGCCTCATGACAAAAAGTTAAGACTAAAAAAACATATAGGTCTGAGTAACTGGGAATATCATCAAGAAGAGTAATAGCATGCTCTCAAAGGAGTTGGAATTTAAAAAAAGAGAATAAACCCCTGTACAATGCATGTTATAAGTGTAAAACTAAATCTACATCTCCTTACATTGTTTCTTTTGTAAGGTATTTTCAATGATGGATTGCACTAGGTCAAGTTGCAGGTCATGTTTGCATGAAGGTTGGCTAAATATTGCTTCCTATACTTGCAAACATTATGGGTTGTGCACAACATAATATCATTACTAGAATGATATTATGACAATGGAGGGCTTATCATCTCCTCGAGAGGACAATGATAGAAGTTAAAAATCTTAAAAATCTTACATATACACGAATGATAATAAATTATTATTACGTGATGAGGTTCATTATTATGATGAATACGCATGTGAGTTGGATAGGAAGGACAAGGGAGACTACCTTAACTTCGCTCCTTTGGTTCTTTGAAGAAGCTCTTATTTCCCCACTTTTAGCAACTTTATGGCTTGTATGGGAAAAGGCTAGATCACATCAACTGGTTAGATACAACAATGATTACATAAGGATCCTATGGAATGGATTTGCAGTAGAGGTATGTCTTTGGTTTCGACGTCGTTGTTGTCATAGTTGTTCTTATGGATTCTTTCTCTATCCCAAGACTTCCATTAATGTAGTCTAGGGTGGATTTATTGTACAAATTTTCAGATTCTCTCTCCTGTTAGGGATTCGCTTGTCAAAAAGGTAGGATAGGGAACTAGCTGTTATGGATATATTGTTTAGGGAAAATAAATAAGATTAAGTGGATTTGCACCTCATTTTAATAATATGAAATGGCCTTTGTCTACCTGACCTATAGACAAACATGTCTATGGGAATTTAAGTTTCAAGGAAGGAAAGCTCGAGGAAGCTATGAATCTCTTTTATGAAATGGCTAGAAAAAACATATTCCCTAATGTTTTGACATACATTGTACTTATTCCCGGTTTTTGTAAGAAAGGCAAGCTAGAGGAAGCCTTGAAGCTCTTTTATGAAATGCCTAGCAAAAATGTATGCCCTGATATTGTCACATACGCTATGCTTATTGGTGGTCTCTATAAGAAAGGACAATGGTGAGAGGCTATCAAGATGCTTCGTGATATGCTGGATAAGGGTAACACTCCAAATGTGATTACATACACCAGTTTTATTGATGGTTGTTGCAAAGAAGGAAAGCTTAAAGAAGCTCTAATGTTGCTAGATGTTATGGTGCAAATCGGCTATCAACCTAATGAAATCACATACTCTACACTTATCAATGGTTTTTGCAATGTGGGAAATCTAGATAAGGGCAGGGAGCTCCTTAAAGAGATGTTGCAGAAAGGTTGTAGGCCTGTCCTACTTAGCTATAATACGTTAATAGATGGATTCTGCAAGCATCACAGAAAAGACGAAGCTTGAGAAATTTTCTATGAGATGCAAAAACAAGGTTTGAGCCCTAACATTGTTACATACAAGACACTGATTGGTGGACTCTCCAAAGAGGGTAATCTGAAGAATGAAATAAAGTTGTTTAAACAGATGAAAGATAGTGGCCATGTCCTTTATAGGATTACATATAGAACACTCATGGATAGACTATGCAAGGAATTCCCACCCTAAGAGGCTAATAGCCTACTACATGAGATCTTAAAAAAGGTTTGACACCAACACTGTGACATATTGAGCAGTAAACAATGGGATATGCAAAGGTTGTTGAAACGCACCTAGCAAGGTTTTGATAATAGTTAGTGAACTGCAATTGATGAAGTGCAGGGATGACTTTGATAAAAATCCACTAGTAAAACTATCTAAAACACGTTTGGTGTATAAGCTTGACGAAGTCACGTGAGTGGAATTTGCATACATGTGTTATAGGTGTTCAATCTAAAAACACATTTGATTTAGCGTTTAGTGGGTTTCACATGTTGATCACATTTACCATTTCATTCTAAAGTGGGTTTGGCCTAGCAGTTAATGTGTTGTAACTTGGAATGGAGGAAGGGCCTAATGTAAATTATGACAATGCTCACATCAATAATCTGAAGTTGGTTTGCTAAAATGGTCAGTGGGTTATCATTTGACATTGATAAAGTGGACCTTGCGAATATCAGTAGTGGTGAATCTGATCTACTATTAGTGACAGTGAGGTTGACAAGATTGTTCAGACCTTCATAAATACTGTACAAATTCACTACCTTTGTTGCAGTTTACATTAATTGAATGGGAGTGTCATTGCTCTAAGCAGTCACAATTTCAACTGTAGGTAAAGTAGATGGACATAAGATAATAGTGCCTTCTACTATAGAAGGACTTCCCAGTGCAAGGATAGTGCACCAGGTGGTGGATCTAATCAACCCTCAAAGGGACTCTGTAATTTTGTACCAAGTAACAAATTTTAAGCCACTTTCTTTGCTCTTTAGGTTAACCAAACAACCAATTTGAAGTGGTTCTAAGTGGGTTCATATAGGTTCTAGAGGCTGTTTGGGAATTTGACATCCACAATCATTGGTCCTGGTGTCATGTAGTGGGTTTCATATAAGTTCTAGAGTTTTTTTGGGAATTTGACATCCACAATCACGGGTCCTGGTGTCATGTCGTAAATTAAAATTTACTTGAACTTGCTATAATTGGACGACATAATACCATATGACATGTTACCTAGTTATCTTAAAAATGACATGGTGCTTTGCCTAACTAGGAATGATATTATTGTATAATATACCAAAGGTAGTCGAGTTGTATGAATAGTGTAGATGCCATGTGGAAAATGATTCTGCAACAAAAGCATGAGATTATGGAGGCATAAATCAAACCCTATCTAAAAGGGCCTGATGAACCTGACTACATTACTTGCAGACTGGATTTTGTGCCTTTGGCATGAGCTGTTGGATTAAATTTCCCCAAATAGGAAGCAACCAAGAGGTTTCTTTGCCACTTCACCTCCTTTTTTATATTACTGATTTGAATTGGACTAGGACCATATACTAATCAGTTGTAAATTGTAATACATATAGTAAAACATCAATGGAAGTGCCCAATGTTTCAAACCTTACCATGGACACTTTTCATGGACTGTTAGGATAAATAGGCCAAATAAATGGCCAAAAGGACATAAAAGATAAAAAAATAAGCATCCCACAAATAAAGAAATTTTGTTTGGGATTTGTATATGGTGATTTGAAATCAAATCTAAGGTAACCATGAGCTAAGTCCTTTGATGGATTGGTGATTGAATATCTCATGGATGAGGGGGCGAATTTCTCCTTAAGGGGGCACATTTATCCATGAGAGGGATCACCTCTTGTTGTATATGTGTCACATAAAGACGGGGGAGTTACCTACCTTGTGATAGGTGGCACCTACCACCTCTAGTTCACTCCAATTCGCCCCCAATCATCTCAATAAACTACAACACTTGGAAAATTCACCCCTTGGGGTTTGCACTCATTTTTCCTATTTAAGCATGCATTTGCCTCTCATTCTTCATGGTCAGAGAGGACTGAAAGGTTGCCTAAGTTTGTAATAGTTCTTGTAATATTTTTTTCAATGGATGGAAATACTTTGGAAGTCCATGGTGTGTCGCAATCGTGTGTGGATGATCATTGTCAATGGTATATGAGGTAACTTTGTTGTTGATTTATTTTGCTTCTTGTGGTGATTTATTTGGGCTTGGTGAAAGTTGGTATCAAATCATAGGGTAAATGATTCTAGCTTGACTTCATTTACTATTTTTCTATGCTTAGATATTTAGGATTTGCATGTATTATTGGTTTATTTGCATGCTCTTCTAACCTCTTGTATAGGAAGTACCGGATCTAATCCTCTATTTGCAAGTATTATTAGTAGTGCAAGTATCCTCGCTTGATGGAGCGACTGATCTTGGTTGAATCTTCAATTCTTCAAGCACTCTCAAGAAAGACATAGTCCCTTCGCTTCCCACTGCTGGATTCCATAGATCCAGACATTCGTCTTGAGCTTGTTTCTTCTCCCTCTCTCCTTTCCTTTACTTTTAGCTCTCTTTTGGTTACAGTTACTATTCTTGCATACTTAATTTACTTGCTTTCTTTTTTTTTAAGAATATCTAAAGGATGATTTAATTAAGTATGTCACTAGATCTAGAAGTCTAAAAGTTATATTTTCAAAGCTAGTTATGTTAAGTACTTAGGCTTATTTTTCCATCTTCCAGTACTTAATATTTTATGCTTTTAACGCTTTATTTGGCACATTTGGTACTCAACATCTAATTAAAAACTCGCATTTAATTAAATCTAATCCCATTAAAGGACATAAATTTGGCATCTCTCCTTTGTCCCGTGTGGGAAATTTTCACGAACAAAAGGGAACAACTAGGTAGTGACTATGGGGCCTCGTGTGGATACACCCTCGTTTGGTGTTAGTGTTGGACATGCCCCCGCGACTGTGTTATTTCTCGTACCTCATACCTTTGGACTTTGTTCCTCGTACCTCATGGTATGTCAGAACCCCCTTCCCATAATCCACTCATCGTCAATAATTAACACTATCAAGAAACATTTGCAAAACATTTCCGTTTCAACAACAATCATTTGAATCCATTGGAACTGGTATACTTTTTACAAAGCAATGTGTTTAAAATCAATTGTGTGTCATTATTAAATCAGCTTGCATGCTGCTATTTTTTAACTCATGTGCCGCGTATCTCTCTCATTTCAGCATTTTCAAACTCCTATAATTAATTCCATTCTCGTAACTTAGCTTAAAGACCATAGTTTTCTTTTCTTAGGGACCACCCCCCTTGGCTTCGCTAGGAGTTGGCCTAGACGGAGGAGTCAAGTATCAAGTGATAGCACTTGACTCGAGACTTGCCCCCAAGGACACACCCAGTGGCTTGAATATTTATGCCACGCTAACCGTTTCCCAAGATGCGTATCCGGCGACAACATATACAAAACAAAGGAATATGCATGTATGGAGTAGCAAAGGAGTGTTTCTATGTGTTGTACAAGCAATTTTTTTGAGGTATTAATTTTATATATTTTTCTCAACAAAATATCCTCCATGTTGGATTCAAATTCAAACTCGGTTTGTCCATTTTCAACGCACCACAAGTTGTAAATAATGATTTGTGTCCCATGGGGATTCACATGATCAAATTGTTTCAACAATTCGTTTCCCGCTGAGTAAGGAGACCACTCCAAAAGATCTGAAATTTTATTTCCCCAATCCTCATTTTCATTTGACCTTCCAATATTTCATAATCCAACACTATCTTGAATCCCTTGACCTATTTTCCATGTTTAGACTTTTTTAAGGAGCAACCATAGGAGTCATATCGCCTCAGGCAGTCCTGATCCATTCCTCCTCCATTGTTTTGAATAAACAATGTTGGACAATTATCATGCAGGTTGGTTATTTTGTCAATTGCAACTAATGTGGTTCTATTTTCTCTCATCCATTGCATTATCCAACAATTCGGCTATAGCCTGCAGATCCCATTGATGAGAAGTATCATTAGAGTGAAAGTATGAGGAATTCACTCGAATAACATCCCATGCCAACTCTTCATTGTAGTTAGCCCCTCGCTGAGTGTGTTTAGCTGAGCCAACCAAATATTCTCCTAATAATTTAGTGTTAATACTACTCCAGGTTTGATCTTTTTCCTCCGTCAGAATTTCTTCTTCCAGTTCATAATTGGTTTTAGGTAGTCCTGGTAGCCACTTGTCTTGCGTGGCGCAATCAACATACTTGATTTCATTCAATGAGTCATGATTTGATGCTAGATTAATGCAACGTGTCTCACTCTTGTTATAGATAACCATATTCTTATTTATTTCTTCCTCATCACATAGATCTGTATCCTGCTTGGTGAGGGCTTCCATCTCATATTCTAACTGCATAGTCGGTGGCACATCATCCATGAACATTTCCACTCGATTTGCTTTATTTTTTTCCCGATGGCACATAATTATTCGTTTCTCTCTTTTCAACACCCTTCAAACATTCTATCAACTTGTTAATTTTGTCACACATTTATTTTCGTCTTTTTTTCCATTTCATTACTGGATTGCTCTAGGATTGTCGTAAGCTCTTCATCAACCGAATCCATGGTTGATGCTTATAATTCAATCTCATACCAATGTAGCAGTGAAAGCTACTATATATAGATATATTCAATGTGGTTCACAATCCCAGAAGGAATTTCTTCATCCACGGGAAGAGCGTCATCCCACTAGTTATGATTACAGAGCCTAATTTGATGGGGACATTAAGTGAGGCACTTATATATCTATGCATAGCCACCTCAAGATTTGACCCTGAGACCTTATTCTTATAACTCACAACTCTCAACCACTTGAACGAACCCATTGAGCTTATATATATTACAATAAGAGAATGCCTCATATATATAAGAATTGATTGTGACTTTCCACATAAGGTCATGACCTTATGAAAACACCCTTTGATAATAATAATAATCTCCTATACACTAATTAATATATCTATACCAAATAACAACTACACATTTAAATATTATTTATAGCATCAAATTCCACGACAATTTTACATAAAACTTAATTATCCATGAGACAAAGGGAAGGGAAAGTAACAAGCCCATTAAATTTGGATTAATTATAGTCCAAGCCCCTTAAAATATAGACCAAAAACAACATTTTTAAAGTCCAAAATTGAGGTTTCTAAAATGTAAAACCCAATTTCAATAGTGCCAATATCAAGTTTCAAAACTGCACTTTTCAATTAGATATCGACGCTCTTGAAACTATATTTTATGCTTTTTGAACTTGATATTGACACTTTGGGAATTGGATTTTGCACTTTTGAATGTCAATATTGACACTTTCAGAATTTGATTTTTTTTATTTTTGAAAATTGATATTGACTGTCAAGAATATGATTTTGCACTTTTGAAATTTGATATTAACACTTTTAGAATTTGATTTTGCACTTTAGAAAATTAGTTTCACACTTAATTTTTAATCATATTTGAAATATAATATCAAACCTGTCTTTTAAAGTTTGTTGCACATCAATGTTACAAGTACTACTTAATTAATCACACTTGAATATATATTAAAATCTAAAGACCTTATTAACCATAAAAACATTGAGACATAAATATTAAAAAAATGATTACATTACTTAACAAACTAGAATCATGTTTTTTTTTACAATATATCTTACATCACTAATACCATTCAAGTGTAGCAAGAAAGGCCATAATCGATTTAACAAAGAAGTGCCATTCACATAGTCACAATTATAGGCTTTTGTAATTAGTGCACAGTTCATTTCATAATTAGAAACTTGTATTTCTTTCAAATTGTTTACAATCAACGTGGTTCTAGCATCATAACCACCTTTCGACATCTCCCAAACTGTATGTAAAGGCTTGAGAGATACAAGTGGATTTCCAACACCAACATAACCTGTCACAATCATAGTGCCATATTGACTTTAAGTTGTTCCTTTCTCAATCCAATTTTGTCAAGTAAAAATGATAAAACCTCATTCACATTTTGTTTTTCACAGATGTCCATAAACCAACCTCAAAAATACTAAGAGATTGTTCAAATTATTCTCTAAACCCTGGGCAGATAAAATAAATCTCTATACTTGTAACAATCCATAGATTTCTTTACAATCATTTGTTTTGTAATGATGTTTTATGAATCATAGGCAAAAAGGCTCCAGTCATATTGAATATAGTCAATTACTTATTTAATAATTATGTATATACAAACAAGGAAATACAACACACAATTTGATTAATATTTATTTTTTGTAAATATCCAAATTCTTATGTATATTTATTACATATATGATATGTGATTTTTCAAAAACATCATCACTTACATAGTTTTGTTCATATTTTTTTTTGTTAGTAACAACTTACTAAAACAAATACAATTATCATCAAAAGACATTTTGTATCTCTTTGATAAGAACTATTAAATGTCCAATTTAATTAAGTATTTATCCTCACTAATGTCTTTTGAGTTTGAATGTTTTTAACTATCGCCTCATGTTTGGATGAGGCTCCAGGTAATTAAAAAATGAACACAACATTGATTTTATAGTTTTATCTATTTCATATGAACTATCAAATGTTCAACTTGACGGGATTTTCTTAAAGTTCTTGATACCTTGTTCTGATTGGTATTACTCTTCATCTATAAAAAATATGTTTGATTTTTCATATCTATCTCTAAACTCCATAAATATATAGAATCCCAAGAGTTTTACCCATATGTAAATAAATAATAAATCTGCATGTAAATATCTTTTGAAACTTGGACCTATGAATGATGCAAGGCATCATGGACACATAACACTTTAAGAGATTAAAGTGGTTTATTATTTCTTAAATGTTCTACCTACTTACTATGGGACTCCTTTTTAAAAGAGGGACTAAGCTCACTAGGGAATTAGAACTAGAGATTTTAATTAAATTTAAAAAATAAGATAAATAAGATGAGATAAATGATAATTTTGATTTTCAAGAATTGGGAGGAAAATAAAATAAACCCTAACTACTCTTTCTTGAGAGAAAGATATGATAAAAGGGAAAAGAATTAAAGGGGCAGGCTGCTCTTTATATTTTTTTCTCTTGAGAATTTTATGAATTGCTAACATTTTTCTTGAAACCGAAATGTAGAGAAAAACCATTCCTGAAAATGAATTAAAAAGAGGAAGAATGAACTGTAGATAAGGGAGACTGAAGAGGCAGGTCTACCCATTTCCACAATACAAGTTCAGCCTGGTTTCCTATTGAGCTCAATGATGTTTGGTCCAAGCAGAAATCTTGGAGTGTGCACTCCTTAAACAAAAAGAGGAAATTATTTATAGGAACCAGAGAATTGATTAAAGAGATCATATTGGAAAGTCTACATTAAAGAAGAGTACAAAGAAAACAACCCTAGGTTCTAATTTCTTAGTGAGCTTAGTCTGGCTCGGGGGTGATTATCTGCTCAAGTTGAAAGTTTATGAACAACAACATCAATCTATGGCAGGGAGGAACATGGAAGTTCCATAGCAAGTTGGTAGAAGCAGAGGTTTTCAGATAAGTTGTTTAATATTTTCTGTTCATGTTTATTTACCACTGTATTATTTAAATAATGGTTGGCTCAGCTAAAGGTTTAAGACAATGATTTATATTCTTTACTCTATGTTAATAAATGTTTTCAAAAAAATTACTTAGGGTTTTCTATAAGAAGGGAAGCATTTCCATTTGTTTTATAAAAAGTTATTAAGTTTGTTTTTATAGATTTACAGTAATATTATTTGATTATAAAAGTTCAAAAATGCTAACAGTTTGACCTAGTAGTGTTTAAAAGAACCTGGTTATTATATCTTGAATTCTGTTGTATATTGTTGATATGTTTTTTATTAAGTATAATGATCAAACTGTGATGAAAATTTTAGAATTCAATGGTTAAATCTGTTGATTCTTATTATTTGTTTATATAACTATTTTTCTGAGTCTTATTATGCTTTTAAATAGTCATTTTCAGAATAGAATGTTTTCATAAAGTAAACAAAGAATACTACTAATTACATATTAAAAGATTTATTTTTATAATGGAGAAAGCTCCTATAATAAATCTGAATCGCGATGGAGAGTTGGAGGATCCCATATAGGACCCTCGTAATTGCATCCATGTTCACGATGGGATGAGAACCATTTATATATTATATATATGATAAACTTATCATAGGATAAAAATAACAAATACAGAGTAAACAAAGCCACGTTTATGTTAATACAAAGAAACAATAAAAGAGATATTGTATTCACCATGACTGTGATCAGACACAGAATAAAACAAAGCCATAATACAGTAAACACATACATGTCACAGAGAACCTGGGATCAATTCTTTTAATTATCAAATCTGTGATTAAAAGAGAAATGGCCTATGCATATATACAACTAGCCGCTACAGGATATCGAGCTCTTTGCATAAGAATACATAAAATTACGTAAACATGAATGTAAATAATGGCAAACAGAATCTACATATCCACAAGGGTCACGATATCAATGTCATTGAACTTATAAAAGTTTAACTATGATATTTTATAGGAGTCACACAGACAAACTGACTATTCGCTTGAGTAAGAGGACCGAAGCCACAGCTAGGGATTCAACCTCATAACTCATGGCCAGATTCTTAACGAATGCTATGAACAAAACAATCAATTTATATACACATAGATCAAATAATATTCCTTAGAGATATGAAGTAACGAAATCGATTATATAGACAACAATATACACATTTAAAAGAGAAAATGAATTGCTCCGTGTATTCTCATATCAAGCTAACGCAAGTTAAACCCTTGCTCAAAGTTGTTAATAATAACTTATATGAGGAAAGGAAAGTTTTTATATAACAAAAAAATAGGGTTAAAACCCTTAACATAAATAATGAACCAGAAGCATCTGCAAGAGTCTTAAACATCATATCAAACGAGATATGAAGAGCACGAGGGCTCGGTAATGATAACATAAACAATATAATGCAGATATTAATTGGGACAAAATATTCAAATAGAAAAGAGACCATGATAAAGGGATACGCAGTCCCTAGATAACTTTATTCATGATAATCCAGAACTTTTATAGAGGCACGAAGGCCTGAGCTCACGCAAAGCGTAGAATAAGAACAAGCTTCAATGTAATATTTGATTTGACCTCCATTGATTAACAGTTTGAGGGAGGGAAGTTTACCATGACCCATTCCATTGAGTCTCCTCGGCTCTATTAGTCTTCCCATACCTCGAATGTATAGTACCTACAACAAAACGATTGAGAGGGGCGTTAATATTTGTTGTGAAATAAAAGAAGCGAAAGATTAATAAACAAAAGATACAGTCAAGCGTTGCATTACCGTGAATTCTCTTCAGCTTCAACAATTCCGAGTGAATTTCAATGCGAGCCAAGATTAAAAAAAATAGACTCTCACATCGTTTAACTTCTCCCATTATGGGACTCGACAGAACAAAAGTGTTCTGAGCAAAGGCAGGTTTGAGGGTTTTGTGACTTGCTCTCAATCCTCTGAGTTGCAGAGCAAAAACCTCTCTTCTTTCTCAAACCTTTTTTTTTCATATGACTTTTTTCTCAAACCTGCCTCTATAACAATGAAGAATGAGATACTTCTTTTGGAAGGTAAATCCCTCGTTGTAATTCTTCAAGGAGTTCGTACGAGTTATTTATTATCAGAATTAAAAACTTGATCTATCATATGAATACCACGACGCTTGTACACCGAAGTGGTAGTTGCAATCATTAAAGGAGCAATGCCTTCATAGGCTTCACGATGGATATTTTCACCATTGTTTCACCGACCAAATCGACATGGACGTCGAATTTTACAAACCAAAGATGTGGGTGAGACTAATGGTCGATACCATAACATTGACACCTGGTTGTACACAAGTTAAAAAAATGAGTTATCTTACAGCTAAGTAAACCACCCTTAAGTGAATCCATTAAATGATGGAAGGCATTTTCATATTAACATTTGAGAGCATTGTGTAAATATTAACATACAGTATATAAGGTTGGGTTGAAAGTTCCCATGAAGGTCCGATGCCGTGTTCTATGGCTAACAAATAAAGTTTGTAAGTTATTTTGAATACATAAAATAAGTTAAGGTTAAGAGTTAGTATAACTCATAACCATGTAATTAGCAAAACTATGAATAAGGATAATATCCAATGGTATAGAAAATACATTGTTATTCTCTTAAATAGATATTCATTTGATATAACCAGCATAGATCCATCTTAAAGCCGTATCTATCAAGCACCGAGAGGGATCCAATTTCTTGAGGTGTATTTCTTTTTTAAAATTTAAACTCAAGAAATTTGATCTCTCTTGAATTTGATCTCTCTTGATTGATAGGTCAGGGTTTAAGTTTTAAGTTTTTATGTTATAGGATTTTTTTTAATACTTTTTATGTTTTATTAGATGTAACCCTACATCAAACGCGTTAGAAGATCTCCCCCATACTGGGCTGTAGAGCACCTTATTTCACTTGGTGCAATGAGAACATACGACATGTGAGCATATAACCTACTAAGTGAGTAATACATGCTTGAAACATAAACACATGTGAGATTGCTATAATTGACTTATTGAAAGGATATGATTATTTTTATAACAAAGTGAGATTAATATGTCTCACATAATGATGAGTAAAGAGTTATTGATAGAAAATATCCATATCTATAATTATACTTAAAGAATAGAAAACTAATGTAAGTACTCATCAATGAGCTGCGAACATAAATTAATAAAAAAATCACAATCTAGTTCAATGAAATGAGCACATAATTGTATACATTGTAAACTCAACTACCCTGAGTTTATTGAAAATACAAACTAGTAAATTCTGAATATAACACTATTCGTCTACCCCCCCCCCCCCCCCCCCCCGAAAAAAAAAAATTGTGAGAGAATTCAGGGGAATAATTTGAGATGTTACAATTGGTATCAAAGCCTAGGTTCTAGCACTGTGTGACCTATGAGCTTAGCCACACTTTGAAAATTATTTATGTGCATTAAGATGAACTAATAAATTTTATTTTCTGCACATAAGGTAGTTACATGACATTTCCTGAAGCAACACAACCAAATCTGTCGGTTCAATTCAGAAATCAGAATTCAATTTCTGGACACCTGTACAATTTAATATTGACAACAACTAGAAACATAACTGAGTTGGAGAGAGATTGGGATGCCGTAGCAAGGCAAGAATAATTGGCAGACCAGATTGAAAATCAAAGATAGCAGAGATAAATAAAATAATAAGAACAATGAGTGCAGAAAGAGATTCTAGCCAGCAGAAGCAGTTGAATCCACTTCAATAGGAAGAGGAAATTTGGGTTAGCTTGGAGGGTGAACAATGGATTGTTAGACCTTTAGAATTATTGAAAACAATGCAAAGTTTAAAATCTGAACTTCAAAGCTTCAAGTAATATAACCTTAAAGATAGACAAACACAACAAGAATTGAATGCAGTCTTATTGTAAAATTTGACTGAAATGAAACATAAACCTGCTCATACCTCTAGTAACAAAATGGGAGGATCCTTTCAGTAGGAAAAAGGAAAGGAGAAGGAAAGATATGAATCGAGGACTTCCTATTAATCCAAGAGAAGTAGCTACAGTACTAGCTTTTCGAAATCCCTATCTCCACCCTGACACTACAAAAGATCTAAGCATAAACATCACTCATAATTAAAGGGTGAATCCAAAAAGATAAAAGCACCTACCTTTGATGGTGAAGAGGAATCGTGAGAGAAAGCAGAAGAATGGCTACTTGGAATGTCAAAATATTTTCATGTGTATGCCTATCCGAGTGAGCTAAGAACTCGATTAGCCATTTACAATCTTAAAGGGAAGGTTGATCGTTGGTGGAGGGATTTGAAACTCACCAAAGGAATCAAAGAAAGTAAAATTAATTGGTCTGAATTTAAATTATTGTTTAAATAAAAATATCTTTCGGAAACATTCTATGATAGAAAGATTAAATAATTTCATGAGCTGAAAATGGGATCCATGAGTATGGATGGACTGATTACTAAATTACTGGAACTATTGCATTATGTTCCTTACATCAAAAAAGCAAAAATTCAAATTCAAATATTTCTTAGTTGTTTTCCAGATTAATATACAAACATAATAGATTTTGATGCCCCCAAAACTTTAGATGAGGCCTTATACATGGCTATATTGTGCTATGAGCATAGTCAAAATAGAGCAAAACAAAAAGAAAGGACCTGAAATCTTAAGAAGACATTTTATGAATGGAGGAAGAAGGGAAATAAACCACCACCTTATCGATATTAGAGTGGCATATTTCCAATGAACAAAAAATTTCAGAATACAAAAAATATTACTAAAAGTGAGTATCAGGTACAGTGTTGGAAATGTCAGGTGCCTCTTTTCATTAGAGACTATCCTAATTGGAAAGGAAAAGTTTTAAATAATTTACAAGAAGAACCTACTATGAATGATGTGTCAAGGACTTCTCAAATTTGTGTAGCATTAGAGTGTTGGAATAATTAAATCCTTCATCTATGTCATATTAAAACATTAATATCATTAATTAATCATTATATGATTAATTACTATGTATTAGACTAGATAGTTGGCATATGAGTCATTGTGTGGACCACAAGTTTCCTAAACTCACTAGAAGCTATTTCTGGACATCCAGAAATAGATTCTGGCTATTTATAGACTATTTTGAGTTAGATAAGTGCACATGCTGCTTTTACTGCTTTTTACCACTTTTTGGGTGAAAGGTAAAAGCTAGTTGTATAGGGAAACTGTTTTTTGGCCCACTCATCCTCCATGATGTTTCTTCTTTCCATTTTTGGGATTTGGCATGTTTTTTCATCATACATCACTATCTGATCACTAAATCAAAAATTTGTGACCCTTTGGTGTGACTTGGAGAACACACTTTCCACCTAGGGGGGATTTGCATTATTTTAGTAAGTCTTCTTTTGTGAGGATTCAAATGGAATCTTTAGCCATTTGAATATCTAATGTAAAGTTATATATTGACATCCATTTAATTTCCTAAGGTTGGTTGATGTATTATTATTCATTTGAGTAATACAGTTTGTTTCTTCTGTAAGTATTTTTCTGTGTTCTTAACTAGTTGTGTGAGATATTTTGTGAGAGTGTGTAATTTCTTGATCAGATCTTGGTGTGAACTAAATTTCTCATGGTATCAGAGCTATCAAGATATTTATTTCTCCTTCTATTGTCTTGCAGGATCCAACCAGTCTCAAGGAGGGCGCAGTAATTCATCCACAAGGCGCATTCCATCATCCACAGGGTGCAACTGAGCATACTGGAACGCACCCAAATCATTCTAAAAATTATTTCAGAGCTTCCATGGATCAGTCACATCAGATCATCCTCAATCCATTCAATTATTTTTATTGGAAAGCGCAAATGGAGATCATGTTGAGGAGCAAAGGACTCTACAGGGTGACTATGGCAACTGAGACTGAGCCAACCTTAGCAATTGAGAAATCAAAGTGGCATAATCGAAGTGATGAAGACTATGGTCTACTATGTCTCACTACATCTAGGGATCTTTTATTCCATCTTGATGGTCTTACCTCTCCCAATGAAGTTTGGCTAAAGCTTCAAGAATTGTTTGGCAAGACAGATGAATTAAGAAGCCACCAACTGGATAATGAACTAGTTTCATTGAGTCCACATAATTTCGATAACCTCCAGGATTTATTCTCTAAATTCAAGTCACTTATTCTACAATTGAAGCAATGTGGATTTGATAAAAAGGATGAGCAACTAATCTTGGCCATTCTGTCCAAGCTTGGCCCAGATTATTCAGTGTTTGTTTCGACCTTTCAAGCCACAAGGAAAGTAGTTCGAAACTAGAAGAGTCCTACTCTCTCAGAATCCATGGAATCACTTACACAAGAACAAGACAAGCTGGTCTTGATGGGAGCCATTAAAAATCCATCAAAATACCATTGTCTCAATGTTGGAGATTCAAAGATTTCGAAAGGGAAGAAGAAGGGCAATTTCAAGAAGCCCACCGGTGAGAAGAAAGACAAGCAAAAAGTTCCAGAAGACTCCTACCACTCAAAGAAGAATCCAAATAAGAAGAATGAGAAAGAAAAATGTACTTATTGCAGCAGGGGATTTCATCCTGAAAGCTCCTGCATGAAGAAAACCATTGATCAAATGGCTCTACTCCTAGAGAAATCCAACATTCCTCTTCCTAAGAGCGCAAGGAGGAAGGATGGAGGACAAAATTCTGAAGATAAGGAGAGAGAACATGCACTGATGGCAAGCACATCCAAGCCTACCTCACTCATTATTGATTCTGGAGCATCAAGACACATGGTGTAAACAACTAATTTTTTTACTTCACTTGATTCCTCCTATGGTCCAAATATTGTATTGGGTGATCATTCTGAAACTTCAAGCAAAGGTAAAGGCAACATAGATCTTGAATTTGGTTCATTCAATAATTTCTTGTATGTTCTTCGACTTGTTGCAAACCTATTGTCAGTATATCATATGACCCACATAGGTTCACCCAAAAAGGTATCCTTTACACCAAATGATGTTGAGATATGTGAAATGTCAACAGGCTGAATTGTTGCATTAGGCACTGCTGACCATAGCTCTAGAATCTACAAGTTTTCTCATTTTGTGCCATTCCCCTCACCTTCTTCTCTTTTAACCCATGCCAATGAATCAAGCAAATTATGGCATGAAATATTTGGCCACCTAAACTATAGATACATTTCCCAACTTCATGAGAAAGAGATGGTCATAGGGCTGCCCAATATCCAATTTTCCAAAGGTGTTTGTCAATCCTACATCCTAGGAAAACACCCTGAGCATAAGTATGAGAGATCCAAAACTGAGAGAACCTCTGCACTCCTGGAGCTTATTCACACTGATATATCAGGTACATTCCCCCATGAGTCCTTGAACCATTCCAAATACATACTTACCTTCATAGATGAATTTTCCAGGTATTGTTGGATCTATTTCATCAAGTTAAAGTCTAAATTTTTTGGTTTGTTCAAGCTTTTCAAGGTCTTGGTTGAGAACCAGTCTAGTAGACATATCAAGATTATCATATATGATAATGGTGGGGAGTACATCAAATTAGCGTTTCAGCAATTTTGTGCCTCTTTAGGCATTCAAATGCAGCACATAGTTCCTTATACAGCTCAGCAGAATGGGGTTGCTGAGAGGAAGAACATATCTCTTAAGGAGATGGCCATATGTATGCTTGAGGCAAAGTATTTTCTTACAAGACTTTGGATTGAGGCAATAAATTGTGCCACATATATTTAGAACAGAGTGCCACACAAAGCTCTCAAAGGAATCACTCCTTTTGAGGCTTGGACTGGGCACAAACCTAATATTTCTCATTTCGGGATTTTTGGCTCCAAGGCTTGGTCTAGAATTCCATTGGAGAAGAGGAGGGCTATGCAGCCCCAAATACAACCATGTCTTTTTGTTCGATATTCAGAGGACTCAAAAGGATACAAGTTTCTGAACATGGCTACTAAAAAATCCTTCATTGAAAGAAGTGTTCAATTCGAAGAAGAGCCATCTCAGAATGTTGAAATTAGAGAACCATCTTCACCGCCGCCTGAAGAAGTAAGTGATGTTTTCTCTTGAATTTTTTTATTTTGATATTTCTGATGATGAGGACCATTTTATTGCAGAGCCTAATTCACCAACAAGGCCTAAATGGGTTGCTAAGACCTTGCAAGCAGTTGGTGAACTAGTGGGAAATCCTCAGGACACAAGGAGGACTAGATCACAATTTGAGACTGCTCTCAATGTGAATGATACTTACTTGTCCGAGAGATGTTATATGATGGTGTATTATGATCGTCAAACATATGATGAAGTCTCAAATGATCCAATATGGCAGGCTTCCATGGATGAGGAGTTTCAATCATTGTAGAAGAATGAGACATGGGAGCTAGTCAAGCTCCCCCTAGGCAGAAAATTGGTAAGGTGTAAGTGGATCTACAAAACCAAGTGTGCAGTTGATGGTACAGAAGTGAAATATAAGGCTAGATTGGTGGAAAAGGGATTCTCCCAAGTCCAAGGCCTTGACTAGAATGAGACTTTTGCACCAGCTGTACAGAAGGATTCGATAAGACTAGTTCTGGCAAATTTTGCATCCAAGCACTGGGAAGTGCACCAAATGGATGTCAAGAGTGCATTCCTCCATGGGGATCTTGAGGAGGATATTTATATACAACAGCCAGAAGGTTATACATCTGATCCTAACTATGTGTGTAGGTTGAGGAAGTCCTTATATGGGCTTAAGTAAGCCTCGAGGGCTTGGTATGCCAAAATGGACAACTTTCTCTTGTCACAATATTATGTTAGATGCAAATTTGATCCTAATGTTTACATGAAGCTGATTGATGGTTCAATTATGATTATAGTTTTGTATGTTGATGATCTACTAATAACAGGTAGCTCTACTAATCAAATAGCTTCATTAAAGACTGCTTTGCATCAAGCTTTTTCCATGAGTGACTTGGAAATTCTTAAGTAGTTTTTGGGGCTTGAGATTTCTCAAACTAAGAATGGAACTAAATTATCTCAGTCCAAATATGCATCTAACCTGATAAATAAATTCAATATGGTTGATTGCAAGCCTTTAAAGACTCCTTTCCTTTCAGGAGTTAGACTTGAAGAAGAAAAATCTACACCTTTGGTTGACAACACCTTTTATAGGAAGCTTGTTGGCAGCTTGCTATACTTGACTCACACTCGACTTGATCTTTCTTATGCTGTGGCATAAAGATACATGGAGCAGCCACATGAGATCCATTGGAGGGATGCAAAAATAATCTTGCATTATGTGCAAGGCACCAAGACTGATGGGATTCACTATGCTGTAGATTCTAGCCTAGATCTTCTTGTCTTTACTGATTCAGATTGGGATGGTGATAGCCTTGAATAAAAATCCACATCTAGATTTGTATTCATGCTTGGAGGTGGTCTTGTTTGCTGGTCTAGCAAGAAACAAAGTGCAATTGCACTATCTTTAGCAGAGTCCAAGTACAGAGGAGCAGTGAATGTTGCTACTCAGTGTGTGTGGTTGCAGGGTATTCTTTTAGAGTTTGAGATTTCCTTTAGTACTCCTAATGTCATATTTTGTGACAATCAGAGTGCTATAAGGGTCTCAAGTGATGCAGTACAGAGACAGAGGACCAATCATATTCAGATCCATAAGCACTACACCAGGAGTTTAGTGCATGACCAGATCATTGATTTGCAGTATTGCCCAACAGGTCAGCAAACTGCAGACATCTTCACCAAATATTTTACTGAGAAGACATTCATCTATCTGAGATCACTACTTGGGATGGTTGAACATGTGGTGGAGTGAAGGATTGATCAGCAATATTTCAATTTTGATGATGTCCATTTTTTAGGGAAGGTTTTTCCCATGAGGTTTTCCTTCTTTCCTTGTTTTGTGGACCAGGCAGTATTGTACAGGGTGACCATGTCTTGTTACTGGGCCTTTAGTATTTTTATTTCTGATTTTTAGCACATAAAGTCAAACTTATGGGGGGGTGTTGGAATAATTAAATACTTCATCTATGTCATATTAATACAGTAGTAGCATTAATAATCATTCTATGATTAATTACTATGTATTAGACTAGATAGTTGGCATATGAGTCATTGTGTGGACCACAAGCATCTTTGTATGGACCACAAGTTTCCTGAACTCACTAGAAGCTATTTCTGGATATCTATAAATAGATTCTAGCTACTTATAGACTATTATGGGTTAGATAGGAGCACATGCTGCTTTTACTGCTTTTTACCACTTTTTGGGTGAAAGGTAAAAGCTAGTTGTCTAGGGAAACTGTTTTTTGGCCCACTCTTCCTCCATGATGTTTCTTCTTTACATTTTTGGGATTTGGCGTGTTTTTTCATCATACATCACTATCTAATCACCGAATCATAAATTCGTGAGCCTTTGGTGTGTCTTGGAGAACACACTTGCCACCTAGGGGGGATTTGCATTATTTTAGCAAGTCTTCTTTTGTGAGGATTCAAATGGAATCTTTAGCCATTTGAATATATGATGTAAAGTTATATATTGACATCCATTTAATTTCCTAAGGTTGGATGATGTATTATTATTCATTTGAGTAATACAGTTTGTATCTTCTGTGAGTAATTTTTTGTGTTCTTGACTGGTTGTGTGAAATCTTTTGTGAGAGTGTGTAATTTATTGATCAGATCTTGGTGTGAACTAAATTTCACATAGAGGACCATCATGCTGAATTTCAACCAACTATGATAGAGATAGAAGGTAAAATCTCTACGCATTCTGTTTCTATTTGATTGATCTGAGTGCATTTCATAGTTACATCTCCCCAAAAATAGTAGAAAAAATTGTTTTACAGAAAATTAAACATCCTAAACCTTGGCTAGTACAATTAGCCACAGGTACTAAGAGAAAAATTTTCGAGTTAATTAAAGACTGTTTGTTAAATTTTAATGGTCTGGAAACTACTGCAGATTTGAATGTTTTACCTCTTGGTTCCTATGATGTTTTGATTGGGATGGATTTGCTAGAGAATCATCACGCAATCCTAAACTATTTAGAAAAGACTATCACATGTAATGATGATGTAGGAAATCCTGTCTTAGTGAGAGGGAATCCTATAAATAATACTGTATGACAAATTTCTTCTTTACAACTTAAAAGAACCATTCAGAAAGGTTGTAAACTGTATTCAATAAGCATTCAAAATTGTGTGGGTGAAACACCACGGAAAATAGAGGAATTTCCTATCTTGATGAAGTTCAAGGATGTATTTCTGGATGAAATACCCGGACTTCCACCTAAAAGACATTTATATTTCTTTATAAAATTAGTTCCAGGAGTAGTTCATATCTCAAAGGCACCATACCGAATGAGTACCCCAGAATTGGTAGAACTCAAAATTCAATTACAAGATTTGCTTGAAAAAGGATACATTAGGCCAAGTGTATCACCCTAGGGAGCACCTATTCTTTTTGTGAAAAAAGAAAGATGGAACTATGAGGACGTGCATTGATTACCATCAACTTAATAAATTGAATGTTAAGAATAAATATTCATTGCCAAGAATTGATGACTTGTTTGATCAAGTTGGAGGAGCCAAGGTCTTCTCCAAAATTGAGTTAAGATCTGGATACCACAAGGTGAGGATTAGATAAGAAGACATTTGTAAGACTGCCTTTAGAACCATATATGGTCATTATGAATTTGTTGTGATGACTTTTGGATTAACAAATGCACCTGCAAGATTTATGTGCATGATGAACAGTGTTTTCAATTAATATTTAGATAAATTTGTTCTTGTGTTCATTGATGATATCCTGATTTATTCAAAAAATGAACAAGAACATGAGGAGCATTTAAAAATAGTGTTGCAAACACTACATGAACATAAGTTGTATGCTAAGTTTTCTAAGTGTGACTTTTTCAAAAAGTAAATCCAATATCTCAGACACACTATTTCTGAAGAAGGCATAGTTGTAGATCTAGAGAAAATTAAGGCAATCATGGGTTGGCCTACTCCGCATAATGTTTCCGATGTGCGATCCTTTATGGAACTAGTAGGATATTACATAAAATTCATAGAATTTTTTTCTAAAATAGCATATCCTGTCACTTCTTTACAAAAGAAAGAAACCAAATTTATCTGGAGTGATAAATATGAATCGAGCTTCCAAAATCTTAAAGAATTGTTAACAAAAGCACCAGTATTAAAAATTACAGATACGGATAAGGACTTTGTAATATGCACAGATGTGTGCAAAGAAGGATTAGGAGTTGTTTTGCTTCAATATGATCATGTGATTGCTTATGAATAATGGAAAATCAAATACTGTGAGCAAAACTATGCCACACATGACCTTGAACTAGCCGCAATCATACATGCCTTGAGAATGTGGAGGCGTCATCTCCCGGGGAATAAATTTTTGCTAAAAATTGATAATATGAGCCTAAAATACATTTTTGAACAACCTAACTTGAATGCTAGGCAAGCACACTGGTTGGCCTTTATTAGTGAATATGACTTTGAGGTAAAGCATATTAAGGGTAAGGAAAAAAAAGTAGTAGATGCCTTGAGTAGGTGGGTTCACCTACTTTATGAAATTTCCTTGAGCAAAAGAGAAGAAAACTTGAAGGAGGAAATCATAACAACCTTGGAAAATGACATGTTTTATGTAGAAATAAAATAAAAATTGCAAAAAAATGGCTTAAGACAGCAAAAGTAAAATTTTAATATTCATGAAAAGGGTCTTCTTTGGTCAAAAGGAAGGTTGTACATACCTTAAACAACAAATTTCAGACATAAAATTTTGATAGAATTTCATAAACAACCTTATTCTGGACACCTTAGTTATCATAAAATGATAACAACCATTAAAAAGCAATATTTCTGGCCTAAAATGAAGGTAGATATAGCAGTTTTCATAGAAAGGTGCCTAGAATGTCAACAAAACAAAATTGAGCACCAACATCCAGCTGGTTTACTATAGCCCCCACCTATACCGAAGTGGAAATGGGAGGTAATAATTAGTATGGATTTTATCACTGGTCTACCTAAAAGTAAAAGGCAAAATGATTCTATAATGGTAGTCGTGGACAAACTATCAAAATATGCACATTTCATTCTAGTAAAATCAACTTACAAAGCTATTAATATTGCTGAAATATTCTTGTGGGATATTTTTAGATTGCATGGAATTCCAAAAGCAATCATATCTGACAGGGATTACAAATTTACATGTAATTTTTGGAGATTTGTTTTCTGGTTTGAATACTCAATTGAATTTTAGTACATCTTAGCATCTGCAAACCAATGGCCAAACAGAACGTACTAAACAGATCCTCAAAGATATGTTGAGGATGTATGTTATGCAGAATCACACACAATGGGAAGACTACTTACATTTAGAAGAGTTTTCCTACAATAACGGATATCAGACTTCCACAAAGATGTCACCTTTGGAGGTCTTATATGGTAGAAAATGTAGAACAATGGTCACATGGGATGACCTGATAGATCGATTGATGATACGACCAGATCTATTAAAATATTTGGAGAAACTAGTGGATAAAGTCAAATAGAACTTGAAATAAGCCTAAGATCTACAAAAGAGTTATGTCGATAGGTTCGAAAAGAAAAAGAGTATCAAGTCGGAGATCATGTATACTTGAAAGTCAAAGAAAAGAGAAGCACTCTCAAATTGGGGAAATGCAGTAAATTGGCCCCAAAGTATTGTGTACCATTTGAAATTTTGGCAAGGATAGGCCTGATGGATTATTAGTTGGCATTACCAACCCACATTAAATTCCACAATGTGTTTCAGATGTCTCTTTTAAATAAATATGTTTATGAGCCTAAACATGTTATTGATTGGAACTTATTGCAGGCAGAACCATGGGGGGATTTCCTACCAGGACCACAAGGTTGATCCATGAAGCTCGTTCACCATTTTTGGCGAGTGAAGTGGAAAAAATTTGTGTTGCAGACCCTCGATCGGGGTCTTTTAAAGCCCTCGATCGAGGTATTAAAACCTCGATCGAGGGTTTAAACAAGACCTCGATCTAGCTTTTGAAAATAATAAAAAAGGCCCACGACTTGTTTTTTAGGCCCTTGATCGAGGTATTTGCTCGATCGAGGGCTTAAACATACCTCGATCGAGGTCTAGGTAAACACCAGAATCGAGGTCATATTTAACCCTCGTTCGAGGTATTTTAAATACCTCGATCGAGGCCTAAAAAATAGGCCGAGAGCCCTTTTCACTGCAGAATGAAAGTTGTGAATTCCTTCCAGAGAGTTAAACCATGTCATTAAATGCACATTAATGGGAGGAGTTGATACCATTGGATTTGTCAATGAATCCTTTATCCAAATACATAAAATTTACAAATTTTTATCTTCGTATGTCTTTTGTTTTTAAATTTCTACTAAAACTTTCCCTAAAAAACCCTGCCAACAACTTCGATTGAGCTCAAAGATAAATCCACAACATTCAAAATACACATCCAAAAAATTTGAAAAATACACAAGCACTAGATAAATGCGTCATCTTCAAAAGGGTATATTTAGTTTTGTAAATTATGTAAAAAATCAAAAGATTTCGTGCACACACACACACATGTGTGTGCAAAATGCGACTGAAATATTCATTGGTCAGTTTCAAAAAATAATAATAAATATAATTTTTCGAGAAAAATTAAAAGAAAAATATGTAAGCACTAGTGCATTCTGTCTAGATGATGTTCACATATTTCATTTTTTAAATTATTGCTTTAACATTAAATTATTGTGCACACACACAAACTACTTGTTAATTGCTCTTCAAATTTTTAAGTACACACGTTTCATTAAATGAAAATTCGACATGATAAATGACATTGGTATATTTCGAAAAAAATATCCTTGGAAAGACAACATAATTCTCTACATTTCGTTTTTCAACCGCATGTCAAAATTCATGTGGCAAATATGAGTTTTGAGGGCTTCAATTTAATACATGGATAAAATTTATGTTTTTCACCGTCATATTCGGCCAAAAAGAGTTACCCATCTTCATGGAATCACCCCACAATGTATACTGGACTGGAGGGACACTTGAATCAGGAATAGAACTTTCACCCAGGTGAAAGTGCAATTGAAGCACTATGGACCTGAGGAGGCTACTTGGGAAAAGGAAGAGGCTATGAGATAAGCCTATCCTTTTCTATTTGCATATAATAACACCAAGACACTGTTTCTTTAAGGGGAGTGGGATGCAACATCCCAATATTTTTACCCCTATGTAAATAAATAATAAATATGCTGGTAAATATGTTTTGATAATTGGACCTATGAATGATGCAAGGCATCATGGACAAATAACACTTTATGAGATTAAAGTGGTTTATTATTTCTTAAATGTTCTACCTACTTGCTATGGGACTACTTGTTAAAAGAGGGACCAAGATCACTAGGGAATTAGAGCGAGAGAGTAATCAAAATTTAAAAAAAAAAAGATAAATAAGATGAGGGAAATGATCATTTTGATTTTCAAGAATTGTGAGGAAAATAAAATAAACCCTAACTACTCATTCTTGAGAGCGAGAAATGTTAAAAGGGAAAAAAATAAAAGGGAGAGGTTGCTCTGTATTCTTTTTCTCTTTAGAATTTTCTGAGCTGCTAAGATTTTTCTTGAAGCCAAAATGGAGAGAAAAGACATTCCTGAAAATGAATTAAAAAGAGGAAAAATGAACTGTAGATAAGGGAGACTGCAGAGGTAGGTCTTCCCATTGACACAGTACATGTCCATCCTAGTTTCCTGTTGAGCTCAATGATGTTTGGTCCAAGCGAAACTCTTGGAGTGTTCACTCCTTAAACAAAAAGACAAAATTATTTGCAGGAACCAGAGAACTGATTAAAGAGATCCTATTGGAAAGTCTACATTAAAGAATAGTACACACCGAAAACAACCCTAGGTTCTAGTTTCTTAGTGAGCTTGGTTTGGCTCAGGGGTGATTATTTGCTCAAGTTGAGAGTTTGTGAACAACAACAGTAATCTATGGCAGGGAGGAACATGGCAGTTCCACATCAAGTTGGTAGAAGCAAAGGTTTTCAGATAAGTTGCTTAAGATTCTCTGTTCATGTTTATTTACTGTATTATTTAATTAATGGTTGGCTCAACTAAGGTTTTAAGATAATGATTTATATTCTTTACTCTATGTTAATAAATGTTTTCAAAGAGATTGCTTAGGGTCTGCTATAAGAAGGGAAGCATTTCTATTTGTTTTATAAAAGTTAATATTAAGTTCGTTTTTATAGATTTACAGTAATATTATTTGCTTAGAAAAGTTCAAGAATGCTAACAGTTTGACCTAGTAGTGTTTAAAAAAACCTGGTTATTCTATCTTGAATTCTGTTGTATATTGATGATATGTTTTTTATTAAGTTTAATGATCAATCTGTGATGAAAATTTCAGAATTCAATGGTTAAATCTGTTCATTCTTATTATTTGTTTATATAACTATTTTTATGAGCCTTCTTATGTGTTTAAAAAGTTATCTTCAGAACATAATGCTTTCATAAATTAAACAGAGAATACTAATAATTACATACTAAAAGATTTATTTCTATAATGGAGAAAGCTCTTGTAATAAATCCGAATCGCGATGGAGCGTTGGAGGATCCCATGCAGGAACCTCGTAATTGCATCCATGTTCATGATGGGATGAGAAACATTTATATATTATATATATGATAAAATTATGATAGGATAAAAATAACAAATACAGAGTAATCAGAGCCACATTTATGTTAATACAAAGCAATAATAAAAGAGATATCATATTCACCATGAGTGCAATAAGAGACAGAATAAAACAAATCCATAATACAATAAACACATACATGTCACATAGAACCTGTGATCATTTATTTTAATTATCAAATTTGTGATTAAAAGAGAAACAAGCTCTGCACATATACAACGATCCACTACAGGATAGCGAGTTCTTTACATTAGCAAAAGAATACATAAAAATTATATAAACGTGAATGTAAATAATGGAAAACAAAATCTACATATCCACACGGATAATGATATCAATGTCGTTGAACTTATAAAAGTGTAACTATGATCTTTTATAGGAGTCACGAAGGCAAACTGACTATTCACTTGATTAAGAGGACTGAATCCATAACTAGGGCTACGACCTCATAACTCATGGCCAGATTCTTAACAAATGCTCTAAACAAAACAATCAATTTATATACATATAGATCAAACAATATTCCTCATAGATATGAATGTACAAAAGTACATTAACTATAGTAAAGAAATTGATTATATAGACAACAATATACGCATTTTAAAGAGATAATGAATTGCTCTATGTATTATCATATCAAGCTAACACAGGGTTAAACCCTTGCTCAGATTTGTTAATAATAACTTATATGAGGAAAGGAAAGTGTTTATATAACAACAAAATAGGATTAAAACCCTTAACATAAATAATGAACAAGAAGCATCTGCAAGAGTCTTAAACATCATATCAAACAAGATACAAAGAAAATGAGGAGAGAATGAGGGCTCGATAATGATAACATAAACAATATAATTCATATATTAAACAGGAAAAAATATTCCAATAGCAAAGAGACCATGAGAAAGGGATATGCAATCCCTAGATAACTTTATTCATGATAGCCCATAAATTTTACAAAGGAATTGTTATCACATATATAGTAGACAGGCACCCATACATTATTTTTCTAATTCCATTACACTATTCAGCTAGTTCCCTTACATTGAGATGCTGAGATGAGCATCTATATTGGATCACTATCATATTTTGGACAACAGTATATATTCCCCATGCCATGAATGAGTCTCAGGACACTCAGAGAGATGACCGATGTAGCCATTATACCAGTTGTACAAAGCAGTCAGTAGTGCCCAGAGTTATAACAACAGTTTCATAGGACAGATGATGGTAAAGGTGATGAGCATTCAGGTATATGACTCAGCAGGTATATCATTGTATTATGGTTATATTGCTTTTATATTTATTCTTATAGCATGTCTTAGCACCTAGTGTCATGATCTGGCGATCATATAGATATGTGGACCTGGTTGATCATATTAGATATATTAAATTGTCCCTACTCAGACTTAGAAGTTCACTATTCATACTCATTGGTTTTACCCTCCCTAGGGAGAATAGAGGTGATCATTCCACCATACCTTGGCTTGCTAGTGTTGGATCCATTATTCATTGTCTTCATCCATCCATTACCTACCTTTTAGTTTATCACCCTGACTTACTACTTGACTAGTGACATGGAGGATCTTTTCCCCACTGTAGCCTCTGTATTGGATGAGCTTCCCTGTTTATTGTGTCTCGGCTCTGAGTTGGTGACAAAACTTACCTACGGTGAGTTGGAGTTCCTTGGAATCCCCCCTAGTAACTAAAGTTGTGTTGGCTAAACCTAAAACTTTTAGTGTTGCCATGAATACAAAATTTGAAAAAAAATGAAATGCTATATCTTGTATGAAAAGCCCATTCATGCAATGTGTTTCTAAACACACATGAATGAAAGGCATGCCAAATGAAAAGGCCATGAAAATAAAATGTTATATCTTTTGGAAATGTAAATACCTAGGTAAACAAGCTGTCTATGACACACCTAGAAGTGCTCAGGTAAACAAGTGCCATAAAAACACACCTGCAGCACAAAGCCTAAAATAAATGTAAATCTATGCAATGTGTTTTTAAACACACATAGATCAAGGCTATGGAAACTTCAGGCCCAAAAAGCAATGGAACTTAAATGCTATATCAAAACAATTGCTGGCCTCATTTGTATTGTGGATTGTGCGCATCTGTTAAAGGTGAATAAACCCTCTTTGAACAACTCATCCATTTGTGAGACACCGCCATTCCATGTGTTGTTGCTCATTCAGTATATACTATGGTGTGTATTCCCTTTCCCTTTGCCAAAGTTCCACAAAGTTAAGTCAGTCAAGTTGTCCCTTAGCCTAGCCAGTTATTTTAGCCTTCACCCTTCACTAGCAAATTGATCACAACTATGAAGTGAGTATGGTCTTGAAAGTCTAGTCTGAGTAATAATAATAATTAATGACATTATATACTTGGATTTAGATCGCCATTAATGATTACTTTGTGTTATAATTGTTATTTGAATAAGTTTTAGAGCATGCATTAACCTTTGACACTTTGCAGCAGCTTCTAATGATGGTCTGAGTTATAGTTGGTCATGTTGACTTGGTCAAACCTAGTTTGACCAAGGTCAACCATAGGACATGAGATGGTTAGACCTTGTGATGATATGGATAGATGATATATGGTCTATGTACATGTACATGATGATTCTATGCAGCAGCTACAAGGTTATGATGATGATTCATGGTTTACAACAGTATTTGATCATTTACAGATTATTATTATTTGACCTGTTCCGGTATATTGGATATATATTTTGATCATGTAGAGATTCATATGGTGTATGAGTACACATCTTGGATAGATTTGGACCTTCTGAGTCCAATGAGACAGTCTAGTATCAGTTCCAGGCACTTACAGTGATGATTGAGCCTCAGTAGGCTATCCCAGTGCAGTTTTGGTCTGTCGGAGACCCTGTCAGAGCAAATGTGATTTTTATACGGTTGACCTAGGGCGCTGTGCTTGGAGGGGGTGGTCCAACCACTTGTTTTTACCATATTACCCCCCTCCCGGACACACTGGTGCCCTCACCTTGACAGCGCAGGCACTCCAGGAGGCAGTTTTGGGTAGTTTCACGCTTCCCGAGGCATTTCAGGATTGGTAGAAATGGCTATTGAGGAATTCGACTTAGGCTACTGAGGAAATTTCTTGGCATGGGATGATCAGTGATGATGGATTGATGTCTTCCACACCTCCTCCAGCAGTTTCAGTTTCATCGGGACCCACATCCATCACTTATGGCACTTTCTGATGATTTCTAAGGTCTTTTGAGGCCTACTATTTGTCCATAGAGGCACAATTTGGTATATTGATGACTATTTTATTATTATTGTGCTATGGGGATTGACCAAGGGTGGCTAAAATTACCCCTTGGACCCACCCTAAGCTTCTTATTATATTTTGTCATCATGATATGGTGGGATTCCCCTCTTCTAGGGTGATTTTGTCCACTTATGTTATATTTTATTAGTGATCCATGTATTTTATTGTTGAGCTCATCTCAACCATTGATTAGACATTTGTATCTTTTAATCTTAGCCACTCATTCAAAAAGTGGTTAGGGTTTTGATGCCTCTCCTTCCTATTTAAAGGAGAGAGCTTCTCATTGTAAAGGGACTTATGGCTCTGGATTATTGGAATAGAAAATTATTATTGCATCTATCTCCAGTGTTTTGGTGAATGTTTTTGGTGTTCGTTCGTTGGTTCTTCCTTTGCACTGAGTTAGTGGAGATCTTGTTTTGCCATATCTTTTGTACCACATTTTTGCATCTACAGGTGGAGGCCGATTTGCTTTGAGGAGGAAGTATTGGTAGGGGAAGACTCTCCCTACTTCTTCTTTGGATCTCTTCGTTGGTAACAGGGAGTATTACTATCCTAGGACCTTCTATTCTATGTTATCATTTCATTTTACTTGTATTTCCTCATACTTGACCTCTCTGATTGAAATCGATTTTCCTTGGATTGACAGGTAGAGGAGGGCGCACTTGTGGGCTAGGGCATCAATTTGGCAAGAAAAATCAACAATCTCTCATTTGATCTCCGCGGGAATCTTCCTCAACATCAAAGAATCTCTCTTCATCACTTAGATATGATCTCAAGGTAAGTTCTATCTCCATGATCTATCCACTTGTCTAAAATATTTAAAACCCTAATCAATCAAAACCCCATTTTTACATTTTTTCAAATCTACTAAGATCTAGTGGCTTCTTGGGCAAGAAATTTAAAACCCACCTCTATAGTATCCACGGCATCCTGGATCTATAGTTTGGTCAGGATTGGCCTCCAATTGACCCTCTTCCTAAGGCATTTAGCCTTCTCCAAGCAAGGGCACACTTCCTAGTTTGGGTGGGTTGACCTAGATCTAGTACGTGGGTAGTTGAGATTCCACTTGATTCGTGATCTACACATCCAATAACCTACCCCCAGATTGTCACTTTTCTGATTTCTACCTTGTGGGCCCTATTCCACATTTTAAGGGATTTAATCCCCATTTTGGACCACTTGGTATCTTTAAACTCAGATCTAGTAAGATCTAGCCACTGGATTGCCTTGAAATTATAGATCCATATCCTCACCTGATCAACCTACTTGGATCTAAATTTTGGATGACATTGGACTTGTCTTGATTCATTTATACCACTTTTTAGCCTCCTTGGGTAAAGTCGCACCACCTTGGAGAAGTGAGTTGGCCCACTTCTAGGACATGGGTACATGAGATTTTTGTGGATTTGGAACGGGCATAATTAAAACCTAGGTCTAGTATGTCACTTTGTCAAATCTTTCCTTGGGGATAGCATTCCTTGTTTTAAAGGATTGTGGTCCACTTAGGTGAAACCTAGATCTAGACCTATTCATCCATCAAGACTTTAATTGCCCACTTGTCTCATATAATAGGAGTTATCAATCACAAGTTAACTACACTTTGACTCCATTATCCCAATTCCCAAGGCACTGGTCTCTCTCCAAGTCAATTCGACTTTCCTAGATTGTTGGATTAACTTGTGGTTTGACCCTTGTGTGGTGAACTAAACCCTTTGATGTCATCATGCTTCATGATCAAGCTTGTCGCTTGTACTAGTTATCCCCAATTCAACCCCTAAACTACCCTGCATTGGACATGGTTCCCAAGGCAGTGGATTTTCTCACATTGACTAGTACTTTAATCCTGGATCCTATTTCAAATATCGTAAGTCACTCTCACATCAACAATGAACCAAAGCTATACTCATTGAACCCCTCACTTATCTTGTGGCGTCATCCTAAGGTCTAGGATAAACCATACACCTTACTTCATTTAGAATTAACTTGATTTGGTGTCTTGGTTTTGATCTCTCCTGTCGGGAGTAGATCGGGTCTCCCCCTTTGTTGTCTGGGCTAGATAACATAAAGTGAAGGTTTCCTCGACTGGCGTGACAACCATATATTGGAGGTCGAGGTGATCGTGGTTGCACATTTTGAGTTTCCCTTCCCTATTGCCATCCATGAGTGGATACATCCATAGGGGTAACTATAGTTTAGGTGATAACATTTTGGCGCCGTTGCCAGGGAGGGCATAGGCTTACTTTGGTTTGACATATATTTCTCAAGCCTTACTCTCGTTCTTCTTGCCTAACATTTTGGCTTTGGAGAGCTTAGGCTTACCTTGGATAAATATAGTAGTCATTATTCACTCTCTTCTACATATACAACGACACATATCTTGGTAGAAGAGTTTAAGAAATCTACCTGGCGACTCCCAACCATGACTCCGCTGAGGAGCGAGCTCATTTGCATCCTTACAACACTAGAATTAAGACAGATCTTATCATTATCTAGAACCCATGGGGTGCATCATTTTGTTTTCAGGCTCTTGAATTTAAAAATAAATATAAAAATTAAAAATATAAATATAAAAAATAAAAAATAAAAATAAAAAATTATCCATGGCTGCTTCTGAGCGGCCTAGAACTTTCGGTCGTTTAAAATTTTTTGACTTTTCAAAAAAATTTGGGTATCCTCATCATATTCCTCATCAAGCATGTGCAAGGTTGCCTATTTTCGATGGAAGTTATGAAATCTCTGCTAAAAGACACCTTGAACTTTTTAGGGAATTTTTTAAAGAGTCATCCATAACCCATGAGGATGTGTGTATGAGACTATTAGCTTCATCTTTCAAAGAAAGAGCTGGACTCTGGCTTTCGAATTTGAAACCCAATAGCATTTCTGGTTATGACATGTTTGAAAATAAATTCCTAGAAGAATGGGGAAGTGAATTCGATGATATGTATCTTTCGAATAAAATCCAAGATCAAAACCTTCCCCTTTCCGATCCTATTGTGGAATCATTTAACAGTCAAATATCAAGTGATTTATCAACATCCGGAGATGACCTTTCCTGCCCAATTTCTTCTGATGATAAGTCTTCTACTTTTGAGTCAATCGAAAGTCAAATCTTTAATCATTGTACAAACCATAAGTTTTCAAATTGTTTTTTAGGTAGCCCTAGTCCTGATCTTGAGGGAATTTCTTAGGATGAGCCTTTAGTTAACAGGTCTACTGAAGTTCCTCCCTCAGAGAAACTCATTAGTCATCCTAGTTTTATTGATCATTCAATTCCATATCAACTTATTGAAGAAGAAGAAAGTGGAGACATTAACCAAGATCCTTTAGTAGTGCTTTCGCATGATCATTGTGCAAATAATCAGGATGTTTTAAATGAGCTTGTTAATTTTCTCCCTGACAAATTTTAAAAAAATGATCATTTATCCTTGTATGAATTTAATGATGAATCAATATGTCAATCTCAAGATGAGGATAAATTAGTAAGTCACACTAGATGTTCTAATCTTTGTTCCACTTCTTATAATGAATCTTTAAATTTTCCTTTTTTTATCCTTAGTCAAGATAGCTTAGAGTTAGATAGCTATGGTCAATCTTGTCCTCATAATGTAAATATTAAACTTGATCAAAAGCTTGAAATAATTCCTAGAGTAAAGAGTGTTTTCTTTTGTCAAAATCTAAGGTCAAACTTGTTTATCCATTTGGGAGAATTTTCATATTTGCAATCCACCCTCCCTTCCCAACTCTTTCAATCATCTTTGGGTTGGTGCTCTAGTCAATGTTTTGCTTTGGAAATTTTCAAAAAGAAGTATAAGCATGATTACATGTTTGGAGAAAAAGCATTTCATTTCCTTTTTCAGTCACTTTGGAACCATAATGCTTGTTGTAAAGTTATCAATCATTCTTGGTGGCTAGAAAAGATATTTAAAGATCAATTTCACCTTTTCTCCATTTTTGAGCATCAAGTGGGTTTGATTTTGACTCTTCGTCTTCTAAACCTTAATTTATCCCCACTTGGTTTTTATTTGATCATCAGTCCCAAGGAGAATCAAATTGAATATGTGAGAGAAGTAAATGAGGAAGCTATGTTTTGTGAAAAAGAATTGAGTTGCAAGCCTTATATTTTTTTTCCATTACCTTTAAACAATCATCTTCATGAATTTTATGATCCTATCAATTCTTGGATGGAGGATGTTTGCAGTAATCAATCTTTCCCTTGGCATGATTTCATTTTGCACCATTCAACTCCTTTCTCAATTTTTGAACAAGTGAGGAAAGTTGTGCTATCAATTTCATTAATCCTTAATCTAGTCCTGGCTTGTTTTCTAAGCAAAAATCAAAGAAGAATCATTAACTTGTTCGATGAATGGTTGCACTGGATCTATGATTTTACCTAGCATTTGGTTTGACCGGTTAGATTAGAGTAGGTAGGAACTGAATAAGCCTACTTGGGCAGTAGTTAGTCTTTTCAGCCATTGAGTCTAGAACCTTTTTGTTTTTCTTTTCCTAAGCTCCTTTGTAAGCTTCTAGTTTAACTGAGTACCTGTCATTTTCTTTTTCCTGCACAATAAATTTCAAATTTTGCAAATTATGTTCGTAATTTAGATTTACTTTCTGCAGTTATATTTCATGCATTTATATTTCTGACATAGAATAGATTTTATTTCAGTTGGTTTTTATATTTTTCCCACACATGCGGCATGAGGTATTTTGATGTTTGTGAATGCAGAAATAGGTTGCAAAAATAAAAAGCTGGAAGCAAAATGGTAGAGTGCTGGATCAAGGATTCGAGTAGCAGAGTTCAAGGACCAGAGATTCTGAGGTTCTCAAGCGCTCATTTCAGCAAATCACTTTTCCTAGCCGGAGCTAGATGTTATCACATATATAGTAGCCGGGCTACCATACATTATTTTTCTGATTCCAGTACACTATTCAGCCAGTTCCCTTACATTGAGATGCTGAGATGAGCATCTATATTGGATCACTATCATATTTTGGACAACAGTATGTATTCCCCATGCCATGACTGAGTCTCAAGACACTCAAAGAGATGACCGATGTAGCCATTATACCAGTTGTATAGAGCAGTCAGTAGTGCCTGGAGTTACAGCAGCAGTTTCAAAGGACAGATGATGGTACAAGTGATGAGCATTCAGGTATATGACTCAGCAGGTATGTCATTGTGTTATGGCTATATTGCTTTTATATTTATTCTTATAGCATGTCTTAGCACCTAGTGTCATGATCTGGTGATCATATAGATATGTGGACCTAGTTGATCATATTATATATATTAAATTGTCCCTACTCAGACTTAGAAGTTCACTATTCATACTCATTGGTTTTACCCTCCCTAGGGAGAATGGAGGTGATCATTCCACCATACCTTGGCTTGCTAGTGTTGGCTCCATTATTCAATGTCTTCATCCATCCATTACCTACCTTTTAGTTTATCACCCTGACTTACTACTTGACTAGTGACATGGAGGATGTTTTCCCCACTGTAGTCTCTGTATTGGATGAGCTTCCCTGTTTATTGTGTCTCGGCTCTGAGTAGGTGACAAAAATTACCTATGGTGAGTTGGAGTTCCTTGGAATTCCCCCTAGTCACTAAAGTTGTGTTGGCTAAATCTGAAACTTTTAGTGCTGCAATGAATACAAAATCTGAAAAAAAATGAAATGCTATATCTTGTATGAAAAGCCCATTCATGCAATGTGTTTCTAAACACACATGAATGAAAGGCATGCCAAATGAAAATGGCCATGAAAATAAAATTTTATATCTTTTGGAAATGCAAATACCTAGGTAAACAAGCTGTCTATGACACACCTAGAAGTGCTCAGGTAAACAAGTGCCATAAAAACACACCTGCAGCAGAAAGCCTAAAATAAATGTAAATCTATGCAATGTGTTTTTAAACACACATAGATCAAGGTTATGGAAACTTCAGGACCAAAAAGCAATGGAACTTAAATGATATATCAAAACAATTGCTAGCCTCATTTGTATTATGGATTGTACGCATCTGTTAAAGGTGAATAAACCCTCTTTGAACAACTCATCCATTTGTGAGACACCGCCATTCCTTGTGTTGTTGCTCATTCAGTATATACTATGGTGTGTATTCCCTTTCCCTTTGCCAAAGTGTCACAAATTTAAGTCATTCAAGTCATCCCTTAGCCTAGCCAGTTATTTTAGCCTTCACCCTTCACTAGCAAATTGATCACAGCTATGAAGTGAGTATGGTCTTGAAAGTCTAGTATGAGTAATAATAATAATTAATGCCACTATATACTTGGATTTAGATCGCCATTAATGATTAATTTGTGTTATAATTGTTATTTGAATAAGTTGTAGAGCATGCATTAACTTTTGACACTTTGCAACAGCTTCTGATGATGGTCTGAGTTATAGTTGGTCATGTTGACTTGGTCAAACCTAGTTTGACCAAGGTCAACCATAGGACATGAGATGGTTAGACCTTGTGATGATATGGATAGATGATATATGGTCTATGTACATGTACATGATGATTCTATGCAGCAGCTACAAGGTTATGATGATGATTCATGGTTTACAGCAGTATTTGATCATTTACAGATTATTATTATTTGACCTGTTCCGGTATATTGGATATATATTTTGATCATGCACAGATTCATATGGTGTATGAGTACACATATTGGATAGATTTGGACCTTTTGAGTCCAATGAGATAGTCTGTTTTCAGTTCTGGGCACTTACAGTGATGATTGAGCCTCAGTAGGCTATCCCAGTGCAGTTTTGGTCTATCGGAGACTCTGTCAGAGCAGATGTGATTTTTATCCGGTTGACCTAGGGCGTTGTGCTTAGAGGGGGTGGTCCAGCCACTTGTTTTTACCATATTATCCCCCTCCCGGACACATTGGTGCCCTCACCTTGACAGTGCAGGCACTCCAGGGGGCAGTTTGGGGCAGTTTCATGCTTCCCGAGACATTTTAGGATTGGTATAAATGGCTATTGAGGAATTCAATTTGGGCTACTGAGGCAATGTCTTGGCATGGGATGATCAGTGATGATGGATTGATGTCTTCCACACCTCCTCCAGCAGTTTCAGCTTCATCGGGACCCGCATCCATCACTTATGGCACTTTTTGATGATTTCTGAGGTCTTTTGAGGCCTACTATTTGTCCATAGAGGCACGATTTGGTATATTGATGACTATTTTATTATTATTATGCTATGGGGATTGACCAAGGGTGGCTAAAATTACCCCTTGGACCCACCGTAAGCTTCTTATTATATTTTGTCATCATGATATGGTGGGATTCCCCTCTTCTAGGGCGATTTTGTCCACTTATGTTATATTTTATTAGTGATCCATGTATTTTATTGTTGAGCTCATCTCAACCATTGATTAGAAATTTGTATCTTTTAATCTTAGCCACTCATTCAAAAAGTGGTTAGGGTTTTGATGCCTTTCCTTCCTATTTAAAGGAGAGAGCTTCTCATTGTAAAGGGACTTGTGGCTTTGGATTATTGGAATAGAAAATTATTATTGCATCTATCTCCAGTGTTTTGGTGAATTTTTTTGGTGTTCGTTCATTGGTTCTTCCTTTGCACTGAGTTATTGGAGATCTTGTTTTGCCATATCTTTTGTACCACATTTTTGCATCTACAAGTGGAGGCCGATTTGCTTTGAGGAGGAAGTATTGGTAGGGGAAGACTCTCCCTACTTCTTCTTTGGATCTCTTCGTTGGTAATAGGGAGTATTACTGTCCCAGGACCTTCTATTCTATGTTATCATTGCATTTTACTTGTATTTTCTCCATACTTGACCTCTCTGATTGAAATCGATTTTCCTTGGATTGACAGTTAGAGGAGGGCGCACTTGTGGGCTAGGGCATCAATTTGGCAAGCAAAATCAACAATCTCTCATTTGATCTCTGCGGGAATCTTCCTCAACATTAAAGCATCTCTCTTCATCACTCAGGTATGATCTCAAGGTAAGTTCTATCTCCATGATCTATCCACTTGTCTAAAATATTTAAAACCCTAATCAATCAAAACCCCATTTTTACATTTTTTCAGATCTACTAAGATCTAGTGGCTTCTTGGGCAAGAAATTTAAAACCCACCTCTATAGTATCTACGACATCCCGGATCTATAGTTTGGTTAGGATTGGCCTCCAATTGACCCTCTTCCCAAGGCATTTAGCCTTCTCCAAGCAAGGGCGCACTTCCTAGTTTGGGTGGGTTGACCTAGATCTAGTACGTGGGTAGTTGAGATTCCACTTGATTCGTGATCTACACATCCAATAGCCTACCCCTGGATTGTCACTTTTCTGATTTCTACCTTGTGGGCCCTATTCCACATTTTAAGGGATTTAATCCCCATTTTGAACCACTTGGTATCTTTAAACTCAGATCTAGTAAGATCTAGCCATTGGATTGCCTTGAAATTATAGATCCATATCCTCACCTGATCAACCTACTTGGATCTAAATTTTGAATGCCATTGGACTTGTCTTGATTCATTTATACCACTTTTTAGCCTCCTTGGGTAAAGTCGCACCACCTTGGAGAAGTGAGTTGGCCCACTTCCAAGACATGGGTACATGATATTTTTGTGGATTTGGAACAGGCATAATTAAAAACCTAGGTCTAGTATGTCACTTTGTCAAATCTTTCCTTAGGGATAGCATTCCTTGTTTTAAGGGATTGTGGTCCGCTTAGGTGAAACCTAGATCTAGACCTATTCATCCATCAAGACTTTAATTGCCCACTTGTCTCATATAATAGGAGTTATCAATCACAAGTTAACTACACTTTGACTCCATTATCCCAATTCCCAAGGCACTGGTCTCTCTCCAAGTCAATTCGACTTTCCTAGATTGTTGGATTAACTTGTGGTTTGACCCTTGAGTGGTGAACTAAACCCTTTGATGTCATCATGCTTCATGATCAAGCTTGTCACTTGTACTAGTTAGCCCCAATTCAACCCTTAAACTACCTTGCATTAGACACGGCTCCCAAGGCAGTGGATTTTCTCACATTGACTAGTACTTTAATCCTGCATCCTATTTCAAATATCATAAGTCACTCTCACATCAACAATGAACCAAAGCTATACTCATTGAACCCCTCACTTATCTTGTGGATTCATCCCAAGGTCTAGGATAAACCATACACCTTACTTCATTTAGAATTAACTTGATGTGGTGTCTTGGTTTTGATCTCTCCTATCGGGAGTAGATCGGGTCTCCCCCTTTGTTGTCTGGGCTAGATAACATAAAGTGAAGGTTGCCTCGACTGGCGTGACAGCCATATATTTGAGGTTGAGGTGATCGTGGTTGCACCTTTTGAGTTTCCCTTCCCTATTGCCATCCATGAGTGGATACATCCATAGGGGTAACTACAGTTTAGGTGATAATAGGGACGAAGGCCCGAGATCATGCAGAGTGTAGAATAAGAACGAGCTTCAATGTAATATTTGATTTGAACTTCATTGATTAACAGTCCGAGGGATGGATGCTTACCATGGACCATCCCCTTGAGTCTCCTCAGCTTTGTTAGTCTTCCCATGCCCTGAATGTATAATACCTACATCAAAATGATTGAGAAGGGCGTTAATATTTGTTGTGAAATAAAACAATTGAAAGATTAATTAACAAAAGATATAGTCAAGTGTTGCATTACCATGAATGTTCTTTAGCTTCAACGCCTGCCAAGTGAATTTCATCGCGAGCCAAGATTAAAACAAATACACTCTCAGATCATTTAAATTATCCCATGATGAGACTCGACAGAATAAACATGTTATGTGCAAAGGCAGGTTCGAGGGTTTCACAACTTGCTCTTAACCCTTTGAGTTGCAAAGGAAAACCCTCTCTTCTTTCTCAAACCAACAATAACAATGAATAACAAGAACCTTATTTTGGGAGGGTAAATCCCTCATTTTAATTCTTCGAGGAGTTCGTACGAGTTATTTATTATCACAATTAAAATGTTGAGCTATCATATGAATACCACGTGGCTTGTACAACGAAGTGGTAGTTGCAACCATTAAAGGAGCAAAACCTACATAGGATCCATGATGGATCTTTTCACCATTGTTTCACCTACTAAATTGACATGGAGGTTGAGTTTTACAAACCAAAGACGTGGGTGGGACTAAAGGTCGATACCATAACATTGACACCTGTACACAAGTTAAAAAAAAGGAGTTAGCTTACAACTAAGTAAACCGCCCTTCAGCGAATCCATTAAACGATGGAAGGAATTTTCATATTAGCATTTGAGAGCATTGTGTAAATATTAGCATACAACATCTAAGGTTGGGTCTAAATTTCCCATGAAGGACCGATGCCATATTCTATGGCTAACAAATAAATTTTGTAAGTTATTTTGAATACATAGATTAGTTATGTAAAGGTTAAGAGTTAGTCTAAGTCATAACCATGTAATTAGTAATAATATGAATAAGGATAATATCCAATGGTATAGAAAATACATTGTTATTCTCTTAAATAGATATTCATTTGATATAATGAGAACATACGACATGCGAGCATATAACCTGCTAAGTAAATAATACATGCTTGAAACACAAACACATGTAAAAGAGTCTATATGAGTAACTAGTAGACTAAGAGATTGCTATAATTGACTCATTGAAAGGATATGATTATTTTTATAACAAAATGAGATTACTATGTCTCACATAATGATGAGTAATGAGTTATTGACAGAGAACATATCCATATCTATAATTATGCTAAGAATATAAAACTAATGTAAGTACTCATCAATGAGCTGCGGACATAAATTAATCAAAAAATCACAATCTAGTTCAATGAAATGAGCACATAATTGCATACGTAGTAAACTCAACTGCCTTGAGTTTATTGGGAATATGAACTAGTAAATTCTGAAAATAACACTATTCTTCTAACCCCCCCCCCAACAATTGTGAGAGAATTCAGGTGAATAATTTGAGATGTTACAAAATACATCTTTCAACAATTTCTTGTAAATATATAATTCTCCACTAATATATACATACATTGTGTTGGCAGGCGGTTTGGATGAGTCAGCTGCGCAAGGTCAAAAGATGCCGCCCATGAGGGAAAACAATGCACAAGTCAGAAAGAATAGTATTTTATGTAGTTTTGGGTCATTTTGGACCGCATTGTGTGGGTTAGGGTCGTCCTTTTTGTAGATTTTGTTAAGAAGTAGTTAGGCGGTTTCCTAAGTGGACCATGAATGTAAAGGCATAAGCCTATAAATAGATGTAGCATTGTAAGTGTTGACGTACTAAAGAACGGAGCACCAAGGATAAGAGAGAATTTTGCTTGTTTTGTCTGGGTATGCGACAGAAGAACTATATTGTTGTATCTGTGTTTGTTGTGAAGGCTAATATGACATGACGGAGTTTTGAGCAAAATCATTGTGTATTTTCCTGTTTTCTGTTGTAAATGTGATATGCGATATGAATACGTGAATGATGCGATGTTTCCTTGTTCCAAATGATGTTTTATTGCTAGATCTATTGCGCATTAATGATTTTATTGATAATGAGATCTGTTATGTTTAATGCATAAGTTGAAATTCTAGATTTGTTAAATAATGTTGCGCTAAGTTGATAAATAGATGCACAAGGGTCCTCCTTCCTTCGGCGGAAACGTGGTTTCATTAGCTCTCCCTCGAACATCTTTGGTGAGACTTCATCTGCTCTACAGCTGTTGTTGGACAGAGTAAAACCTGTCTGGGCCGGTGCTCAGGGAGATCGTGGTGGTTTGGATGTCGACAGAGTGAGGAACCCCTATCGACTGGGTTTGTGTCAACAAATGGTTCCGTTTCCGGGACCATAGCGCGAAGTGGAGGGAGGACATGTTGTGGCATCCAACAAAACTGGAAATTCAAGATTGGTTCGACCTAAAGTTGCGAGAGTTTGCTGAGAAAGAGAACCAAAACCCTGGACTAGCGACATATTGGTGGATGGAAAAGTACATACACGATGGTCCACACAAGTATTTTTTCTGCGAATTCCCGATCATCCTGTATGAGTGGTTGGCACAACTGACCTTTCACAAGGTAAATTTATAAGGTGGTGAACCCATGTCCTTGACCCCGGAATTGGTCCAGGAGTTGCAGGAGGTGGACAACCGAGCATCGTGGGCTGTTGAAGTCTGGCTTGACAGGATATTGGAGGGCTATATCACCGAGTTTGCGGTCGACACAACGAAATCTTATAGCGAAGCTGAAATGGAATTCTTCAACGGACCAAGAGGTAGGTTCGTGTTGTCATTGCAATTGTCCATTAAGATGCTCATCTGCGAAAAGGGCATATTGAAGATGAACCTCGAGTAGAAGAACCCTGGTGGGAAGAGGATATGGATATCGTGAAGGTAGGGGGGAAGGCGAATGGAATGATATGGGGTAGATGGGTGCAAGTTACGACGATACTGTGAAGGAAGCTGAGGAAGAGAGTGGTCTTACAAGGGGAGGAGCAAGGTTTCGACAAGAGAATAGGCAGAGGACAGGAGAAGGTCCTGCTGCGATCGAAACACAAAACCGTGAAGGAAGACCACACGAGACGAAGTGATCTCACAGTGTCGACACAGACAACCAGGCTATGCCTATAACAGAGGCAGGACCAACCCCCAGTGTACCATACCCACACCTCCGCTCACTATATCACAACCAGGAAGAAATACGACTTTGACACCACTGTGTTCGGCCTGTCAACAACACTTGCAAAGTAGCGGAACTGCGACTGGAGGAGGAAGGTCTAAGATGGCAGGAGGGGATGCGAAGTTACCTCTGTTCCATGGAAACATAACTAAGGACCCAAGGAAATATTGGTTCTTATGCGAAGCTGTTTGTAATGTTAAACAAATTACGGATGATGATGCCAAGAAAGGTCAATTGGCGACGACTCTTCGGGGTCGCGCACTGGATTGGTTCATGAAATTTGTACAAGTTCTTGCGGGAAGTCCATAAAAGAAATTGGATGAAGTTAGAAAAGGATTACTTGAAGAGTTTAGAAAACCGAAGTCTAAAGCGCAATACATTACATAATTGAAGGAGATCAAACAATATCCAAACAAAACTATTTTGGATTTTGACCAAAAGTTTAAAACGCTAATGGGAAGGGTCAGTTTTGAAATGAGCGACATTCAGCACAAGGAATGGTTCATCGCGGCGTTGCTACCTCATATCATACTCCCGTTGTTGCAGGCATAAAATTACGACATAGAGCGAGGCTCTAGATATTGCGATGAATTTAGAAGCTTCCCTTGTTGGAGAGAGTGTAGTTGGCATGTCTCAAATCCAGATGCAATTGGCGAATTTGACAATTTAGTTACAAGGTCTGAAGAAGGGTAAAGAGCACGTCGAAGAATTTTGGTGTACTCGATATCATGTAGAGGGACATACCAAGGACAACTGCCCTGATTTCCAAAACTACCTATTATCAGGAGCACCGAACCCACTGAGTGGCAGATAGGTATGCCATGGTGTTGCATTTGTCAAGTTCATGGGCATCGACATGATCAAGAGTGTGCATACATGCAGAAGATGGTCACGAAGCCGATGAATTTATATTGTACATTTTGCAAGTTTGTTAGACATGAAGATAAGGATTTCCACGCATATGGATTTCTCTAGGAAAGAACGTACGACTCATACTATGTAAAGGAAGACGACCATCATGCAGTACAGTAACTGCAGCTGCAGCCACAGGTGGCCCAACCGCCACCTCAACCGAAGATGTAATTTGTACTGCAGCCTCAACCACAACAGTAGTTTGTTCCACAACCGCATATAATCAGATGCAGATGGCTCCGCAACAGCCAAAGTACATCAAGCCAGCGCAATATATTCATCCAGGGCAGCGTGTTCAGCTTCAACCGAATCCCCTGCAACAACAATTTAATCAATCGCAGTATCAACAACAAGGAGGATTCCGAGGAGGACGAGGTGGAGGCTTTGGTCAAGGAGGAGGACAAGGTCATGGACCAGTGCAATGTTATAATTGCATATTATTGGGGTACTATCAAAGAGATTTCTCGCAGTTGCAAGCACCATGTAGATATTGTTTTTTCATTAATCACACTATTGAGAACTATTTACAGTTGATTGCAAGGTGGTAGGTCGAAAATGTTTCGCAGTTGCAGAACCAGAATCAGTTGCAGAATCAGAATCAACTACTGAATCAAAATCAGCTGTAGAACTAGAATCAATGTCCAAATCAAAATCAAAACGCAAATCAGAATGTGAACCAACCTGTGCAACTACCACCAAATCAGAATCAGGGGTTGACTGTCGCGACGATTCTAGCAGAACTAAGGGTGCAAGATGTTCATGTTGTTGTTATCACTCGTGGAGGTGCGGCAATAGGAGAAGATAGTCCGCATCCACTAATCTGACTGGCTGGAAAGAAGAAGGTACAGTTTGATATTGATGTTGAGCGAGACACATTCTTTAGAGCACGTGATGCTATTGAATGAAATCTTGGTAAGTCAGTTACTTATGCAATGCCCGCTTATTTTGATTCAACTTCGGAAGAAGGACCATCGCGACAGTAGGGTACTTTGCAGAACTTCTTCCAAAGTTGCTTGTCGCTGGCAAGATATCTTGATGCTCTTGCCGAGATTGAGAGTCTGTTGTATCGACCGACCAGGGGACAGAAAGAGTCCGTAGTGAACTCTTTATAGAGGAAGAAGATAGGATAAGGGATGCGCATGAATATTCAGATTGGGGACTATGAGGTAGATTCAGTCATTATGGATCTCGGCTCAGATGTCAATATTCTAATGAAGCAAACATGGCAAAAGCTAGGGATCCCAATACTGAGCTGGTCTCCTGTGCAGATGCGATTGGATAATCAGGACAAAGTAACACCAATTGGGAGAGTTCTGTGCCTTGTTGTGGAAATTGAGGGGATGAAAACCTATGCTGATTTTGATGTTATTGAAGTTGTCGATGGCGGAAGATCCTACCCCGCGTTGCTAGGGATTGGATGGGAAAATGACAGTATGGCAGTAATTAATTTCAAGAAGAGGGTGATGACCTTTGAAAATCAAGACGCCAGAGTCATAGCTTTGTTGGATCCAACTGAAGGGCGACGGTATGTTGAACCAGTAAAGGATGAAGTTGTAAGCAGATGGGATCACGCGTATAATATTTTAGAAGACTACATCCATCTGACTACCGACGGTGAACTCAGTTGGCACATTTTTAGCTCTGCGTCTTCTGACTATGATGATGCTTTAGAAAATTGGCAAAATCACTTGCATGAGGTGTCATTTTGTAAGTGTGGGTTGATCACGTAGTCGCTGCGTTGTGTCGCGACTAAGACTGTTGCATTACCAGTATACCAAGGATTGTCGGGGTTGTCTGAATTTCTAGTAGCATTTGAAGACAAGGTGTCGGAACCACAATGATTTTTGGTATTGGAGGAGGCGCCGAAGGCTGCTCCAGCACATTGGTGGGCAACCCATAAGAAGTCGATTACCGAGTGGTCGTAGTGTCGATGATGGTTCGCTTTGGAGATGCAAAAATATACCACACTGGAAAGTATGATGTGCGGAATGACCCTAGTGGTCATCTGATTGAATGTCAGACTTTGTGGGCCTTGCAACCAAAGGATGAATGGGTTCATGCCTTTATCCACACTTTGGATGAAATGCCACGATCATGGTATGCCTCAGCTGAGTTATGTGGGGATATTTCCACTTGGTTAGAGTTGACGGTTTTCTTCACTCATACCTTCAGTTTCGCGGATGCCAATCCAGATGTTCATAATTCCCTGCAGCTCATCCGTGATGTTGTTCTAAAATTGGTTCCGATTGCATACCCCGTGGATCCGCATACACATTTCCAGATGCAGTCCATGATGGAATGCTATAATATTACTGGAGGGCCGGAGGATGGTGATGATCCGCGGAATATCAATATTTCGGAAACAGAAGGGAGTCGCGATATCATAGCACCCGATGCACTAACCGATCTGATACCTCAGTTGTTGAAGATTAGAAAGTTCAACATTGGGATAGAGGTGAACCCAAAGTTTGTGAATGTCGGGGACTACTATGATGAAGAAATGATGGAAAAGGTCACAGACCTGTTGCATGAAGTACAAGATTTTTTCCCTACGAAGTGTTCCGAAATGAAGGGAATATTGGGTGATTTAGGAGAGATGAAGATTCCCCTAAAGCCTGATGCGAAACCAATTAGGCAGTGATCGTATCAACTGAATCCATGACACAAGGAAAGGGTCAAAACTAAACTTGACAGAATGCTAGATGTTGGCATAATTGAGCCGGTCGAAGAATCAGAATGGATTAGTCTCATGGTGGTGCAGGATAAGAAGACAGGTGAGGTTTAGATTTGTATCGACTTGAGGAAGTTGAATGATGCCTATATGCATGATCCATTTCCGATGCCATTCACGGATGAGGTGCTGGAAGGAGTGGGCGGTCAAGAAATGTATTCATTCACGGATGGTTTTCTGGCTATCATCATATCAGGATCGCAAAAGAGGATCATCATAAGACAACGTTTGTGACTGAATGGGGTTGTTTCTAGTATACTATGATGCCATTTGGGATAAAGAACGCACCTGACGTATTCTCCCGCGTTGTTGTCGCTACGTTCAGAGATTTTATTCATAAGTTTTTGCAAGTCTATATGGATGACTGGACAGTTTATGGATTGATTAATGACCATCTGGAAAACCTGCGACTGATGATGGAGCGATGTCGACAGCATCAGCTTTCGTTGAACTTTAAAAAATGTATTTTATGTGCACCTTTTGGGATATTGTTGGGTCACATTGTTTGCAAGAAGGGGTTGTTGGTTGACCCAGCAAAGATCACGCTGATTTTGAGCCTAACACCGCCTACAAATGTAAAGAAGTTGAGAGTGACGTTGGGGCACACACGGTACTACCGCAATTTTATCCGTGGGTATGCCGCAATCATAGCTCCTATAGAAAAGTTGTTGAAGAAGGATGTGGTATTCTTATGGAGTCCTGAATATCAAGTAAGTTTCGAGACGTTGAAGGCTAAGATGGCTTCTGCGCTGATATTGGTATTTCCTGATTGGAGCAAGGAGTTCCATGTCCATGTGGATGCATCGTCGATCGCGCTGGGAGTGGTGCTTGCACAACTAGGAGAAGGAGATCTTGACCACCCGATTTCTTTCGTGAGTCGGAAGCTGTCGTCTGCAGAGAGAAATTATATGAGTACAAAGAGGGAAGGTCTGGCAATGGTATATGCGCTCTAGAAATTTAGGAATTACCTATTAGGGGGTCATTTCAAAATGTTCACAGACCATTCGGATTTGAAATACGAGGTTAATAAGCCTGTGTTGGGGAGGAAGATATGTCGTTGGATACTTCTCTTTCAGGAGTTTGATTTTTAGGTAATTGTGAAGCCAGGTCACTTGAATGCAGGTCTAGATCATTTATCACGAATTGCGACAGGTGAGGAGCCAACAAACATTGAAGATGGGTTTCCAGATACGCAACTATTCAGAGTTGAGGTGGATGACGACCACTACAAAGAAATAGTTCAGTTTTTGGCGACTGGAACCGTACCAGCAGAGTTTAGCACAAGTCAGTAGAAGTAGTTGCTAGTTAAGGCCGTGGATTTCTAGTTGATTACCGGACATCTTTATAAATTAGGACTGGATGAGCTCTTGAGGCGATGTGTGTTACCTCATGAAAAAGGGCAGATATTGTCAGAGGCACATGCAGGAGTGGCTAGTGGACACTATGGAGGTCGAGCTACTACTAGGAAGGTGCTTGGTGCAAGGATTTGGTGGCCCACTTTGCATAATGATGTGATGGATTATGCGTGAACTTGCAATGTTTGTCAAAGAACTGGAAACCCTCAAGGAGGGATGCGATGCTGCTAATACCTCAAGTGACATGTAGGGACCCCTCTTGTAGGGTACTCACGAACTGAACCTAAAACTTAACAGCTTAATACAAAACAAATTAGATATCATAATTACTGGAAAAAAATAAAATAAATTAAGTAAATAACTTAGCAAATATAGACAAAAACATAACCTGTTAACCGATACATCTTGTCCACTGTCGTTTGTGTCTTCTGTAGGATTCCTCCAGAAAAGCTCGATTAACCATTGGCGAAGAAACCGTTAGCTTCGCCACCCAACCATAGGCTCATGCTTTCAGTTGCATGGACACCCCCGAGCTTTGGGCCGTAGAGCCTGTTGATGTAGTTGTAACTTCGGAATGTATTTCACCTATGTATATTGTACTCCTATATAGATGTTATTATTCCTCTATACGGAAGTGTCGTCATTTGTATTGACAAGTGTCGCAAGTGTCGCAACTTGCATGTGATGGGTTATTAGACCACCAAGTTTGGGGTCGGCCCTGATTAGTATTACCATGGGTTATTAGACTGAGTTAGACAAGTCGGCCTTGCTAGTTTATTAGGCAGGTCAGGTCATGTATAAATAGAGTGCGGGAGGCACTCTATTTGATCACTTCATTATTCACTTATACACTCATCAGAAAGTGGCACATAAGTGAGGAAGGAGGAGTAGCTGCTAGGAGGACTATCTCTTGTACTTGGGTTGTATCATTGCTCTTTCTATCTCTGAGGAAGTTGTGGGGTTTTTCACCTTTATGGTTTTCCCCAGTGAAAATCTGTGTCTATTGTCTTATGTGATTTCTTATTGTGATTGATATGTTGTACATGTTATTCTCTCAGTAAAGATTCTAGAGTATATTGAATTGATGCTAAAAAATTAACATGGTATTAGAGCTAACCTGAGAAGAAGACACTGTGTAGTTGCAGAATCTAGGGATTCTTGTTTATTGGGTTTCTCTCCACAGATCTTGAAATAAAATAGGGTAGATTGACTCTCCTCATCAAGGCACATCTTTCTGTCCATTCAGAATTCAATTATGAGCACTTTCATTTTTGGCCCTAAAAATTAGGGTTTCCACAAAAATAGTAATTTCTAAATTCTGAGACCATAGCTGGAAGCTCCTTGGAAAAATTGAAGTTTAGATCTTTGGGTCGAAATTTTGGTTGGGTGAAGCTCTGGGAAACTCAAACCCTAATTTAGGGTCCTCCTTAGTGAATCTGGGAGACTAAAAGGCATTTCTGAAGAGTGAAACTTTGTAGATTTCAAATTCTGAATACACTAGGCTGATCAGATCATCAAGGCACATCTTTCTTTCCTTTCAGAAATTTGAAATTCACATTTTGATTTTTTAGGGTTTCTCTAACAAACCCTAATCCAGCTCCAGATCCATATTTCTACAAATCAAGTGGTAAGATCTAAATCTTTTCTATTTCCATTTGAAGCACTCTTTAAGATGTCTCACCACACCAAACTTGAGGATAAGCTTGAAGGGGCTGATAATTTTCGAGCATGGAAGTATAGGATTGGGTTAATCCTGGAAGAAAATTAATTGGACACTTACATAAATGAAGAGGTCCCTGTCCCAGAAGGAGAAGAGGCTAAGGCCTTACATAAGAAGAACTTGGTCAAGGCAAAGAGGATAATTGCTGATTCTATCAAAGACCATCTCATACCACATGTGTCATCTCTAAAGACACCCAAGGAGATGTTTGATTCCCTAACCAAGCTATTTGAAGGGAAGAACATAAATCAGAAGATGACTCTGCGAAACCAATTGAAAGGGGTAAAGCTTCAGAATAGAGAGACCATTCAATATTATTTTTCTAAGGTCTCTCAGATCAAGGAACAACTTGAAGCTGTGGATGAAGTAGTGGATAATGGTGAAGTTGTCATGACCACATTAAATGGCCTACCTAGGTCATGGGACTCCTTCATCCAAGAAATTTGTGCAAGAAGGAAGTTGATCTCCTTCAGTAGACTATGGGAGGAATGTTCACAAGAAGAAGAAAGGCTTGCGGCCCGAGAAAAGAAGATGGGGAATGAAGATCAAGCTCTCACAGCACACACCAAGGGAAGAAAGTTTAAGAGGGAGACATCTCATAACACGAAACATTCTCACCCTCATCATAAGAAGAAATATCTCTCTCATATTCGATGTTTCAACTGTAATGAAATAGGACAATTTGCTTCAAATTGTCCCAAGAAGAAGAAAGACAACAACAACAAATTCAACAAGAAGAGATTTCATGCTCATGCTACTGAGGATGATGAACCCCCCAAGAAGAAGGCTAGAACAGGAAGTGATGGTTCATCAAGTGAAGATGAATATGTGCTAATCTCTGCTCTCACAGGTACTATCTCTCATGGATGTAATGATTGGCTTATTGATAGTGGGGCTTCCAAACACATGATTGGGTTTAAAGAATCCTTTGTAGAACTATATGAACATGAGTCACCCCATAAAGTGAAACTTGGGGATGACTATCAATATCCTATCAAAGGAAGTGGTGAAGCCTCCTACAACCTAGACTCTGGGAAGTCTCTAAAGATGAAAAATGTTCTATATGTACCTGGGCTCAAGAAGAACCTACTCTCCATATCTGCATTGGATGCAAAAGGCATGAGGGTTGCATTTGTATATGGTCAAGTCCTAATGTGACCAAAGGGTAAAACTATAGATGATGCAATAGTGATTGGAGAGCAAGAGGGAGGATTGTACAAATTGAAGGGACAAGCTGAACATGCCATGGTACATGAATCCATGGAGCCAAGTAAACTTTGGCATAGAAGGATTGCACATGTGCACTACCAATTGCAAGTAAAGTTGTAGAGGGTCTTCCTGAAATCAAGACAAAGCATGAAGGTGTTTGCAAAGGATGTGCAAAAGGAAAGAACATTAAGAAGGCATTTCCAAGCAGTGAAAGCAAAGTTAAAGGAATCTTGGAAATTATCCACTCCGATGTATGCGGTCCGATGTCATCTAGGTCTTTAAGTGGGTATGTATACTATGTCTCTTTCATTGATGATTTCTCCAGGAAGAATTCGGTTTATTTCTTGAAGAACAAAGATGAAGTGTTTGATAAGTTCAAGGAATTCAAATCCTTGATGGAAAATCAAACTGATAAGAATATCAAGACCTTCAGATATGACAATGGCGGGGAATTCACTTCAGGTGATTTCAAGAAGCTATGCAGTGATTCAGGGATTAAGAAGGAGTTGAATGCTCCCTACAATCCACAATAGAATGGAGTTGCAGAAAGGAAGAATAGAACAATCATGGAAGCATCATGGGAAATGCTACATGAACAAGATCTACTTATGCATCTATGGGCAGAAGCAGCTAGGAAAACTATATATGTGCAGAACAAAACACCTCACAAGATATTGGACAACAAGACACCAGAAGAGGTCTTCTCTGGTAAGAAACCTGAAGTCAGCCATCTCAGAATATTTGGTTGTCCAGTATATACACATATTCCAAAGGAAAAGACGACAAAGCTAGATCCTTCAGGAAAGAAGGGCATCTTTGTGGGTTACAGTGAAAACTCGAAGGCTTACAGAATATACTTTCTAGGGTTCAAGAAGATTGATGTCAGCAGGGATGTAACATTTGATGAAGAATCAGTTTACATCAAATCAAAGATGGCACCTATTGAATATCATGAAGAACCAAAGTAAAATAGATTCCAAGACACCACCATGACTGAATCAATTCCAGAAGCAGATCGTGAAGTCGAAGATCTGCAAGAACCTGTAGATCCACCCCGTGAGAAGAACTCTCACAAGAGGAAACCTGCATGGGATAGAGAGCTCATTCAAGATGCAGAAAGATATGGCATTCCAGAAGAAGAACAGAGAGAAAGAAAGAGAACTAGATCTCATACAAGCTATGTTGCCCTACTTTGTGATATTATGAACAAAGAACCTTCCAATTATGAAGAAGCACCGGAAAAGAAAGAATGGAAGCATGCCATGGTCGAGGAATACCAATTGGTCATGAAAAATGATGTTTGGGATGTAGTCCCAAGACCTAAAGGGAAGTCTGTTGTGACTTCCAAATGGATGTACAAGATCAAGCATGCTGCAGATGGCAGCATAGAAAAATACAAAGCGAGATTTGTAGCTCATGGCTTCTCCCAGAAAGAAGAGATAGACTATGAAGAGATGTTTGCTCCTGTAGCTAGGTACACTTCCATCAGATCAGTACTTTCCCTGGCTACAATGATGAGTTGGAAGATACACCAGATGCATGTCAAGACAGCTTTCTTGAATGGTGTAGTTGAGGAGGAAGTGTATGTGGAGCAGCCACTTGGTTTTGAGACACATGACAGGGGGTCATATGTGTGTAGGTTGAAGAAAGCCTTGTATGACTTGAAGCAAGCTCCTAGGACTTGGTATGGTAGGATAGATAGCTTTGTATCCAGTTTGGGCTTTACCAAGAGTAAAGCAGATTCCAACCATTACTACAAGGTTGAGGAAGGAAATCCTGTGATGCTACTTTTGTATGTGGATAACCTATTTGTTACAGGTGAGGACAGATTGATTGCCGACATGAAGAGGAAGCTTGCTGCTGAGTTCGAGATGAAGGACTTGGGAATGATGCACTACTTTCTAGGCATGGAGGTGTGGCAGAGTGTAGATGGGATCTTCTTTGGACAAGGGAAGTATGCAGTAGAGATCTTGAAGAGTTTCGAGATGATGGACTGCAAGGCCATGGCTACACCTATGGCATCAAACCTAAAGCTTCTATGTGATGCTTCATCTGAGCCGGTTGATGTCACAGTGTATCATCAGATGATTGGGTCATTGATGTACCTGACGAACACGAGACCAGATATTTGCTTTGTGGTGAACACATTGAGCCAGTTCCTGATAGATTCGAGGAGTGTTCACCTGGTTGCTGTAAAGCATATTCTGAGGTACCTGAAGGTAACAATTGATTATGGGCTCAAGTATGATGTGAATCAAAAGTTTAAACTGCAGGGTTATGTTGATTCGAATTGGGAAGGAAATGCTGCAGATAGGAAGAGCACTTTTGGGTGCTGCTTCAATATGGGATCAGGTGCAATCTCTTGGTTTAGCAGGAAGCAGTCCTGCGTAGCACTGAGTACAGCCGAGGCAGAGTATGTTGTGGGTTGTTCGACCAGTTGTGAGGTAATGTGGCTTCGAAAGCTACTGTCTGAATTATTTGATCTCCCATTGGAGGCTGCTGGTATCTTTTGTGACAACCAGAGTTGTGTGAAGCTGTCTGAGAATCCGGTGTTCCACGATAGGTCGAACCACATTGAGATCAAATATCACTATATCAGGGATATGGTGTAGAGAGGAGCAGTGAAGCTCCTGTATGTTGCGACAGATGAGCAGGTTGCAGATGTGTTGACGAAACCAGTAGCTAGAGTGAAGTTTGAGTACTTCAGAGAGAGGCTTGATGTTCTTCAGATTGACGACACTTCAAGGAAGAAGTGATGGACACATTTGCAGGAGCCATTCCAAGCATGGTGAGAGGAGGATCCTTCCCATGGCTGTGGATGTAAGCGCTATGTGATGAGCATCAGGACGATGCTCCAGTTACTGGTTTGTATATGCATCAGTTGGATGCTTTGATCAGTTTGATCATGTATTTGTATATGCATCAGTTGGATGCTTTGATTAGTTTGATCATGTATTTGTATATGCAACATGTTGGATTCTTGATATGATCAGGTGGATCATGTATTTATGTATGTATCAGGTGGATACATTGTATGATTAGGTGGATCATGTATTTATGTATGTATTAGGTGGATACATTGTATGATCAGGTGGATCATGTATTCGTGTATGTTCCAGGTGGATACATTGTATGATCAGGTGGATCATGTATTATGATATGTATCAGGTAGATACTTGGTATGCATAAGGTGGATACATTGTTTGATCAGGATGATCACAGATGAAAAGCTTCAGGATGTTGCTCCAAATGATATGCATCAGGATGATGCTATGATGATGATTAGGTTGATCATGTGATGATATACATCAGGATGATGTATGGTGAGTATCAGGTTGATACTCTGTGGCCGTGGATAGGTTGTGCAGGTAGCATAGAAAAGATCCTGGGAGATCCATATAGGTATAGCGGTGTGCTCGTAACATCTTGGGATGCTCTTTCGAGGTTTTGCTACAGTTTCACATAGAAAAGATATTGGAGATCCGGACAGGTAGAGCGGTGTGCTCGTAATATCCTAGGATGCTCTATAAAGATCCAGATAGGTAGAGCGGTGTGCTCGTAACATCCTGGGATGCTCTTTAAAGGTTTTGCGAAAGTTCACATAGAAAAGATCCTGGAGATCCAGACAGGTAGAGCGGTGTGCTCGTAACATCCTGAGATGTGCTATAGAGATCCAGACAGGTAGAGCGGTGTGCTCGTAACATCCTGGGATACTCTTTAAAGGTTTTGTGAAGTTCAACATGTAAAAGATCCTATAGTCTTTGCTAGGTATTGTTGACGCATGTAATCAGTCCTAGGTTCCATAGTATGGCCACTGATGATGAAGACCTATAGGTGGTGAGCCTACATCCAGCATGAAAAAGGGCTGGATCTGTAGAACTTTCTATGACGAGTAGATCAGAGATTGATTGAGATAGTAGCAGCCGTGATAATGACGATGATTCAATGATGATGATCCAGTGACGATGATCCAAAGAAGAAGACTTGTGCTAGCAGATCTGTGTCGAGAAATACCTTCCTAGTTAAGAGGGAGTGTTGATGTAATTGTAACTTCGAAATGTATTTCACCTATGTATATTGTACTCCTATAGAGATGTTATTATTCCTCTATACGGAAGTGTCGTCATTTGTATTGACAAGTGTCGCAAGTGTTGCAACTTGCATGTGATGGGTTATTAGACCACCAAGTTTGGGGTCGGACTTGATTAGTATTACCATGGGTTATTAGACTGAGTTAGACAAGTTGGCCTTGCTATTTTATTAGGCAGTTCAGGTCATTTATAAATAGAGTGCGGGAGGCACTCTATTTGATCACTTCATTATTCACTTCTACACTCATCAACAAGTGGCGCATAAGTGAGGAAGGAGGAGTAGCTGCTAGGAGGACTATCTCTTGTACTTGGGTTGTATCATTGTTCTTTCTATCTCTAAAGAAGTTGTGGGGTTTTTCACCTTTATGGTTTTCTCCAGTGAAACTCTGTGTGTCTATTGTCTTATGTGATTGATTATTGTGATTGATATGATTGATATGTTGTACATGTTATTCTCTCAGTAAAGATCCTAGAGTATATTGAATTAATGCTCAAAAATTAATAGAGCTCACACACAACAACTCGAGAAACTCAACTTGGGTTTCCCCCCCACTAGAATTTCTAGCCAAACCCCAATAGAAGAAAGTCACTCACTTTTTCACAATTACGATAACCATCCAAAATCTGGGTCCTTTACCCATTCCCAGATCCTTCCTTAAATAGGAAAATCCCTTGCGACACATGTCGCTTCATGCAAAATAATCAATTTCTTAATATTCAAAAAATAATTTATCTCACAAATCCATGTGTCAAGTTTTCTAGAAGAATGCACCTACCTTCCTAAATTTACTCAAGTTTGTCTCTAAGATGCTCACTCTAAATTCTATTTTGTGGGTGCATGTGGTGTTAGCTAATAAATCAAGCCTAGGATTCCATTTTGCTCCTAAAATAATTATTCTAATATTTTAAATACTAAAAATTATTTTCATGTGCAAATGCCTAAAAATAATTATTTATATTATTTTTAATACTAAAATGTATTTTCATGAGCAAGTGTTCTAAATGCAATTCTATATGGTTTTTATGCATAAAGTTTACCAATTCATCCCCTTCTAGGACCTAGGTTCCACATCGTTGGGCCCACCTGTCCTTTATGCTCATCTTTCGACATGGTACCACTCTGTCAGGTCCATTTATCCATCGTATCCATTTCTCGGTAAGGTACTGCACCGTCGGGTCCTTCTGTGGATATCTTTTCATTTGACTTGCGGAAAATTCATGTAGGGATTTAGGATCTGTTACCTTCAATACTCCGTCTACACGCTATTGGAGACTAAAGGTGCTGAGGACTAAGTCTATTCTTACAGCGCGCCCCCTAACTCGTACGTGACCAACTCTGTCATGGCCTACTATGCATGATTTCACGCGTCCCCGAGTACGTGGATAAGGGCTTTTGAACTTGGTCGTGGGATTCTGTAGGAATTCGACACCATCATCGTTCTTCCGTGTGTGATTTATCCGTAATCTACGACCCTTCAATTCCTTTGTGTGTCCGTTGGTGAACCGTCTCAACTGTCGCTACACACATCTCATAAACATATATTAATAGTCCTATTCTCATTTGTCAAATTTCAATCCATAAATCCGCTAATCATTAATCAAATTATAGTTTACTCATAACATCATACATCCCATTAATCAGTAAGGCATTACGTCAATATGTACTTATTTCGTTCTCATCACATAATTCATTATATAGCTAATCGTTTAAGCATCATATTCATGTACACATAATACATTTTTCACTATCAAAGCTAATCATTAAGCAACATGCAATTATTCATTTAAATCAACTATCCAACTCCACAAATGTCATTTAATCGATTGTCATCATGCACATCATCAAGTGAGTCTCAATTATTAGGACACATCCTAACTCAAAGGGACACTTTATTGAAGTTTGTTTAGCCAGGTCACTCGACAAGTGCCCTTAAAGTCCACAGTCATTCTAGGGGCATTACATACACCCCATCTTATATAGAACTTTGTCTTGAAGTTAATTTATGTCTTTGTACTTTCGACACTAGGCTTTATCTTAATTTCTATTCTCATCTTTTTGTCATCCTCTTCTATTTTTATCCAACAATCATGGCCATAAGCACAAGTGGTTCTAATTATTGGTTTTCTATTTCATTAGCATGGTTCCAATTCCTCCTTAGGAACTCAATCATAATTTCGTGGAATGCAAATCCAATAATACCTTCATAATTGTTAGTCCCAACTTATATTTTCTATACCTTCTAGTCATCTACGAAGGTTTACAATGTCCAATTATCTACAAGTTGCATTGCGTCAATAGCCACCTAATAATTTATCAAATCATCAATCAGCATAACAAATCCAAGCAAGGATTCCAATCTAATTGGCTATCCTCCCTCCAAGACGCGAAGGTAAACATCAGAAGATATTCAATCAAATATATATAGGTAAGACATAATCGGGGTTTTAACAAATCAGGAGAGACCCTCAAATAGTCCAAAAACCAAATTCCATATGATTACTGCAAAATCCCAAAATTTTAGTTCTCAACTCGATAAGATTCCTAGTGTCGGAACTTAGCGGCTTAGTCGAACATATTAATATTTATCTCTTATTCCCTTCATCAGTATCATCAATGTAGGGCTTCTCGAGGAAAGATTTTTTTTTTTACTACAAGGATATTCATGGATACTTATCTCTCATGTTAAGCTTCTTGCATAGATAAAATTAATCAACCCGTCCCTACGTTTATCATAGCTAGAACTTAACCTTAAAGACTACACTTCCAAAGGATACCGTTGACGAACATGCATTCTAAGTTAACATCCTTGATTATAGATGAAGCCTAATCTACATAAACTTCTCTCCGTAAGTTTATTTAGATCTAAACCTTTGTTTCTAAGTGGTACATTTGACCCAAGTATCCTACAGTTCAAAGTACTACCATAAACTAATCTGTTGGAAATATAAATGCGTTCATTTCGTACTCCTATAAATGAAGACAATATAAAATCATAAGATATTCAATCAAATATATATAGGTAAGACATAATCGTGGTTTTAACAAATCAGGAGAGACCCTCAAATAGTCCAAAAACCAAATTCCATATGATTACTTCCAAACCCCAAAATGTCGGTTCTCAACTCGATAAGATTCCTAGTGTCGGAACTTAGCGGCTTAGTTGAACATATTAAAATTTATCTCTTATTCCCTTCATTAGTATCATCAATGTAGGGCTTCTCGAGGAAAGATTTTTTTTTTACTACAAGGATATTCATGGATACTTATCTCTCATGTTAAGCTTCTTGCATAGATAAAATTAATCAACCCATCCCTACGTTTATCATAGCTAGAACTTAACCTTAAATACTACACTTCCAAAGGATATCGTTGACGAACATGCATTCTAAGTTAACATCCTTGATTATAGATGAAGCCTAATCTACATAAAATTCTCTCCGCAAGTTTATTTAGATCTAAACCTTTGTTTCTAAGTGGTACATTTGACCCAAGTATCCTACAGTTCAAAGTACTACCATAAACTAATATGTTGGAAATCTAAATGTGTTCAGTCCATACTCCTATAAATGAAGACAATATAAAATCAACTATTTCTTTCATACAACTATAAGTGAACAATTATGTGACAACCCATTAAAGATACAATATTCATTCCATCCTACTAGAAGTAATTTAATACTCATATTATTCTCTTTATGACACAATAACCATTCCATTAGACTTTAAGTGTACGCTCATACTAAATATCTAATGTTTATTTCATTCTATTTAAAGATCAATTAGTAATAAGTACTTGTTCTAACTACCCTTCATTCTATTATGAGTGTATATTACTATTAGTACAAACCCAATTAAGACATCCCATAAATTAGTTGGAGTTACCCTAACCAATTTATTCTATTTCTAGAAAACAATATCTAAATTCATTAAGGATATGTATTTTCTTATTCTTTTTCATAGAACAATATATAAATTCATTAAAGAATGTGTTTATTCTATTTAAAGGACAATATACAATTTCATTAATGTAACATCACCGACTAGTAGATGAAAGGAAGGAACTCTTTTTTTTTATATATATAGCTTTGGTGTTATTCAGAACTAACTCATCATTATTGCCAAACACTGATTTAGATTAAGATTCTCCTAACATCCATAAAATGCATAAATGTAAATTTAACCCATACACACATAATTAAAAGGGGAATCCTTTTCAAGGAAAGGTTACAACGTCTAAACAATTAAGGTACAAATATTTGTACATATTACTAACTCTTAACAATCCTTTGATTTAGGGGCATCCAAGCCCAAGAGAAGTAGTCGGGCATGACCGACAGAAGACTCCCAGAGGATAGTTGACGACCTCTAGGATTAGGGCGATGACAGTCGACACAAGTAGTGGAGTTGTGAGGTTTCCGGTCTAGAGGGGACTGATGGCCAATAATCGACATAGTGGAGAATGGTCGAAGGTGGTACCAAGCAAGGTGAGGAAAGCAGTCGGGAGTTGACACCGACGGAGACGGTTGGAAGACCGGAAGGGAAGTCAACAACAGATGGTCGACAAGGATTGGTCACGGCAGAGGCCAAGGAGAGTGACCATAGGAGTCACATCCAGAGGGTGATTTCCTTCTATTGAAGAAAGGGACAGTTAGTCCAGATAGTCAGGAAAACGACCAAGAGTAGACTTCAGTCGGAGGACCAGGTCGCATTACAGCAGAGACTAGTCAGAGAAATAGGCAAGTTGGTGGTGACGCCGAAGTGAAGAATGCCAACTACATCTGAGTGGTTGAAGGATGAAGACGACGAAATACGAGAAGAGATCAGATGGATCGATGGTTGAGTCGCAGAACTGGCAAGGACAGAAGGAGGCTGAAGAGAAGCGAAAGCTGAAGCCGTAGAAGAAGTGTCGAAGGTATAATCGACACAGTTGGCTGAGGAGAGTCGACAGGGTAGAGTGTAGAGATTATTCGACATAGAACCGACTGACAATAGAGGACAAGTCGGAGTGGACGATGGCTGATCAGGTCGACAAGTAGTAGGAGCAGAGCGACTGGAAGTAGGACGATAAGTTGGTGGGTTGAACCAACAAGAGAAGATCGACTAGGAGATAGTCGATATGGTCGTTGGTGTAAAATGATTCCGAGTTCAGTCTAGTCGAAGGGGATACCGACAGATGAACGGAGTTAGAGCCCAGAGCCGAGGATTTCTGGAGGTTTGAGAGTTCAGTCCGATCGACGGGAATTCCGACGGATAGGTGAAGTATAATGAGCACTCTAATCGAAGGGGATGTCGATGGAGGTGGTTGTGAAGAAGCTGCGGATACTGGCGAGTTGAAGCCAGGTAGGCAAGCGAAAGCTATCGAGGTGCGTCGAGAGTCGACATGTCAATGTCGACAGGTGATAGTCGATAGGCGACAAGTTGTCGCAGGGTCGCAATAAGGTCAACATGTTGATGGACCACGACATCGACATGGTTTGGCGGAGCCAAGCGCGGAGGAAGGGGAGGACTGGTGAACCGCAGGAAGCAGAGAAAACTGACAGAGGAGTCGAAGCTGACAGAGGACAGTATGGGGGACGTGATGGTTTACTATAGCTTGTCAGGAGGACGCGTGGAAGTCAAGTAAAGTACTTAACAACTGTTCGTGGTTGTTGAGGAAATTAAGGCAGTTATGAAGGTGGTTGAAGACATTCTAGATGTCGCCACGAGAGAAGGTTGTGCAACACGGCCTGAGGGCGCTGACAGCCACAGAGTTGCAGGTCTACGAGATCAGAAAGGATTGGTGGACAGAGAGGAAGAGTGTCTCGGGTGTTGGAGCGGACATCGGGATGCGCAGCAGCAGGGTAGAAGAGCAGTGCGAAGGCACAGAGGAGGGGATCGCTTGTCGCTCATAGCTCATTGATTAATGCAGGTTGCAGAAGTATGAGAGGAGGAGAGGATCATACATAGTGAGAAGAAACACACTGAAGACAGATCATTTATGTATATTGTAACAGGCTAAGGCCAACTTGTTTGATAGTTTACTTTGTATTTGCACATTGTAATATTCATTCAGTTTAAACAAAAGAAGCTGACTTCACGGAATTTCCAATTCACATATTATCTGTGTGATCCCTTTGTGTGTTAATCGATAAGCAACAAGAACCTTGTCGAGGTGACTTGCGTCAGTTGGTATCAGAGCCCGGAAGCGAGTCCGGTTGGAGAAGACAACTATACCAACCTGACTTGCGTTAGTTGGTATCAGACCCCGGAAGCGAGTCCGGTTGGAGAAGACGACTATACCAACCTGACTTGTGTCAGTTGGTATCAGAGCCCGGAAGCGAGTCCGGTTGGAGAAGAAGACTATACCAACCTAAATTTCGTCAGTTGGTATCAGAGCTGGTTGAGAATCCAGTGTTGTGGTTGAGTGCGTAAAACAACTCCAACTGCGGTTGGGTAGAGTTGTGCACGACCTGTGAAAGTCCGGTTGCGATTGGGTGAAGGAGAATAGATCCATCTACGGTTGGGTAGAGCTGAAGATTAGTGAAATATCAATGAGGGGATAACTTCGGTAGGAGGTCGGGTAAAGTTTCTTGAACGGGTTGTAGAGACAAACGGTTGAAGCACGTGAATGTTGTAGCTCCATAGCTGCTGTTGTGGGTAGAGTTGCAGACGGCATGGATGGACAGATGGAGTCCTCCAGGAGGTTGTGTAGAACGGTCGGATGTGAACTGACATGGAGATCTCAGGAAGGGACACTTCTTGAAGGGTTTGTGAAGAACCTAAGGAAACTGGTAAGGGAAGTTGGAGCCATGGAACTGGCCCAAGGGTGTGCAGAACCCATCCACGAGGACATATCTCTGAAGAAACTCCTGAAGAAGAACTGCCTCACAATCGACGGGGTAAGGAATTTAAATCCATTGATCGAGCTGAAGGTGCAAGCACTCAAGGAAGTCCAGGAGCAGTCTTGCATACGAGCTGCGAAGGAGTCGGGCGTGTAGAGAGCCGACAAGTGCGAGGAGAGTGCCGCATAAAGGGAGCTAGTTGAGGAATCCCAGGAGTAGTCACCTACGGAGATTGTGGAAGAACCGTTGGACGAGAATAACACCGACGAGATGGAAGGACAGTCAGGTGAAAGAATTATCAAGGAGGCCGCGATTTCGGTCGAAGAAGCGATCGACGAGGTGAAGGTAGGCGACCTTCACGCGAGTGGATATGAAGCGGATGTCAAAGCTGTCGAAGGGGATACCGACATGACTGAGGCAGGAAACGGTAGAATTGTTGCTGCCAATTTCGACGAAGACAGTGGAGCATCCACTGTGGAGAAAGGTAGGACGAAAAGTCTGCCAGTGAGCCATGTAGAGGAAAGGACTTCGACTGATAAGTCGGAAGAGTCCCTATGCCTAGGTGCGGAGGAAAGGGTTGGTGAGAGTGCCATGGAGAACACAGACCAAGAAGTAGTTGACATGGATGAGATTAGATATCCATGGTCAGAAGAGGCAAAGCAAGTCAAAGATAAACTTGCGCCGGAAGGTGATTCCACAAAGGCAGTAGCGAGTCTGCTGCGGGAAGAAGAAGAACTTGCATAGGAGATGCGAGCCACCGGGTCCAATGCGACAGGTGAAGTGGGAAGAAATTCCCAAAGAGTTGGGTTAGTCAAGGAGAATTTGATAGAGTTGCTGAGGAGTAGCAACACCCCGAACAGGTTGACTCTAGAGGTGGGTCTGCGGGACGAGTTGTCGCGATAGACAATTTCGACCGCCAGGATGGAACAGAACGAACAAGTTCTAGAAGAATCGGACATGGTTTCTGTAATGTCCCCTCCTATCATACCAGCATGATAGAGAGGATCATTGTGCTACAACTGGGCATCTAGCCCCATGATCTTATTCATAAGAATTCAGTTATTATAACAGGCATATGAAAATGCATAATTATTTTAAGAACACAGTGGAAGTAATTTTAACTACACATTCAAGATATCCATCGATTGATAATTGCAAATTTAACACAAGGGAATACTTATCTCAATAAGGTAGTCCCCAGCAACTGGCTACGCTTCTGCAACGTTCCACCCAACCGTAGGCCAGTGTGCTCCTCAATCTCTCAGCACCACTGCCACCCCCGAGCTGGGCATGATCTCCACGAGGAAAAAGGGGAAAACAGGCTCTCACATAGCCAAAGGTATGTCAAAATCAGCCAAGCCAATCAGAAATTGGGTTTCTTAGGCTGTTAAGAGATGGGTGCATATAACAGCAAAAGTGTAAGTGCTGGGCATGAGGAAAACGTTTTCCCCAGTGGAATGCATGAGATGATGTTTCAACTCACTCAGAAAAACGTGGAGAAACACAAAAACGAAAATGGAAGATGGGGAATAACCCTAGGAATCCAAATCCATTTTTAGAAAAATGTCCCTAGGCATTCTGGGGCAAAAACGACCTCCATACAGTCCCCCAAGTCGTGGCCCTTCTCTCCCCAGCTAATGTATATGCAAAAACGAACTCCCAGGCATGGAAAAATGCAGGATTGGGATGAAAACGGGTAGGGAAAGACCCAGCTAGCTCCAACTGCGTGAATGATGAAAGGATGCCTGTTCAGAATGGCTTTGGGCACCATTTCGTGGGTGGTTTCTTGCCCAAGGAGACAAAACACGTTTTTCCAAGTTGATGGCTTGCCCATGCACGAATTTTGGCTGCCATACTTCTTCAATCCCAAGACATTAACTACCCCAACCAATCTTTGGGAGAATTAAATGATTGGGTGCATGAGACAAAATGGGTAGTTGGTGGTTTTATGGGTTTCCCCATTGACACATGGATTAATTCCATTGGCTCAAGGGTTTGAATAATTTCCCTCCCTTTTCCTTGTAGAACCATGCCCTATCTCTTTTGTTGCATAGCGTAGCCAGCTGTTGGTTTTCCATTAAATTTCGTATTTACATGATGTCTTAATTACATTGTGCTCCGCTAGCACAAGAACCATATGCATCTATTCTAATTGCCGATACATAAAACGATAAATCAATGGCGGGGCCTTGGCCGTGAGCTCCTCACCATGACTAAATAACAATATTTACATCATTTACAATATTAATGCAATAGGGTCAAGCTGGGGACATTACAGTTTCGTTAGAGTCGAGAGGAGATGCGTATGGACCAACTTGTTTTTGGTACCAAATTCGACATCAAAGTCGATGCAAGTGGAGGAAGGGGAAGTCCAGATGGGAGTTCAGAACCAAGGATGTAGTTCTTTTCGTACCCTGGGAATCTGATGTAGGGGCATCCAAGCCCAAGAGAAGCAGCCGGGCATGACCAACAGAAGATGCCCAGAGGATAGTAGACGACCTCTAGCATAAGGGTGATGACAATCGACACAAGTAGTGGAGTCATGAGGTTTCCGGTCCAGAAGTGACTAATGGCCAATAATCGACATAGTGGAGAATGGTCGAAGGTGGTACCGAGCAAGGCGAGGAAAGCAGTCAGGAGTTGACACCGACGGAGACGGTTGGACGACCAGAAGGGAAGTTGACAACAGATGGTCGACAATGATTGGTCATGGTAGAGGCCAAGGAGAGTGACCGCAGGAGTCACATACAGAGGGTGATTTCCTTCTATTGAAGAAAGGGACAGTTAGTCCAGATAGTTAGGAAAACGACCAAGAGTAGACTTCAGTCGGAGGACCAGGTCGCATTATAGCAGAGACTAGTTGGAGAAATAGGCGAGTCGGTGGTGACACCGATGTGAAGAATGCCGACTACATCTGAGTGGTCGAAGGATGAAGACGACGAAAGACTAGAAGAGATCAGATGGATCGATGGTTGAGTCGCGGAACTGGAAAGGACAGAAGGCAGCGGAAGAGAAGCGAAAGTTGAAGCCGCAGAAGAAGTGTCGAAGGTATAATCGACGCAGTTGGCTGAGGAGAGTCGACATGGTAGAGTGTAGAGATTAGTTGACACAGAACCGAATGACAGTAGAGGATGAGTCGGAGTGGACGATGGCTGATCGGGTCAACAAGTTAATGAACAGTAGGAGTAGAGCGACTGGAAGCAGGACGATAAGTTGGTGGGTTGAACCAACAAGAGAAGATCGACTAGGAGATAGTCGATATGGTTGTTGGTGCAAAATGATTCCGAGTTCAGTCTAGTCGAAGGGGATACCGACAGATGAACGGAGTCAGAGCCTAGAGTTGAGGATTTCTGGAGGTTTGAGAGTTCAGTCCGATCGACGGGAATTCCGATGGATGGGAGAAGTATAATGAGCACTCTAGTCAAAGGGGATGCCGACGGAGGTGGTTGTGAAGAAGCTGCGGAGACTGGCGAGTTGAAGCCAGGTAGGCAGGCGGAAGCTATCGAGGTGCGTCGACAGGAAGAAAGGGGTCGAGAGTCGACATGTCAATGTCGACAGGTGATAGTCGATAGGCGACAAGTTGTCGCAGGGTCGCAATAAGGTCAACATGTTGATGGACCACGACATCGACATGGTTTGGCGGAGCCAAGCGCGGAGGAAGGGGAGGACCGGTGAACCGCAGGAAGCAGAGCAAACTGACAGAGGAGTCGAAGCTGACAGAGGACAGTATGGGGGACGTGATGGTTTACTATAGCTTGTCAGGAGGACGCGTGGAAGTCAAGTAAAGTACTTAACAACTATTCGTGGTTGTTGAGGAAATTAAGGTAGTTATGAAGGTGGTTGAAGACATTCCAGATGTCGCCAAGAGAGAAGGTTGTGCAGCACGGCCTGAGGGCGCTGACAGCCGCAGAGTTGCAGGTCTACGGGATCAGAGAGGAATGGCGGATAGAGATGAAAAGTGTCTCGGGTGTTGGAGCGGACATCGGGATGCGTAGCAGCATGGTAGAAGAGCAGTGCGAAGGCACAGAGGAGGGGATCGCTCGTCTCTCATAGCTCATTGATTCATGCAGGTTGCAGAAGTCTGAGAGGAGGAGAGGATCATACATAGTGAGAATAAACACACTAAAGACAGATCATTTCTGTATATTGTAACAGGCTAAGGCCGACTTGTTTGATAGTTTACTTTGTATTTGCACATTGTAATATTCATTCAGTTTAAACAGAAGAAGCCGACTTCACGGAATTTCAAGTTCACATATTATTTGTGTGAGCCCTTTGTGTGTTAATCGATGAGCAAGAAGAACCTCGTCGAGGTGACTTGCGTCATCCTTTCACAATAAAAGTATCCCCATAAAACACCTATTTATTCGAGACATCCATGCAAATGGATTGTACATAAACTACTTATTTTAAATATCATACCATAAGCATATGAGTCTTTATATCATTAAACAATGGATAAAAAAAATTTACACATAACACTTTAAACATATAAAATCTTATATACCATTAAACAATTGATACAAGTAATTTACACATAACACTCTAAACATATATAGTCTTTTATACCATTAAACAATTGATGCAAAAAATTTACATAATACTCTAAACATATAGAGTCTTTTATACCATTAAACAATTGATACAAGAAATGTACACAACACTCTAAACATATAGAAGTGAATGGATATGTACGTATATATAAATGGATATATATGTATGATGTTTAGATATTCTAATTTTATAACTTATCTTAAATATAAATTACAATTATTCAATATAACAATTACTACCGTAATTATTCCTACCGTTTTGTGAATTACCAATTGAATACATATCTCATATGAATCTTTTAACAATTAATGCGAGAGATTTGCACCTGGCAGCTTCTAAGTACATAAATATATATGTACATATTCCAATTTATAATGTATAATCAATACCAATTACAATCATTTAACATAACAATTATAAATCGTAATCCTTTATATGTTGATCATCTAATTCTACTCTTTTATAAATTACCATTTGAACATAATTTTCTATACGTATATGAATCTTTTATACCATTAAAGCAAGAGATTTACACTTAGTAGCTTCTAAGTACGTAAATTTCAATATATATATATATATATATATATATATATATATATATATATATATATATATATATATATATATATATATATTCCAAATCATAATGTATAATAAATACCGATTATAATCATTCCACAAAACAATTATAAATTGTAATCCTTCTTACCGAATTATAATTTGATCATATAATCCAACATTACATACCTTTTGAATTTTTAATAACTACATATCATAACTCTCACTTCTAACACCCTAGCGCATACAATGTAACTCGAGGTACAATATAATATATGCATTTTAAATTGTAATTGTATCCGGAAATACGAATTGCGATTTGATGAGACACATAAGGAGATACACCCGCATTGTATAACTTTTAATTTACAATAATTAACTAACAGATTCAAGAATTCTCAATTGTATAATCAATTCGGTTACATGCTACTATAGGTTGACGATTGGAGCTCTTAATTGATGAAAGAGAACCCAAGATCTGACAAATGCCATCGAGATTCGCGTGTAGACTGAGATTAGCGTTCACATAATGAACGAATTAATAAGGTAATAGCTCTCGGCTAATTGTAATAAAGTTTGAAAGACTTATTATCATCCAATGTTTATAATAAACAAGATCGACCGAGTTTGAGTTTCCTCCATGCGTCGCTACCTACACTTACAGGATCGACCGAGTTTGGTCGCTTATCCAAGTATCACGCCGAAACGCCGACTGCGGTCGAGTCTGAACATTTATACCCAATCTGGAGCTACTGATAATACGATGACAGAGATCAACAATGAATACAATTGGTGCAGAACTGAGACATGTTGAGAACGTCTGGGAAGTTACAGGTGCTACGTTTCGGAACACTGGCAGTGGATTTAATTTAATTCTTAATTTACTAGACTAGGAACTTTAAGCGATCAACATCAAACTCAACATTAAAGACCCTTATAGAGTCGCTGTGTTGTCACGGGATCTCGTTGTATTCCTGGAATTAATTGGCATAACCCAAATTGCGTTGGTCGTGAGGCTAAGATCCAGGTGATCGGCAATGAAAGGCGCATAACAATAAACACATCAATTTACAGAGTTATACACTCGATCTCATTTTCCCTTCTTGTTTCAGAGATCAGGTACTCGTAAAGATACACAGTTGCGTTTTAGAAAGACGGATAATTATAGGAATCTATTACCTATCTTCGAGTGATTTTAAAGACTAAGCATAGACCTGGCGTTACCCGGCTAGCTGTAAAGATCTAGATCTGGGATGCGATGGTAGAGTAAGGGTATCGGAGATCCATGTAGTAAGGTTGAAGAAGGGAACAAAATAGGCACAACTTTCAAGGGAAAAACAATGAAATAAACAGCTCCTAAGTAAACGTTCTGGCGTCTAGATCAACCTACCGCCGAGATGGACTGAGTTTGCTTTCCCAAAGGTGCCTTACCTACTCATATCATAAAAAGAAGCTTCTGTACAATGTCAACTCGAATGGCGTGCAAGCTTTAGGTATAAAACTAGTAAAACATTGAGAAGCAACAGAGTTGCACACGATTTACAAGATCGTGATCTTCAAATCAGAGGTATAGCATTTTGGTCTGATATGAGATTTCTTTTTTTTTTTCTTTTTTTTTCTACAGCAGATAATTTGATGCATAAGGTAAGTAAGAATAGCTTCAGGTCTACAACAAGTGATCAGCATTCAGTTGAGACACAACGAGGATATGCAGGGTTCCACAAAAGAAATTTAATAATAAGAAAATCCGAACAAAGATTCAAAATTTATTAGTTCCCAGAGTTCGATTTTTCCAATCGGTTGTGTATCAAAGGAAAGAATTATCAAAAAAGTACAGACAAAAACAATATACACTTCTCAGAACCGACGCATGGATCCAATACATTTTACCTAAATTCCTATACTTCTCTGTAAAAAGAAAAACAACGGTAATAGAAATAAATATGTATAAACTGTCACATGTACCCTAACTGCGTTTGACATTTTACATATAAAAAAAAAACTCAGATCTGATATCTTCTATTAAATTCTATCTTTCTCCTGCATCCTTTAGAAATAAATAATACTCAGCAATCTCGATTCAACAACGAACATTATCAGATTCTGATGCAAAAATCCAAGATCCATAACTTTAAAATGCAACAGAAATAAATATAAAGATTTCAGCCAAATAAAACCTGTAGGAAATTGTTGTTCCAGTCGAAGATGAAGTTCCTCGAAGATGGTTGTTCCAGTCCCACTGTTGATCACCACGGTTACCGACGAACCCCTAAATAATATGAGTCCGGTGCCCTCAAGGCTCGACCGGCTTTGATACCAAATATAGGGACCCCTCCTATAGGGTACTCACGAACTAAACCTGAAACTTAACAACTTAATACAAAACAGATTAGATATCATAATTACAGGAAAAAAATAAAATAAATTAAGTAAATAACTTAGCAAATATAGACAAAACCATAACCTATTAACCGATCCATCTTGTCCACTGTTGTCTGCATCTTCTGTAGGATTCATCTAGCAAAGCTCAATTAACCATTGGAAAAGCAACCGTTAGCTTCCCCACCCAACCATAGGCTCATGCTTTCAATTGCATGGCCACCCCCAAGCTTTGGGCCGTAAAGCTCACACACAACAACTCCAGAAACTCAACTTGGGTTCCCCCCCACCAGAATTTCTAGCCAAACCCCAATAGCAGCAAGTCACTCACTTTTTCACAATTACGATAACCATTCAAAATCTAGGTCCTTTACCCATTCCTAGAGCCTTCCTTAAATAGGAAAATCCCTTGCGACACATGCCACTTCATGCAAAATACTCAATTTCTTAATATTCAAAAAGTAATTTATCTCACAAATCCATGTGTCAAGTTTTCTAGAAGAATGCACCTACCTTCCTAAATTTACTCAAGTTTGTCTCTAAGATGTTCACTCTAAATTCTATTTTGTGGGTGCATGTGGTGTTAGCTAATAACTCAAGCCTAGGATTCCATTTTGCTCCTAAAATAATTATTTCAAATATTTTAAATACTAAAAATTATTGTCATGTGCAAATGCCTAAAAATAATTATTTCTATTATTTTTAATACTAAAATGTATTTTCATGAGCAAGTGTTCTAAATGCAATTCTATATGGTTTTTATGCATAAAGTTTACCAATTCATCCCCTTCTAGGACCTAGGTGCCACACCGTTGGGCCCACTTGTCCTTTATGCTCATCTTTCGACATGGTACCACTCCGTTGGGTCCATTTATCCGTTGTATCCATTTCTCGGCAAGGTACCACACCATCGGGTCCTTCTACCGATATCTTTTCATTTGACTTGCGGGAACTTCATGTAGGGATTTAGGATCCGTTGTACCTTCAATCCTCTGTCTCCATGCTATTGGAGATTAATGGCGCTGAGGAGTAAGTCCATTATTACTGTGCACCCCCCAACTCGTACGTGACCAACTCCGTCATGGTCTACTATGCACGACTTCATGCGTCCCCGAGTAAGCGGATAAGAGATTTTGAACTTGGTCGTGGGATTCCATAGGAAGTCGACACTGTCATCGTTATTTTGTGTGTGATTTATCCGTACTCTACGACCCTTCAATTCCTTTGTGTGTCTATCGGTGAACCGTTTCACTTGTCGCTACACACATCTCAGAAGCATATATTAATAGTCCTATTCTCATTTGTCATATTTCAATCCATAAACCCGCTAAACGTTAAGCAAATTACAGTTTACTCATAACATCATACATCCCATTAACCAGTAAGGAATTATGTCAATATGTACTTATTTCGTTCTCATCACATAATTAATTATACAGCTAATCATTAAGCATCATATTCATGTACACACAACACATTTTTCACAATCAAAGCTAAACATTAAGCAACATGCAATTATTCATTTAAATCAACTATCCAACTCCACACATGTCATTTAATCGATTGTTGTCATGCACATCATCAGGTGAGTCTCAATTATTAGGACACATCCTAACTCAAAGGGCCACTTTATTGAAGTTTGTTCAGCCGGGTCACTCGACAGGTGCGCTTAAAGTCCACAGTAATTCTAGGGGCATTACATGACATTACACCCATTTGACAAATGGGCTGTGGATTTTGTGGGACCTGTTAACCCACCAGGGAAGCGCACTGGTGCATGGTACATAATCATAGCGATAGATTATTTGATACGGTGGGAGGAGGTCGCACTAGTTATAGATTGCACCGCTGCGATAGCAACACGATTCTTGTTTGAAAACACTATTACTTGGTTTGGATGCCCGAAGATATTGATGAGTGATCAGGGGAGTCACTTCATCAATCGCACAGCCAGCGCATTGATCGAAGAGCTTCAGATACAGCATAAGAAGAGTACCCCATACCATCCATAGGAAAATGGCACAGTGGAGGATTTCAACAAAGTGTTGGAGCATGCACTTACAAAGGTATGTAACATGAACCACGATGACTGGGATTTGAAGATTCCAGCAGTCTTGTGGGCATATCGCACCACTTGTAAAAGATTGACGGGACAGACACCGTTTAAATTGGTGTATGGGAAAAAGGCAGTCATGCCTATGGAGTACATTGTTCTAAGTTTGCACATAGTGGCTGGAAAAGGTATGGACGATAATGCAGCAATAGAAGAACGACTGGCGCAGTTAGTGCAGCTTGAGGAGGATCGTTTTTTCGCAGGTTTTCACTAGCATGTCGAGAAGGATCGACAAAAAGCTTGGCATGTTTGACATATTAAAAACAAGCAATTTCAGTAAGGCGACTTGGTGCTGTTGTATGATAGCAAGTTCATGAAGCATCTAGGTAAGTTACAGATGCATTGGATCGATCCATATTGCATTATTTGCATTACTTTAGGAGGTGCAGTACAACTGCAGCAGTTAGATAGAGCAATGCTACCAAAGCTAGTGAATGGTAGTAGGTTGAATCCCTACAGGATGGGCACGGAGTAGCGCGATGCCTAACAACATTACGCAAGAAAAAAAAGATGTAGGATGCTAGGTAGAAGGATGGTGCACCAGTATGGATAGGATGCGCAAGTCGGAGAGATGGTATCGCAGTTACGAAGCCATGCTGCAATAGCCGTAGGGTCACGACATAGTCAAATCAACAATAAATGCAGACAGTTAAATGCAGTTAACCAACAGCGCTCGGTGAAGTGACATATAGTTATGGTGGATCCGACCGTTAGATTGACAGGATCGATGGTGGATTTTGGAAGTTAATGCGTGATTTGGTCATGATGATCGGCGTGATTTAGTCATAATGATGGAGGATCGATTTGGCTCTATAAGAATGGGTCGAGGCTAATCGAAAGCCATCATTTTGCAAGGTGTGCAGAGTAGTGTTGAGTCGAATTGTGTAAGGTTGAGTAGAGTTACAGAGTAGAATTGCATTGTGTTGAGCAAGTTGTCAAGTAGGGTGAGGTTGAGCAACAATTCGGTGTTGCGGGGGACGAGGGCGGAATGCAAAGTGAACCAGACATGGTTGAGATTTCGAGTGAAGTGGAATCACCCATCATCCCTGTCACCATTGAGGAGGAAGTTGTTAGTATTCTGGTCGGGTCATCATCAGTTGTGCGGAAGAAGAGGGGGGGGGCGCAGTGACCTAGCTCCCTGCCACTAGGGAAGAGGCAGACCAGATCATCTACACAACTGCTGGAGGAGGTACCTACACATGCGGGTCCGTCGAGCTCAGGCGTTGTAGAATTGGCGGCTCGAGCAGAGGTATCCGCTGCGGATATCCGTGGATATGAACCTCCCTGTCGACCTGGTGCGTAGCCCCAAAATCTTACCAAGAACTAGAGATACCAAGTCAAGATGCCGATGATCCCACAAGGAATGGTTTGCACCGCGGACATTGTGCATGCGCTGATGCAGATGAAGTATGATGACCATGATATGCTGGTGCTAAGGGATGTTATGGTGGAACCTTTTGTGCCGAGAGCAGCGGTTGGAGGCGGCTCGACACCACGCATTCCATACGATTGGGCACACGGATTGGACAAAGCGGGACTGTTGGGCTTCATCAACATGCTGCATTTTGGGCAGTTGACGGAGGCAAATGCCTGCGTTAAGCAGCTTTTGGCTTGTTTTCAAGGCGGGATTTTGTGGTTGGATAGACTGGTCACCATCACAGTTGACCTTATTTCCAAGATCACGGGGTTTCCTAAGGATGGGCCAGACCCCTCGCAGTATTTTCAAGGGAAAAACAACGATAAGAAGCTCGCGGCGTAGTTGAGGACGTGCTATGATTTGCAGTGCGACGGACGGGCATACTACCTCGACAACATTAATGATCTGACGGTTCGCATCAGGGCACAGATCTTGGCTACTAAAATAGTCAGGAATAACCGACCCAACCAAGGAAATTCAGGGGTCATTGCATGCACCAAGCTGTGTGCGCAAGGGGTACAAATGAACTGGTCACTCTTTTCGCTAAACCAGTTGATGGAGGATGCAGTGGCGGTACAGGTAGGAAAGCGGTCATTTGTGTATAGTTGGTTACTGATCTTAATCACGCTCGTAGCTTGGATGGAACCCGGTGACTATCAAGGGATGGACGTAGATGCAGGAAAGGTTTGTAAGGGAGCACGCTACCAGAACCTTTGGTGGGTGCAAGAACCTGAGCGACTAAAGGATTGTGCAGTGCAGTTCTAGTTCTACTAGGAAGCACTGCACGAGGCAGCTGAGCGTGCTCCATGATTGTCTCAAGCACTTGTAGTGAAATATAAACGGATTGCTCGGTTTTCGGTTGGCCCACACAACATTCATGTGCAAGCGCGACGCGTTCTGGGGAAGCAGTGGTTGTCGACGCCATACAAATTGTCTGATGAGGAGCTAGATGTGATCGTTGACGACTGGCCCACAGAATGGTGAGAATCGGTTAGTCTGGAAGAAGAATTGACAGGACCACCACTGGATGTGCCAGAGATGGAACAACAAAATAACCCTGATTCGGATCAAGAGTCATCGTAGACACCTACCGATGAGGATGTAGAGCACGAGGTTGAGGAGGGAAGAACGAGGATGCATTATGAGCGGGGTATGACAAGTAGCGCAACCCCCACAATGGAAGTGCAACTGAAAAAGATTATTGCGGTCTTAACAAATGCAACGAATGCGACAGCTCAAGCAATACAGATGCAGACGACAACAGGTTTCAACGAGGTAAAAAGCTTGACTTGATTCCTTATTTGATATTATTTTGAAGAAGGAACTAGAGGTAGCGACTGTGCAGGCAGTTGGCGCAATCATCACTCGGCCATGGGTTCAGAATGTGCAAATTCCCCCGACTACGATTGCGACCGACAATGAGGCTCTCCAGGATTCGTTGCAGCAGTTAGAAGGCTTTTCCATCAACATCAACGCGCTGTCCTCGTAGATGTTGGTGTAGATGCAGGCAGTCATCGGCTAGGAGCTGGCAGACAGGGAGCAGGATATCAACGGTCAGTTCTTGCGATCGTAGGAGTATGAGGTAGCGGCTCAGAAATAAGTAGATGAATTAAAGGAGAAGGAAGTAGCGGCGCGGGAGGTGGTCGAAGAATTGGAGAACAAGCTAGAGCAGCTGATTGCCGAGAAGGCTAGTGCAATCAAGGAGATGAAGAAGGACCAGGACCGGTTGATGGTGGAGAAAGCAAACCTCTGGGATAGCAGAGTACAGATGGAAGAGGAAATTGTAGAGGTTTGTCAATATGTATTGGAGCCCACTGCAACGTTGGATGTGGTTGAAAGAGCACAACGACTTGGGGCCGTCATTTCCCATTTGCAGCGAGACAATGCCGACTTGCGGGCTTTGGTACAACCAAGTACACCACTGGAGCAAGTGGTAGAATGGAAAAGTGCCATAGAGGAGTTCGCGACCCAATTGTGCGAGTTGGAGCAAGAAGTGACAAAGGTCACTGAAGCGATTGCACAATTTTGGGGCAGCATCGTCTAGGATGAGCAGTTGGAACAACTGACCAAGCTCTCGCAGGAGGCAGAAGGGAAACTTGCAACCATGAAGGCTTCACTGAGAGTGTTGCCATTGGCGGTTCAGGTCACCAATTCCGTGGAGCTGAAGGAGTTACAACAGCGAGCCGTGAGGGCCCAGGAGCGTCAGCGAAAGCATAGCACGCAATTAGATGAGTTCCAGGACATTGGAGCACAACTTTTGGTCAAGGCATTTTCTGCGTTGCAGGCCATGCAGGAAGGAAAGAAGAGAGTTGCTGATAAGTTGACTGAACATCCATTAGCGCAGGACTTGAAAGAGTGTCAGGAGATCGTTGCGACGGCTAAGGAGCAATCCAGGGAGATCAGTCAGCAGTACAAGGATTTTCGGCTGAAGATCAATGAGTACACCATGTCCAGCTAACGTGGCTCGAGGGCGAGCCACAAGATTGTGTTGGGGGCCTGTTGGTAGGTGGTTTGGATGAGTGAGTTGCGCAACATCGTAGATGATGCGCAAGGTCAAAAGATGTCGCGCACGAGGGAAAACAACGCACAAGTTAGAAAGAATAGTATTTTATGTATTTTTGTGTCATTTTGGACCGCATTGTGCGGGTTAGGGTTATCCTTTTTGTAGATTTTGTTAAGAAGTAGTTAGGCGGTTTCCTAAGTGTTGACATACTAATGGACGGAGCACCGAGGATAAGAGAGAATTTTGCTTTTTTTGTCTGTTAATCTGGGTATGCGACATAAGAACTATATTGTTGTATCTGTATTTGTTGCAAAGGCTAATATGACATGACGGAGTTTTGATTAGAATCATTGTGTCTTTTCATGTTTTCTGTTATGAATGTGATATGCGATATGAATACGTGAATGATGCGATGTTTCCTTGTTCCAAATGATGTTTTACTGTTAGATCTATTGCGCATTAATGGTTTTATTGATAATGATATTTGTTCTGTTTAATGCATAAGTTGAAATGTTAGATCTGTTAGATAATGTTGCGCTAAGTCGATAAATAGATGCACAAGGGTCCTCCTTCCTTCGGTGGAAACGTGGTTCCATCATCTCTCCCTCGAACATCTCGAGTGAGACTTCATCTGCTTCGCAGGTGTTGTTGGACAGGGTAAAACCTGTCTGGGCCAGTGCTCAAGGAGATCACAGTGCTTCGGATGTTGAAAGAGTGAGGAACCCTTGTCGACTGGGTTTGTGTCAACACATTGGTAAATGGTAAAATGTATGCGTACATTGTTGGTGACCCCAAATAACTAAGAATGTTTCATCCTTAAGCCATTCAAATTGACTCATAATTTTTGTTATTTTTATGCAATGTAATTATACAAATTACATAGCAATGCCAAAATGCTTTGCAACATTGATTATATTATGAATACACATTTATGCATAATAATGGTAATAGTCATGCACAAAATCAAGTTGCTTGTAGTGTGTTTTTTTTTTCAAACAAACATTGAAATTCCAAATAGCAATCTCTCCACTCCTAATACAAGTAGATTTCTTTTGAATTGATGATCATACTACATATAAAAACCCTAATTATAAATATAACTACAACAAGATAATATATAAGTCAATAAATTAAATATTTTATTCATCATGAGTATGTAATTAAAGTGTTACTAGATATGATCAATATATAACCAAAATAAAAATAAACCAACATCATATATAAACCATTAAAATAGAAATAATTGTTCATAATGAAGTGACAGAAAGAGGTTACTCATGTTAAATTTTCTGAATTTACTTCAATCTGATCTAGGATCTTAACTGAGAGAACATGATCCAAGTGGATATTGGTGGCCACCCACCTTTCCAACTGGCTCAAAACAGTTTTATGGCAATTTTGGTATTGTATTATTTTTAGCAGTTTTTCGGGTCCTGAACTTCCGGGGCCGTTTTGAGGCCCTAAACGACCCTTTCTGGCAATTTGGGGGGCCAAATGGATGCCTCCGGCATGCATTTGGGCCCAGTCAAAAGTTGCAAATCTTGGATAGATCTTTCCAATAGGCTACCGAGCACCCCAAACGGAGATCGTATGCAAAAGTTACGACCCCAGGAAGTTGATGTACTAACTTACCCAAACGGGGCCCACATGACTTTTGGCGCTTCATCTCCTAGGGTTAGGTTCTTGGATGGATAGGGTTTTTGACATTCCTGTTCATTGTAAAAGGCCTTGAGAGCCTCATTGTAACCATCTTCTTGCGAAATGAGCGCAGCCGTCACATCTCTTCTCAGAGATAAGCCGCCACCATTCGAGCAAGCTTGTTTTCCATTGCATTTTACAGTTCTAGCTTATTTCCTTATTGAATAGAAAACCAGTTTTACTGTATCTCTGTTATTTTGTGTTAAGCATCTGATAATAATCTGTATTCATTTTGTTCTGCTCATAAAATCCGGATCAGTGGTATCAGAGCGATCTGCTCCTTGTCGTCTTAATGCATGTCCCCAACGAGGTCAGGGTACAAAGAATTGGGTCTCGAGCTTGTTTCTCTTGAGGATAAAAGCTCTCGCATGCCCAAGCGACCTCTCATGGCAGGAGAAAAGAAACATGACGGGACAGGAGATCCTATCAAAATGTTTCTTGAGGAAGCCCTCACGCAGCAGAGGAACGAGATGATGGATAACTTCGCGCAAATCCTTCGGCGACTACCAACAAGTGACGCATCTTCCTCGAGCAGAGGCGCCGCCCCCTTCAAGGTACAAATCAACTTCGATATCCCTATATTTGAAGGACAGATAGACGCAGATGCTGTAGATAAGTGGTTGAATCTACTAGAAGGGTATTTTTCTGTCCATAACTTTTCGAATAAAGAAAAGATTACTTTTGCGCTCCTCAAAGCCGTTCCCCATGTCAAAGATTGGTGGGAAACATTCTGCGAGCAAAAGGACACAGAAGAAGCCTCATTATTTTCAGTCACGGCCACCTGGGAATCCTTCAGGGATGCTATTAAGGAACAATACTACTCTGTTGGAAGTTATGACGACTTGTATACCAAATGGACCACACTGCGACAAGAAAGAGACCAAGCAGTGCCAGAGTTCACAAATATCTTCCATACCTTGCGCACCAAGCTAGGTATCAAAGATTCAGAGCGACATCTAGTGCTCAAGTATCGCGGTGGTTTGCATAGATACATCCAGACCGAAATGGAATTTCTAGACATCTCTTCCTTGGGCGTGGCCTACCGATATGCTGTCAAAATCGAGCAGAAGCTCAGACAAAAGACGCGGCAATTTGGGCCTGGGAACCCTTCACAGCAAAAGACAGGAAAGGGCGGTTCCAACCCACAGAATAAAGGACAGAGCAAAGATGGATAGTATCAAGACAACCAGTCCAAGCCGCAAGAAAAGAAGGACACCGGAAAACAAAGAAAGATACTGGGAAGTGGTGCGACTTCCATAAGAGCCCTTGGCATAACATTGCTGATTGCCGCTCAAAGCAGTCGCTGGTGGCCGAAGTGAAAGCATCTGAATCAGATGCGAGTTCTAACTCTGAGTCCGAACCAGAAAGGGGAAGACGGATCATTGACGTGGAACCTAGTGCCACCATTGCTACCACCAAGCTCCAGCCTGATGAACCAGACGAGCCAGAAGAAGGAGAATTCCTCTTCTATTCACAGATGTGGGTAAAAGGCACCCCGTTGCTCTTCATCGTTGATAGCGGTAGCCAGAAGAATCTCATCTCAGCAGAGGTTGTCAAGCGCTTGGCCTGCCGACAATGACGCACCCACAACCCTACACCATTGGATGGCTCTGCAAGGGAAGCGATCTTTGCGTTAGCCAACAGTGCCGACTGCCATACGGCATCAAGCCCTTCAAGGACGAGGTATTGTGTGATGTTGCTCCTCTCGAAGTTTCAGATGTTCTTTTGGGCCAACCTTATTTATGGAAACATCATGCTGTATACGAGTCTAGGCCTCATAGTGTTATTATTTCTTTGAACAGGAAATTGTACAGGATACCCGACGCAGTCCCTCCTAGTGCTATTTCCTTGATCTCTGCCAAGCAATGCAGGAAGGTCATCTCTCAGACCGGGAAATTTGTCTTCTTCGTGATTTGCTCTCAGAGTGAAAGAAATATCGCAGCCACATCCCGGGCCTCCATGACCGATCTATCCACATAACAGAAGCAAGTGGATAAGGTGGTGGAAGGATACTCAGATATCTTCTCCTCTCCGACCGGGGGTACCTCTACACTGCCAGGTCAAGCATCCCATCGATCTGACCCCAGGCCCACCGCTACCCAATGGGCCAGTCTATCGCCGCTCTCTATTGGAAAACGAGGAGATCAAGAGGCAGATCCAAGAATTGCTCCACAAAGGGCACATCCATCCCATTTCATCACCTTGTGGGAGCCCAATCGTGCTGGTGCAGAAGAAAGATGGGACCTGGCGACTCTGCATTGATTACCGGGCCCTGAATAAAATCATAGTCCACAACTGGTACCCGATTCCCCGAATCGACGACTTCCTTGATCAGCTCACAGGGGCCAAATACTTTAGTAATATTGATCTGAAGTCTGGCTACCACCAGGTCCCAATAGAACAGACAGATGTATGGGAAGACTGCCTTCAAGTCAAAGGAAGGTCTTTTTGAATGGCTGGTCATGCCTTTTGGTTTGACAAAAGCTCCAACAACTTTTATGAGGATGATGGACGATATCCTATGACCTTTCACCAACAATTTTGTAGTGGTGTATCTGGATGACATCCTCATCTACAGCAAGACTTGGGAGGAACACTTGCAGCATATTCAGCAGGTTCTGCACACCCTGCGGAAGCACAAACTATATGCAAACTTGGAAAAATGCTCCTTCGGCATGGACAGGGTCCATTACTTAGGCTACATCATTGATCGACATGGTGTGCATATGGATCTAGCCAAGATCCAGGTCATCTGTGACTGGCCAGCCCCAACCACACTCACTGAACTTCGGAGCTTCTTGGGCCTCGCCAATTTCTATCGCCGGTTCATGCTGGGATTCTCTCATATCGCATGGGCCCTCAGCCAAGTGACCAGGGGTGGTGGTAAGGCAAAATTTGTGTGGGGCCTGTCCCAACAACAAGCCTTCATTGACTTGAAGAAGCGTTTGTGCTCAACGCTGGTACTCTCATTATCGAACCTGCAACATCCCTTTGAGATCGAGATCGATGCTTCAGATTATGCTGTGGGCGCCGTTCTCACTCAACATGGCCACCCCGTGGCATATCATAGTGAGACACTCTCAGATGCTGTCTGCAAGTACCCTACCTACGACAAAGAAATGTAATCCATTGTACAAGCCTGTCGCTAGTGGAGACATTACATTCTTGGGAAGGAGACAATCATCCACACTGATCACAAGCCACTACAGTTCATGCAGACCCAAGGAAAGTTGCAGAATGACCGCCATCAGAAGTGGTCAACATATTTACAGCAGTTCCACCTCAACATCAAATATAAAACAGGGAGTAACAACCGAGTTGCTGACTGCCTCAGTCGACCTCCAATCATGGCACTTACCACGGTGCTAGACTCTTGTGGCCATGAGACCTCCGGATGGCCCCACCTCTACGAGACAGACCCTGACTTCTCCGCCACCTATCAAATGTTGGGCACCAACTCAGTGGTTGCTAATTTCCATCTTCAGTATGGGTTGTTGTGTCGTCTGGGCCATCTCTTCGTTCCCTCAAGCGAGCGCACGAAGCTGATTTGGGAAGCTCACTACAGTGGGGTAGCAGGACACTTTGGCGTCGAAAAGACAATGGCAGTGTTGCAGAAACATTTCTACGGGCCAAAACTTCGACAGGATGTCGGCAAGTATATCAGGTCCTGCACCGCTTGTGCTATTGCCAAACCGACCACTAAGAAACAGGGCCTATACACCCCTCTTCCTACTCCTGACAGGCCATGGGAATCCATCTCAATGGACTACATGTCAGGCCTCCCGTCCACCAAGAGGGGAAATGACTGTGTTTTCGTGGTTGTTGATTGCTTTTCCAAGATGGCGATTCTAGCCGCTTGCAAGAAGAACATCACAGCAGAAGCCACTGCCAAGCTCTTCTTTGAACGAGTATGGGTACATTTTGGGATCCCACAGACCATTATCTCAGACCGTGACAGTCGGTTCCTCAGCTCATTCTGGTCAAGCCTTTGGTCACTGCTGGATACCAAGCTCACCAAATCCATTGCCTTCCACCCCCAGACTGATGGACAAACGGAGGTCGTCAACCGGATGGTTGTACATATCCTGCGCATGTATAATTCAACACACCCCTGCACATGGGATGAGAGTCTCCCCTATGTCCAACATAGCTACAACCGAACCCTGCATAGCTCAACTGGCCACAGCCCCTTTCAGGTGGGGTTGGGATTCCAACCATTAGGCCCCATGGATGTTGCACTTCCCCTTGCGACCACCTCGGCCGACTCATCCCCAGAAGCTGACAAAGCCGCCCGGTTCATTGAACGGATCCAGCATATCCACCAATAGGTTCAGGATATTCTACAGAAGTCTAATGCCAAGTACAAGCAGCGCCATGATCAACATCGGGTGCCACATAAGTTTCAGGTGGGCGACAAAGTTTGGTTGAATTTGCAGAAAGAAAGCCTTACAGGGCCCCATCGAAAGCTTCGCCCACTCTGTTATGGGCCGTACACCATCACCAAGGCGATGGGTGACAATGCTTTTGAGCTCAACATTCCCCCCTTCCTTGGTTTGCATCCGGTCTTCAACGTGGCTCTCCTTCGGCCATATTTCCCACCACTATTAGACACCTTAGAGATAGCAGAGAAGTTGACACCAACAGAGCTCAACCCTGACTACCTACAACATGCATCCAGTGATCATATTGCAGACACACAGATCAAGGGCACTCGACATCAAAGGATACAGCTTTATCGAGTTGACAAAGCAGGGCAGCTCCTGCACCAAGGCAAGTGGCTCACTCGAGGCCAAATTCAGCAGAAATTTCCTCATCTGATGGGGGAACTCGACGCAATGGAGACCATTGCTTCCTAAGGAGGGAGGATTGATCCAGGTGGATATTGGTGGCCACCCACCTTTCCAACTGGCTCAAAACAGTTTTATGGCAATTTTGGTATTGTACTATTTTTAGCAGTTTTTTGGGTCCTAAACTTCCGGGGCCGTTTTGAGGCCCTAAACGACCTTTTTTGGCAATTTGGGGGGCCAAATGGTTGCCTCTAGCATACATTTGGCCCCATTAAAAAGTTGTAAATCTCGGATAGACCTTTCCAATGGGCTACCGAGCACCCCAAACAGAGATTGTATGCAAAAGTTACGACCCCGGGAAGTTGATGTACTAACTTACCCAAACGGGGCCTGCATGACTTTTGGCGCTTCATCTCCCAGGGTTAGGTTTTTGGATGTCTAGGGTTTTTGACATTCCTGTTTATTGTAAAAGGCCTTGAGATCCTCATTGTAACCATATTCTTGCGAAATGAGCGTAGCCGTCACATCTCTTCTCAGAGATAAGCCGCCACCATTCCAGCAAGCTTGTTTTCCACTGCATTTTACAGTTCTAGCTTATTTCCTTATTGAATAGAAAACCAGTTTTACTGTATCTCTGTTATTTTGTGTTAAGCATCTGATAATAATCTGTATTCATTTCGTTCTGCTCATAAAATCTGGATCAGAACAACATGTACAACATATCTACAGCATATCAATCATGGACACAATAATGCAAGCACACAAGAGACACAAAGATTTACTTGGGGAAAACCATAAAGGTGAAAAACCCCAATAACTTCCTCAGAGATAGATAGAGCAATGATACAACCAGAATACAAGAGTTAGTCTTCTCCTAGCAGCAGAGCCTCCTCCTCCACAAGTGCGCCACTCTCCCTTGAGTGCATGAGTGAGAAGTGAGTGATCAAATAGAGTGCCTCCCACACTCTATTTATACTTGACTTGACTTGCCTTTTACATAACTCATGTAGGCTCGAACTTAACCACATAACATAATGCTAACTGGGCCGACCCCCAATAGGGTGGTCTAATAACCCTTCGACCCACATAGCCGACCCCCAATAGGGTGGTCTAATAACCATTTGACCCACATGACTTATACAGGGCCAACCCCAACAAGGTGGTCTAAAAACCCATCAAGTATAAGTTACGACATTTACAATATAAATGACGACACTTCCGTATAGAGGAATAATACCATCTCTATAGGAGTACATACAACATACATATATGAAATACATTCCGAAGTTACATATACATCAACACTCCCTCTTAACTAGGAAGGTATTTCTCAGCACAGGTCTTCTAGCACAAGTCATCTTCTCTGGATCATTGTCACTGGATAATCATCATCAAGTCATCATCATCGTCACTGCTGTTGCTATCTCAATCAATCTCTGAATCTACTCATCATAGGAATTTCTACAGAGCCAGTCCTTTCTCATACTGGATGTAGGCCCACCACCTGCAGGTCTTCGTCATCACTACCATACTGTGGAATTCTCAGGACTTATTACGTGCGTCACAAAACCTGGCTGCAGCATCCCAGGCTATTACGAGCACATAGCTCTACCTATAGGATCTCCCAGGAGCACATTACATGTGACCCATCACAAAACCTGGCTGAAGCATCCCAGGCTATTACGAGCACACGGCTCTACCTGTCGGATCTCCCAGGAGCACATTACATGTGATCTCACCACAAAACCTGGCTGAAGCATCCCAGGCTGTTACGAGCACACAACTCTACCTGTCGGATCTCCCAGGAGCACATTACATGTGGTCTACCACAAAACCTGGCTGAAGCATCTGAGGCCTTTTTCATCCTGTCTAGATCTCCCAGGAGCAAATTACATGTGGTCATGGCAAAACCTGGCTGAAGCATCTGAGGACTTTTTCATCCTGTCCAGATCTCCCAGGAGCAAATTACATGCCATAGGAAAAAACCTCACAAGAGCATCTGCCAGATATCTCAGGGCACCGAATTACATGCCATAGGAAAAACCTCGAAAGATTATCTGCAGATCTCCCAAGGCACAAATTATATGTCCTCCCAAGCAAAACCTCGAAAGAGCATTTTCCAGATGTCCCAGGGCATCGAATTACATGCCATAGGCAAAACCTCGAAAGACCATCTGCAAATCTCCCAGGGCACAAATTACATGCTTACCTGCACAACCTGATCCACGGCCACAAAGTATCATCTGATACTCACCATACATCATCCTGATGTACACATGATCATCCTTATCATCATCAATGTAACATCCTGCTGCATGTCATCTGGAGAAGCTTGTCATCCATGATCATCCTGATCATACAATGCATCCATCTGATGCACACCAAGTATCTACCTGATATATATCATCACACATAGTGTATCCACCTGATACATAGATACATGATCCACACAATGTACCCATCAACATACATGATCTACCTGATCATACCTGATACATATCAATATACATGATCTCCCTGATCATACAATGTATCCACCTGATACATATACATATACATGGTCCAAGCATCCAACATGATGCATATACAAAATACATACAAATGATCCAACCGATCATATCCAGCATCCAACATGATGCATACATACATATGAATGATCCAACTGATCATATCCATCATCCAACATGATGCATACATACATATAAATGATCCAACTGATCATATCCAGCATCCAACATGATGCGTACATACATATAAATGATCCAACTGATCATATCCAGCATCCAACATGATGCGTACATACATATAAATGATCCAACTGATCATATCCAGCATCCAACATGATTCGTACATACATATAAATGATCCAACTGAGCAGAACTAGAACATCATCCTGATGCTCATCAACATCCAGCGCTTACATCCACAACCATGTGAAGGATCCTCCTTCCAACATGCTTGGAATGGCTTCAGCAAATGTGTCTATCACTTCTTCCTCGAAGTGTCCTCAATCTGAAGAATGCCAAGCCTCTCTCTGAAGTACTCGAACTTCACTCTGGCTAGTGGCTTCGTCAGCACATTTGCAATCTGCTCGTCTGTCGCAACATACAGGAGCTTCACGGCTCCTCTCTGCACCATATCCCTGATATAGTGATATTTGATCTCTATGTGTTTCGACCTGTCATGAAACACTGGGTTCTAGGACAGCTTCACACAACTTTGGTTATCACAGAAGATACTAGTAGCATCCAACGGGAGATCAAATAACTCAGACAGTAGCTTCCGTAGCCATACTGCCTCACAACTAGCTGAACAGGATGCAACATACTCTGCCTCAGCTATACTCAGTGCCATGCAGGACTGCTTCCTGCTAAACCATGAGATCACACCTGATCCCATACTGAAGCAACACCCAGATGTGCTCTTCCTATCTTTAGCACTGCCAGCCCAATCTGAATCAACATAACCCTGCAGGTTAAACTTTTGATTCGCTTCATACTTGAGCCCATAATCCACTGTACCCTTCAGGTATCTCAGAAAATGCTTTACAGCAACCAGATGAACACTCCTCGGATCCGTCAAAAATTGGCTCAATGTGTTCACAGCAAAGCAAATGTCGGGTCTCGTGTTCGTCAGGTACATCAAGGACCCAATCATCTGACGATACATAGAGACATCAATCGGCTCAGATGAAGCATCGCATAGAAGCTTCAGATTCGATGCCATCGGTGTGGCCATGGCCTTGCAATCCATCATCCCAAATCTCTTTAGGATATCTATTGTGTACTTCCCTTGACCAAGGAAGATCCCACCTGCACTTTGCCACACCTCCATACCTAGGAAATAATGCATCATTCCCAAATTCTTCATCTCGAACTCGGCAGCAAGCTTCCACTGCGTGTCAGCAATCAATCTATCTTCACCTGTAACAAACAGGTCATCCACATAGTAGTATCACTGGATTGCCTTCCTCAACCTTGTAGTAAAGGTTGGAATCCGCTTTACTCTCAGTAAAGACCAAACTGGATAGAAAGCTGCCTATCCTACCATACCAAGTTCTGCACATATATGATTTCCTGTCATGTGTCTCAGAACCAAGTGGCTGCTCCACATACACTTCTTCTTCAACTACACCATTCAAGAAGGCTATCTTGAAATCCATCTGGTGTATCTTCTATTTCATCACTTTTATATTTCTCTATGCTGCCATCTGCAACATGTTTGATCTTGATAGATCCATATGGAAGTCATAACAAACTTCTCTTCAAGTCTTGGGACTACATCCCAAACATCATTCTTCATGATCAATGGATCATGGCATTTTTCCCATATCCTGGGAACTTCAATATCTTCAATAGATAATTTTGTTGCTGAACAAATGTTGTAGTTCTTATTTTGTAGGTGATGGCATACGATCTTTCCTACACAACAAGTTAAATTGCATGATTAGAAAACATCTCATAGTTTTCAGAACAAATTCTTACACATAAAGAAATATGTCATGCAGTCATGCAATTATCTTAGCCAATGCTTCAATACAACATTTATCCATATCCCTTAACTTTCTAGATGCCTTCCAATCTCTACCAGAACATTGTTAAGAGTGTGCACAACTCCCAACATGTCAGCAAAGAGGTTTCATTCTAGATAAGTAGCAATGGAATGTTGTACAGTTCCATAGGCTACTTACCCATGCATATTAGTAGTATACTGTTCATCAATGCAATTATTCTAATATGCATAATACACAACCTAATTCTAGGAACATCACTATATACATTATTGAACAGTATTATTTAAGAAATGACAATTCAAATACTTATCTTTGTTTGTTTGTTGGGTGGACTCCCTCTGAGTCTTCGCTTCCTTGCAGGAGCTACTGGAGTCCTAATTTGAAGTAGCTTCTTCTACACCTTTCTGTTGTGGAATGTAGAGAGATGGTCAAGTCCCTTTGAATATCTGCATCCTTGCATAAACCACCGGAGTGTACTCCCTCTTGATCTTTGCTTCCTGGATTACCTGTTCTTGAACTCATATTCATCCTTGGTCCCTATGCATGCTTATTAGTATCATGATTGTGTTATCCTTGTGATCTCATATAAAACCATACATTCATTAGTATATTATTAAAACACAATAATATCAAGCATGTATAGTCATGATCATTTCAAACAGAAATAATAAGCATTATCATTCAAGGTTTATGTAGGATTCTTATGGTTAGTCAAATCATAAGAAGCATAACATGTCTAAACCTATAATTACTCAAACCTATGACTCTTCGAGTTAGTCATATCATTAATTAAGGTAAGACACATAATATGCATATACCCATGATTATTCAAACTTATGTCTTCATGAATAATCATTATCAACAACTCAACAGTATAAGATCCTAACCCAAGGTAGGATTCTAGCTTGATATAGGAAAAACATACCTGGATTAGCATGCTAGCTAGTTATGTCTAACATACCTGCATAATGTCTTCTGGTTCTTTTCAGTGACTTGTGCTAGTAAACTGCATATCTCATAAGTTAACCGTTGTAGAAACAAGTTATACATACCTTGAAAGTAGATCTTCTATGTGATCCATGACAATGGACGAATCCTTGTCTTCATGTCACCATGATCATACGTTCTTGAAGTAGAACATGATTTGTTCTTTCTTGGTGTACCTTTTATGTTAGCAGACAACATAAACCTCATACAACACCATAATGCATTAGTACAATCATAAGTGTCAACACCCTAATCAATGAATATTTTCTATCGTGCATTCATAATTTTATTAAGGTGATATGACAAGTCTAAAATCAAGATTGTACTAACCGTAATAACATGAAGACAAACATACCATAAACTTAATCATGAAAAAATATCGAAACATACCTCGATGAGTCATACCTGTCGAGATCGCTTGTAATCTTCTTATGTAAGGCCTTAGCCTCATCTCCCTCTGAAACAGGAACTTCTTCACTTATGCAAGTGACCAATCCATCTTCTTCTAGGATTAACCCAATCCACTTGATTTGCAAGAACTGGAACTGGAGATGGATTAGGGTTTGTTAGAGAAACCCCAAAAATTTAAACTTTGAATTTCAAACTTCCGAAAGGATAGAAATATGTGCCTTGATGAGCTGATCAAACTGGTATATTCAGAATTTGAAAACTGCAAAGTTTTACTCCTTAATTTTGCCTTTGAAACTTCCGGATTCACTAGATGTGACCTTGAGCTAGGGTTTGATGAAGCCCACTCTTCTGCCCAATCAAAAGGTTTGAACCAAATCTCTAAGCTTCTATTTTTTTTTAGGAGCTTCTAGCCGTGGTCACTGATTTCAAAAATTCCCATTTTTACAGAAGCCCTAATTTTCCACTTTTCTGATCAAAGTCCCGAACTAGGGTCTGATCAAGCCCGGCCTTCTACCCAACCAAAAATTTTGATCTTGGTCTCTAAATTTTTATTTTGATGAGTAGCATTCAGCCGTGGTCTCCGATTACAAGGATTCTAACTTTCTCCAAAGCCCTAAATTTCGGAAGCCATGAATGAAGGTACTCAAAAATAATTCTGTTTTGACAGAAATATGTACATGATTGTTTCTGGTGTAACTCCAAACTTTTCGATCCATAGGGTCTAGAAAAGTTTCCTGATATAGCTGACCTGTTATCTTTCCATCCTGATAGGTCTGAACTCAATTGGATTCTCTGAGAGAGAGTTATGCCAAATGTCGCAACGTGACCTGTTTTGGGATAATTCAGGAGAGCGAACTTGTATGGTGTGCCACGTGTCACTGTTTGAGCTTCAGCCTCTGAACATTTTTTTTGAGATAGCTCGCCCTGTTATATTTCCATCCTGATAGGTCTGACCTCAATTGGACTCTTTGAGAGAGAGTTATTCCAAGTGTCGTAACGTGACCTGTTTATGGGACAATACAGGAAAGCAAACTTGTACGGCACGCCACATGTCACTGGTTCAACTTCAGCCTCTGCAAACTTTTTTTGAGATAGTACAGTCTGTGTACTACCTATCACCTTTTACTAAATTTCATTTGGAGCTTCCTAGCCCAAGTTATGACCTTTTTCCCAAGGTCACCTGATTTTGACTCAGATCTGGAAGAGGCAGAAACCGTATATTGTACAGATCATAAATCCCAAAGTACAACGAATTAGAGGTTTTCCTTTGGACACAAGGTACATGGGGATTTAAACTTCAACCTGTAAATATTTCAGATCCGAAAACTTCTCCAAAATGGATTTATAGCGAAAGTGCTACAATGACTAGTTTTTGCTATATCAAGCCCTAGCATCGTAAGTGCAACAAGTGTCATACATGCCATATCATGTCTTCTTTCAGGCTAGCTCTAATACCATGTTAAATTTTCTGAATTTACTTCAATTTGATCTAGGATCTTAACTGAGAGAACAACATGTACAGTATATCTACAGCATATCAATCATGGACACAATAATGCAAGCACACAAGAGACACAAAGATTTACTTGGGGAAAACCATAAAGGTGAAAAACCCCAATAACTTCCTCAGAGATAGATAGAGCAATGATACAACCAGAATACAAGAGATAGTCTTCTCCTAGCAGCAAATCCTCCTCCTCCACAAGTGCGCCACTCTCCCTTGAGTACATGAGTGAGAAGTGAGTGATCAAATAGAGTGCCTCCCGCACTCTATTTATACTTGACTTGACTTGCCTTTTACATAACTCATGTAGGCTCGAACTTAACCACATAACATAATGCTGACTGGGCCGACCCCCAATAGGGTGGTCTAATAACCCTTCAACCCACATGGCCGACCCCCAATAGGGTGGTCTAATAACCATTTGACCCACATGACTTATACAGGGCCGACCCCAACAAGGTGGTCTAATAACCCATCAAGTATAAGTTACGACATTTACAATATAAATGACGACACTTCCGTATAGAGGAATAATACCATCTCTATAGGAGTACATACAACATACATATATGAAATACATTCCGAAGTTACATATACATCAACAACTCAATCATTTCTTCATAGATTAGAGAGAGAGAGAGAGAAAGAGTGAGGGCACATTCTAGAGAGAGGAGGGCGCAAATCTTGAGGAAGAGCGCATTTCTGAGATAGAGAGGGTGACTTCTAGGTATAGTGAGAGTGCACTTCCTTCTGAGACTAAGGGGGAATATCATTTCAGTTGTGTGAGATATCATCAAATGATATCTCTTCAGAGATTGACGAGCATAAACAAAGAGGCGTATCCTTGAGAGAGAGAGAGGCTCACTTATCTAGAAAGAGGCACACATGTGAGTGAGGGTGCACTTCTTGAGGATGGGAGATCTGAGAGAAGCAAAGGATATTTCATCAGTGACTGAGGAGGATGTATTCAGATCTCATCAGAGATTGACTAAGATACAGAGTTGGAGGGGTGCACTTCTGAGCAAAGAGGGTGCAATTCCATAGCTGGGGGTGCACTTTAGAGATTGAGGGTGCGGTTCTTCATCAGTTGAGAATATCAAAGCAGAGAGATAGAGGGAGTAATTATTCCAGACATTGGTTGAGCGGATATCATAGACACAAACATAGTAGAGAATAGGGAACATTCCTCAAAGCATGAGTTACAGATGCATGCATATCTATGGCTTGTCCCAGCAGGTTTCTCTACTTGTATAATTTTTGATCATATTACTCTCTATATTTTTCTCTAGCTCGAGATTGAAGAAATCCCACTGTTGCTGGCTTTTTCCTGTTAGGGTTTTCTAGGGTATATAAATGTGTTTATATGTATTTGATTTCTAGTTCTGCTATGCATTTAGAGACGAGTATATTGGGTTTATTGTATTGTTGCTTATAGATCATATCTGATTTATTTATGTATGTATATGGGATTCTATTGAAAGTAGTGTATAAGAGATAATCCCATCTCTTGTAATAAGAGAATTAAAAATCTACATGGTATTAGAGCGTCATCTCTGAGAAGAAATCAAGGTTTAAACACAGTGGTGTTGCGGAGAGTGCACAGTTTATTATATTTGTGAGAGAAAAGTCCAGATCTATGGTAGATCCATCATATATGTGAGAGTAGATTCCATATCTATGGCAGATATATCAAATATGAAGAGTAGTATTATGATATGTGAGAGTGGAGTCCATATCAGAAGAGCATAGTTCATATATGTGAGAGAAGACATCAAGTCTGTGAGGATAGACACCATATATATTAGATCTGTAAGGGAAAATAAAGGATATTTGATAACAAAGATTATATCTAGGAGAGTGAATGCTAGATCTAAGAAAGAGAGGGTTAGCTTGTTCACCAAGGAACATATCTACTGGTTGGTTCTGATTCAGATATTTTGAATTAGTAGTGTTATCATATTTACAGAGTCATGGCTTTAGGATTTTATACAGCTATGCATCTAGCCATATGATGGGAATACGAGAACTGTTCCTTAGGGTTTCAGGAATAGAATCATGAATACAATGGAGCAAGTTGGATGAGTTGGATTATAAATCGAGTCAACAGGTTCTCTGAAGGTGGCAGGAGGGATGCATGTATTAGAGTTGAAATATTTTCCCTCAATATCAACTTTGGAGGATGAGGAATATAGGGTGTTTTTATAGGATGGAAAGAGGCTTCTATATTGATAGGGTGGAACCTTGGATGCAACAGAGAGGCTTGGAATCATACAAGGAAATTTGTACAAGTTGTTGGGAAAGCCTATAGATGGGTCCAGGGAGATATTGAATATAGTTTTAGTGTCAAAGACAGAGAGAGTGTGAGATTCAAAATATGGGAGAGAGGATTCTTCCAGTACTGTCAGGAGAGATGAGATTGTAGGATACTCAGGAGTGCGAGACTCCTCGAATAGATTAAGAGTGCATCCATTTGATCTAGTGTTGGTGGGTCATTGGGTGGATCAAGAATATGTAGTGCATGGAAAACCTACATCAGGATATTTTGGGTGGTTATCAGAATATACTTCAGTACTGAGATAGACAGAGAGTGAGAGGCTCCAAGTATTGATGTGACGTCGAGAAATCAATCTGCATTTTAGAAAACCAAGGGAGCATCCTCAGTTTAGGGGAGTCAATGAGAGGCTACTTCTTCTAGTTCTAGAAAGAGGGTCAGTTGGTACAATTTATCTCTAAGAGAGGATCAGGAGAAATATGAGACATCTCAGATCAAGAGAGTGAAGCACAAGATGGTGGATCAGCTTGTGGACAACTTCATAGGGATTTTGAAGTAGACATCCACAGGGAGTTTGGACCATCGATTAGTGTCAGTGATAGTGGGAGAGCATGAGGTTTTCCTAGAGGGGAAATTGATGGAGTAGGTTCATGGTTTATCAGTTCAGAGTGTAGCAGATGTAGCTAGTTCAGAGGGAGAAGTTGTAGTAGCAGAGAGAGTGATAGATCTAGGCGCTAGAAGGACTTCCCTCGCTAAAAGGGAGTGTTAATATTTGTATCTCAGGATTTCCTTCATGTAGTAATTCCTAGAATGAAGGGACATTATATGAGTAGGAATGGATGTAGGGTATGAGAGATACTGTACCAGTTAGCATAGCTTCAATGGTAGAAGCATGAAGAGGTTATGGAGACTTTTTCCTTTTGCATGTGAGATTTTTTAATGCATAATGTTATTTTTGCATGCACTCAAATTAGGGATTTAGAAACACTAATAATTCATTGAGTAATTAAAATTAGGTATGGGGGAAAGGAAAAAGGTTACTCAAGCATTTATTTATAGATTGGAGAGAGAGAGAATGAGGGAAAATTCCAGAGAGAGGAGGGTGCAAGTCTTGAGGAAGGGCGCATTTCTGAGATAGAGAGGGTGAATTCTAGGAAGAGTGAGTCACAATTCCTTATGAGACTAAGGGGGCACATCATTCCAGTTGTGTGAGAGATCATCACATAGGATCTCTTCATATATTGAGGAGCAAGGACAGAGAGGTGCATCCTTGAGAGAGAGAGGCACGCTTCTTTAGACATAGGCACAAGTGCTAGTGAGGGTGCATTTCTTGAGGCTGGGAGAACTGAGAGAAGAAGAGTATATTTCATCAGTGACTAAGGAGGACCTGTTCATATCTCATCGGAGATTGACTAAGATACATAGTTGGAGGGGTGCACTTCTGAGCAGAGAAGGTGCAATTCCACAGCTGGGGGTGCACTTCAAAGATTGAGCGAACAATTCTTCATCAATTGAGAAAATAAAAGTAGAGAGACAAAGGGAGTACTTCTTCAAGATATTGGTTGAGGTAGATATCAGAGATTCAAACATAGTAGAGAAGAGGGTGTTAGAAAAACAGGATCGCAGAGCAATAACAATAAACAGAAATGCAAATATAATCACACATACACATTACAAGAGAGACACAGATATATTGTGGTTCACCCAACTTGGGCTACGTCCACACTGAATTTTCCAGTCCTTATTATTATTACCATCTAGCAAGGTGAAGGGATACAACCTGCAGCACAACCGCTGCACTTCCTCTTCTCTATTTTCACAGTCTCTCTCCCGATCTTAGAGATCTTTACAATGCATAAAACCCTAACACATCTTCCTTTCTAGCCGTATTACAATGTCTTTATTTTATAAGGGAAATACAATGGGAAAATACCACGGGATACCCAAAACCATGGGCCCGCAAAACAGCTCGCGAAAACAGCCCCAAAATTTTTATTCAGGGGCGTTGCCCCCAAACCCCCATTTCTCGGGGGTGCTGCCCCCGAACCCCCGCCGGGGGACTGCTGGCCCCCAGACCCCTCAGCCAAGGGGGATGGTCCCCCTTGGAACCCCGTGGGGGGGCGATGCCCCCCCACACCCCCCACTGGGGTGAGTGCACAATCCACCTACATATCATATAAAATTGGGGTACAAACACAGCTGATACAGTATCATCTATGAGACTAGAAGATCTGGCTCCACAACCAACAATCTCCCACTTGGAGACTGATCATAGCAACTCCACCGCTACTGCACTTGCTGGACTTGGACTTGGAAAATTTCTCCTCTTCACCTTCATGCTAGAAGGCCAACTGAAACTGAGCACGAACGCAGTTTCTCTCTGGTCACTACCTTTGTGAACATGTCTGCAGGATTCTGGCTAGTATGTATCTTTTCCAGCTTCAACAGCTCATCTTCCAGAACAGAGCGTATGAAATGGTACTTGAGCTGTATATGTTTAGTCCTGGAATGGAATGATGAGTTCTTTGCAAGGTGAATGGCACTCTGGCTGTCACTATACAGTCTGCTATCCTTCTGCTTCTTACCCACTTCCTCCATAAACCTCTACAACCAAATCATCTCTTTACTAGCCTCTGTAATGGCAACATACTCTGCTTCTGTTGTTGAAAGTGCAACAACCTTCTGTAGTTTCGAAATCCAGCTTACTGCTATTCCACCTACAGTAAACACATACCCTGTGTTGCTCCTCCTGCTTTCCTTGTCACCTGGCATATCTGCATCAACATATCCCTGTAGAACAGTGTCTGAACCTCCAAAACATAATGCCTCAGTGGTAGTACCTCTCAAATACCTGAGAATCCATTGTACAGCCTTCCAATGTTCTTTACCTGGATTGTTCGTATATCTGCTCACAACTCCCACTGCATGTGCAATATTTGGTCTTGTGCACACCATGGCATACATCAAGCTGCCAACTGCTGATTGATAGGGAATCTTGGACACGTAATCTGTCTCTTCTTGTGTCTTGGGACACATTTCCTTACTTAGACTGAAATGGCTAGCCAAAGGTGTACTTACAGGTTTTGCATTCTACATTCTGAACCTCTCCAACACCTTTTGTATGTACTCACTTTGAGACAATGTCAATTTGCAATTTTCCCTGTCTCTCATTATTCTCATACCAAGGATTTGCTTTGCAGCACCCAAATCCTTCATCGCAAATGAATTAGCTATCTTCCTTTTGAGTACATTTATATCCTGCATGTCAGACCCTGCAACAAGCATGTCATCCACATACAATAACAAGATAATATATCTTCCATTGTCTAGCTTCTTGAAATAAACACAGTGGTCAGAATGACATCTACTATAACCTTGTTCTGTCATAAACCTGTCAAAATTTAGATACCACTGCCTTGGAGCTTGCTTCAAGCCATACAAGCTCTTTTTCAACCTGCATACCAGATCCTCCTTACCTTTGACCTCATACCCTTGTGGCTGCTGCATATATATTTCTTCCTCCAAATCCCCATGGAGGAAGGCTATTTTTACATATAACTGTTCAAGATGAAAATATTCTACCACCACTAGACTTAAGATAGTCCTAATTGAAGTCATCTTAACAACAGGAGAAAATATTTCATCAAAATCTATACCTTTCTTCTGTGCGAACCCCTTTACAACAAGTCTGGCCTTGTACCGCTTCTTAACTCCTTCTTCTCCCTTCAACTTGTAAATCCATTTGTTTTGCAATTCTCTTTTACCAGTAGGCAACTGAACCAAATCCCAAGTCTGTTTTCCTACCAATGAGTCCATCTCCTCATTCATGCCTTGCTCCCACTTCTTTCTAGTTTCCACCTGCATTGCTTCTTCATAACATTCTGGTTCACCAGAATCAGTCATCAATAAATAATACATTAAAGGAGAGTATCGTTCAGGGAGTCTACTTAACCTAGTAGATCTTCTTACAGTTGCAGGAGTTTCAGGTACTTGTTGCTGCTCTTGATTTTCTGGCACCTTCGGAACTTCATTTTCTTTAATTTCATCAAGCACTATGTATTCTGTGTTTTCCTTTTCCTGTTTCTTTCCCTGCAACTAATCTTTATACATGACCTTTTCATTGAATATCACATCTCTACTCCTGATGATTTTGTTATTTTCATAATCCCATAAACGATAACCAAATTCATCAACCCCATATCCAATAAAGGTACACTTCTTGGATTTAGCTTCAAGCTTTGTTCTATTTTCTTTATCAATATGGACAAATACTTCACAACCAAACGTTCTCAGAAATGAGTAGTTTACCTTTTTATCTGTCCATACTTCCTCTGGAATACCACCATCCAAAGCACTTGAAGGTCCTTTGTTTATTAAATAAACAACAGTATTTACAGCATCCGCCCAAAACTATAAGGGCAACCCTGCATGCAATCTCATACACCTTGCATGCTCCATGATCATTCTGTTCATCCTTTCTGACACACCATTTTCCTATGGTGTTCCTGGGACTGTCTTCTCTCTACGAATCCCATGGTATGAACAGTAACTATCAAACTCCTTGCCGCAGTACTCACCTCCATTATCAGATCTGAGACACTTCAATCTTTTTCCTGTCTCATTCTCAACCAAAGCTTTCCACTTCTTAAAAGTAGCAAACACATCAGATTTCTGTCTAATGCAATAAACCCAAGTTTTTCTAGTTGCATCATCAATAAATGTAACATAATAATGAGAGCCACCAAGAGATTGTATCTGAGCCGGTCCCCATACATCTGTCTGCACAAGCTCTAATTTTTCATTCTTCTTCTGTTTCCCAACCCTGAGAAATCTGACTCTCTTCTGTTTTCCATAAACACAGTTTTCACAGAATTCCAAACTTACCTGCTTCAAATCTGGCAGCAACTTCCTTGAGTGGAGAATCTGCATCCCCTTCTCACTCATGTGGCCAAGCCTATGATGCCACAATGCTGTATCTATTCCTGTGGAAGCTAAAGAGATAGAATGGTCAGTATTATGAGGACATAAATACAACGTACCTACTCTGTCTCCTTTTTCTATCACCATTGATCCTTTAGTGATCTTCCACCACTTTTCTCTGAACGTAGATAGACAGCCGCCATCTCCCAACTGCCCTGTTGAGATCAGATTTCTTTTCATAGCAGGAATATGCCTAACTTCTTTCAACAACCAATCAGTTCCATTCTTAAGTTTTATCCATACCTTACCCATTCCAACAATTTTACATGGCTCATCATCACCCACTAAGACATGTCCAAAGTCGCCAGGAACATACTCATGAAAGTATTTCCTAGGGGGTGTAGCATGACATGAAGCTCCTGAATCTACTACCCAATAATCACTAGTATTATCTAATGCAAGAATCAAAGCATCTTGTAACACATCACCTGCTACATTTGCTTCCTGGGTAGTTTCCTTCTGTGCATCTCCTTTCTTCTTTAGAGATTTGCAGTCTTTCTTTAGATGTCCTTTCTTTCCACAGTTCCAGCACTCTATCTTTCCCAGTCTTGGATCTGCCCGTTTTAGACTTTCCACGATTACCTTGGCTCTTTCCTCTCTCCTTTTGTCTTCCCCTGCTCTCCATGGTCAACGCATTACCTGATGTCTCACCTGTGCTTTTTCTTTGCATTTCCTTGCTAAGAATAACACCAATAACATCATCAAATTTCAAGGTGTTTGAACTAGAGACAGAGTTACTTACAGCCATGACCAAGCTATTCCAGCTTTCTAGCAATGAACACAATATTAGAAGAGCCCTAACCTCATCATCAAAGTTCACACTTACAGAACTTAGCTGATTTGTAACCGTATTAAACTTATTTAAATGATCAGTAACAGATCCACCTTCAGACATCTTCATATTAAATAAATGCTTCATTAGAAATACCTTGTTGGAGGCCAAGGGTTTTTCATACAGCTTACCCAATGCGCTCATCAAACCCTGTGTTGTCGTTTATTTTGAGATATTGAAAGCCACCGACGAATCCAGGATCAACCGTATTGTTCCCAAAGCCTTTCTGTCAAGAACCTCCCATTCTTCGTCCTTCATAGCCGTCGGCTGCTTTGCTTTTCCTCCCAACGGTAGGAATAGATCCTTCTGGTACAGATAGTCCTCCATTTGCATCTTCCATAACCCGAAGTTTTGGATGTTAAACTTCTCGACCTTAAACTTTCCTTCTTCTGCCATTGCTCCCACTCGAATCAGAAACCCTAGCTTCCTGCGGGTTTAACTGCTGAATAGACCTTTGGCTCTGATACCAATTGTTAGAAAAACAGGATCGCAGAGCAATAACAATAAACAGAAATGCAAATATAATCACACATACACATTACAAGAGAGACACAGATATATTGTGGTTCACCCAACTTGGGCTACGTTCACACTGAATTTGCCAGTCCTTATTATTATTACCGTTCAGCAAGGTGAAGGGATACAACCTGCAGCACAACCGCTGCACTTCCTCTTCTCTGTTTTCAGAGTCTCTCTCCTGATCTCAGAGATCTTTACAATGCATAAAACCCTAATACATCTTCCTTTCTAGCCATATTACAATGTCTTTATTTTATAAGGGAAATACAATGGGAAAATACCACGGGATACCCAAAACCATGGGCCCGCAAAACAGTTGGCGAAAATAGCCCCAAAAATTTTCTTCAGGGGCGTTGCCCCCGAATCCCCATTTCTCAGGGGCGTTGCCCCTAGACCCCCCAGCCAAGGGGGATGGTCCCCCCTGGAACCCCGTGGGGGGGCGATGCCCCCCCGCTGGGGTGAGTGTACAATCCACCTACATATCATATAAAACTGGGGTACAAACACAACTGATACAATATCATCTATGAGACTAGAAGATCTGGCTCCACAACCAACAGAGGGCACATTCCTTATAGCAATAGTTACAGCTACATGTAGATATAGGGATTGTCCCACCAGGTTTCTCTACTTGTATAATTTCTTATTGTATTAATATCTATATTTTTCTCTGACTCAAGATTGAATAAAGCCCGTAGTTTCTATGTTTTCCCCATTGAGGTTTTCTAGGGTATATTAGTGTGTTTATGTGTATTTGATTTATAGTTCCGTTGTTCATTTAGATACTAGTAAATTGGGTTTATTATATTGCTGCTTATAGATCATATCTAATTTATTTATGTATGTATCTAGGATTCTATTGAAAGTAGTATATTAGATTTAAGACTAGCTCTTGTGATAAGAGTGTTAAAAATATACACTAGACAACTCAGAACTAGGAGTTTGCCTCACTCTCATGCACATCCTCTAGATTCATCTTGTACTGACTTGATATCCTCACTAAGATGGAAGAAGCCTCTCCATCGACTGCCTTTGATACTGCTACTGAGTAAAATATCCATCCTGAATCACCATCCATAGGTCATCCCCACAACTTGTATGTCATATCCTCTCGAGTGACAAGCATTTGTGTTGCATCCACACTCTCACCCATCTGATATAAAATACCTTGTCCATTGTAAACTAGGACCGCATATCTGTCATCCTCCAAATTTGAGAATGAGAGCAAGTTCTTTCTCAACTCAGTTACAAATAACACTTTTCCCACCTCTGGATAACCATCAAACTCGAGTCATAATCTGACACAAACAACTCCTTCTACTACATGGGTGACGTCAAACCCATCCTCTGCAAGTATAAATATGTCAATTTATATCAACTATAGGAAAATAAATCATGTTCATGTCATGTGGCATGCTGCCCCATTGTCCAAATACCATGCTCTAGTGTCCACACTCTATGCCACACTACTTCTCGAAAGGACTAAGACTAATGATAATTCCTTTTCAAACTTCTTGGCGTATTGTTCCACTTCACTTGAACTGGTAGTCTTTGTCTCTTATTTCTTCTTACTTTTCTTCTTATTGGGATACTAGCCTACATAGTGGCCAAAATTCTAAGAATAAAAGCATCTCACATTGCTCATGTATTTCTCTTATGAGGCTCCACTACTTGAGCCCTTCTTCTTCTTCTTTCCCTTTGCTGAAAGGGATACATCCTGCTCATCAGAACCATGCTTTGTCTTCTCCTGAGACCCTTCTCGGATCTCCTCCTACGTGAAGTCATCCCATAATATTTCCCAAGAGGGAAGGTTCTCCCTTCCAACCACACATTTCACAAATGCATCCCAATCCTTGGTGAATCCCTTTAGGGCTATCTGCATCAACTCGGAATAATGAATGATCTCACCAACCGCGCTCAACTCAACCTTCACTTGTCTAAGCCTAGTGAGATATGAGGCCACATTTTCACCTTTGGTCATCCTTGTGTATTAATGTTATCTTTCAAAGCCATCTTGTGGTTATCATTCTTATTTTTCTACAAACTCTTCAAAGTGTCCCAAATTTACTTCGCTATTGTTTTCTCAACCAAATGTGTTGAGGTGATCCTTTACTCCATCCAAGAGTACTCTCTAATTTCTCACCTCTTTCAACTCATGAATGTCAAAGGAAACGAGATCTACAAGGCGGTACTGCAGTGGTACTGAAAAATTGCCATATCTTGTTCTCCTTGAGAACAACAGTTATCCGGGAATTAGTTGCACAGAGTTTGAGGAGAAATGTTATTAGATGAGTACACTAGCTAGTTAGAGTAAATAATATAATGATAAAGGGTACCGGGCATAGACCCCTAGGAATACTCATCTACTAGCACTAGTTATTTTTACAAACTCTATGCAACTTCTCGATGCAAAAATAACTCTGTGCAACTCCTTGAATTCCTAGTTGACAAAAATAACTTTGTGCAACTCCTCGAATGAGCACTTTCTGCATCTACTAGCACTAATAGCACTATGAGCACTACTAACACTTTCTGCATCTACTAGCACTAGTTTGACAAAAATATGAGCACTCTATCAAAATATATCCACTCTATAATATGTGCATTTGTCATAAAAAAACCCTTTAAAAATTTGATTTGTAATTTGTGATAACTCCACTTCTCAATTTTGTTTTGAACCCAAAGAAAATAGGTAATTTTTGTAGAGGAATTAAGATCTATAGTTGGTTTCATCAAATTATGTGCAAGAAGTTTTAGAAATAGATCTTTATATCCTTATCTAATTTTTTTCCTTGAAGGATTTGCAAAGAAAAAACCTTATATTTTTTGCCTAAGAAAAATCTATGATACCACATGTAGTGATCCGTACCTAGAAATTGAATCACAAATTATATAGAATTCTTAAACTTCAAAAATAACAAAAAATATATTCACAACATAAAGAGCACAAGAATATGGAAAGAAGAATCCTTAAGGCAGGGTAACACTATCAAATTCTCCTTATGGAAGTAATTACTCCACAAACCATGCTCACTACAAAACAATACATCCAACATATCACATACAAATATACTCATGTATATTTATATTTTCTGATGAGTATTCCTAGGGGGTCTATGCCTGGTACCCCTTATCATTATATTATTTACTCTAACTAGCTAGTGTACCTATTTATTACCCACTAAATGCCAAATGTACATATTCCATGATTATGACCACAATAAATATATTATACCTTTAGGTACCTCCCTAAATACATTACAAGGATGGAGGGTTCAAATGTGAGTAACTGACTAAATGTTCAGGTGATTCATTGTGGAATTAAACTTCATACCCTTACAACTCATACAACGTGGGTGTACGACTTGATATTTAATACATTATATGTATGTGCTTAATAGTTAGTTCTTTTGAACTATATATGTAATATATATTACATATATATACTAAATGTCAATTGGGTCTAGCTTGATTTCGGGGGACAAATATTATCCTCCCGAGCTAGCTTCAAATAGTACTTGCGGCGTGTTTCACTCTTCGTGAAATAATTCTTGTTGAGATTGTGAGCCATGACGAATATCTTACTTTTATTTATAAATATAAAAATCCCCATCCATATATATTCTAGAGTTAATAAATGTAATTAAATAAATAGAAGTATAGTTGAAATTTGTACCTAGGAAGTGTTCCCCTAACTATTTTTTGCCTAAGTAATTGATGAGGGAAAAAGTGGCATGACCCTTGTATTAATTGCTTGAGATGAGCAATTAGTTCACTTTAATGTTATAAGGTGACTTTTGATTTATTTAAGTGGTGGGTGAATAAAATTAATTATGGAGAGAATTAAGAGCATTTATTCTCATTCATAGATCTAAGCTAATGTGGGCCCATGGATTAGATGACTGTTCGGTTACCCTTGAGAGGCAAACCAAAAGATAAGGGATTTGAATTAAAAAAGGCACTTCAATCCTCATTTACTCACTCAACCAAGAGAATTGGAGAGGAGGTTGAGTTCATGAGAGGTGAAGTCGAGCTTGAGAGAGGGGGACAACACACATTCCAAGAGTTGTGATAGCTGGCACAATTCCCAAGATAGTTCAGTACATTAGTTAATGGTGGCATGATTTTCTAGAGATATTCTAGAACTAAAATCAAGGCAAATGCAACAACACTAAAATCGAGGAGTTGCACAAAGTTTGAGGATAAATGTTGGCACAAAATTTGAGGAGGGTGACTGCTAATTTAATTACAGTCCGTACAGGAAGTCATACAACAATGTTCTGGGTTGGATGGGTGTTAATTTAGAGGCTGATATGGCATGGAAATTCAGGTACTTTGTTGTTGTACCAGTGGGAACACATATCAAGGATGAATACTGAGTCTAGCATGAAATTCGAGGTGCAGAGAAGGGAACGAATTTTACGAAATTCAATGCATAGAATTCAAGGCATTGTTTTTGGTCTTATGTGGTAGAGATAAGTTGTACTCATTGATAAATTTGACTATTTACATTCCTTTTTGAAGAAGAAATAAAAATGACTCTTCTCTCTCATAGGTTTTCCCCAAGTTGGGGTTTTGCCTGAGCCATATTGGCTAAAATCCCTGTGTCTGAAATTACGTGTGATGGCTGTGATTTTTTGCTCTGAATTTAGTGTGGTAGAACTTCTCATTGTGCTTTAGGTTTAGATTGTTCATCTATAATTCTAAATTGCAGCAACTAGTAAATGAGAATTTAAATATTGCGTTGATATATGTGCTAGCTTAAAGTCTGTTGGGAAGTGGAATTTCTACATGGTATCAGAGTTAGGGCTCTGAGAGGACATCAGACTATTGTGCAAGAGATTTGCATGAAGAGGCTGATTTTTTAAAAGAGATTTCATACTTGAGTGGGAGTTTTCTTTTGTTCATCAAAGGCAAGAAGTCCAAGAAAGGCATGGGAGGGGCTAAGCAACAAAAGGGGTGAACATAAGAAGGACCTGAGTAGAGTCAGGTGTTATGAATGCAATGATTTTGGCCATTATGTTGGCTGATGTAGTAATAATAAGAGGGGAAATCAGGAGAAGGATGAACAGGTTGCAACTATAACTAAGATAGAGAGGTACACTGCAATGTTCGAGAAATAATTCTCTCTTGTCGCAGTGGTTTTGAGTTGCGATAGTAGCGTACCAATGGATATTGGGAAGTGGATTGTGCATAGTGCTTTCCTCATAATTGAGACTAATGTAGAGTATCTCGTACAGGACAAAGATGGCATAGTGCATACAGTTAGAGGATTGGGACGAGTATGGTTCTAGCTAGAGTTTTTAGAACTTCTAGAGATTTCAGGAGTACTCTATGTTCTAGGGATGCAGGATAGCATACTTTCAGTTTCTTCCTTGGAGGATACAAGTTATGTTGTATTGTTTCAGAGGGAGAACATATTCATTTATGTTTTGGAAGTGGATCCGGTTGATCCTGTGTTGATAGGTCATCGGAAAGATGGACAGTATGTAGTATGTGGACAACCTACAACAGGAGGATCTGGGTGTATAACAGGTCACGAGTATGAGACATAAGATGAGCGATATGCTTTGAGGATTGATGTGGCGTCGAGTAGTCAGTCCACATTTCATAGGATAGATGGAGATTCTCTAGAGATTATTATGGTACTGAGTAGTCCGTCTTCCATTTGAGGGAGTCAGCGAGAGGCTACTTCCTCTAGTGTTGGAAAGAGGTTCAGCTGGTATGACTTGTCACTGATGGATGAGTGAGATGAGATGTCGCTACATGAGGCATCAGTGAAGGATGTAGGAGAAATTTTAGAGACAGGGGGAGCATCTACTGCTGATAGTGTGAGAATGGAGTGTGGTTCTGACAGAGGATATGCCATGAGGTATTCCCGAGTGAAGCGGAAGCACTGAGCTTTGCAGCTCAGGATGTCCTTCATGTGATGATGCCTAACATGAAAGGACACTTGATTTAACCTTTCTAGAGCATATTTTAGAAAGGGTGGGCATCTTTGATATTGTGCGAGAAGCACATGAGTAGAATTCGATATTGTGCGAGAAGCACATGAGTAGTTTTCCAGCCGTGGTGGGGAAGAAGTTTATCTTCTTTAGGGATGAGTTGGTTGTCAAGGAGAAGACCTTCCTTGGTAAGGGGGAGCGTCTAAATTAGTACCTAAGAAGTGTTCCCCTATATATTTTTTCCCTAAGTAATTAATGAGGGAAAAAGTCACATGACCCTTGTATTAATTGCTTGAGATGAGCAATTAGTTCACTTTAATGTTATAAAGTGACTTTTGATTTATTTAAGTGGTGGGTGAATAAAATTAATTATGGAGAGAATTAAGAGAATTTATTCTCATCCATAGATCTAAGCCAATGTGGGACCTTGGATTAGATGACCTTTTAGCTACCCTTGAGAGGCAAACCAAAACACAAGGGATTTGAATTAAAAAGGAACCTGATTCCTCATTAATTTACTCACTCAACCAAGAGAATTGGAGAGGAGGTAGAGTTCATGAGAGGTGAAGTCGAGTTTGAGAGATGGAGGCAACTTGAATTTCAAGAGCTGTGATAGTTGGCATAATTCCCAAGATAGCTGAGTACAGTAGTTAATGGTGGCACAATTTTCTAGAGATATTATGGAACTGAAATCAAGGAGTTGCACAGATTTTGAGGAGAAATGTTGGCATGAATTTCGAGGAGGGTAACTGCTAATTTAATTGCAATTCGTACAGGAAACCGTACACCACTGTTTTGGGTTGGATGAGCATGAATTTTGAGGCTGAGATGGCACAAAAATTGAGGTACTTTGCTTCTATACTAGTGGGCACATATATCAAGGTTGAAGACTAAGTCTAGTATGAAATTCGAGGGGCAGCGAAGGGCACTAATTTCCATAAATTCAATGCACAGAATTCAAGGCATTCTTTTTGGGCTTATGTGGTAGAGACAAGTTGTACTCATTGAGAAATTTGACTATTGTACATTCCTTTTTGAAGAAGAAATAAAAATCACTCCTCTCTCTCATTGGTTTTGTTCAAGTTGGGGTTTTTCCTGGGCCATATTGGCTAAAATACCTATGTCTGAAATTATGTGTGATTGTTGTGATTTTATGCTCTAAATTTAATGTGGTAGAACTTCTCATTGTGCTTTAGGTTCAGATTGTTCATGTGTAATTCTAAATTGCAGCAGCTAGTAAATGAGAATTTAAATATTGAAATGATATTTGTGCTAGCTTAAAGTCTGTTGAGAAGTGAAATTTCTACAAGTATATCATAAATTTATTTTATTTTATTTAAAAAAATAGAATTAATAATTAAATATAGATTCCCCCATCCTGGGTGCTGAATGGGAACCATCCAACGGATGTGACTTCCATCTAGGGGGATAGACACATGCCCGCCCAAGCCAACCACGAGGATTGGCACGTGCCTGCCTAGACTATCCACGCATCCCAGAAGGAATTATAACTTGGACATGGCCGCCGAATGCTCGTCTTCTCCAATGTGCGCCCCGTCCAGTCTTCAGGCTCTCATCTGGCTTAGTGTAATGGCCATTACTCCCACGTAAAATGATGACTGGGGAAGTACATCAACTCTCAAGGAAAATGTTGGTAGCAGAAGGAAATGGGCTCATGGTTGCTAGGGAAACAAGATTCGACACAATAGTTTCAAAGGTGTTTGGCTCATAGCCTAACGACGCACTCTCTGCAACATGAAGCTCGTTCTCTGGTTTGGAAGCTCATTATCCAGTTGGATTGTAGTGTTCATGGATATGTCACCCACCAAGAGAGCCTATACCTGATGCACAGTCAAACATACAAGCCCTTCTTCGGGTCGACCGATGCATTTCATGCGAGACGTCATGGGGAAGGCACGCAGGTATAATGATGAAATCCCGCAGAAGGCACAAAAATAAATTCAAGAGGCAGAAGATGATGCCTTGATTTCCAGAGGTTTTCTCATTGACACTGAAATAAGAAGTGAATTCGAGGCCCTGGTTCCGGACTCGGGGAATACCAGGAGTCACACTACCTTGTACCAGAAAACCCTCGACTATCACTAGTTGCAGAAATCAGTTCTTGGAAAGACCCTTGCAGATAGAGGTGAATCCCATGATGAAATCCTACTCCAACATGATGAAATGGTCAGGTATCTTAAACGGATTCTCTACAACCAACATCAGATAGCCCAATGTCTTGACATTTCTCTCGCTAAGGAGCCTACTTCCCAGGATTGACCGACTGGTTTGAACCATTAGCTTGCTTTTGGTTAGCTCTTGTCTTTTGGTATAGTTTTATATTTACTGTCTCCATTGTTGTTTTATATTTACAGTTTCATGGCAATCTTGCTTGTTAGTCTGAAAGTAAAGCTCAAACTTAGAACAGTCTTGTTTCCTCATGAGGAAGACTTCCTTTAACTTTGTTTTTGGGTCTATTTTCTTAGTCATGAGAGGGACCTGTAATACTCTGTTTATTTTGTTGAAGGCAATATAAGGATTCACTCTATTTTACAAAAAAAATAAAAAAAATATAGATTTCAATATAAAATCATAAATCTTTAGAGAAAATTTTGAAAGTTATCTTCTAATCTCAAAATAAAATAAAAATGAATTATAATAAGTTTGGAATATATTTCAACTTTTATATATATATAAAGTAAAGTGAAAATAAATTGTAATATGATAGTGAATGTGTGTGTGTGTGTGTGTGTGTGTGTGATAGTGATCATGATAATGACGAATTTGATATATAAAAACATGACAGTGACGAACTAAATATATATATAAATATAACAATGATGAATGATAATGATTAAAAGAAAAATAATAATAGTGATAGCCATGATAATAAATTTTTTCTATTAGTAATTTTATTTTATTTTTCTTTTCTATATTAACTCTAACATTATATTTTCATAATGTATAATATACATTACTAGTCATTTATAATAGATAGTTATTACATTAGGGGAGGCAGGTGTGGGTGGGATTATTTTTTATCCTGGAGAGAAAATAGTCATCTCTTTTGCGTGGGATTGGAGAAGAAATCCAACAATGAAGCATAATGGTAAGATCTCCTTCTCAACATGGAAATCATCTCAAATCTTAACATTTTCAACTTAAATGGTTAGGTTCTAGACATGTCATCCAAAAGATGAGAGTTGGATATGCAAAAGGTGCTCCCTGATGCAAAATGATATATAGAAGAATCATTCAGTTAAACAATCCTCATGAGATGTCTTTCCTTCATGTTTTAAGAGAAAACAACAAGCAAGTTGATGTGCTAGCAAACCAAGGTGTCAACCTTGCTCTTGGAATAGTGAAATATGGAGATGGAAGCCAAAAATTGAAGTGCATTCCCTAAGCCTTTAGGATTTGTGGGTCATATTAGAATTGGAATGGTTAGTTGGTACCTCAAAAGCATGGAGCTGTCCTTAGTCCAGCCTCGAGCTGGGACGCGTGGGTGTTCACATGGCTTGGCCCTTGCATGTCACTTCCCTAGTAGTGCCTCTGATCACACATTTATTGTGAGTCTTGTGGGAGAAGTCTATTACCTCGGTATATTAAGACCATAAATTATGTCGTGATCCCTAAGTGTTTTGTGTATTCCTGCGTGTGGTGAGGAAAGGGACTCTGTAGAGGGTTTTTTACCACGGCTTAGGGAGCAATTCAAAATTATTTCCTTCATCGTCAGTGAGGAAGACAGAGTATCATATGTCAGTCTAAAGCAGAAGAAATGTGCACATTCAGAAACCCCTACCTTTTTGTCTTGGTTCATCAGAGATTCAACTCGCATTCAACACTCTGTTCTAGGCTTAATGGATGGCTTAGGAGAAGGAATGTCCTTTCTAAAGGCTGGTGTTGAATATTTTAAGCAGCATCTTTATAAGGTGTACGAGGTCATCTATGTTGGAATCAAGGCTCATAGGGAGTCCTTCAAGGACATGAGATATATATCACAACAATTAACCTGCTAGGATTCACGCATAGACAAATTGGAGAGAAATCTGATAGAATTTATGGGTTATGTGTACATTATAAAAGAAGAAATATTGAAGATGGCCAAGATGTCCCAATGCAGCCACTGTTAAGAATCTCTAGCTGAATATGTGAGACCAATTGAAGAAGCATCTATCCAACAACCTATATATGGTCTGCAAGGTATTTGAGAATAGTTGGGTTGGTCCTCTTCTACATGCTTGAATTTTTTTTCTATATTTTGCTTAATTTCTAGTTTGTAAGGGTTTATCCACTAGTACATTCGGGTGGATTTTTCCATGAAATATTTCCACGTTTTGAACATTCGTGGATTAATACAATGAAATTTAAGATGTCTTTTCATTTTTTTTATCATGGCGGAAAAACCGTGGAAATATCGACATTTTTTTAATTTTCGATACACTTTCGTCTCTATATCGATGACCTTTGGCTATCTTTGCACACTCGCCAAACCAATGCTAGCTTCCAACAACTCTTGAATTTTTACATGCCAGTCAACTCATGCATTTGCGTCGATGGATCGACGATCGTCGATTTATAAATTCCTACTTTTAAGACAATTTTCGACACATTTGCTATATATATTCTTCATCTTTTAAACCTTACATCTCTTCAAACTATGCTCATGCCTTTTTGTTATCGTGCCTCTTCAAATCTGATCATTATTCTTTTATTTGTGATTCTTTTTATTTCATATTTTTAATTAATTAAAAAAACTTCTTTGGATTTCTTAGGCCTACGGGCTTCATCCATCTAGGCTCTCCCTATGCAGGCAACAACCCTACACCCCTTGCCTCTTTGTGGGAATATGTAGGCAAGCCCCTTGCGGGCATGCTTAAGCTCCTGTGGCTTTAACTTTAGCCCCTGCGGGCATCCGTAAGCCCTTGCGGGCTTAACCTTACCTCCTGCGGGTATCCCCTAAGCCTCTGTGAGCTTAATCTTAGCCCCTGCGGGCTTAAATTCACCCTTTGTCGGCATCCCTAAGCCCCTGTGGGCTTTACAGGATTTACCTCAGCCCCTACGGGCATCCTTAATTAAGCCCTTGTGGGCATCCTTAATTAAGCCCCTGCGAGCTTAACTTCACTCCCTGCGGGCATCCCTAAGCCTCCGTGGGCTTAACCTTAGCCCCTGTGGGCATAGATAAACCCTTGCGGACATCTTTTATCCCTTGTGGGCATTTCTTTAGCCCCTGCGGACACAATGGAGCTTTTAACCCTTAAGCCTTTTTATAAATAATCAAGTTTTTCTCTGCTTTTGGGAGACCAATAGCTCGCACGTGAGAGCACCAAGGAGGGAACTAATACCGCAGCTGGATGGCCAAATCACCAAGGAACATGCCCACGTCATCTGAAAAAATTATCAGCATAAGGACACTCTTTGTTGGGAATTTCCAAATGCCTTTTCAACTTTCTGATCTTAACACTTAGCCAATTTTTCTTTAGTTCTTAATATGCAAAATAATACTTTTCCTACTTTTGGCAGATTGATCTTTTGCATATATGACCATCATAAGGAAAACTAAAAGTATTGATGGATAGCCACCTCGACAAGGACCAGATCCATGTCACCTTTTGAACTTTTTGATACACACACATCATCTGGCGGGCATTTGAAAATAGAGTACTTCCAAACTGTTAATTCAATACTTAGCCAAAATTGTCAAACCCTAGGTCAACATGATGAGATTTTTATTTTCATCACATTTGAAGTGTGAGACACCCAATGGGTAGAGGCAAACGAGGTGATTCCATCAAGACCAATTTCATCCTCTGAAGCTTCTTTCTCTCTCCTCAACAGGCATTTTACTGGAGTAGTGTAATTTAGTCTGGGAGGCACTTTTGGTAGATCAATATCTTCATCTACATAAACTCTTTGGACAAACCATTGATATGGTTGGATGCACCATACAACATTATATAGATCCATACTCTCAAAATGATTTAACACGTCAACCAAAAGAGATGGCGAGAATTTTACTGAGGTGACTTAGGCAGTTTTAGTGAATTTACATTTAGACAATTTTTTCACTTTCCTAGACTTGGTCCAATCTACCTAAAACATTGTTTTGGCAGATCCATAACTTCTCCATTGTTAAATTTTGAGCATTAATTCACAATACTCTAGGATCTTCACTGAGAGAATAACATATACATTATATCAATGCATGACAATCACAATAAGCATGACAAGCATCACAAGAATCAAAAGCATGAGAGACAAGAGACACAGAGTTTCCGTGGGGAAAACCCTAAGGTGAAAAACAACACAACTTCCTCAGAGATAGAGAGAGCAATGGCTCAACCAAAGTAAAACCAAAATACACTGAGATAGTCTCCTAGTAGCAGATGATCCTCCTCCTCACTAGTGCACCACTTTCTGAGTGAGAGAGATATAACTTTCCAAATGATCTAAATAGAGATAAACTAATCTCTATTTATACTAACCTGTTTTCCCAGTGACCTTATGGGGCCGACTTGTCTATCTAGGTACATCCACATTATAATATATATATTTCAGGGCCGACCCCACACATGGTGGTCTAATAACCCATTGGCAAGTACACACACTTGCGACACTTGTCAATCCACATGACGACACTTCCTTATAGAGGAATAACACATCTCCAATAAGGGTACAATAAATATATATGAAATACATTCCAAATTTACATATACATAAACACTCCATCTTAACTAGAAAGGTATTTCTCGACACAGATCTGCTAGACAAGTCTTCTTCTGAGGATCATCGTCATTGTTATCGTCACTGCTGCTGCTATCTCAACCAATCTATGACTCTACTCATCATAGGAAGTTCTACAGAGCCAGTCCTTTTTCATACTGGATGTAGGCCCACCACCTGCAGGTCTTCATCATCACTGGCCATACTGTGGAATCCTCAGAACTTATTACGTGCGTCACAAAACCTCGAAAGAGCATCCCAAGCTGTTACGAGCACACGGCTCTACCTATAGGATCTCCCAGGGACATATTATATGTGACCTCACCACAAAACCTCGCAAGAGCATCCCAGGTTGTTACGAGCACACAGCTCTACCTATAGGATCTCCCAGGGACAGATTATATGTGGTCACCACAAAACTTCTCAAGAGCATCCCAGGCTGTTACAAGCACACAGCTCTACCTATAGGATCTCCCAGGGACATATTATATGTGGTCATGGGAAAACCTCGCAAGAGCATCCCAGGACTTATTACGGGCACACAACCCAACCTATCGGATCTCCCAGGGACATATTATATGCCATAGGACAAAACCTCGAAAGAGCATCTGCCAGATATCCCAGGGCCAAATTATATGCCATAGGAAAAACCTTGAAAGACTATCTACAGATCTCCCATGGCCAAATTATATGTCCTCCCAGAGCAAAACCTCGAAAGAGCATTTGCCAGATATCCCAGGGCCAAATTATATGCCATAGGAAAAACCTCGAAAGACTATCTGCAAATCTCCCAGGGACAAATTATATGCTCATCTGCACAACCTGATCCACGGCCATAGAGTATCAACCTGATACTCACCATACATCATCCTGATGTACACATGATCATCCTGATCATCATCACTGCAACATCCTGCTGCATGTCATCTGGAGAAACATCCTGAAGCTCGTCATCCATGATCATCCTGATCATACAATGCATCTACCTGATGCATTCCAAGTATCTACTTGATACATATCATCATACATGATCCACCTGATCATACAATGTATCCACCTGATACAAATACAAAAACATGATCCACCTGATTATACCTGATACATATCAACATACATGATCTACCTGATCATACACAATATCCACCTGATACATATACAGATACATGGTCCAAGCATCCAACATAATGCATATACAAAACATATACAAATGATCCTACTGATCATATCCAGCATCCAACATGATGTGTACATAGATGTACATATAAATGATCCAACTGATCATATCCAGCATCCAACATGATGTGTATACAGAGCAGTAACTGGAGCATCGTCCTGATGCTCATCATCCAGCGCTTACATCCACAGCCATGTGAAGGATCCTCCTTCCAACATACTTGAAATGGCTTCTGCAAATGTGTCCATCACTTCTTCCTCGAAGTGTCATCAATCTGAAGAACACCAAGCCTCTCCCTGAAGTACTCAAACTTCACCCTAGCTAGTGGCTTCATCAGCACATCTGTAACCTGCTCATTCGTCGCAACATACTCTGCTTTGGATGTACTCAGTGCTACGCAGGACTGCTTCCTGCTAAACCAAGAGATCACACCTGATCGCATACTGAGGCAGCACCCATATGTGCTCTTCCTATCTGCAGCACTGCCAGCCCAATCTGAATCAACATAACCCTGCAGGTTAAACTTTTGATTCGCCTCATACTTGAGCCCATAATCCACTGTACCCTTCAGGTACCTCAGAACATGCTTTACAACAACCAGATGAACACTCCTCGGATCTGTCAGGAACTGACTCAATGTGTTCACCGCAAAGCAAATATCTGGTCTCGTGTTCGTCAGGTACATCAAGGACCCAATCATCTGATGATACATAGAGACATCAACCGGCTCAGATGAAGCATCAAACAGAAGCTTCAGGTTCGATGCCATAGCCTTGCAGTCCATCATCCCGAACCTCTTCAGGATCTCTACTGCATACTTCCCTTGTCCAAGGAAGATTCCATCTGCACTCTGCCACACCTCCATACCTAGAAAGTGGTGCATCATACCCAAGTTCTACACATATATGACTCCCTGTCATGTGTCTCAGAACCAAGTGGCTGCTCCACATACACTTCTTCTTCAACTACACCATTCAAGAAAGTTGTCTTGAAATCCATCTGGTGTATCTTCTATTTCATCACTTTTATATTTCTCTATGCTGCCATCTGCAGCATGCTTGATCTTGATAGATCCATATGGAAGTCATAACAAACTTCCCTTCAGGTCTTGGGACTACATCCCAAACATTATTCTTCATGATATACGGATCATGGCATTCTTCCCATATCCTGGGAACTTCAATATCTTCGATAGATATCTTTGTTGCTAGAACAAATGTTGTAGTCCTTTTGTACGTGAAGATATACGGTCTTTCCTACAAAACAAGTTAAATTGCATGATTAGAAACATCTCATAATTTTCAGAACAAATTCTTTACACATAAAGAAATATGTCATGCGGTCATGCAGTTATCTTAGCCAATGCTTCAATACAACATTTATCCATGTTCCACAACTTTCTAGATGCCTTCCAGTCTCTACCAGAACATTGTTAAGAGTTTGCACTACTTCCAACATGTCAGCAAAGAGGTTTCATTCTAGATAAGTAGCACTGGAATGTTGTACAATGCCATAGGCCACTTACCCATCACATGAATATTAGTAGTATACTGTTCATTAATGCAATCATTCTAATATGCACAATACATATCCTAAGTCTAGGAACATGAGCATAATATTATTTAAAAAAACAAAATATGCAAGAAATGATAATTGAAATACTTATCTTTGTTTGTTTGTTGGGTGGACTCCCTCTGAGTCTTTGCTTCCTGGTAGGAGCTGCTGAAGTAGCTTCTTCTACACCTTTATGTTGTGGAATGTAGGAAGATGGCCAACTCCCTTTGAAAAACTGCATCCTTGCAGGAGCTGCTGGAGTGTGCTCCCTCTTGATCTTTGCTTCCTAGATTACCTGTCCTTGAACTTATATTCATCCTTGCTGACATCAATCTTCCTGAACCCCGAAAAGTATATTCTGTAAGCCTTCGAGCTTTCACTGTAACCCACAAAGATACCCTTCTTTCCTGAAGGATCTAGTTTGGTCCTCTTTTCCTTTGGGACATGAGTGTATATTGGACAACCAAATATTCTGAGATGGCTGACTTCAGGTTTCTTACCAGAAAAAACCTCTTCTGGTGTCTTGTTGTCCAATATCTTGTGGGGTGTTCTATTCTGCACATATACAACTATTCTAGCTGCTTCTGCCCATAGATGCATAGGTAGATCCTGGTCATGCAGCATTGCCCTTGCTGCTTCCATGATAGTTATGTTCTTCCTTTCTGCAACTCCATCTTGTTGAGGATTATAAGGAGCAATCAACTCCCTCTTAATCCCTGAATCACTACAAAGCTTCTTGAAGTCACCTGAGGTGAATTCTCCACCATTGTCAGATCTGAATGTTTTTATCTTCTTGTTAGTTTGATTCTCCATCAAGGTTTTGAATTCCTTGAACTTATCAAACACCTCATCTTTGTTCTTCAAGAAGTATACCCAAGTCTTCCTGGAGAAGTCATCAATAAATGAGACATAGTAAACATACCCACGAAGAGAACTTGATTACATAGGACCACGTACATCTGAGTGGATGATTTCCAGGATATCTTTGGCCTTGCTTTCACTGCTTGGGAAAGCCTTCTTAATGTTCTTACCTTTTGCACATCCTTTGCAAACACCTTCATGTTTGGTCTTGATTTCAGGAAGACCTTCTGTAGCCTTGCTTGCAATTGGAAGTTCCCTATAGTGCATATGAGCAAGTCTTCTATGCCAAAGTTCACTTGGATCCATGGATTCATGCACCATGGCATGTTCAGGTTGTCCCTTCAATTTATACAATCCTCCCTCTTGCTCTCCAATCACTACTGCATCATCTATGGTCTTTCCCTTTGGCCACATTAGGACTTGGCCATCCACAAATGCAACCCTCATACCTTTTGCATCCAATGCAGAGATGGAGATTAAGTTCTTCTTGAGCCCAGGTATATAAAGGACTTCTTTCATCTTCAAGAATTTTCCAGAATCTAGGTTGTAGGAGGCTTCACCACTTCCTTTGATTGGGTATTGATAATCATCCCCAAGTTTCACCTTATGGGGTAATTCATGTTCATATATATTCACAAAATATTCCTTAAACCCAGTCATGTGTTTGGAATCCCCACTATCAATCAACCAATCATTACAACCATGGGAGATAGTACCTGTGAGAGCAGAGATTAGAACATACTCTTCTTCACTTGATGTGTCATCATCACTTTCTGCCCTAGCCTTCTTCTTTGGAGGTTCATCATCCTCGACAGCATGAGCATGTAACTTTCTTTTGCTGCCCTTCTTCTTCTTGCTGAAGTTGTTGTTATTATCCCTTTTGTTCTTGGGACAATCTGAAGCAAAGTGACCCTTCTCATTGCATGTGAAGCATCTTAGATCCTTCTTATTCTTTTGATAGGATCTTTTGTAGCGAGAGTGCTCCTTCTTGGGCTTGCTTCTTTTGGTGTGAGTTGCGAGAGCTTGATCTTCACCTCCCATCTTTTCCTCACGAGCTACAAGTCTAGCTTCTTCTTGAGAGCATTCCTCCCATAGTTTACTGAAGGAAATCAATTTCTTTTTTGCACAGATTCCTTGAATAAATGAGTCCCATGACCTAGGTAGGCCATTCAGAGTGGTCATAACAACTTCACCATTGTCCACTACTTCATCCACAGCTTCAAGTTGCTCCTTGATCCGAGAGACCTTGGAGAAGTAAGATTGAATGGTTTCTCCATTCAACATCTTGACCCCTTTCAATTGATTCCGCAGAGTCATCTTCCGATTTATGTTCTTCCCTTCAAATAGCTTGGTCAAAGAGTCAAACATCTCCTTGGGTGTCTTTAGAGAAGACACATGGGGTATGAGATGGTCTTTGATAGAATCAGCAATGATTCTCTTTTCCTTGACCAAGTTCTTCTTATGCAATACCTTGGCCTCTTCATCCTCTGGGATAGGGATGTCTTCTTTTATATATGAGTCCAACTCATTCTCTTCCAGGATTAACCCAATCCTATACTTCCAAGCTCGGAAGTTATCAGCCCCTTCAAGCTTATCCTCAAGCTTGGTGTGGTGAGACATCTTAAAGAATACTTCAAATGGAAATAGAAGAGATTTAGGTCTTACCACTTGAAATGCTGAAAACTGGATCTGGTCCCGGATTAGGGTTTGTAAAAAAAACCCTAAAAATTCAAAATGTGAATTTCAAATTTCAGAAAGGATAGAAAGATGCGCCTTGATGAGCTGATCAGCCTGGTGCATTCAAAATTTGAGATCAGCAAATTTTTACCCTTCAGATTTTCCTTTTTGTCCTCCCGAGTTCACTAGGGAGAGCCCTGAATTAGGTTTTAAGTTTCTCGGAGATCTACCTAGCCAAAAATCTCGATCCAAAGCTCTAAACTTCGATTTTTGCAAGGAGCTTCCAGTTATGTCTTTAGATTGCAGAAATTCCTATTTTTGTGGAAACCCTAATTTTTAGGGCCAAATTTGAAAATGCTCAAAATTGAATTCTGATTGGACAGATAGATGCACCTTGATGAGTAGAGTCAATCTAATATACTGCTTTTCCAAAATCTATGGAGAGAAACCCAATAAACAAGAAACTCAAGTTTCCGTCACTGCAAAATGTCTTCTTCTCAGGTTAGCTCTGATACCATGTTAAACTTTGAGCATTAATTCACAATACTCTAGGATCTTCACTGAGAGAATAACATATACAGTATATCAATGCATGACAATCACAATAAGCATGACAAGCATCACAAGAATCAAAAGCATAAGAGACAAGAGACACAGAGTTTCCGTGGGGAAAACCCTAAGGTGAAAAACCCCACAACTTCCTCAGAGATAGAGAGAACAATGGCTCAACCAAAGTACAACCAAAATACACTGAGATAGTCTCCTAGTAGCAGATGATCCTCCTCCTCACTAGTGTGCCACTTTTTGAGTGAGAGAGATATAACTTTCTGAATGATCTAAATAGAGATCACCTGATCTCTATTTATACTAACCTGTTTGCCCAGTGACCTTATGGGGCCGACTTGTCTAGCTAGGTGCATCCACATTATAATATATATATTTCAGGGCCGACTCCACACATGGTGGTCTAATAACCCATCGGCAAGTACACACACTTGCGACACTTGTCAATTCACATGACGACACTTCCTTATAGAGGAATAACACATCTCCAATAAGGGTACAATAAATATATATGAAATACATAGATGAAATACATTCTGAAGTTACATATACATCAACATCCCTCAGGCAATTTCAAGTCAATATGAGGACATGGTCAGGTAGAAAAAACACCAACCTATAATATGACCATATGGTGCGGGCATTTTCTTTAACCTGCAAACTATGGCGGGAATTTCCCTAAGGCCACTTGAGCCAATTTTCCAACACTTAGTCATTTTCAGGAATTTCTCCAAAGTTTATCCCGATACCCTATTTTGGCAGACTTATAACTTTCTCCTCAAACATGCTTGAGGAAAAATGAGACCATGGTCAGGTAGACCAATCAACAAGCTACATCCTAAGCATATGGTGCAGTCATTTACTTTAACCCTTGAATAATGGCAGTCATTTTACTGAGGCCACTTAGGTAGTTGTATTCCCTCTGGTGCAAAATAGCCTGAAACCCTGTTTTGGCAGACTTTTAACATTGTCATCAAACATTCTTTTTGAGAAATTAGACCATGGTAGGATAGCCTCTTCAACAAGATATAGCATGATAGTTTCAGATAATTTTTATCATTCACCTATGAGGTACGACGTGCATTTCCCTAAGGCTATTTGGACCAATTTTACAACACTTAGCCATTTTTTAGAATGTCTAAAACTGCTTGAACCCTTGTTTTGGCAGATCGATAACTTTAATGTCATAAAGCACTCTTTTGAAGAAATTAGATCATGGTTAGATAGCCTATTCAACAAGGTATATCCTGATATGATGGTGTGGTTATTTTCTTCAAACCATGAATTATGGAGGGCATTCTCTTAGAGTAGTTTTGACCAATTTTCCAACACTTGGCCATTGTTATTGAGTATGCACTCATTAGTAAGTATGCACCCCATCCTAATGATTGTAAGTATGCACTCATTCTTTCTCTCCAATATGCATAGTATTCTTTATCAAGTACTAGAGCTTCGTGGGATGCAATATCTTCTTGTTGATCCATAGTGGTTTTTATAGTGGTTTTTAATAAGATCTTCCTTCCAGTGGTTTAGACTGTAGTGAAGGATCCTGCTCTGGTACCAATTGTTAGAATATTGGTCAATACTGAGAGGGGGGGTGAATCAGTATTGTTAACTACTTCAAGCAAGGAACAAATCTATGTCACCCTATGAATTTTATTAGCACAAGGACACCTGCTTGCAGGCATTTCCAATTGACCTTTTTAACTACTGATTTGACACTTAGACAAATTGTCAAACCCTAGGTCAACATGATGATATTTTTATTTTCATCCAATTTGAAGTGTGATACATACAATGGGTAGATGAAAACAAGGTGATTCCATCAATAACACTTTCATCCTCTGAAGCTTCTTTCTCTCTCCTCAGCGGGCATTTTTCTGGAGCAGTGCAAATCAAGCTGGGAGGCATTTTTGGCAAATCAATATATTCTCCTACAGAGACTTTTTGGACAAACCAATTGTTGGCGGATATTTCTACCCTATAGTCAGGAAACTAAACTATCAACTTGGTTGGGGTGATAGGTAAGTGCATTAATGTTATTACAGAGGCGTTTACAAAAGAAATAGATTGTAGATTTAGAGAACACACCTTTTTACCGGAGTCTGATCCCAGCCTTGATTCGGTCCCGTGTCCAGTTTCCAAATCTACTTTTCCTTCAGCAAACCTGCAACAAAAATACCTTCCTCAAACATTTTGGGCAACATATAAAGCATGAAATAAACAAAAACTATGTTTAATATTCAGCATTGACCAAAATAAATCCAACTTAAAATGCCATTTCATAACACATTCAGATTGGAACAAGGAAACACTTCAACCTTTATTTGTCAAAATCGGAATGCAGTACAAATATACCTGATAATGAAGCAGGCTCCTGCAACTAGATTCTGGGCTCTGGATCTGCTCTGGTTTGAATGTCTTCTGTAACAACTTCTCCAATGTCCTAAAGTTTCTCCATTAACTCATCCTCTAGCTTTTCTAGCAATCATTTGTAACCTTGCTCCTTTAATCGTCTTGGTATTTATAAGTTCAAAGAAGCAATTCAGGTCGAGATGTAGTTATGGAGGAAGTTGGGGGAGTTAAGAAACTGCCATCAACTAATCCTCCTCGATGAATTAATATATTTTTTAATCATCTTTTAAGATGTACGCAACTCTTCTTCAGTGGAGTAGCGTATAGAGCGCTACCCTAGTATTTAACAACTAGCGCTCAATTGATTTTAAATGTCGGGTGCTACTTTGCTGCACTGGAGTCGCGTATACTTGGATATGGGCGCTACTATTATACAGTGGAGTAGCGTATGGGCGCTAGTATCTTTGAGTATAGTAGTGCTCATATCTCAAGATGATATTTTTTTGTGGTTTTCCAGTATTTTCAGGAAATGGAATGAGTTGTCATCTTATCCAAGGTCAACATGCTCCTCCATCCAAGTTGTCCTTTTGTGTGATCAACAGGTCAGGGTGATCACGGACGGAGAGGTGCAAATTTGACCTATAACAGATGCCCCCTAATGTGTGAGGTTAGAGAGAAACGATGGCCGAAATACATTATAATCCAAAGCCAGAGGAGGAGCATAGAACCGCAGAACAAGTCGCAAGAAACTTGCAACAAAGATCAAGGTCAGCGAGCAATTACATTATTGACATCTTATAGATGTGTAGTGTGATACAACATGATCTCCGATACATAACAAGGAGATGTATATAAAATCATGGCCACTTGAAACACAAGCGTGGATCCATGTCAAACTGAGAGATCATAGCCATAACAACACACTGGATCTATGTCTCATGGAGAGCCGTATATAAGTGAGTCTCAGTCTTGCGCAACTTGGGTGATAACAAAATGAGGTTATGTCATCAAAATCCCAAGGTCTTCATCCCACAAAAACCCTAGGTACAAACCCGAACCATGTGAATAGATGAGCCGACAGCCGAACATGGAGGGCATCGTCTGATTACCGGGCATTGATGTATACCATTAACAAACGCGAGGACTTCCACCGATAATGATGATGGGGTCCAAGGTACCAAGTACGATTCGCCAAATGTGAATAGATGGACTTGGAGTCGAACACTTGGGAATCCTGTCGAAGAAGAGACATTGATGTATTCTCATCATTCAACAGCGAGGAAAATTGCCACTGGTGACTGCAATCTCCAAGGTACTAACCGAAACTCTAAACTTCAATCCCAGAATAATGATTTGATGTCGATGGGAAGGAGTCTGTTGGAAGGGAGGCCTTAAGGAATCCTCCATCATCCAACTCTAGGAACACTCAACTGGTAAGAGCTGATATGGAATAATATGCGACAATACTGACACTAGGAAGGCCGACACATGAGGTCAAGGTAAACTGCAGAATGGCCGACACAGGGTATATCCTTGAACAGGGAGCACGACACAAAGTGACTTAGGCAGTGTCTGACATAATGGGGTAAATAAGTCTGAAATGTAAGAGACATTAACAGACCCTCCATATGGTTGGAAGAATAACCAACCGGGGGATTAAATAACTCGGAGGAAAGGTTCACCCTGAGGCCAAAAAATAAACCCAACCGACAAGATAGACTCAAGTAGGTGCTGTGTTCAAGGATATGACTTGACTGAAACTGCCTTTGACAATGAAGATATGATATGTTTTCCCGTTCCTTATTCTTTTTAGATAAAAGAATACCCTTCTTGTGGATTTAATGAGTCCAAGAAAGAATGAAAACTCAATAGGTCCAACCATGTAAATAGTTTAACGAGCCCATGGGAGGAAGACTCAGAACCTTCTTCATAATTTAAAGAGTTCGAAGAAGAGATAGAAGATTACTCTATATGTACTGATCTCTGGATTTTAGTATCAAGCCGAGATCTGTTCTTGCTCGTCGGTGTTTTCAATTTTAAGGAGTCTGAAAAACTTAAACAATAACTCCATATATCTGCTCGTGGATTTTAGTATCGAGCCCAAGCAGATTAATGCTCGCCGGTGTTTTCCTGTTTATAGAGTCTAAAAAAATTAAACAATCCTCTTTTCACCTATCCGTGGATTTTATATCGAGCCCGGATTGGTCTGTGCTCGGCGGTGTTTTCTTGTTTATAGAGTTGAAAAACTTAAACAGTCCTCTACTTACCCTCTCGTGGATTTCACATCGATCCCGAGTAGGTGAATGCTCGCTTGGTATTTTCATATTTAGAGAGTCTGAAAACCCTAAAGAGAGACTCCAGAAGGTCCTTTTTCGTATAGTTAGTCTCCTCCCCCGAAAAAGTATAAAACAATGAAAGGAGAACTCTTCTAGCGCATACAGGAGTATACCTAGAGTATACCTTTTCCGTAGTTAATCCACTGAGGCCCGGAAAAGGGGTAATTCTATACCTGAGTGGATGAGCCTTCGAATACTTTAACGAGCTCGAAGAGGACAAGTCTGCTCAGCAATCTTGTTTAGGTTTAAATAGTCCAAACAAGAGCTTAAAATGACTTAAAGGTCAGCTTCTGGGATCGTAACTTCATGTCCTGCCAAAAACTACGTTTTCAACAAAATATTAGTCGATGTCGCAAAAATCTTAAATGATATATGAATTTGGAATGTTTAGCTAACTGACAAGATCTATCATTAAGAAATTTGAGCTGAGGAGACGAATCCGACAACAATTGAGTGAAAATTGAACTTGGATCAGTGTTAAACCTTATTTTGTGTTTCAATTAATTAATTAGGGTTTTTGAAAGTGTTTGAAACTATGGAAAATTAAAAATTATGGGTAAAAATTAAAATCCAATTTTATATATAATTTCATTGTTAAAAAATCAATTTTCATTTTGTGTTGTAGGGCAAACATTGAGCACCATTTCACGAATTTCAAATCTCCACTGTGATCGAACGGGGCATCTAATCGCCAAACTGCTTCCACCAAGTAAGTAGAAATCAACCAAACTTGCATTTCAATGGTTTATTTTTAAAATTTTGAGGAAAAAAGGCCCGAAACGCGATGCTCATAAGGTTTTATGCATGGGCGCTACTGTGTATACACAATAGTAGCGTACAAGCCCAATGGGCGCTACTTTGCTCAAACAAAGTAGCGCCTACACGCTACTGTGTAGTATACACAGTAGCGTACATACTTGCAAAGCCATTTTAAAGCGCCGAGACTCAAAATTTTTGGGGTTTTTGTGCAGGATGGTCTTACAATGGAGGGAAAGGGAGCATGAAGACATGGATAGACTAGCCATGCAAGACCCGGCTACCCTCCATGCGCTCCGTAGATGCGGCTTGTTGAAATTTTATCGAACCGTAAACATGCGGGCACTAAACAAGCTGTTTCGGAGATTGATTCAGTATTGGGATATCGATACTAATACCTTCATCATCCGGGGGAAAACTCTTAAGCTTACCGTTGAGGATATATACTTTATTACCGGTCTCTCAAGGAGAGGAGAGGTAATCAATCTAAAAGGGACATCTCGTTTGGGTGTACGATCAGTGCAAGAATATGTAAATACATACTGTGTTGCCGGAGCAGAAAAATCATGAAGCCAAATCCTGATTTCAACTATTGATGGTCTCCCGCTGAAAGTGATAGTGAGCATGATCAACTGGGTATCCGGTAGTGCATCACAACACTTAGCTTCTAGGCATTCAATGCATATCGGTGTACAGTGCTTGCATGGCCATGTTTATGATTGGAGTACTAGCTTGTTGGCAAACATGAAGTATCAATTGACAAGTTGCAAATCCGGCACAATGAAGAATTTTGGGTACAGGAGTATCTTGTGTACTTTCTTCTTCGAGAGGATGCCTGCTATTAGCTTGGGGATGCCTCTACCACAGGTTAACCCCCGTGAGCCCAGACTAGGCCGTTGGGGTGACATTTTTCTCTGCCAGGGTGGTGGGGAGAGTCACTATTGTTACCACACTGATGACTTCTGGGGTGGTGGGAGAGGCAGGTTCCCGCTTTTGAGCAGTTTCCCTATGCTGGATTGGATTTCCGTCACGATCCAGAGCTGGTGCTTCCGCCAAGTGGAGCCTGGGGAGATATTGGTATGTTTACTTTTGAGAATTTATTTAATTTTTTCAAACTTTTCAAGTATTTGATTTTTATGAATGAGTTTAGAGTTCTAATCAAGTGTCAAATGCAGATGTTGGACCTATTCGTCCCGAGGGCCATCCTACCATCAATGTGAGGCCAGCTGATATCACCGCAGCCGAAACTATGTTGGGAACTCTGGAGAGAAAAATGAGTCGGTTGACTCATGAGATTCCTGCATGCCGCATGGACCAGATACCAGTTGACATGCAGGAAGATGTTGTTGGGGTGCCCCCAGCATGGCTTAGATTGCTGCGGAGGGTTGCTAGACTAGTGATATGCTACCGCAATGCGGTAGATGATGAGGAGGTTCCTCCTTCTCCATAGGAGAAGAAAAACATTATATGTATATATTTTTGAGGCTACCATGCCCAGCTTTTGTACTTTTATGACTTGACTTGAGAGACTCATGACTCAAAACTCATATTTTTTGATACGGTACCAGTTATATATACAGTATCGGTTATTTACATGTGTATGCGTTTAAATTTTATGTGTGGAATGTTGTTTACAATGTATGATGCAAATGCCAGTCTAACACATAGTTCGCTAATGAATCAGCTAAATTGTTTAAATTTCTTGGAATGTGTTCATATCTGATAGAATGAAAATGTCTTTCCAATAATCTAACTCGTAGAAACTGACGTAGCAATCCTGGATCTCTGATCCGATAGACACCTGTTAACTGAAATACAATTAGTTGTGAGTCAAGCCTTACCTCCAGGTATGAAATGCCATGACTGAGGGCATCTCGGAGAAGTTCTATAACTGCACCGTATTCAGCCACGTTGTTCGTGGTAGGTCCCAAACAAACCCCCCCCGAAGAGACAAGTTGGTCAGCGGGTGAATAAATGACCCAAGCTGCCGCAGCCAACTGACAGGTGTGGCGACTGGCGCCATCAGCAAATCCTAGGAAATGTGCGGTTGACATCTGGTACACGAAACGAGAAACACACATAAGATCACCTAACGAGCATAACAAAACTAACTATACAAAAATATACAGCTATGTTACAAGAAAAAGTACTTCAACCTAGGTGTAGTACTTCTTCAGGTAGGGTCAATTCCTGGATCTTCCTCAGGAGACCGGGCAAAGGTGTTATGGAAATCACGGAAAAGGTTGGTATACGGGATTATTTCATCGAGATAACATCTCGTTTCAAAGAAAAAATTTCCGTTGACCCCAGTAAAAATGTTCACCAACGAAGTATGTACTCTATTTGCTTCAACAATGGCAACTTGTGAAGGAGTGAGACCAGTATTCTCATCGGGTGGTGAACAAAATTCGCCTCTCTCTAATAAGTGAAGAAAAGGAAACAGGAAAGACACGCGATTTATATGTTCATGAGGATGATCCGGGTCATTCAGGGCTTCTAACATTTCTTCATCAGAAGGTAAAGTAATTCCTGCACTGTTGAGAGAATGAATCGGGGTAGGTGTCTGAGTAGTGGCACAATCCATGTTTGACTCGACAGACACGGGCAGAGTCAATATATCTTCTGTTGTAGTTTGGTAAGAATCTAAGTGAGTAACTTCTACAACAGGTGTGGGTACTGAGGGGTTTGTATTAGTTGGGAGAAACTCGGAGTCGATTGTTGAACTAACCATAGGAGTTTCAGACGATGAGCATCCCTCAGTACCAACAAATAAAGTAGGAGCGGGTAGGTCAAAAGTGCCAATTAGTGATCCAAAAAGTCCTGCTCCTAAACTCTCACTAACTGGAGTGGTTTGATCAATCATAGGAACCGTAGTTTCCAAAGAAGTCTGGTGTTTTCCTTGAGTGAAATAAAGTTGATCGACTGTAACGATCTTGCCTTCAAATGGGAACATGACCACTCGAAAAACTGTCGATGCTATAGCTTGCATGGAATAAGTCCAACTCCTGCCCAATAACATGTTGTAATCGAGCGGAGCGTCCAGAACTTCAATCTCAACAGCAACTGTCTTACCGGCCAAAGTGACATTAAATGATGGCAAAACTCCATGTGGACGGAAAGTTCTGCCATCAAATGCAGTAAGCATTGTGTTGGAAGGGACTAACTCAGGAGAACCTAGAGCTTTCCAACAGGAAATCGACATTACGCAAGTCGACGCTCCCTCATCTACCACAGCTCGTCTGATGGTCATTGGACCATGAACGACCTCAATCTGGAGGGAAACATGATATGGAAACCGGTATTTGACGTCAGTCATGTCAAATCGCGCAGACATGTTGGAGGACTCCATACTCCCAATAGCTGCCAGAAGTGCATTTCGTTGCAATGGACAACTCTGCAAGACTTCTAGAGTAGACATGGCACAAGGGTTTTGGGCTAGATCTTCAACCACATTGTAGTTGGAAGCAGCCCGTGTGTTAGGATTGTGTGATGCCCTCTTCAAGACACCTTTCGGAATCTTGGGCATTGGGTCCACGGGTATGTGAAGTGGAGTGGAGGATTCAACAATCTCCTTATCCTTTCTCTGCGTTTCCGGGGTATAGTTCTTAGCTCTGGTTTGCAAAAGTGCATCTGAGTTGACCATATTTATGAATGTTTGATCAACCGTGGCGTGCGAAGTGCCCCCAGTTTTGGAGGTGCCAGAAGTTGAGCCTTGCCCTTTAGGAAATGGATCTTTCAAGACGGCAGGCTTCTTTTCTCTTAAGAGCTTTTGGGCTTCTTCTAGTAGAGGGCATTGATGAGTAAGGTGATTTTGTTTTCAAAGTTTACAAGGGAACCTAACCTTCTTCTCTTCTTTGTTGCCCTCTTCGGCATTATCTTTTTTGGGCTTTTGTTGGTTCCCCTCTCCTTTCTTGCCCTTCTTTTTGTTGTTGGGCTGCCGAGGGCCCTTTTGATTGTTCTGAACCTGATTAACAGATTCAGAAGTAGAAGGAGAGGTTGTGACGGAAGCAATGTCTGCAGTCGAATGTTTGACAGTTAAGGCTTGGACCTGTTTGGTCAGTGCTTCGAAGGCTGCAGAGTTAACTGAACCTACTATGCCGTCAGCATGTGGTCCAGGTTTGGGTCTACTTAGATCAGTGTTTGATCTCGGTGCGTCCGGTATAATCTCGTACAGTAAACCAGATTGTGCGTATACAAGGTCTAACTGTTGAGTCCTTAAGATGGCTTCTTCTTCATTGGAAAATCCAGATGTCGCTACTTCCTTAGAAATATAAGGAAGGAGTGATTTCAAGTACCACTCAAGCAGGAACTCTGGAGGGATATTGGCCTTTATGAGCCTCTTCTGTCTTCGCCACTCCTGAATGTGGTCAGATAGGTGAGTGGCTTTGTTTTGTCTAAAAGTAGACAAAAGTTCTGTTCTGGCATCATACCGAACAGGAAGCTGGAAATGGTTCAAAAAGACGGTTGCTAGATCCCCAAAACTAGAGAAAGTAGCCGCAGGTAACTCGATGTACCATTTGGCCGCGGGACCAGTTAAGGTCCTTTGAAACAATCTCAATCTGATGGAATCCTCGTTCAACGAATTTGAAGAACACCACAAGTGAAAGGTAGTGACATGGTCACCAGGATCTTCACCAGCTTTGCCTTCGAATTTAGGAATATCCGAAGGTAATTTGGTGGGAACTGATGGCCATGTGGCGTTATGACACACAGGATCATTTGTCAGTTTCGAAAGGTCTGGCAAATTCAAAGTTTCCAGAAAAGGTAGACGAGGCCGGTAAGATGAAGCTTGATAAGGGAAAGCACCCATCGTTTGTCCCATGAATTGTTGGTAGGGGTTTCCCCCAGCCATTTGGTGATAAGGGTTGCCCCCGTCCATGTGTTGATAGGAGTTGCCACCTACCAACTGTTGATAGGGGTTACCCCCAGTTAACTGTTGGTAGGGGTTACCCCCAGGTATTTGTTGGTAGCGGTTTCCCCCTGCCAGTTGTTGTTGTTGTGAGAAAGAATTATTAAAATTTCCCCACCCATACGAGAGCGGATTAGTGCTTTGCTGGTTCGTCCACTGTGGCTGGGTGTTAGCCCCGCCATATTGCTGGTTGAAGATGTTTCCCCCTCTCCCTGAAAATAAGGAAAAAGGAACATTATTTGCAGGCATGCTACCTTGATTCAAGTTAGGTCCTGCGAAGGTGTTGAAACCAGTAGAAGCTGATGTGGACGGTGCAGTCATGGTGCCCATGACTGGTATGTTTGCAGAAACACTTGGTCCTACCACAGGTGTGGAAACCCAAGTACTAGGGATCTGATATAACGGTTGCGAAGTAGAAGGTGTTGCGCAGTTGGCCATACTGCTAGGTCCAACAGTAGACGTGGGAATAGATGCCATTGTTGTAAAACTAGGCATTCCTAGTGTACTAGTGTTGAAACTGAAAGATGGAGTAGGCGCAGATGTGGTTTGTGCCTGACTAGATGTAGCAGTAAAAGAAGGGTTAACTGTGCTGGTATTCATACCTAAAGTGGGAGTTTGGGGACCCCCTGGTTCACCTCCTGTGTTAGACATCAGATGATCGGGAAACAAAAGATCTGCACTGAAAAGGGGTTGCTGGAAACCAACAGGTGACAGAAGCAGAATTCTAATATTAGTTAAGGGAGGATTGAAAGGAGTGCTATACTCCGCGGAAGTAAGATCTTCCACCTCAACAGTACTAAAATGTTGTTGATCTATGGTACCTGGTGGTGGTTCCTCAGGAACCTCAATTTCAAGGTTTTCTGTTATAAGTATTTCTTCAAGCAATTCTATTTCAGAGGTAATTTCTGAAGAAATATCGGGGTTTACCCGCTGTCTTCTAGCTGGTTGTATAGGTTCTGTTCTAACAGGTGGAAGGTTCTGAATCCTTCTCGATCTACGGAGTTGTTGATTCTCCGTGATTAAAAATATAAAATAACAGCCTAGAACCTAGTGGCCACTATGACTAGGGGGCAAACAGCACACCAACTAAAAAAAATTCCTAAGTATACAAACCAGTCAAACAAAGGTGCCTTCCGGAGAAGAGTTTGGGATGATTAGGGCCCAGAACAGATCAACGAAGGAAGAAAGACAGTTACCCGGGGTCCACAATACAATGACTAAGGGTGCAAGCGCTGGAATCACCCAACCGCCCTCCCAAAGACCTGCACGGGGTTTCCTCCCACGTCTGTCTTAGGTACAGCAGATATACCCTCTGCTGTCACCTGTGTAAGATCCTAGAAGTCTGATACTATGGATACCACAACACCGAAAATTCCTGGGGGAACAGTCACCGGTCGAATCAGAAAATGTGGGCAGGGTAGCTAAGCCCGAAACTCGAAAGATTCCCCAATACGCAATCCGATCCTGGCATATGCTCGAACAGCAAGTAGGAGGAGTATTCCCACAAACTGATCTCGCAATGACCTACTGCATATGCTCCCAGGAAAATTTTGAGTGAGGTGGGTTTTCCTATGATAGTCTCACTACGATTGTTGTGCAATGTGTGATCTTGGGTGGTTTAAGGTGATTTAAACCCAAGACCCTAACCAAAACTAGTTGGTGTAGTGTACCCTAAAAAGAAAAGATTTCTAGTTCATTTTATTAACAAATTTTAGGGGCTTTTATTACGCAAAAAGGATAGTGAGTGTGTGAGCGTGGTTATAACAAGAAAACAAAAATGCAAATATACTCAAATCTTCTTACAACAAAACTTTTTTTATTTTTTCATCTACTTTTGTTTTTGAAACTGAAAATCTAAGCAAACTTTCTTAAAGATTTTTTGTTTTCTTTTTTAAATTATACAAAATATACTAAGCTATTTTGTAATGACAAAGACAAGTTCTAATTTAACTTAAAGTACCAATTTTTTTTTTTTCTTTTTCAAAAACCGAAAAAGAACTATGCAAAGATGGAAAGCCAAATAAAACTTTAAATGCGGAGTGTGTAAGTATGGCTAAACGTTCTTAGGCCTACAGCTGTCGAAACCCTAGCTCGAGAAAGACTTGATCTACAGGTTTTTTACTAAGAAAAAGCCTATAACCTTGGACACCAAGTGGGAGAAAACAAAGGAGAGAACACCCAAGTACTGACCTAAAGTGTTTAACCCTAGCAAGACCACAAAGCCAAGTACAAGTAGACAAGCAGGCTGCCCTACTAACACGAAGAAACTGAGAGGTGAAACTAGCCTACAGCTGTTTAAAAAGCACTTGTGACCAGCAGAAGACAAGTAGTCCTGGAAGAAATGAAACTTGACCAAAAAGAAGACACCCTATAAGCTCTACCAAATACCAAACCCTAAACAAAGGACGGGGGTAGTAGAGAGCAGACAACTTCACCACAAACAACAGACACAGGAGTGTATAGGTTTGTAAACGGGCAAAAAGCAGTCAGGGTCTGAAAAAAGTGAAAGTGTTCGTCACCAAACACCACCAAGTCTTCCAAAAAGTCAATAAAAGGTCTCAAAAAATTCCAAAGGTCGACAAATGGTTTAAAAGATGGAAAAAATTTTAAGGAGAGGTTCTATGACTTGAACAACAATTAAAAACCTTATGCAATCATCAAAGGGATCCTACAGCATAGTCAGCAAAACACCACGGGGCTAAAAAAAAACAAGCAAATAAAAAAAAATGACTGCTTCAAGAAATGTACGCTACTGTGTAGTAGAGCAACTCGCGCCCATGCCAAAACGGGCGCTACTGTATATACAGAACAGTAGCGTATGGGCGCTACTGTACATATATCAGAGTAGCGCTCATATTTCAAAGGCTTGGAAACTGACTTTGGAAGGTATAAAAACTGATGAAAGCAGGCAAGACAAAGACAAGGGATACCTAAAAAGGTTCTTAACACATCGAAGAAATCAAAATAAACTGAGAAGACACCCAAAAACAAGGTTTCCTAAAGCCAAAAACTCTATATCCCCAGTATGGTCGCCAGTCTGTTGGCGGATATTTCTACCCTATAGTCAGGAAACTAAACTATCAACTTGGTTGGGTGGACAGGTAAGTGCATTAATGTTATTACAGAGGCGTTTACAAAAGAAATAGATTGTAGATTTAGAGAACACACCTTTTTACCGGAGTCTGATCCCAGCCTTGATTCGGTCCCGTGTCCAGTTTCCAAATCTACTTTTCCTTCAGCAAACGTGCAACAACAATACCTTCCTCAAACATTTTGGGCAACATATAAAGCATGAAATAAACAAAAACTATGTTTAATATTCAGCATTGACCAAAATAAATCCAACTTAAAATGCCATTTTATAACACATTCAGATTGGAACAAGGAAACACTTCAACCTTTATTTGTCAAAATTGGAATGCAGTACAAATATACCTGATAATGAAGCAGGCTCCTGCAACTAGATTCTGGGCTCTGGCTCTGCTCTGGTTTGAATGTCTTCTGTAACAACTTCTCCAATGTCCTAAAGTTTCTCCATTAACTCATCCTCTAGCTTTTCTAGCAATCATTTGTAACCTTGCTCCTTTAATCTTCTTGGTATTTATAAGTTCAAAGAAGCAAATCAGGTCGAGATGTAGTTATGGAGGAAGTTGGGGGAGTTAAGAAACTGCCATCAACTAATCCTCCTCGATGAATTAATATATTTTTTAATCATCTTTTAAGATGTACGCGACTCTTCTTCAGTGGAGTAGCGTATAGAGCGCTACCCTAGTATTTAACAACTAGCGCTCAATTGATTTTAAATGTCGGGCACTACTTTGCTGCACTGGAGTCGCGTATACTTGGATATGGGCGCTACTATTATACAGTGAAGTAGCGTATGGGAGCTAGTATCTTTGAGTATAGTAGCGCTCATATCTCAAGATGATATTTTTTTGTGGTTTTCCAGTATTTTCAGGAAATGGAATGAGTTGTCATCTTATCCAAGGTCAACATGCTCCTCCATCCAAGTTGTCCTTTTGTGTGATCAACAGGTCAGGGTGATCACGGACGGAGAGGTGCAAATTTGACCTATAACACCAATGATATGGTTGGATGCACCAATAAAAAATCTAGAGACCCATACCCTTAGAATAATTTAATCGAATAAATACTGGAAATGGTGGGCATTTTACTGAGGTCACTTAGGCATTTTTACCAGTATTTTTATACTACAATTTGTGCAATTTCTAAGGTGGATTTTTTATTTCATCGAAATCCTAAACCAATGCAACTAGATGATGTAGTATACCTCACTAAGAACACCCAAGCTGATTTTACTCTCATACTCATCTTCATTTTCCCTAGGCGGGCATTTTACTGAACTTGGTGCAAAACTACTTAGAACCCTGTTTTGGGAAGACCTATAAATTTTTCCTCAAACACTCTCAAGACAAAATGAGACCATGGTGAGGTAGAAAAATAAACAATATGCAGCCTAAACATATGGTGCATGCATTTAATTTAACCTATGAATTATGGCGTGTATTTTCTTGAGGCCACTCAGGCAGTTTTACTACCTCTGGTGCAAAACATCCTGAAACCCTATTTTGGCAGGCCTTTAACTTTGCCATCAAACACCCTCTTTGAGAGCTGAGGCCATGGTAATATATCGCCTTCAACCAGATACATGATGATAGTTCCATATAATTTTTACCATTCACCTATGAGGTATGGCATGTATTTCCCCAAGGCTATTTGGACCAATTTTCCAACACTTAGCCATTTTTCAGAATGTCTAAAACTGCTTGAACCCTTGTTTTGGAAGATCTATAAATTTGTCATAAAACACTCTTTTGAAGAAATGAGACCATGGTTAGATAGCCTATTCAACAAGGTATAGTTAGATAGCCTATTCAACAAGGTATAGTTACATAACATATTCAACAAGGTATATCCTGGTATGATGGTGCGGGCATTTTCTTCAAACCATGAATTACAGCGGACATTCTCTTAGAGCAGTTTTGACCAATTTTTCAACACTTAGCCATTTTTCAAATGTATAAAACTGCTTGAATCCTTGTTTTGGCAGATCTATAACTTTAATGTCATAAAGCACTCTTTTGAAGAAATTAGACCATGGTTAGATAGCCTATTCAACAAGGTATATCCTGATATGATGGTGCAGACATTTTCTTCTAACCATGAATTATGGCAGGCATTCTCTTAGAGCAGTTTTGACCAATTTTTCAAGACTTAGCCATTTTTCAAAATGTCTAAAACTGCTTGAACCCTTGTTTTGGCAGATCTATAACTTTAATGTCATAAAGCACTCTTTTGAAGAAATTAGACCATGGTTACATAGACTATTCAACAAGGTATATCCTGATATGATGGTGCGGGCATTTTTCTCAAACAATGAATTATGGCGGGCATTCTCTTCGAGCAATTTTGACTAATTTTTCCATACTTAGTCAATTTCCAAAGTTCCACAAACTTGCCATACTTTTCAAGGATGATGTAAGATTTCAACACTAACTTGATGATAGCACCAGAACTTAGCCTCCGCGGGCTTAATCTCAGCCCCTGCGAGCTTAACTTTACCCTTTGTGGGCATCCCTAAACCCCTGCGGGCTTTACCTCAGCCCCTGCGGGCATCCTTAATCTCCTATGGGCTTAACTTCACTCCCTACGGGCATCCCTAAGCCTCTGTGGGATTAACCTCAGCCCTTGCGGGCATATATAAACCCTTGCGGGGCTTTTAGCCCTCATGGGAATTTCTTTAGCCCCTGCAGGCATAATGGAGCTTTCAACCCTTAAGCATTTTTATAAATAAACAACTTTTTCTCTGCTTTTGGGAGACCAATAGCTCGTACGTGAGAGCAAAAAGGAGGGAAATGATACCACAGCTGGATGTCCGGATCACCAAGGATAGCCTCTATGAACCCTAACATCCAATCTCTCCCATCAGTCACTTCAAAGGTCGACCAGGGTAAGGTCTTGCACATGGTCTCAGTCAGGGTAAGGTCTTGGTCTGGAATATCGCATAAGGTCTCTGGCTCGTAATGTCATACAACCCTCTTTGAAGTACTTTGATATTTAATTTCGACGCTTGTGGCCGATATTTCTTAGGATCCGTGTTCAGGGTTTTTGGTTCATTTTCGCTCCTTTAAATTGGATCTTCCCATGTTCCTTGGTTTTTGCCGAAAATGCTATCTAAAATAGCTCTATCTCAATCGGTTTTTCCCTCCACTGGCCCTCCTCATTGTTTGGTTGTTGAAGTTTCAGAAAAGGGCATGCACTGGATTCCGACCAGTGCTTTGCTTAGTGGCGGTGATCTCCCATACCAGAAGCTTTGTTACAACAATTTTTCAGAGCTAGATCTGTGTTATATAATGGCGGAAGGTAGAAGTTGCGGCCCTGTTGGAAGGACTAGCACCATTGATGCACTCACCCGAAGAATGGAGAAGTTATAAAAGGACATAGAAGAGCTTCGGCAGAAGCTGGAGGGGAAATATGACAAAGAGGACCTAGATTCCTTGAAGAAGTCAATTGAGGATACCATGGAGCGGAAGTTCACAAATAACAATGTCGAACTGATCGTACAGATGCGAAGGCTCCTTGAGGAACAATGTGAAACCATTCAACGTCTCCACCGCAAGGGGAGCCCAATGACTTCTATAGGTTCTGGACAATCCCCTCCATCTGATAGTCCGCCTTCCTTAGGGGGAAAAGCAATGGAGACTGGTTGAGGGAACCACACGGCCCACCTGTTGATGTATTTGTAACTTCAGAAGATATTCACTTGTATATTATATGTATTACATTTGTACTTTATTGTATCCCCAACAAAGATGTATTATTCCTCTGGTTGGAAGTGTCGTCATTTGTATTTTCAAGTGTCACAAGTTACATTGTAAGTGTCGTAACTTATATTTGATGGGTTATTATACCACCTTGGTGGGGTCGGCCCTGTCTGATTCATTTGGATGGGTTATTATGATTCCTTAGGAAGTCGACCCAGTTAGGGTTAAAGGCAGGTTAATTTGTTGTATAAATAGAGAGTGTGTCTCTCGCATTTTACTCATTCACTCACTCATCCAACTTGCATAGTTGAGAGAGAGGAGTGCGCACAAGTAGAGGAGGAGTAGCTGCTAGAGACATCTATCTTCTGGGGTTCGATCTTTGTGATCTTTGTATTGGTGCTCATTCTATCTCTGAGGAAGTTGCGAGGTTTTTCACCTTATTGGTTTTCCCTGGTGAAATGCTTTGTGTCCATTGTCTCTTGTGATTGTTATGTTGTGATTGTTATTCTCTTAGTGATCCTAGAAAATATTGAATGAAATTATCGAAAAATTAAAATGGTATCAGAGCGGGACTAAGAAGAAGACATTGTGCAGCTGCGGAAGCTAGGGCTTCTTAATTTTTGGGTTTCTCTCCACAATTCATGAAAGGCAGGAGGCTAGACTGACTCTCCTAGCAAGGGCGCATCTTTCTGTTGAGACAGAATTCAATTTTGAGCATTTCAGTTTTTGGCCTGTCACTATTGCGAGAAATTAGGGTTTCGGAGAAAGTTGGAATTTTTGTAATATGAGACCACGACTGGATGCTCTTCAAAAAAATCGAAGTTTAGAGGCAAAGATCGAACTTTTTGGTTGGGCAGAATGCTGGGCTCTATCAAACCCTAGTTCAGGATTTTGACCAGAAAACCAGAAACTGTAGATATGAAAGTTTCAAAGTCAATTTTGAAGGGTCAAATTTTGAAGATGTCAAAATTGAAGTATACCAGCTTGATCAGCTCAACAAGGTGCATCTTTCCATCCAATCAGAAGTTTGAATTTTTAGGGTTCTTTGACAAACCCTAATCCTGCTCCAAATCTAGTTTCAGCAAATCAAGGGTAAGACCTAAATATTTTATTTCCATTTGGGTTTCTCATTAAGATGTCTCACCACACCAAGCTTGAGGATAAGCTTGAAGGAGCTGATAAATTCCGAGCATGGAAGTATAGGATTGGATTAATCCTAGAAGAGAATGAATTGGACACCTACATAAGTGAAGAGGTTCCAGTTCTAGAGGGAGATGAGGCTAAGGCCTTACATAAGAAGAACTTGGTCAAGGCCAAGAGAATCATTGTTGATTCTATAAAAGACCATCTTATACCCCATGTGTCTTCCCTAAAGACACCTAAGGATATGTTTGACTCCTTGACTAAGTTGTTTGAAGGAAAGAATATAAATCGGAAGATGACACTACATAACCAATTGAAAGGGGTAAAGATACAGAATGGAGAGACCATCCAATCCTACTTTACTAAGGTCTCTCAAATCAAAGAACAACTTGAAGTTGTGCATGAAGTAGTGGAGAATGGAGAAATTGTGATGACCACATTTAATGGCCTACCTAGGTCATGGGACTCCTTCATCCAAGGTATCTGTGCAAGAAAGAAATTGATCTCTTTCAGTAGACTATGGGAGGAATGTTCACAAGAAGAAGCTAGACTTGTGGCTCGAGAAGAAAAGATGGGAAGTGAAGACCAAACTTTCACAGCACACACCAAGAAAGGTAAGTTCAAGAGGGAGCAACCTCATCACAAGAAATCTTCTCACCATCATCAAAAGAAGAAAGATCTCTCTCACACTAGATGCTACACATGTGATGAGAAGGGACACTATTCCTCAGAATGTCCCGGGAATAGAAAGGGATTCAACAACAACAACAACAAGTACAACAAGAAGAGATTTCATTCTCATGCAGTTGAGGATGATGAACCTCCCAGGAAGAAGACTAAGGTAGAAAGTGAAGACTCTTCAAGTGACGAAGAGTATGTTCTAATCTATGCTCTCACAGGTACTGTTACATATGGGTGTAATGATTGGCTTATTGATAATGGGGATTCCAAACATATGACGGGATTTAAAGAATCTCTTATGGACCTATCTGAACATGAGTCACCTCATAAGGTGAAACTTGGGGATGACTATCAATACCCTATAAAAGGAAGTGGGGAAGCCTCCTAAAAGTTAGACTCTGGGAAGTCTTTAAAGATGAAATATGTTCTATATGTACCTGAACTCAAGAAGAATCTTCTCTCCATATAATCTTTGGATTCAAAGGGGATTAGAGTTGCATTTGTGGATGGCCAAGTACTTATGTGGCCAAAAGGTAAGACCATAGATGATGCAGTAGTGATTGGAGAGCAAGAGGTAGGATTGTACAAATTGAAGGGACAAACTGAACATGCCATGGTACATGAATCCATGGAGCCAACTGAACTTTGGCATAGAAGGCTTGCACATGTGCACTATAGAGCACTACCAATTGCAAGCAAAGCAGTAGAAGGTTGTCACATACCCCAATTTTATTAAAATAATGTAATTATTTTATTAATATTTCTGAGACATTATGTTAAATTTAATGCTAAGTAGGAATAGATGACTCAGCAGAGTCTCCAGAAATGGAATGTAAATTCTGAATAATTTTTATTTAATAAATAAATTATGGAGACAACAGCATGGGAGAGCTGTTAAAAGAGGTTACTGGTCTAACTGGTGGATGGAATTAGGTGGAAGGACAAAAGACAAGTGGCAGCATCCTCAAACACTTCCTGAGTTGCAGGTGGCAACTTCCCTATATTTTGGGGTCATGATTCCCCAAGAAAGTGGAATCTGAGCAGGTGGCTCATTAATGACAGTTAACCCAACTAAGACCTAGGCAATCTTTTAAATACTACTCAATGAACTGAGCTGGGGGTTCAGCATTTGTTCTAGAGGGAGAATACATTCAGGTGAATGCTATTCAGGAGTCCCATTGAGATAGTGGGAAAACAGTAAGGAAGTGTTTTGAGTCAGGAAGTTGCAGTAACTTGGTTCCAGTATAGCTGTTTTGGCTGAGGGAATTGTTGGCTGTACCTAGTTCCATCCAGTTAGACCAGAGCAAGCTCGGGGGTCCTGAGAAGTGCTGTCTGGGCACTCTCCAGGAATTGGTAGGGAGGAACAGCCTCCCATTGCTGTTATTGTCTACCAGAGATACAGGTTCTGCCACTCTTCCTGTTGTTTATCTAATAAATTTAAATGTAGAATGGACTATCTCAACTGCGTTTTGAACTGTATTTATTTTCAGTAAAATAGTATTTTTGTATTGTCTTATGGTAGAATTTGCAGAACTCATATGTCTTAGAATTTTTCCCATTATCACTTAAATAGAGTAATTATTTTATACAGAATATGTTGTTACTATTACAGTAATCAGATATCATGGTAATTATCTCTAGAATTTCTATTAATAGTTAAATAATAGACAGAATATTAAACAGTAGTCATTCCAGAAATATACTCATTAAAAACAGTCATAAGAACAGACACATAGACAAATCTTAGAATTACTGTGAAATATTTCCCAATAGAGAATGTACAGGAATAGTTTCTATTTGAGCAATATACTTGTATATATATATATATATATATGTTTTATATTTCTGTCAACTATAGATACATGTTAGTCTCTGCAACGAGCTAAAGGAGAACAAAACTTATATCATCTTATTTATCTATACTCTGAACATCCTTGACTGTTATCGATTAACCAAAAGATGTGGCTGCAACAATGTTTCATTGTTTAAAAACTTACCATACAATCTCATTCCATAACATAGTGGTCAAATACAAACACATAAACTGTAGATGGTTATTTTCTTTTAAAAACTAATACTATAATTTAATAGCCATGTTGACACAACAGAGTTAACAGAGTTATTATAAAACAAGACAAATATCTTGACTGGCTCGAAGCCAAGTCTTGTACTTAGAGACTTTATTGTTTCACTATCCAAATCATAAGCATAGAATCACTGTTCATTATCGAGCTTGTATTACATGAAATACACAGCTCTGTCGTAGGTTGTCTTATCTATAGTCACACATTTTAAACGTAGGGAAGCCATCAACGAGCGTAGCCATTGTTGGCTGTTACAACCCTCATAGTTATTTATTGTATGAAGACTTATCTTATTATCAGTATTCCCTTTGGGAGTGGATAGCAAACTTATCACGGCTGTAGCCAGACCTTATTAAATCGACAGAGTGAAAACAAGAGAAAAGAAATGCCTCATATGACAGACCGAACCTACAGGAGGTTTTATACATAGTTTATGTATATAATTTATCTACGGTTATATTCAATATTTATACAAGAACCAAAACAAAATTTCACAACTCGTTTCCAGTCACCACCGAACCCAAACATTTCCATATATATGTTTTGAACCAGGAACGGAATTCCAACTTGTCAGGGTTAACCCTATATTATTTAACCATTACAGTAATGGTATTAATATCAACATTCTTTTATTAAACATTCAAAATCCAAGAAAACGCAGAGAAGATAGATACATGGACTCACCTACAGCGGAGTTATCAGAATTGTAAGTATCTGAGAACGCAAACAGTCCTTATATATTTTAAACACTCTATTCATTTATCAAAACACAGAATGATACACGGCCATATGACAGGCCTAACATCACAGTAACTATTGATTTATACAGCGTGGGTAAAACCCTACGCATAGCAAATACAATGACAATAATAAAAACCCTGGCCTCATACAGTCTGAGCCGTGGATGGTTCTCCATAGACATGCCAGGTATCAAACTCTTTCTATTATAAACAATCAATTTATACAGGTGACTGTATCCATGTCACAAGAACCATAACAACCCGTTACACAGGAGGTCCCTCCAAGACTTAACCCTAACACAACAAAACCAACAAAGGGAGAGACAGCCGTGGATAACCAGGCTTACCCGGAGGAGCCAGCGCTGGAGATGAAGCCCTGTGCACATTCAGAATAGCGTGACCTGCACATCATTGAATGCCGAGAGTTGTAAATCATATTATTGAATGCCGAGAGTTGTAATACTATTGTAAATATAAACAATCTGTTGCAAAACCAAAACTGTGAAACTATTATCTTACCTGAGCCATGGAGGAATGCGAGCCGTGGACAACCTGGTAGCCACCAGTGGAAACAAGTAGCAAAACCCCATTACATTCGTCAGTTGGAGGAGTAAGGGAAACTTTCATAACCTTTCTATTGACAGCCGCGACAGGCAGCATTTCAGATACAACCCTTAAGCCGTGAATGGACCAGTCGAGAAGCACACTCCCAAACCCAAATGCACGACCACCTCATAGATAAAAACAACCGCGAAACCCTGCCTCATACTCACACCAGCGACAGTGGAAAGTTGTAAGTAGTAGGTGACTAAAAATGGTGATGACAACGAGACCGGGACACAAATGAAACTGTAGCAGACGCCATTTCAGAGCTCAAGACTTCTATACTATCAGAAGAATGAAAATAACGTAACCAGAACCTAAGCAAATAGCCTGTTACAATGCCAAACTAACGAGTTCAGACATGGAGGGTTTCTCCCTTACAACCCGAGCCCGAAGGCAAAGACAATGACCAGGTAGGGTTTCGATATTGGCTTATGTATCACCAAATGCATGGAGGAGAGCCAACCACGTAGCTATGTAATTTATCAACGTAACATGGGTCGAGTTCCTATAGTATGTTGCAGTTCGATTGATTGATCACCGATTCCAAATCATTGCATGAATATATACCTTGTTCAACGTATAGAGAAGCACTATGATTGATAATCATTGTATTATAGATATATTAAAAACCAAGCCATCGATAATGTAAAGAGCCATTATGTTTTGACCTACAATCATTTAAAACAATGATGTAGTCAACTTTCAAAGGAAAACTCCATATCACTTAATACATGGAAATGTTACAATAACTATATGTTGGGATACACATTGGTTATTATGTCCTATCATCATATTTCTCTCGATACTATTGTTAAATAATCAACAATGAAAATAACAATATTCATTATCATGATGTCTAAATATAAATTCATCTACAGGTCCATACCATGAACATAGATTAAAACCAAGACAGAGTTAGATGATACAAGTTAAACAATAATACTAAGTGGACGTTGGGACCTTGAAGCATAGATGAATAGAATGGAGCATCGCTAGAGGCGTCACAACTCAAACTCATGCTAATAACACGTGAACACAGCAGTAATCACCGGTAATAGTTGACAATGTATCACCTAACACAAACGTCACTATAAGCAGACAATAAACATGATACAAACAATTTGTTACAGTGATAGTTTCAGTATTAAACTAGAGTCATGATCATATCGCAATGGATATGACGGAAACTTTGTAATTTATCGCAAACCTGACGATACTATCCAAGATAAGAGATATCATGTTGAGGCAGACTATCAATTTTATTTCAAGCATAACTTTCATGAAAAGAACCTTACTGTATTACACGACAACCAGCATAGTAAACAAATCTTCTTTAAGTTTTTACAGTGCAGGGAAAGGAGCTTGATACTTACAAAGATTAATTAACAGTGACCCATACTTCCCCGGTGTACCTGCGAACAAAAGACAACTTATGCATTAGCTCGTAAGCTAAGTAAGCCAGTCAACTATGGCTAGCTCTCCCTTTGCAGTTTGGAACGAAAACAGTCAACATTTAAAATCACAAAAATTACATTTGTATTAAACAGAACCTTGTTAACAAGATTATGATTAGTTACTGAAATTAAACAGGACCAGGAACGCATTTAGTTAGCATTTATTGTTATAATAAAAATTTTAAATTTTTCAGAAATTTCGGGTTCTGACATGTGGTATCAGAGCATGGTTCAGACACTAGGCTTGGATGTGACTCCACTAACTTCCGCAAAAACAGTGACCATGAAAGAATTTTTTTTTTATAAAGTACTAACATATATTTCGGTTGCATGAACAGAACAGAAAATTTCCTTTTTTCTGAATTTTCAGACAGGTATGGAACAACTGGGAGAATATACCGAGGAGGAATCTCCAAATGCAGTGACAAGACAGATGTCAAGAGAACCTGAGACAGAAGAAGTAATGGCTCGCACCACTGAGCTGATGCAGACCATAAGAGGATTAAAGACAGAGATGGAAACAGTCAAGAAGGATAATGAAAGAATTTTAAAGACTCAGGAGCAGTTAAATCAGCTATTGATAGAAAAATTTCAGACAGAAGGAAGGAGCAAACGAGCTGACTCAGAAGAAGTTAGTCATCAAAGAGGGTCAAAAAGGACAAAACCGGCTAAGTCTGACAGCAGTTCATCATCTGAAGAAAGAAAGGGACAACCCAGTTATCACACAAGTAGTGACAGCAGTGAAACTGAGCTGCACAACCGAAGGAAAAAGTACAGGCCTTATGAAGAGATTTCCGGGGAGTTTAAGAAGATAAAGCCCCCAACTTTCAATGGAGAATCTGAAACTGGAGAAGAGGCAGAATCCTGGTTATCCGGGATGAGAAAATATTTTCAGATCTATAACTACTCAAATCAGCTGAAGGCACGAATGGCCATCTACAATCTTTCAGGAAAGGCGGACATATGGTGGCAAGACCTGAAAAGGGTCAAGGGGATTAAAGAGAGAGAAGTTAATTGGAGTACTTTTAAGAGGTACTTCAAGAAGAAATTCCTGTCCGAACAGTATTATGAAGAGAGGGCCAAGGAATTTTATGAACTAAAGCTCGGATCTATGACGATGAAGGACTTAAACAGTAAATTCTTAAGTCTGTTGCGGTATGTACCGTATTTTGTCGAAGAGAAACCAAAAATACAACGGTTTCTTAGTTGTCTGCCCTATCATATCAAGGACAGAATTGAATATGACAACCCCAAAACACTGGAAGAAGCTATGCGCAAGGCCAATTTCTGTTATGAACAGAATAAAAAGAAAGAGGGTATAGCCAGCTGGAAAGCCAAAAAGAACAGCAATCAGATGGAGTACAAGAAAAAAGAGTTTGTCTCTCATAAAAGTTTCAAGAATGGCAAAAACGGAAACCACTTCAATGGTAAAAGCTTCCAGGGAAACAAAAACGGAGCTGTCAGCCATTCAAACAATTACAAAAACAGCAAGGAGATTCCTAATAATCATGGAAACTACACCAAAAATTTTGAGCGAAAGGAACCTGTCAAGTGCTGGGAGTGTAATGGGCCACATTATGCTTCAGTCTGCCCAAACAGAAAGAAACAAATCAGCAACATTCATACTGTTCAAGATGAAATGACAGTTGGGGATTTTGCAGGAACTATGCCCCGAATCAATGCAGCGTTGGAAAACTGCCAGGCTGACTACCAAACTTCCATGGTGGAAGTAGGAGGTATGATTAACAAAACCCCTGTTACTATTTTAATAGATCCAGGTGCTAGTCTTAGTTACATTTCACCTCAGTTGGTAGAAAAATGTAATTTGACTGTCGAAAGATTTGATAATTCTTGGTCTGTACAATTAGCTACTGGGGCAAAGAGGAAAGTAAACTGTTATGTAAAAGAATGCATCTTAAACATGAACGATTTTAGAACTACAGTTAAACTGAACATCTTACCACTTGGCTCTTATGACATACTTATCGGAATGGACTGGTTGGAACAACATAGGGTCGTTTTAAACTGTTTTGACAAAACTTTTAGGTGTGTAAATAGTAGTAGACAGCCTGTAACTGTCAGGGGTATCCCTAGGAAAACAGTAGTTAGGCAGATTTCTTCCTTACAACTTAAAAGGGAAGTCAGGAAAGGGTGCAAGACCTATGCTGTAACTATTACAGATGAGACAGATAAGTCCGGAAGCAACCAGAAAACAGTAGAGAACATCCCTGTAGTCAATGAATTTATTGACGTTTTTCCTGAGGAAATCCCAGAATTGCCTCCCAAGAGAGAGCTAGACTTTACAATCGAACTGGTACCAGGTGCTGTTCCCAGTTCAAAAGCCTCGTATCGTATGAATATCTTGGAGCTTAACGAGTTGAAAACTCAGTTAAAGGAGTTAATAGACAAGAACTATATTCGACCCAGTGTATCCCCTTGGGGAGCACCAGTGATTTTCGTTAAAAAGAAGGACGGAACTATGCGACTTTGCATAGATTATCGTCAACTAAACAAGATGACAATCAAAAACAGGTATCCGTTACCTTGTATTGATGATCTGTTTGATCAGCTACGTGGAGCTACGGTATTCTCCAAGATCGATCTGAGATCGGGTTATCATCAGGTAAGAATTAAAGAAGAAGACATTTTCAAAACAGCCTTTAGAACAAGGTACGGACATTACGAATTTGTCGTAATGCCATTTGGGCTTACTAATGCCCCAGCTGTTTTTATGTGCTTAATGAACAACATAATGCATAAGTACTTAGATAAATTCGTGGTTGTATTCATTGACGACATTTTAGTCTATTCTAAGAGTAAGGAGGAACATAAAGAACACTTACGTATAGTCTTACAAGAACTGAGAGAACAACAGCTCTTTGCGAAATTCAGTAAGTGTGACTTCTTCAAAGACGAAATCCAGTACTTAGGACATGTAGTCACTAAGGAAGGGATTTCAGTGGATCCCGAAAAGATTCGGGCAATTGAAGAATGGCCAGTACCTAAAGATGTGACGGATGTTAGATCTTTCATGGGGATTACCGGTTACTACCGGAGGTTTATTGAAGGCTTTTCAAAAATAGCCAACCCAATTACTTCTTTGCAAAAGAAAGGCAAGAATTTTGATTGGAATGCGAAGTGTGAAGAAAGTTTCAAGAAACTTAAGACCTTATTGACAACTGCACCTATTCTTAGAATAGCGGACCCAAATAAAGATTTCGTAGTTTGCACCGACGCTTGTAATGATGGTTTAGGCGGAGTGCTGACTCAAGAAGGACATGTCATTGCTTACGAATCTAGGAAGTTGAAAATCCATGAAAAGAATTATGCCACTTATGACCTAGAATTAGCTGCTGTAATTCATGCTTTAAAGATGTGGCGACACCACTTAATAGGCAGAAAATTCACCTTACTAACAGATAATAAAGGTCTGAAATACCTTTTAGATCAGCCAAATTTAAATGCAAGACAAGCCAGGTGGCTGGCATTCCTAAGTGAATACGATTTTGAAATCCAACACATAAAAGGGAAGGAAAATAAGGTGGCTGATGCCTTGAGCAGAAATGCAAAGCTAAATTTTATATCAGCTAGCAGCACTTATACCTCTGACTTAAATGAACAGCTGGCTGAAGGGATAAAATTAGACGAAAATTATCAGCATTTACAAACTACAGCCAAAGAACAACCCACAGAAAGTTTGATAAAAGGGTATAGTTTAAACGAAAACGGATTTTTATTATTTAAAGACAGGCTGTATATTCCTAATGCACCTAAAGTTAAGCTGTTAATTTTAGACGAAATTCATAAAACCCCTTACTCCGGGCATCCAGGCTATCAAAAGACAGTCACCATGTTGAGAAAAGAATATTTTTGGCCTAACATGAAATCTGAAACAGCTGAGTATTTAGCTAGGTGTTTGGACTGCCAACAAATAAAAACAGAACACCAACATCCAGCTGGATTGCTGCAACCTTTACCTATTCCTAGCTGGAAATGGGAAATAATCAGCCTGGATTTCATTACGGGTTTACCCAAAAATCAACATCAGAATGATTCAATTATGGTAGTGGTAGACAAATTAAGTAAATCAGCACACTTTATTCCTGTTAAAACCACATACAAGGCTGCAAACATAGCAGATATCTTTTTAAAACAGATTTTTTGGTTACACGGTATTCCAAAAGTTATTATATCAGACAGGGATCCTAAATTCACAGGAAATTTTTGGAGGTCCTTGTTCAAAGGATTAAACACCACTTTGAATTTCAGCACCTCTTTCCATCCTCAGACGGACGGACAAACTGAAAGAGTTAATCAGGTATTAGAAGGTCTGTTAAGGATGTATGTTAAAGATCAACCAGGTAAGTGGGAGGATTATTTACACTTAGCCAAATTTGCATACAATAACAGCTATCAATCATCAGCTAAGTTTAGTCCTTTTGAGATTTTGTATGGACGAAAATGCAACACTCCTATCTCTTGGAGTAATCCAGTAGATAGATTAGTGTTAGGACCTGATTTATTGAAAGAAATGGAACAAATTGTGAAACAAGTGCAGGAGAACTTGAAGATTGCCCAGGATCGGCAAAAGAGTCAAGCAGATTTGAAAAGAACTCCTAAAGAGTTCCAGGTAGGTGAACATGTGTTCATCAAGGTAAGGCCAAAGAAGAGCTCCCTAAGATTAGGAAGTTGTGCAAAATTAGCACCACGTTACTGTGGTCCATTTGAAATTTTATCTAGAATCGGTCAAGTTGCTTATCAGTTAGCATTACCACCAAATTTAAAAGTACACAATGTTTTTCATATCTCTGTTTTGAAAAAGTATGTTCATGATGCTACTCATGTTATTGATTGGAACATTGTACAGGTAGAACCAGAAGGGGAAGTTCTGGTGGAACCGGATTGTATCCTCGGGAGGAGGGAAATTACTCTACGGAACCGCATAATTGGACAAGTGAAGGTGCAATGGAAGCACCTTAGTCCTGAAGAAGCTACCTGGGAGCTGGAAAGTAAGATGCGGGAAGCGTATCCCCATCTATTCTAGCAGGTGGCTGAAGAAGAAGAATAAGTAACATCGAGGACGATGTTACATTTTAAGGGGGTGTGTATGTCACATACCCCAATTTTATTAAAATAATGTAATTATTTTATTAATATTTCTGAGACATTATGTTAAATTTAATGCTAAGTAGGAATAGATGACTCAGCAGAGTCTCCAGAAATGGAATGTAAATTCTAAATAATTTTTATTTAATAAATAAATTATGGAGACAACAGCATGGGAGAGCTGTTAAAAGAGGTTACTGGTCTAACTGGTGGATGGAATTAGGTGGAAGGACAAAAGACAAGTGGCAGCATCCTCAAACACTTCCTGAGTTGCAGGTGGCAACTTCCCTATATTTTGGGGTCATGATTCCCCAAGAAAGTGGAATCTGAGCAGGTGGCTCATTAATGACAGTTAACCCAACTAAGACCTAGGCAATCTTTTAAATACTACTCAATGAACTGAGCTGGGGGTTCAGCATTTGTTCTAGAGGGAGAATACATTCAGGTGAATGCTATTCAGGAGTCCCATTGAGATAGTGGGAAAATAGTAAGGAAGTGTTTTGAGTCAGGAAGTTGCAGTAACTTGGTTCCAGTATAGCTGTTTTGGCTGAGGGAATTGTTGGCTGTACCTAGTTCCAGCCAGTTAGACAAGAGCAAGCTCGGGGGTCCTGAGAAGTGCTGTCTGGGCACTCTCCAGGAATTGGTAGGGAGGAACAGCCTCCCATTGCTGTTATTGTCTACCAGAGATACAGGTTCTGCCACTCTTCCTGTTGTTTATCTAATAAATTTAAATGTAGAATGGACTATCTCAACTGCGTTTTGAACTGTATTTATTTTCAGTAAAATAGTATTTTTGTATTGTCTTATGGTAGAATTTGCAGAACTCATATGTCTTAGAATTTTTCCCATTATCACTTAAATAGAGTAATTATTTTATACAGAATATGTTGTTACTATTACAGTAATCAGATATCATGGTAATTATCTCTAGAATTTCTATTAATAGTTAAATAATAGACAGAATATTAAACAGTAGTCATTCCAGAAATATACTCATTAAAAACAGTCATAAGAACAGACACATAGACAAATCTTAGAATTACTGTGAAATATTTCCCAATAGAGAATGTACAGGAATAGTTTCTATTTGAGCAATATACTTGTATGTATATATATATATATATGTTTTATATTTCTGTCAACTATAGATACAAGTTAGTCTCTGCAACGAGCTAAAGGATAACAAAACTTATATCATCTTATTTATCTATACTCAGAACATCCTTGACTGTTATCGATTAACCAAAAGATGTGGCTGCAACAATGTTTCATTGTTTAAAAACTTACCATACAATCTCATTCCATAACATAGTGGTCAAATACAAACACATAAACTGTAGATGGTTATTTTCTTTTAAAAACTAATACTATAATTTAATAGCCATGTTGACACAACAGAGTTAACAGAGTTATTATAAAACAAGACAAATATCTTGACTGGCTCGAAGCCAAGTCTTGTACTTAGAGACTTTATTGTTTCACTATCCAAATCATAAGCATAGAATCACTGTTCATTATCGAGCTTGTATTACATGAAATACACAGCTCTGTCGTAGGTTGTCTTATCTATAGTCACACATTTTAAACGTAGGGAAGCCATCAACGAGCGTAGCCATTGTTGGCTGTTACAACCCTCATAGTTATTTATTGTATGAAGACTTATCTTATTATCAGTATTCCCTTTGGGAGTGGATAGCAAACTTATCACGGCTATAGCCAGACCTTATTAAATCGACAGAGTGAAAACAAGAGAAAATAAATGCCTCATATGACAGACCGAACCTACAGGAGGTTTTATACATAGTTTATGTATATAATTTATCTACGGTTATATTCAATATTTATACAAGAACCAAAACAAAATTTCACAACTCGTTTCCAGTCACCACTGAACCCAAACATTTCCATATATATGTTTTGAACCAGGAACGGAATTCCAACTTGTCAGGGTTAACCCTATATTATTTAACCATTACAGTAATGGTATTAATATCAACATTCTTTTATTAAACATTCAAAATCCAAGAAAACGCAGAGAAGATAGATACATGGACTCACCTACAGCGGAGTTATCAGAATTGTAAGTATCTGAGAACGCAAACAGTCCTTATATATTTTAAACACTCTATTCATTTATCAAAACACAGAATGATACACGGCCATATGACAGGCCTAACATCATAGTAACTATTAATTTATACAGCGTGGGTAAAACCCTACGCATAGCAAATACAATGACAATAATAAAATCCCTGGCCTCATACAGTCTGAGCCGTGGATGGTTCTCCATAGACATGCCAGGTATCAAACCCTTTCTATTATAAACAATCAATTTATACAGGTGACTGTATCCATGTCACAAGAACCATAACAACCTGTTACACAGGAGGTCCCTCCAAGACTTAACCCTAACACAACAAAACCAACAAAGGGAGAGACAGCCGTGGATAACCAGGCTTACCCGGAGGAGCCAGCGCTGGAGATGAAGCCCTGTGCACATTCAGAATAGCGTGACCTGCACATCATTGAATGCCGAGAGTTGTAAATCATATTATTGAATGCCGAGAGTTGTAATACTATTGTAAATATAAACAATCTGTTGCAAAACCAAAACTGTGAAACAATTATCTTACCTGAGCGATGGAGGAATGCGAGCCGTGGACAACCTGGTAGCCACCAGTGGAAACAAGTAGCAAAACCCCACTACATTTGTCAGTTGGAGGAGTAAGGGAAACTTTCATAACCTTTCTATTTACAGCCGCGACAGGTAGCATTTTAGATACAACCCTTAAGCCGTGAATGGACCAGTCGAGAAGCACACTCCCAAACCCAAATGCACGACCACCTCATAGATAAAAACAACCGTGAAACCATGCCTCATACTCACACCAGCGACAGTGGAAAGTTGTAAGTAGTAGGTGACTAAAAATGGTGATGACAACGAGACCAGGACACAAATGAAACTGTAGTAGAGGCCATTTCAGAGCTCAAGACTTCTATACTATTAGAAGAATGAAAATAACGTAACCAGAACCTAAGCAAATAGCCTGTTACAATGCCAAACTAACGAGTTCAGACATGGAGGGTTTCTCCCTTACAACCCGAGCCCGAAGGCAAAGACAATGACCAGGTAGGGTTTCGATATTGGCTTATGTATCACCAAATGCATGGAGGAGAGCCAACCACGTAGCCATGTAATTTATCAACGTAACATGGGTCGAGTTCCTATAGTATGTTGCAGTTTGATTAATTGATCACCGATTCCAAATCATTGCATGAATATATACCTTGTTCAACGTATAGAGAAGCACTATGATTGATAATCATTGTATTATAGATATATTAAAAACCAAGCCATCGATAATGTAAAGAGCCATTATGTTTTGACCTACAATCATTTAAAACAATGATGTAGTCAACTTTCAAAGGAAAACTCCATATCACTTAATACATGGAAATGTTACAATAACTATATGTTGGGATACACATTGGTTATTATGTCCTATCATCATATTTCTCTCGATACTATTGTTAAATAATCAACAATGAAAATAACAATATTCATTATCATGATGTCTAAATATAAATTCATCTACAGGTCCATACCATGAACATAGATTAAAACCAAGACAGAGTTATATGATACAAGTTAAACAATAATACTAAGTGGACGTTGGGACCTTGAAGCATAGATGAATAGAATGGAGCATCGCTAGAGGCGTCACAACTCAAACTCATGCTAATAACACGTGAACACAGCAGTAATCACCGGTAATAGTTGACAATGTATCACCTAACACAAACGTCACTATAAGCAGACAATAAACATGATACAAACAATTTGTTACAGTGATAGTTTCAGTATTAAACTAGAGTCATGATCATATCGCAATGGATATGACGGAAACTTTGTAATTTATCGCAAACCTGACGATACTATCCAAGATAAGAGATATCATGTCGAGGCAGACTATCAATTTTATTTCAAGCGTAACTTTCATGAAAAGAACCTTACTGTATTACACGACAACCAGCATAGTAAATAGATCTTCTTTAAGTGTTTACAGTGCAGGGAAAGGAGCTTGATACTTACAAAGATTAAATTACAGTGACCCATACTTCCCCGGTGTACCTGCGAACAAAAGACAACTTATGCATTAGATCGTAAGCTAAGTAAGCCAGTCAACTATGGCTAGCTCTCCCTTTGCAGTTTGGAACGAAAACAGTCAACATTTAAAATCACAAAAATTACATTTGTATTAAACAGAACCTTGTTAACAAGATTATGATTAGTTACTGAAATTAAACAGGACCAGGAACGCATTTAGTTAGCATTTATTGTTATAATAAAAATTTTAAATTTTTCAGAAATTTCGGGTTCTGACAAAGGTCTTCCTGAAATCCAATCAAAGCATGAAGGTGTTTGCAAAGGATGTGCAAAAGGAAAGAACACAAAGACGACATTTCCAAGCAGTGAAAGGAAGGCAAAAGGAATCTTGGAGATTATCCACTCCGATGTATGTAGTCCGATGTCATCTAGTTCTCTGAGTGGGTATGTATATTATGTTTCTTTCATTGATGATTTCTCTAGGAAGACTTGGGTTTATTTCTTGAAGAATAAAGATGAAGTGTTTGATAAGTTCAAGGAATTCAAAGCCTTGATAGAAAACCAAACTGATAAGAATATCAAGACCTTTAGATCCGACAATGGCGGAGAGTTCACTTCAGGAGACTTCAAGAAGTTATGCAGTGATTCAGGGATTAAGAGGGATTTGACCACTACTTACAATCCACAACAAAATGGGGTTGCATAAAGGAAGAATAGAACAATCATGGAAGCAACACGGGCAATGTTTCATGATCAAGATCTACCTATGCACCTATGGGCAGAAGTAACCAGGACAACTGTATATGTACAAAATAGAACACCACACAAGATCCTTAACAACAAGACACCAGAAGAAGTTTTCTCTCGTGAGAAACTAGAAGTTAGCCATCTCAAGATATTTGGCTGTCCAGTATATACACATGTTCGAAAAGAAAAGAGGACAAAGTTAGATCCCATAGGAAAGAAGGGTATATTTGTGGGGTACAGTGAAAACTCAAAAGCATACATAATCTACTTTCCAGGATTCAAGAAGATTGACATTAGTAGGGATGTGACTTTTGATGAAGACTCAGCATACATCAAATTGAGGAAGCCACCTGTGGAAGACAATGAAGAACCAAGAGTACCCAGAATACAAGACACCACCATGAACGAAGTAATTCCAGAAGAGGATTGTGAAATAGAAGATCCACAAGAACCTGTAGATCCACATCGTGAGAATAACTCTCACAAGAGGAAACCAACATGGGATAGAGAGCTCATCCAAGATGCAGAAAGGTATGGTATTCTATGTTTCCTTACTCTGTGACATAATGAACAAAGAACCTTCCAGTTATGAAGAAGCAGTAGAAAAGAAAGAATGGAAGGATGCCATGGTCGAGGAATACTAGTCGATCATGAAGAATGATGTTTGGGATGTGGTCCCAAGACCAGAAGGGAATTCTGTTGTGACTTCCAAGTGGATCTACAAGATCAAGCATGCTGTAGATGGTAGCATAGAGAAATACAAGGCAAGGTTTGTGGCTCTTGGCTTCTCCCATAAAGAAGGGATAGATTATGAAGATACTTTTGCACCTGTAAACAAATACACTTCCATTAGAACAATACTTGCTCTGGATGCAGTAATGAAGTGGAAGATACACCAGATGGATGTCAAGACATCTTTCTTGAATAGTGTAGTCGAAGAGGAAGTGTATGTGGAGCAGCCACTTGGTTTTGAGATACATGACAGGGAGTCATATGTGTGAAGGTTAAAGAAAGCCTTGTATGGCTTGAAGCAGGCACCCAAGACATGGTACGGAAGGATAGACAGCTTCCTGTCTAGTTTGGGCTTTACCAAGAGTAAAGCGGATTCCAACCTTTACTACAAGGTTGAGGAAGGAAATCCAGTGATACTCCCACTATATGTGGATGACCTGTTTGTGATAGGTGAGGATAGGTTGATTTCTGACACGAAGAGGAAGCTTGCTGCGAATTTCGAGATGAAGTACTTGGGTATGATGCATTACTTTCTAGGTATGGAGGTGTGGCAGAGTGCAGATGGAATCTTCCTTGGACAAGGGAAATATGCAATAGAGATCCTGAAGTCGAAGCACATCAAGATCAAATATCACTATATCAGGGATATGGTGCAGAGAGGAGCAGTGAAGCTCCAATATGTTGCGATTGATGAACAGATTGTAGATGTGTTGACCAAACCACTAGCCAGAGTGAAGTTCGAGACTTTAGAGAGAGGCTTGGTGTTCTTCAGATAGAAGATACTTCGAGGAGGAAGTGATGGGACACATTTGCAGGAGCCATTCCAAGCATGGTGGTAGGAGGATACTTCCCATGGCTGTGGATGTAAGTGTTGTGTGATGAACATCAGGACGATGCTCTGGATTATGTTCTGTATGATGATGATCAGGATGATCATGTATGATGATATGCATCAGGATGATGCTATGATGATGATCAGGATGATCATGTGATGATGATATGCATCAGGATGATGCTATGATGATGATTAGGATGATGATGTGATGATGATGTGCATTAGGATGATGCACTATATGATGATGATCAGTATGATCATGAGCATCAGGATGATGCTCCATGCAAAGATGATCAGTGTGATCATGAGTATCAAGATGATACTCTATGGCCGTGGACAAGTTGTGCAGAAGCATGTAATCAGCCCTGGAGATCTGGACAGGTTGTGCTAGGCATGTAAAAGTCCTAGAATGCTCTTTAAAGATCTTGCAGGTCACAAGATGCTCTTTTAAGGTTTTGCGAGATCACATGTAATCAATCCTGGAGATCCAGACAGGTTGTGCTAGGCATGTAAAAGTCCTGGGATGCTCTTTAGAGATCTTGTAGGTCGCAAGACACTCTTTTAGGGTTTTGTGGAGACCACATGTAATCAGTCCTACAGATCCAGACAGGTTGTGCTAGTCACGTAAAAATCCTGGGATGCTCTTTAGAGATCTTGCAAGTCGCAAGACACTCTTTTATGGTTTTGTGGAGGTCACATGTAAAAGTCTTGGGAGATCTGATAGGTTGAGCAGTAAGCTCGTAATCAGTCCTGGGATGCTCTTTTGAGGTTTTGTTGACGCACGAAATTAGCCCTGAGAATTCCACAGGATGGCCTGCTCATAGAGATGATGAAGACCTACAGGAGGCTAGGCCTACATCCAGCATGAAAAAGGGCTGGCTCTGTAGAACTTCCTATGATGAGAAGAATTGAGAGATAGCACCAGTGATCAAGATGAAGAGTACACCAGCAGTGACGATGATGCTCTGTGATCTAGTGACGATGATCCAGCTCTAGAATTGAAGACTTGTGCCTAGATGTATTGATGACCCGTGTCAAGAGAATACCTTCCTATTTAAGAGGGAGTGTTGATGTATTTGTAACTTTGAAAGATATTCATTTGTATATTGTATGTATTACATTTGTACTTTATTGTATCCCCAACATAGATGTATTATTCCTCCGATTGGAAGTGTCGTCATTTGTATTTACAAGTGTCGCAAGTTACATTGTAAGTGTCATAACTTATATTTGATGGATTATTAGACCACCTTGGTGGGGTCGTCCCTATATGAGTCATGTGGATGGGTTATTAGGCTTCCTTAGGAAGTCATCCTAGTTAGGGTTACAGGTAGGTTAAGTTGTTGTATAAATAGAGGGTGTGTCTCTCTCATTTTACTCATTCACTCACTCAACCAAATCGCATATAAGTTGAGAGAGAGAAGTGCGCACAAGTGGAGGAGGAGTAGCTGCTGGAGACATCTATCTTTTGGGGTTTGATCTTTGTGATCTTTGTATTGGTGCTCATTCTATCTCTGAGGAAGTTGCGGGGTTTTTCACCTTCTTGGTTTTCCCCGGTGAAATGCTTTGTGTCCATTGTCTCTTGTGATTGTTATGTTGTGCTTGTTATTCTCTTAGTGATCCTAGATAATATTGAATGAAATTATCAAAAAATTAACACCACCCACAACGGTCTCTTGATATTTACTTGTCTGATTAGGTTTACATGTTTCGTTTTCTGTTAATTTTCCAAGGCCCTTTTGTTCGTCTATATTAATTTTTGGTATGCACACTATTATCTTTTTTGTAAAATAGAAGCTCATGTTATTGAGGTTCTAGGGAGTAGGATTCTATCGTATTAGTGATATAAACATTTGATGTAATCAACAGGAAATATTGGTCTTTTTGGTATATAGTTGTATATCGGCAATTGTAATCGGAAATATTGACGAAGAGATATTAATGGATATAATATTTCTGTATATTGTGATGCACCTGCAACAATAAATTAACAAGAATATGTGAAATAGCAAAAATGACAGAACTCAGAATCACTTTTATATTGATCACATGCCACTTCGAGGGGGCAACCTCCTTTGAGCAAGCTCAATACAATTAACTTCACGGTGCCTTCATAGGTCTCAACACACACTTCTATACTAATTCTAGGTGCCAATACTATGGGTCAAAACCATGGGCCGTTACAAACTATGGATCAACAATACTACGGGCGACTTACAAAGCATATGTGCTAACAACAATAACATGAACTATTGATCAACAAATACTACGGGATGACTTACAAAGCATATGTGTCCAACAACAACATACTAACAAAGTAAAGACATGGGTTCCTAACATTCCCTCCCCCTTAAAAAAAGCTTTGTCCTAAAAGCTTTAGATGTGGAAATTGTTGTTGAATCTGAAGGAGTGGTTCCCATGTAGCATCCTCTGGTTGCATGCCGTGCCACTGAATTAAGACCTCTGTGATAGAGCGAGAGCGAAGCTGACGCGTGCGCCGATTGAGGATGGCTTCTGGATCCAAAAGGATGGATCCTTCATTATCTAGTTTGGGTAAAATCGTTTGTCCACTGATGTTGGTGCCAAGAACTTTCTTCAAACAAGAGTCATGAAAGACTGGATGAATGTGGGAAGAAGGAGGAAGTTCCAATTTATAAGCAATGGACCCAATCTTCTGAAGAATCCGATATGGCCCATAGAACTTTGGAGCAAGCTTATGACGCCCTTTGAGTTTCAAGGATGACTGTTTGTACAGCTGGAGACGAAGAAAAACCATATCGCTGACTTGAAAAGTGCGCTCAGAACGGTGCTGATCAGCTTGTTTCTTCATGCAATTTCTTGCCATGTGAAGATTGTCCCACAAAATGTGAAGAATCTGATCGCGGTTTCGAAGGACCGTGTCAACTTCCTGAACTGGTGAACTGGTGGGGGTGTATGGAATAATAGTTGGAGGTGCCTGACCATATACTGCTTCATATGGGGTCATTTTAGAGGCAGTGTGGTAAGAGGTATTGTACCACCATTCAGTGACAGGGATCCATTTTTCCCACTGATGTTGTTGTTCCGAGGTGAAGCAACGAAGATAAGTTTCCAAGCATTTATTGAAATTTTAGTCTGACCATCTGTTTGTGGGTGATACCCTGAACTCATCTTCAGTTTGGTGCCAGTGTGGCGAAATAGTTCTGTCCAAAAATGACTGGTGAAAGTCGCATCACGATCCGAGACAATGGAAGAAGGGATGCCATGAAGACGAAAGATCTGGTCCAGAAAAATTTGAGCGACGGAGGAGGCTGTATAGGGATGGATGAGAGCACAAAAATGACTATATTTGGAGAGGCGATCAACCACAACAAGAATCACTGTCTTCCCTCCAGATTTATGGATCCCTTCAATGAAATCCATAGAAATATCTGTCCAAATCCATGTAGGTATGGCCAAGGGTTCAAGCAATCCTGGAAGGAGTGTTGTTTCACCCTTATTGCGCTGGCAGGTATCACATTCGGCCACCATCTGTTGAATTGTCCTTTTCATGCCCTGCCAAAAGAAGTTACGCCGTGCTCGTTCATACGTTTTGGGGAACCCAGAGTGCCCTGCTGATGGAGAAGCATGGAGTTCATAGAAGACAGCCTGTTGAAGATCTGTGCTCTGGGGAAGCACCAGATGACCCTTGTATCGCAGAGAAGCACCATCCCAAGAGTAATGTGGTACAACAGAAGGGTTGTTGATCAAGCGTTGGATGATTTGAGATAAGAAGGAGTCATTGACATAAGCCTATTGAATAGATTGAAACCAATTTGGAATAGGCATAGAAATAGCTGAAAGAGAACCTTGGGCCTCAAATGTGCGAGAAAGAGCATCTGCCACAATATTGTCTTTACCCTTCTTGTAAGTGATCTCATAGTCATAACCCATGAGTTTGCTAACCCATTTCTGTTTTGCCGGGGAGGAGACACACTGGTCCAAGAAATATTTCAGACTCTAGTGATCAGTCTTGATGCATAAATGATTCCCTAATAGGTATGGGTGCCACTTCTGTACTGCATGCAAAATAGCCATCATTTCCTTCTCATAGGTAGAGGCAGCTAGATTCTTACCTGAAAGGGCTTTGCTGGTGAACGCAATGGGGTGTTCATATTGAAGGAGAACAACACCAAGTCCATTGCCGCAAGCATCACTCTCAATAGTGAAGGGCTTGGAAAAATCGGGCATAGCTAGCAAGGGTGTAGTACACATAGCTTGTTTTAGTTTGTCAAATGCACACTGAGCAGCAGGTGTCCATGTGAAGGCATCCTTTTTCAATAGAGCAGTTAATGGAGCTGCAATCTTCCCATAATCCTTGAAAAACTTGCGGTAGTAGCCAGTCAACCCCAAAAAACCATGAAGGCTCTTGAGTGTCTGAGGCTGCGGCCAATTGTTCATGGCATCGATTTTGGCAGGATCCACACGAACCCCTTCTGCTGAGATAATGTGCCCGAGATACTCAACTTCCTTCTGTCCAAAAACACATTTAGACTGCTTGGCATGGAGATGATGGTCAGAGAAAAGTTGCATGACAAGATCCAAATGCTGGAGATGTTCATCCCATGTTTTACTGTAGATGAGGATATCATCAAAGAATACCAGAATGAATTTCCGCAAGTAGGGTCGAAATATTTTATTCATTACGGCCTGGAATGTGGAAGGAGCATTAGTGAGGCCAAAGGGCATAACCAAAAAATCATAATGGCCATCATGTGTGCGGAAAGCTGTTTTAGGGATATCATCCTCATGAACCCAAATTTGATGATACCCAAAATGAAGATCCAACTTGGAGAAAAAGTGAGCCCCATGAAGCTCATCAAGAAGCTCATCAACAACAGGAATTGGAAACTTATCCTTGATGGTGAGGTGATTAAGTGCTTGGAAGTCAATGCAGAGGCGCCATGACCCATCTTTTTTGCGGATAAGAATAACTGGAGAAGAAAAGGAACTAGTGCTTAGGCGAATAATACCTTGCTTAATTAAGTCCCGAACGAGCATTTCAATCTCCATTTTTTGGTGAAATGGGTAGCGATAGGGCCTAATGTTGGGAGGAACGCTGCCAGGAAGGAGCTGAATACAATGGTCTTCTGGCCTGGAAGGTGGCAATCCCATTGGTTCAGCAAGGACACCTGTATATCGATCCAGAATTTGTTGTAGATCCAAAGGAGTAGTGGAGACCGCTGATGGTTGCATCTGGATGGAATGGATATGAGCGATGACACCATGTGAATTCTTCTTAAGGAGTTTTTCCATGCGATGTGAACTGATGATGCTGAGAGAACCTGGTTGTAATCCTGTTAATGTGTGTTTGTGTCCATTGAGGGAAAACTGCATCCAAAGTTCAGCAAAATCCCATAAGATAGGGCCAAGTGTGCGTAGCCATTGAGCGCCTAAAACCACATCACATCCGCCTAAGGGCAAGGCAAACATGTCAGAGCGCAAGGTATAATCTCCCATAGAGATATGCACATTTCGACACTTCCCTTTGCAAGGGAAGGTGCCCCCATTGGAAACCATGACTTCAAAGTTGGAGCAAGGATGGATAAAACAATCAGCTTGTTTGGCGATCCGAGGGTCAATGAAATTATGAGTGCTACCAGAATCAATGAGTATTGTAAGAGGAAGCTTCTTGAAGTAACCCCTGACCCGCATTGTTTGGGGGGTGGTGATTCCAGCTAAAGCATGGAGAGATATCTCTGGCTGGTCATCCTGAGACGGAGGGTCAATAGGTGGTTCTTGAATGTCGACCGGAGCATCCAGTGTTTCTGGATCTTCGTCACCAATTTCAGAGGCAGGCGGAGACTCCACATCCAAGAGATAGAGCTTTTGCTGAACACGTCTATGTCCTCGAGTGAATTTCTCATCACAATTATAGCAAAGCCCCTTTTCTCTGCGTGCTTTCATCTCTGTTTCAGACAAACGCTTGATAGGAGTCGGTTGAGGAGCCTGCGGTATCGGTGGTCGCTGAGAACCCATATTTCGGAAGGGAACAAAAGTGGGCTTGGAGTGTTGTTGGGCTGCAATCTTGTCTTCTGCCAACTTAGCCAACCCTAGTGCTTCCATCATTGTGTCGGGATAGAACATTTTGACCTCAGAGTGGATGGCATCCTTTAGACCACTGATAAAACAACTCCGGTAAAAGTCATCAGACAATCCTTCAGTGTGGTTGGCTAGATTCTCAAATTAGGTTTGATACTCTCTCACAGTGCCAGTTTGGCGAAGTTTAGTGAGGGATCCTGTGAAGTCATCAAAAGCACTAGGACCAAATCGTTGCAAAAGGAGCTGGCAAAAGTCTGGCCATTTGGGCTCTGGATGAGCCTTGATGTACCAACGGTACCATTGAAGAGCTTCCTGTTCCAAATGAAAGGATGCCAACGGAACTTTGTTGACATCAAAAGTATTATGCAGACTGAAATACTGTTCTGCATGATAGATCCATCCAGTTGGATCGATACCATTGAAGCGAGGAAAATCAAGCTTCGGACCATGGAAATTGCTGGAAGAAGAGAACCCATTGTCTGCTGAAGACTCAGACTGCCGTTTGTTGTTCATAGCTGAATGTTCAAGATGGAGACCGAGAAATTTTTTATCCAGATCTTGGAGTTTGGCTTGGATGGCTGCAAGTGCGTCCTCCATGGTTTTTGCTCCTGCACGGGTGACAACCATAACCAAGAATTATTTTTTTTTTTTTTCGGTTGACTGGGTAGGAAAACAAAAACAGAAACTACTTCAGTAAAGGAAAATCTGGACTTGGGAAAAAATCAAAAGGGTAATTGGGGTTTGACTAGGTTTTGGACACTGTTGGATAGATAGGGAAGCAAAAATGAGGATTTCAGAAGCGGGGTGAAAGAATGGTAAAATTTGGCAGAGGGGAACAAAGAAGCAGAATTCAGAAAGGAACTCTATGGTAAAATTTGAAGGTGATTGGGTGAAATCTGAGGAAGCTATGGCAAACCCTAAAAATAGACAAATGTGGGATTTCAGGCTTTGGGAAGGGGAATTGGGGATAGGTTCCTCAGGACTGAAATATGAAAAATGGGATGACAGGGGTTCCCCAAAAATTTCAAGGGAAACAGAGTGAAAATAAGGGAGATATGGAGAAAAACTGAAATTTTTTTTTTCCCAGACTGGAGCGGCTACAGCTCGAAAGGGATCTGGAACAGCGCCGAATGGATTGAAAACGGCTGAATCTGGAACGGCTTGCAAAATGGATCTAAAACGGCGCAGCAGTGATCGACAATAGTTCAACTGAAAGTAGATATGGACCCCAGGTATGTGCGGCTTCCTAATAGTTCAGGGGTTTCACTCGGCCACCAATGCTGTCTGACGGCTTGCGTATTGGGGCAGTACCCCTCACTCCATGGCTCAGGTAAAACTGATAACCGCTTTTCCACAAACGACAACTCTTGGTTTACCTCACGGGTGGGAACTAGTCAATCAGGTAGGGGTTGTTGCCCTTTTCGCTGGCAGGTCCTCTCAATGGGCCAGCTACTTCGGGGTTCCTGTGGTACTCCTCACAATGATTTTTAGGGCTTATGCCCAAGTACTTCCCACAGTTAAGCGGATAGGGATTATTCCCAAATCCGAACCTGCAATAGATGCAAAAAAAAATTTGGCAGAAATTTCACCCAGCGAGCCCAAGAAAGTGCTCTGATACCAGATGTGATGCACCTGCAACAATAAATTAACAAGAATATGCGAAATAGCAGAAATGACAGAACTCATAATCACTTTTATATTGATCACGGGCCACTTCGAGGGGGCAACCTCCTTTGAGCAAGCTCAATACAATTAACTTCATGGTGCCTTCATAGGTCTCAACACACACTTATATACTAATTCTAGGCGCCAATACTATGGGTCAAAACCATGGGCCGTTACAAACTATGGATCAACAATACTACAGGCGACTTACAAAGCATATGCGCCAACAACAATAACATAAACTATTGATCAACAAATACTACGGGACGACATACAAAGCATATGCGTCCAACAACAACATACTAACAAAGTAAAGACATGGGTTCCTAACATATATTCCTCTGGCATTTAAATCTATTTCTAAAAATTCTAGATATATCAATGGATATAAGATTTGTGCATATTCCTTGGGCATTTAAATCTATTTTTATAAGTATTAAAACACTTTGTCCCTGCAAGTAGAACGCTTTGGTTAAACTTCTTGCTTGCGGTAATTTGTGGGATTACTTAATTCTTCCACTTCTCACTTTCAATACAAAGGCTAATAAGTAAAGCATGACTAGTTTCATAGTTTGCACATGAATTGTTGGTTCAAGAAGAAAGCCTCTTTGAAAGCCAATTTGTAACAAATGGATACTTCTATTGAAATATTGCATTATGAATTCTCAATATTCAAATCACTATAACACTAGTAACTATTTGTTGGGCTTGTGATTTGGTTTCTTAAATGCAGTGCAATATTATTTTATATTCTATTAATTCTAATGTTGTGATTTCTCTATTATTTTATTCTATAGTATGTATGTTTGACTATTCAAATTTAAAGCACATTACTAATTATATAGTAAAGTCATTATGGTTCTATGAGTAAATTACCATCATGTTGGAACAATTTCATGACTACTATATACAACACATCTCTTGTTCTTTCAATCATAGAGCTGATTTATTGTCAAAGAAGGGATTGCATTTGGCAGATGGTATTCTTCAGATTACCCCTTTCACTTATCACCGTCCGGGGGAAATGTTTTATGTTCGTCTTTATTAATTAGGATAGCCTTTATGATCCATTTTGTAAATTCGATGCACTCGCTTTAGGGGCTTTTTGGTTAAGATTTCCTCTGTATCTGTGTTATTTTTATGATGTTATCAGCAACTATGGTTATGATGATATACTACGGAATAGTGGCAAGCATTATCGGATTTATTGTAAAAGATTGCATAGTCCGTTTTCAAAGATTCTATCCTTGGGATAGGTTTTATTGTAAGTTTATTTGATTCACTTAATGAATAACAAGGCACCTTTTTTTCGTTGAAAAAAAAGGTTCTATAAGTAAATTAATCCTGAATTAATCTTTTAAGTCTTAACTCTTATATCAAACATTAATCAATATTCTGAGAACTCTTAACTCTTAGATGAAACAATCAATAAAGTCATTTTGGTTCTTTTCATGATTGGGCTTCACGATTGCACGCAAGCAGGGTTGGAAATTCATTTTATCTTTACCCTTCAAATCAAATTTTTATGACATTTTGAACTCTTACTTTAACCATCACAAAACGTTTAGTTTCAAAACATGCCTTTCAATAGTAAAGTGTTATTAAATAAATTACCTTTCATTATTGAAATTTTTATTAAAGATTTTAATTTTCAATAAAATATAGTAATGAAAATATCTATCCATGTTTTATTTAGTTAATCTTATATTCTAAATATTAAGACTCATGCATGCAAGATGGATTCTCTCATTGACACTAATTTAGTTGAAGAAAACAAACAATTCAAAAATACACCATTAGAAGACAACTTCCCTTCCAAAAAAATTTCGAATGAAAAATCATCCAAAAAATTTATATTAATGAAAAGCTATATATTGAAAAAAAGCTATGCATTTTTAAAGAGGAAGAATTAACTTCCTCGTTGTTTGGAGACATCTTGGGCTCCGTCAATTACCCTGTTTTAAAAATTACTTTAAATTGAAAATTCACATATTTAGTTTGTATATTTTTTGTTTATAATTAAACAAAAAATTACATTCATTTTACGCCTGAGTTAGTTAATCCAAACTTTTACCGCCCAACTGATATAATCTAAAGATGGAACTACATCAACTACTGCTATTGAAGTGACATCAATGATAACCACATTTAACAATAAGCTTTCAGGTGGAGGATTTACACACTTGACCATTGACTCATTCGCGATAAAAGGTCTATGTCGAAGAAGATAATGGCCTGCCAAAACATCCAATCAACACTAGCTTTTTAAACTACCAATTCAACACTAGGACAAAATTGTCAAACGTTAGGTCAAAATGAGGAGATTTTTATTTTCATCAACTTGGAAGTATGACACCCAATGGATAGATGCCAATAAGGTGATTCCATATAGACCAATTTCATCCTTTGAGACATCTTTCTCTCTCCTCGGCGGGCATTTTTCTGGAGCAGTGCAAATCAAGCTAGGACGCACTTTTGGCAGATCAATATCTTCACCTACAGAGACTCTTTGGACAAACTAATGATACATTTGGATGCACCAATCAACAGTCTAGAGACCCATACCCTAAAAATATTTTAAGACATCAACCATAGGAAATGGCGGGAATTTTACTGAGGTCACTCAGGCATTTATACCAATAATTTTATACTCGGACAATTTTTGCATTTTCCTAGACTGGAGCAATCTGCATGAAACATTGTTTTGGAAGACCCATAACTTCCTTTTTAGAAACTCTAAAGACAATCGGATACCATGGTTAGGTAGAAAAATCAACACGCTACAACCTGACACTATGGGGCGGGCATTTACCTTAACCTATGAATTATGGTGGGCATTTTCCTGAGGCCACTTGGGCAGTTTTACTACCACTAGTGCAAAACAGCCTGAAACCCTGTTTTGGCATGCCTTTAACTTTGTCATAAAAAACAATCTTTGAGAACTGAGACCATGGTATGATAGCCTCTTCAACAAGCTATAGCATTATAGTTTTAGATCATTTTTATCATTCCCCTATGAGGTACAACAGGCAATTTCCCAAGGCCACTTGGACCAATTTTCCAACATGGCCAATTTTCAAAATTTGGACATCTTTTGTTTCTCTTGTTCTTAATATGCAAAACAATATTTTTCCTAATTTGGCAAGTTAATTTCCTGCACATGTGACTATCAGGAAGTAACTTGTTAATTCGACACTTAGACAAAATTGTCAAACCCTAGGTCAACATGATGAAATATTTATTTTCATCAAATATGTAGTGTGAGACACCGAATGGGTAGAGGCCAACAAGGTGAATCCATAAATACCAATTTCATCCTATGAGGTTACTTTCTCTCTCCTTGGCGGGCATTTTATTGAAGTAGTGCAAATTAGGCTGAGTAGCACTTTTGGCAGATCCATATCTTCTTTCTCGAAGTCTCTTTGGACAAATTGAGACCATGGTTGGGTAGAAAAACACCAACCTACAAGATGCCCATATGGTGTGGGCATTTTCTTCAACCCACAATTTATGGTGGGCAATTACCTGAGGTCACTTGAGCCAGTTTTTCCAACACTTAGTCATTTTAAGGAAATTCTTCAAGGTTTATCCTGAAACCCTATTTTGGAAGGCTTATATCTTTCTCCTAAAAAATTATTAAGGCTAACTAAGACCATGACTAGATAGCCACATCAACAAGCTATAGCCTGGTATGATGGTATGGGCATTATCTTTAAACCATGAATTATGGCGGGCATTCTCTTGGGGCAGTTTTGACTAATTTTCCCATACTTAGTCATATGGAGGGCATGATGATGATCGGATGATGAAGATGATGATGATGGTGGTAGTGATGAAGATGATGATGATGGAGATGATGAAGATGATGATGATTCAGAAGAGGGAGATGACAATGATGATGATGTTAATTTTTTTAATTAACAACAAATTAAAAAAAATATGTTTTGATGGCTATGAAAAACATTTTTTTTAGTTAACAACGAATTAAAAAATAATATGTTTTTATGGCTATGAAAAACATTTCATCTCATCATATTCCTTATCATCATCATCATAATCATCATCTTCATCATCAACATCTTCATCATCTTCAACATCAACATCTTTGTCATCTTCATCATCATCTTCATCATGACGATTATGATGATGATGATGATGATGATGACAATGATCATCGTCATCTTCATCATCTTCTTCCTTATCGTCGGGATCATCATAAACTACATCATCATCAACTTCATCATCAACATCATCATCATCGTCATCATCATCATCATCATCATGACGATGATGATGAGGATGATGATGATGACTATGATGACTAGGATGAGGATGATGATGACGAAAATGATGATGATGATGATGATGGTGATGATGAGGAGGAGGAGGAGGAGGAGGATGAGGATGATGAGGATGATGATCATCATCATCATCATCATCATGAAGATGTTGATGATAATGAGGATGACGATGATGATGATGATGAAGATGATGATGATGATGGTGGTAGTGATGAAGATGATGATCATGATGAAGATGATGATGATGGCGATGATGATGATGATGATGATGATGATGGCGATGATGAAGATGATGATGATGATGATGATGAAGATGTTTATTAGGGTGAATATGATGATGATCATGACAATGATGAAGATGTTGATTAGGAAGAGGGAGATGACGTCGATGATGACGATGATGAGTATGATGAGGATGATGACCAGGATGAGGATGATGATCATGATTATCATGATGATGATTAGGATGAGGGAGATGACGATGATGATGATGATGATGATGATGATGAAGATGAATATGAAGATGATGAAGATGATGATGTTGAATATGACGATGACGATCAATGATGGTGGTGGTGATGACGACAACAACAATGATGATGAGGATGAGGATGATGATGATGATGACCAGAATGAGGATGATGAAGATGATGATCATGATTATCATGATGATGATTAGGATGAGCTGGATGATGATGATGATGAAGATGATTATGATGATGAAGATGAAGATGATGGTGATGGTGATGGTGATGATGATGATGATGATGATGATGATGATGAAGATGTGATGACAAGATCTTTACCTTGGTCTTCACTAAAGTATTTTGAGATCATATTGAATTTGAGTGAAAGGAGGAGATTGTTGAAATATTGTAACTTCTAAGAATATTATACTTGTACTTTATTATTCCGGAGATGTTTCATTCCTCCGTGAAGACCTTATTGTATATCCAGAGATGTTTATTCCTCCGTCGAAATGTGGTAACTTGGGTTATTAGACTTCCCTAATGGGGGTCGGCCCTGTATGTACTATGTGGGTCAAAGGGTTGTTAGAACACCCTAGAGGGGTCAGCCCAGTCAGTTGTAATGGGGTGTTTAACCCAGTGGTAAAGTTGGGGCCGACCTAGTTAATATAAAATATAAGTCGGAGATGTGTATAAATAAAGGAGGTGTGTTCCTCATTTACCACACACTACATTCACTTGTGAGTGGCACACTTGTGTGAGAGAGGTCTACTGTGGAGGAGGAGGAGCTCATGTTTTTGGTTTGCATATTTGTATTTGCTAGTCATCTATATTGAGGAAGCTTTGTCGGGTTTTCTACCCCATGAGGGTTTCCCAAGATAAATCTATGTCTCTTGTGTTTATGCTGTGCTTGTTGTTTCTTCAGTAATCCTATATATGCTATTGTTTCCAAATGAAATGTAATGATGATATTTTCTGTCTTATCATATTGAATATTAACATGGTATTAGAGCTAACCTAAAGAAAGGAAATGTATGGCACTTACGACACTTGCTTCACTTGCGACAATTTGAAGGTTAGGGTTTTATATAGCAAAAACCAGTCATCGTGGACCTTTCGCTATAAATCCATTTTGGCCAAGGTCGGGATATGAAAAGTTTATAGGTCGTAGACAACATCCCCATCTACCTTGTGTCCAAAGGAAACCCTCAGATTCGTTGTACTTTATGATTTATGATCAGTACAAGTTAGGGTTTCTGCCTCTTCCAGATCTCAGTCATAATCAAGTGACCTAGGAAAAAAGGTCATAATTTGGGCTAGGAAGCTCCAAATGAAATTTCATAAAACATGACAGGTAGTGCACAGACTATACTATCTCAGGAAACTTTTTCAAAGGCCGAAGTTGAACCAGTGACACGTGGAATGTCGTACAAGTTTTCTCTCCTGTTTTATACCATAAACAAGTCATGTTGTGACACTTGGCATAACTCTCTCTCAGAGAATCCAATTGAGGTCAGACCTATCGGGATGGATAGATGACAGGCCAGGATACCACAGATGAATTTTTCAGACCCCGTGGATCGAAAAGTTCAGAGTTACAGCAGAAACAATCAGATACATATTTCTGTCAAAACATAATTATTTTTTAGCACCTTCATTCATGGCTTCCAGAATTTAGGGTTTCGGAGAAAGTTGGAATTTTTGTAATCGGAGACCACGGCTGGATGCTACTCATCAAAATCAAAATTTAGAGACCAAGATCAAAAATTTTGGTTGGTCAGAAGAGTGGGCTCGATCAAACCCGAGTTCAGGATTTTGATCGGAAAAGTGAAAATTAGGGCTTCTGCAAAAGTTGGAATTTTTTAAGTCTGTGACCACGGCTGGAAGCTCCTCAGAAAATTAAAAGTTTAGAGCTTTGTATCAAACCTTATGATTGAGTAGAAGGGTGGGCTCCATCAAACCCTAGTTCGGGATCCTATCCAGAAGATCCATAAGTTTCAAAGGAAATTTTTTAGGGGTCAAATTTTGGAGATTTCAAAATTAAAGTATGCAAGTTTGATTAGCTCAGCAAGACACATCCTTCCATCCATTCAGAAGTGTGAAAGTCAAAGATTGAATTTTTAGGGTTTCTCTAACAAACCCTAATCGAGCTCCAGATCCAATTTCAGGGGGATTTGAGGCTAAGGCCTTACATAAGAAGACTACAAGAAATCTTGATAGGTATGACTTAAGGAGATAGAGGTATGTATTGAAATCTGATTCTTTATTAAGTTCATAATATGTTTGTCTTCATATTATTTAGATTAGTACAATATTGATTAATGTTAGAATTGTCTTATCACCCTAGTAAAAGTATGTGAATGATAGAATACATTCATTGATTAGGGCTATATGATTGCACTAATGCACTGTTATCTGCTAACAAGATACAGGTACATCACGAAAGACAAATCAAGTTCCATGACCATGACAACATGAAGACAAACACTCATCCATAATCTTTGATCACATAGAAGTTCTACTTACGAGGTATGTATGACTTTGTTCTATTATGCTTAGCCTATGAGATATGCAGGTTCTAGCACAGGATCTCTAAATCATTGAAGAGAACAAAGAAGATATTGCTTAGGTATGTTAGACATAACTAAGCAGGTATACTAATCCAGGTATGTTTTCCTATGTCAAGTTAGAATCCTACTGTTATCTCTAGGGTTGTTCCTCCTACTTATTTTTAAATTTTTGATTATGATTGGTTTTTAGGGTTTTTAATTTTATTTTGTTTCATATCTTACATTTGGTTCTTCACCATTAGGGTTCCTGGGTTACCTAAAATCATCAAAGTTTTTATTCATTAATTATGAGCCCATGTATGTGCAAAAGAGTATGTGTTACAGGGTGCAATCTTACAAACTGGTGGCGTTTTTCCAAACTGGCAGCATATGGTGAGCTTGCAGCATATTGATTTTTGTTAATGTCAGAATGATCACATGACATTTTATCGAAAGGTTTATGATTTACTTCATGGAATATATAATGAAAATAAGCCTTTATCATATTCATGAATATAAGCTTATATCATAGGTATTCGACATCTTATATGTTTTTACATTCCTGACCATGAATAATGAGTCATACGGTGGCAATTATGGAAGAATACAGGTGTTGTCATTTCAAAATTAAAACCGTTCATATAATAAGTACTTGTGGTCATCATAGCAAGAACAGCCCATTGCACATGTTCCCTTAAAATGTTTTTCATTATTCTGCTGAAGAGGGGTATTCGCAGACTAGTTTGGTTCATTGTTTATCTCCATCTGATCACGAGCAGTGTTATGTAAAGGTTTAGAAAATTTTGGGTTTATTTCCGAACCCTAGGGCTTGTAAATTTAGAGTTCGAATACATTTGTGCTTCCTTGCATCGCAGAGCACGCAGCTTCAGCACCGCCATTCTTAAAGCACACAGTCGCATGACAAATGCCCTGTTCAGAACAATACTGCGTGAAGACTTTGCTGAATTGAATGTTTGACAGAGTTATGTGCAGCATAATATATGTGTTTTTAGCTGAAATATAAAGCATTATTGGTTCATACAGCCAAGTTGAAGTCCATTTAGGGTTTAAAATGTCAAAGGTAACTGAAATTGAAGAGGAGCCAGAGATGGTTGTGAGGAAAAAGCAGGGAGGTTTCATTTGTAGATTAGAACCTAGTAATACAGATTGGATTAAACAGTTTCCAAGGACTGCGAAGTTAATACAGAGGTCGGGATGGTTCAATTTTTGTGATAAATTGCAGGGATACCATTCACAATTGACAATGGCTTTTATTGAAAATTATAATGATGACAGGGTTCAGTTACAAACCTTAACCGTGAGAGTCAATGAAGATTCTATCGCTGAAGCTATAAATGTTACTGCAGAAGGTGAAAAGTGGTTTAAACAAAAAGACTTCAAAGAATATTTCAGTGAATTCTTGATCCTTGGAAGTGAAAAGCTCGACTGGAAAAATGGAGTTCATGTTAGCAAAATGAAGCTAGAATGGAGAGTGCCATTGGAGGTGATTCAGAATTATATCACTTGTGATGGAAGGTATGATAGGGTTTTAAAGTGCCATTTGAAACTTCTAATGCATATTCATGGCAGTACACAGTTGAATCTTCCATTTTACCTGTTTAAGAGCCTCCAAAAAATGATTGCTAAGATTCAAAACCATCCAGCACATACAACTCGCTCGGTTTATCACCAGGGGCTAATTAAGTTGTTGATTCTAACTCAGCTGCAAAAAGAAGAAAGAACATGGGGTTCTCTGTTGACAGAGTTAGGGTTTAGTGATAACCCTAAAGAGAAAGGAAAGAAGATGATTGAGGACGCTAACCAGCAGATAGCAAACCCTACAGAGACAGTTCAAAAGGGTAAGAATAAAGAGAATGATGCTGTACAGGGCAGTTTGAGCCCTGAAACACCCTACACACAAGAAAATCCAGAAAAACTCAATGACATGATTAAAAGCATTACTTCAAAAAAGAAAAGTTGTAAACAGTTATTCAGGGAAGGCAGGCCAAGAACCAGACTCAGTGAGAAAATGCAGATGGAAGAAAGAACTGTACCAGAAGATGATAAGGAAGCTGTAGTTATAGAAGATGATGCAAGTGAAGGACCAGTACACACAGCAGAGGACAAGTATTATGAGGATATGGAACAGTTTATTGACATGCAGGGTGTAGCAGGTTCCACACCATAAATGTTTTGTACAGACAAACAAAACAATCTTGAAGAAGGTTCGGTATCAAGGAATCTACCTGAAGAAAGAGATTGCATAAGAGAGGAAGATTTGGATATTTCCTCAGAACTTGGTCAATGTGAAAGATCTCTTCAAACTTATAAAGAACAAACAATATACCCGCTGGACATAAATGAGAAATTAATGGTGGCAAACAAAAGATTACGAGAAGACATGGAAAATAAGGAAGCAGAGTTCCAAAAATGACTGAAGATTTCCAAGAATATCCTCAAGGAGAAGCGAGATATGCAAATACAACTGGAGCAACTCAAAGCCCAGAACAAGGAAAGTGATAAAGATGTTGAATTGGTGAGGCTTCAAAAGCGCTCACAGGTGCTTAGTGACTTAGGTGCCTTATCTGAGGCTTCTAGAAGCCTTTAGGTGTTTAAAAGTTATTTGATTTTGAACTCATGTTATTATGTTTGACATTTGTATGACACTTGTAGTCTAAAACTTTGTAAGGGATTAACTTCCCACTTTTGAAGGAAGTTCAATCCAAAAATTTAGGATCTATAGTTAGTTTCTAGATAGAAAATTTTTGTACAAAAGCAGGGCTTGACTAGGGAATGAGAGGTTGGCAGTTTTGGGAGTAATGCATGATCAATTGTAAGCACATCTGTGTAACATGAGCATTTTGCAGCTTCAGTAACAGGTTCTATTTTTGAATAAACATGATGATGATTTGCCCTTGTGTTATATAAATTGTCTTTCTGATAATTATGTTATGTATATGGTCATTCATATTCCATTGCAATAATTCTTATCATGAGAAGACAGTTATCTTTTTATGTTTATAAACATTGACAGTTTCACTTCATGATTTAGGATCATAGTACCTATATATTGAACTTTGTGATATACTCCATGTTATGCAGTATTTGTTTGACTTTCCTGTAACTCTTATTTCACACCAGCCTATCCTTTTAAAAGTGTCATGTTTGCTTGTAAAGCTTGTAAATACCCATATAATATAGTATGGATTGTGTGATATGTGCAAAACAGATTTGATTTTATATTAATTGCGTTTTACAGTGATGGTTTGATTTCATATACAGTTTTCATCATACACCAGCCTAAATCTTCAATACTTTGATTTTCTTGTATCATACCAATGTGTGACATATACCAGTTTGGTTTCTTGTAAAGTGTGGGATGCCTTTACAATTTTTAATTTCATACCAATTTGGTTTTCAGTGTGATTTCATTTGATTTATACAAAGATTTCCTTAAGCTTGAATCCCGTAGTCTAGGTTCAACTTTAGGGATAACACCTACTTTGTGCTAGGATCTTAGTATACCCATGTATTGAATGATCATGACCATACATATTCAAGATTATTTAGAATTATAATGTTTTGATAATATTGAGATTATAATAATGAATGTATGTTTGTGTATGAGATCATGAGGATGACACTAGTGCACACTTGAGCCTGCACAGTGGTACAGAATGAATAGAAGTTCAAAAGACATATAGAAGATCAAGCGGGAGGCAACCACACAAACATAAAAGATAACTATTTGAGTTGTTATTTGAATCTCTGAAATAGTAAATGATATTGCTTGTAATAGTTGTATGCATATTTGTATTCCTAGAATATATCATGCTGAGTGTAAACATTCATATAGCATTGAACAATATACTACTAATATGCATATGATTGGTAAGTTGGACGAACATTCCATTGTTGCTTGTCTAGAATGAAACCTCTTTGTTGACATGCTGAGAGCTGTGCATACTCTCGATAGTATGTTCTGGTAGAGATGGAAGGCCTCTAGATAGCCACTATATGCATACAGGATATGGAAAATTGTTGTGCCAAAGTATTGGTCAAGATAGTAGCATAACTATGTAAATCATATTTGTATGCATAATAGGTTATCATGTCAACATGATTTGATGATTATGAAGTATTACTAATCATATATTTAATTTTGATTTGTAGGAAAGATCATGAAGAATGATGAACACTGAACAAGTGATGGATGTTCAACAAGAAGATTTACAAATCAAACATAATATAGAAGGCTAGAAGATTCTCTTAGAAAGAGGAAGAGGATCATGACGAGATGTTTGCTTCAAGTGACCAGATAAGATCATTATCGTAATGGTGTAATTGAAGAAGAAGTGCGAATCGATAAATATCCCAGGATTCAATTGAAGAAAGCTCTGTTCGGGTACCCAGGATCGATAATCATTTGATGAGCTTAATGATCACCATGGGTGATGTGGATCTCAACCTTTGCTACAAGGTTGAATATGGTTTCTATATACAGATGGCATGGATGCAAGAAGGAACTCATCACAGAGTTCAAATGATCTCGAGGCTCATATCAGTAGACCCATCTATCGAGAGATGGCACAAAAGATCATTCAATGCAGAGTGTGAATGATGTTCAGTCACAGAGGGAGAATTGACAGTTTCTTGACAAGCTTGGGCTTTACCAAAAGTAAAGTTGTTCCTAACCTTTACCTTAAGGTTATGGATCATACTATTATTAGATGATCTCTTTCTGACAGGGAATGAGAAACAAATCATGGAAAGAAAGAAGAAGTTAGCTACAGAGTTCGAGATGAACGATCTCCGATTGATGCATTATCTCTTAGAGCTGGAAGTATGAAAAGGCTCAAAAGGAATCTTTCTCAACCAGGGAAAGTATGCTGTGAAAATCTTGAGAAGAATTGATCTGTTCGAATGTACAACTATGGCCACTCTCATGGGTTCTGACTTGAAGTTGTTAGCTGATGACTCCTCAGAGTTATTTGATGTGACTCTATACAGACATATTATTGGGTCGTTGATGTATCTAACGAATACCAGGCCAGATATATGCCTTGCTGTGAACACCTTGAGTCAGTATCTAGTGGAAACTAGATGTGTTCACCTGATAGTTGCAAATCATGTGATGAGGTACCTAAAGGGTACGATAGACTTTGATCTATGTTATCTTGGAGATCATGACTTCAGATGGCTACACGGATGTTATTGTATGAGATTTGCCATGATCTCATGGTTTAGCAGGAAGTAGTCTAGTGTGGCTCTCAGCATAGCTGAAGTAGAATATATATATATAGTTGCTTTCTTTGCTAGTTGTGAAGCGGTATGGCTGTTTGATTTAGATGTGGACTCCACTGTGATTCTATGTGACAACCAGAGTTGTGTCAAGATGGCAGAGAATCCAGTGTTCCATGATAATTCAAAGCACATAGAGATCTGATATTTCTATATACGAGATATGGTGCAGAAAGGAACTATAAAACTCAAATTTGTAGACACTGATGAACAAGTTACCGATGTACTAACCAAACCTCTACCTCAAGTAAAAGTTTGAATATTTCTGAGACAAGCTTGGTAGGACCCTCCTCGAAAGGGGGAGTGATGTAGACACTGATGATAAGATTGCCCGCATCAACAGTAAAGTTGATGATGAGGATACCTATATTACTTGTATTGATGATATGTATATATGTATTGATGAGGATACCTATATTGGTGATGCCAACAGAGAGGTTCGTGGATGGTCCTTAGACAGGGTGTAAGTTGACAAGGGGATTGCATCATCCTTGAACACATGTTCTAAAAGGATCCGTAGGCATATGTCTCCGAGAATGAAGTACTTGGTGGACAAGTGGGGATTGTATCATCCCCGGACTTCGGTCCCTTGAATTGATCCATAGACATATGTCTTCGAAAATGAAGTCCTTGGTGGACAAGTGGGGATTGTATCATCCCCGGACTTCAGTCCCTTGAATTGATCCGTAGACAGATGTCTTCAAGAATGAAGTCCTTGGTGGGAAGATGGGGATTGTATCATCCCCGGACTTCGGTCCCTTGAATTGATCCATAGACAGATGTCTTCAAAAATGAAGTCCTTAGTGGATAGGTGGGGATTGTATCGTCCCCGGACTTCGGTCCCTTGAATTGATCCGTAGACAGATGTCTTCGAAATGAAGTCCTTAGTGGACAGGTGGGGATTGTATCGTCCCCGGACTTTGGTCCCTTGAATTGATCCATAGACAGATGTCTCTGAGAATGAAGTCCTTAGTGGACAGGTGGGGATTGTATCTTCCCTGAACTTCGGTCCCAGAATTGATCCGTAGACATTTGTCTCCGAGAATTGATGATAGGACTGCATCGTCCCTGGACCCTTGGTTCAAAGTGTACGTGATCGGGGTTGCATCGTCCCTAGACATGGTGATATGTATTAAAGTGATAAGGAATGATCCTCCTAGAAGTTGATCAGGATTGCATCATCCCTAGACATGAGATGTCTTAAAGTGATAAGGAATGATCCTCCTGGAAGTTCATCAGGATTGCATCGTCCCTAGACATGGTGAGATGTCTTAATGTGATAAGGAATGATCCTCCTGGAAGTTGATCAGGATTGCATCGTCCCTAGACATGGTGAGATGTCTTAAAGTGATAAGGAATGATCCTCCTGGAAGTTGATCGGGATTGCATCATCCCTAGACATGGTGAGATGTCTTAAAGTGATAAGGAATGATCCTCCTAGAAGTTGATCGGTATTGCATCGTCCCTAGACATGAGACTTGTCTTAAAGTGATAAGGAATGATCCTCCTGGAAGTTGATCTGGATTGCATCGTCCATAGACATGAGACTTGTCTTAAAGTGATAAGGATTGATCATCCTGGAACTTGATCTAGATTGTATCATCCATGGACCTATGTCCTAAAAGAGAGCGGGATTGATCATCCTGTAATATGATCGTGTGTATTGCAGAGTATGCTACGATGACGATCCGAATGCTATAGATCGAGATGATGATCCAGATGCTGTAGATCGATATGATGATTCAGATGCTGTAGATCGAGATGATGATCCAGATGCTATAGATCGAGATGATGATCCATATGTTGTAGATCGAGATGATGATCCAGATGCTGTAGATCGAGATGATGATCCAAATGTTGTAGATCGAGATGATCCAGATACTGTAGATCATGATGACGATGCTGATAATCGTGTGACAACGATGCTGTTGATCATGAGGATCCAGATGATGATATTGTTGTAGCTGTTCAAGTGCTGCAGAAGATTCAGTACTGAAGATGTTGATGTTCCAGTATTGAAGATGTTCTAGTAACTGCTTGAGTTATTGATGATGTTAAGAAAGCTTCCAATGATTTATAGATGTATCATGTATGATGTTGATGACTCCTTTCTCCTGCAGATGTTGTTATAATATCCTTCTCATTAAGGGGGATTGTTGAAATATTGTAACTTCTAAGAATATTATACTTGTACTTTATTATTCCGGAGATGTTTCATTCCTCCGCGAAGACCTTATTGTATATCCGGAGATGTTTATTCCTCCATCGGAATGTGGTAACTTGGGTTATTAGACTTCCCTAGTGGGGGTCGGCCCTGTATGTACTATGTGGGTCAAAGGGTTGTTAGACCACCCTAGAGGGGTCAGCCTAGTCAATTTTAATGGGGTGTTTAACCCAGTGGTAAAGTTGGGGCTGACCTAGTTAATATAAAATACAAGTCGGAGATGTGTATAAATAGAGGAGGTGTGTTCCTCATTTATCACACACTACATTCACTTATGAGTGGCTCACTTGTGTGAGAGAGGTCTGCTGTGGAGGAGGAGGAGCTCATGTTTTTGGTTTGCATCCTTGTATTTGATGGTCATCTATATTGAGGAAGCTTTGCTTGGTTTTCTACCCCATGAGGGTTTCCCAGGATAAATCTGTGTCTCTTGTGTTTATGTTGTGCTTGTTGTTTCTTTAGTGATCCTGTATATGCTATTGTTTCCAAATGAAATGTAATGCTAATATTTTCTGTCTTAGCATATTGAATCTTAACAGAGATGCGTTAAACTATTTTGAAACTCTCAAATTGATCCTGCGTAATGACTATTTTCAAATCATATTGAATTGTCAGATTAGTCCTTGGAATGGGTGTTAGGAGCAATCCTTAATTTTCATTCAACTAGATGCCCCCCCTATCATGTAGACATCTTCATTTACTGAGCTCCCCCTAAAATTGTGATGATGAAGATGATGATGATGATGAATATATATGATGATGATGATGAAGATGATGATGATGATGATGATGATGATGATGATGATGATGAAGATGATGATGATGATGATGAAGATGGTGATCATGATAATGGAGATGATGATGAATTGGATGATGATGATGATGATGGATATGATGATGAAGATGAAGATGTTGATGATGATGATGACGAATATGATGATGATGATGATATATAACGAAGTTGTTGATGATGAAGATGATGATTATGATGATGATGATGATGATAAGGAAGATGATGATGATGAACAAGATCATGATGACGACGACAATGATGATGATTATGAAGATGATCATGATCATGAAGACGATGAAGACGATGGTGATGACAACGACAAGGATGATGATGATCATCGTCGTTGTTGTAGTCATCACCATCATCTTTCTAGTCTTCATCATCATCAACAGCAGTAGCATCATGATCATCATCATCATCATCGTGATCATCGTGATCATCATCATATTCGTCCTTGAAGGGACTCATGCATAGGATCTCACTATAAGCAATGCAACCAATACAAATTATGACAAAATCCTAGTTAAATTAAATTAAATTGAATTAAATTACATTAAATTAAAAATATAGAGTTGTTTAACTAAAATTAATTTAAAATGGAACAAAATATAAAATATGCAAATAAAAAAAAACCCAAAATAAACTAAACAAAAAATAAATATGCAAATAAAAAAACAAAACAAAACACAAAATATATAATATGCAAATAAAAAAACAAAAAAACATAGAGGGAAAAGACTCCCGTGCACTAGCTCATTAGCAACATCCAGAGCAAAAAAACAAAGAACAAGTTCACTCCCATGCACTAGTTCATTAGCAGCATCCAGAACACTGGTAATTTGATGAGAAGAGCAGTGGTAAATCGAGGAGCAGGGGATACCATTCCAGAGGATACCGTCATTCCCAGGGGAGGAAATCCGACAGCAGTCTAGAGGATAACAAAGGTCCCAATGAATTTGGTAAGTCCATCAACCCTAGCAGCGTAGGAATTTGGGAAAAATCCCACGGTTTTGATTATTTCCACACTAAATACAGATGTTTCCCTATTTACTTCATTTTTTATGAGGGTTTATACGAAATATAGGCCGTATTTGAGGGGAAAAATGACCCATGGCAGGAATTTTTCCCATCAAATGCCATCCATGAACCCATCCATCGCATGTTTGATAGAGAACGGGCCTAGACCCTACAATCATGACCAAACAAATTCGAGATTTCCATGTTGCAAAACACCATAGTAATGGTAAGAAAATGGTCTTGGGTAGTGTAAGACGATTCAGGATCCAACATCACCCTATCTGCGTTCATGTGCAAAACCATTCAAAACTACCTAAAATTGGTCTAAATTTGGTGACATTTCACCTTGTTATCTATTTTAAAAAAATCAAGCATGGAGGGAGGGAAAATTTTGCCAATTTTTGTGAGTTTTCTTGCATAGAGAGAGGGGAAATGATGTATAGAATCCTCCCCCTCCACCAAGGTTGATTCTTATCATTTAAACCCTCTCCCCATAGCTAAAATCACTAACAAAATGTTACAAATTTGTCCAAATCCTTTACAATTTCAAACATGCATGGTAGGGAGTGGAAGTCATACCCAATGCTATTCCACCTCATTTCATGCTTGAAATTAAAAAAAAATGGTGTTTTTTTTGCAAAATTGACCTAATCTAGCCCAATTTTGGACAATTTTTTGCATGGGCCCACTTTCCCTCCATGTATGAAATTGCATGAAATTTGGAAAAAATGGGCAAAAGATGGCCAAATTTGGTGTAAGTTAAAGCGTTCTAAGCTATTCTAAGGTGCCATATTATATGGCTTTCTAACTATTTAACATTGTATACCAAGAAAGCATACTGACCCCCCAACCAATCAACCAATATGTTATTGGAAGACACCACTTTCATGGTTGTCTCCGTTGGTATAAAGGTGCAAACATGAAAATGGGTAATACATTTGCTTGTTGATGATTAAATTTGTAAAGTTTTTTTTTATTCAACTTCAAGCAATCAAAAATCATATCTACATTGAGAATTTCACTTTGAATAAAAAATAAGTTTTGTAGAGAATTATGTTACTCCATACTCAGTTTTATTTTATGGACATGATGTTATAAATTTCATGTGTATTAACTGCATGCACCTAAAATTTTTGGCAAGGATAATGAGTGAGTAATACACATGGCCACCTAGTTTTTAGATACAATTATTCATTTTAGGGAAAAATATGTGTTAGCTTTTGGGATTACTCCAAAAGTGTTCTCACCTCGGTAGATGAGCAATAGGTCTCCTAGCCCCTTGTGATGCTTCATGGTCATATCAATCTCTCGGTTTGGGTGGATGCTTGGACTTGGTTAGTGTGTTGACATGGTACCCTTAATAGATTGTTACCTAATCAACATGTTGATAAACTCATTTGGTACACACAATGGGGAAGTCGATTGCTTGATCAAGGGAGGTACTTACCTAGGAGGAGGAGAATTGGGCACTTAACCCTTATAGCTTGGGAGCTACACACCTTGCAGGTTGGACACTTGATTTGATGATGCTTGGGTTGAGGAGGATACTTCATGGAGGTTGGTGATGGAACCGAGGACCTATGTTGAGGAGGAGAGTTGGACCTTTGTGACCAAGTTGTCATACAATAGAGTACCATTGCGCACATGTAGCACATAGTTAGAGAAGGAGTACCTTGCATGAGGAAACTTGCATATCAAACCACTGTGGAAGAGGTACTGTTAGACTAACGTCGCCGAGTTTTAGTGGGAAATCCATGAATGAAGAAATATGACCACCGCTCATTCCAAATTGAATCCCCAACATGATCTATATGAGGTGGAACCCCATACCTCTTTGCATGCATTAACTAGTCAAGTGGCCCAAGAAACACACTTCTATATCTGTGTTGTGAGCAAATTCCAAATCAAATCAAAACGTGCTTTATGCTTAAAAATAATTCAAATATAAATAACTCTAAAAGAAATTACACCTTTGAGAGAAAAATAGCCTTTGATAACATTTTTGGGAAGAAATAACTTTTGATATTAAAACATTACAAGTAAATATATTTGCATGCTAAATTATATCCACTTGGATACTTATATTATTATCGAGTGTAGGTACCACCAAATACGTATTTGTCAGATCTATCTTCCTCGAGTGATGATGAATATATAGTCGGAGAGGTTGAAAGTGAGACGTGTTGTACTAGATCTACCGGTTCTATATCAACTAGATCTGAAAAGGCAAGGAAAAGATTTCGTAGACGCATGCAATATTTTATTGCCAATGGAGGGTCCTATAATTATGATGCTGAGAGCACAGGTGACATTGAGTTTCCCTGAAGGTATAGACATCTAGTGCAACGATGGGTACCTAAAAATCTACCCCAAGTGGACACAGATTTCTTCATCAATGGGAGGATGTATCACATTGCTCCTTCATCCTTACATGGATTGGGGATATTTTCCACAGATGGCATAAAGGTCGGCTATGGAAGTGTAACTAAATTGATGGAGTATGTCTAACCATTATACATATATAATAACTAGTTGATCTTCGTCCAATATACTCGAAGTATGCGGAGATATGGAGTTGCCGCAAATTATATACAACTTGTAGAAAACAATAAAAACAAAGGGGAGACTATGTATATTGATGGGAGACCAAAAGAGTCCAGAAACGTTGTTGGATTTATAAATAGTACATGGCCAGTGACAACAACTAAGCAACCGAACTGCGAATTTGAGGGTCGCAAATAACATCGTATATTTGTATGTGCAACAAAAACAATACTTCCAGGTGAAGAGTTGTTGACCGATTACAACTTAAATCGAATAGATGTAGCTTCCATGGTCCAGGGTAACTGTGGAAGTTCACACGCTATGCCTCATCAGGTAAATGCTAAATATAGTAACTAAACATGACTACAAAAACTAAATGTTTCGATTGTTTCTGTTAACATTCGATTTCCACGGAGGACATTCGCTTTTTTCGTGCTTATTATGAATATTTCCATGTGATAACATTCTTATTACACTGTTATGCTTATCTCATTTTTTTATGTTACAATTATTGACTCAACTTTTACTGATTGATTTATTTTATCAAGGTGGCAGTAGTGGAAAGCCACATTCTGCTTCCACAGTCCAGGGTGACTGTGGAAGGTCACAATCTATGCCTCATAAGGTAAATGATAAATATAGTAAATAAATATGACTACAGTAACAAAATGTTTCGATTTTTTCAATTAACATTCGATTTTCACTGTTACCATTCGCTTTTTTCATGCTTTATGGCACTTTGAGCTCTATTTTGGCACGACTGATCTAGAGTTTTCTGGAACACTTGTCCATTGCTTGTCCTCAACTTCATGCTTGTCATGTCCATGTCACCTTATTCTCCAATGCCCTGTCTTGACTTCTTGCCATGTCATCTTGTCTTTTGTCTTGTCACATTGCCATGTCATTATTCTTCTCTTCATTTTTTCATGTCAGCATTTGTCATTACTTCAAGCTCAACAATTTATTCATGCTTTCTTTCCTTCTCCAAGTCCTCATCCTTCTTGTGCTTATTCTGAATATTTCCATGTGATAGCATGCTTATTACATTGCTATGCTTATCTCATTTTTTTTATGTTACAATTATTGACTCAATTTTTATTGATTGATTTATTTTGTTAGGGTGGCAGCAGTGGAAAGCCACATTCTGCTTCCACGGTCTAGGGTGACCGTGGAAGGTCACAATCTATGCCTCGTGAGGTAAATGTTAAATATAGTAAATAAATATGACTACAATAACAAAATGTTTTGATTTTTTCAGTTGACATTCGATTTTCACTGTTACCATTCACTTTTTTGTGCTTATTGTGAATATTTCTATATGATAACATTCTTATTACACTGTGGCAGGGGTCTTCTCATCGCCATGGAGCAGAACATCTATCTTCTCCTTCGGAGGTAAAAGTAAATATTATTGCCATATCTCATTTTTTTTATGTTACAATTATTGACTCAACTAAATATAGTAACTAAATATGACTACAATAACTAGAAACTCCAACCCCAGAAGATTTCCATTTGACAACATGCTTATTACACTGTGGCAGGGGACTTCCCATGTTCATCATGAAACAAAACGTGTGTCCTCTACTTCTGAGGTAAAAATAAATATTATTGCAATATCTCATTTTTTATTATGTTACAATTATTTTCATAACGTTTATTTAATGATTTATTATGTCAAGTTGGTGCCAGTGGAAAGGCACCTGTTGCTTCCATGGTACAAAGTGATTGTGGAAGGTCACACTCTGTGCCCCGTTAGGTAAGTGTTAAATAGCATTCGATTTCCATTGTTGACATTCACATTTTTATGTGCTTATGATGAATTATTGATTGATTTATCGTGTCAGGGTGAGGACCGTGGAGAGGCAGTTGTTGTTTCCACGGTCCAGGGTGAACATGGACATTCACCCACTAGAAGTAGATCAATACAGGGTGACCATGGGAAGTTACCAGCCACAACACTGCATCAGGTAAGTGTTAGTTCTTAATAGTAACTAACTTTCATTACAATAACAATGTTTGAATGCTGTTAAAATTATTTTGCTTAATTTTATTGTTTGATGAATTTAGTACAGTGCACTTGATCTGGGTGATGAGGAGCTTGAGGATGAATTTTACTATTCCATAGACCCAACGGAAACTATAAAGAACTCCCTGAAAAAGGCAAACATATAAACGATTGCCTTGGCTCACACAATGCCCATGACACAGGAGATCAGGGAAAGGATTGAAGAGCTGAAAGAACAAATAAAATATTATGGGGTAAGTGGCATCTTCGCATATTTTTTTAAGCTATGACATGATTTCATATTTGATATTATGTTTTATATTTTTCCAAGTGATCTGATAAAGTAAATTTTTTCGTTTGTAGGAGTTTCTATGACCCGTGACTATAGAAACTGTCGAGACAGGTATAGGTAGCAGTGATGCTCCAATGCAACAACAATGTCGACGAAGGAATGTAACAATGAGGCTTTTTGACACTCCTGCAGTTGGCCTCGAATCCATTGATGAGGGCACTGATATTGATTGGCATGACATGCTGGAGCATGATGAGATGGAGCCTAGGACTCCACATGACTCTGGAGATGAACGCACTGTAGATGACTAGGAAATGTTTCCTGGAGCAACACGAGTTAAAAGCACCGGATCACTAGATCTCACCTTTCTGGTGGATGATGCTTGTTTTCTGATCAAGGTTCAAAATATTGCAGGTATTTATTAATTAATTTATTCATTTTAATCATGAAATTGAAATGTACATTGAAATTATTATAAATTAATGGATTACACGTTTCTGCAGGAAACAATGTTTTCTATAGGAATTTGAATGACAAAGCATTGGAGTTGTTTGGCCCCACCATTCGCACACGGTGGAACAGCCAAGATAGAGCAAAGAGAGATGAATTGATAGACCAAATCGTAAACTTGTTCGGCAAGACATTCAACAAGAAAGTGGTTGCAAAGTTAGCCGGCAAGAATTTAAAATACCAGGGCCCAATATAGGGATAAATTGCAACTTGACCTCAAGCATGAGCGCCCTCCCATGATTTTGGAGAAAGAGTGGAAGGCACTCATAGAGTATGCAAAGGAGAACTTGCTAAAAAGACAAGCAAAATAATCACGGCCTGGAAAAGCAAGGTACAACACACATAATCTTCTTACTAAAATATGCTCATTTATTTTTTTCTTTTTTGTTTTAAGTAAGAATTCTGATATCTAACGTTTTTCAAAATTTTCATATATAGGCTACCTGACACCTCTGAAGCCACCAAGGCTAGAGTGGAAAATCACGGGCAGCATATACTGGGCCAGGGTGGCTATAGAAAACTAAGAGCCCGAATTGTAAGAATTAAATGATTAACCGTGGGGAATATTTATTTGACAGTAGCGAACAAATATCTGTTTTTTATACTGGAAATTTTAAATGTGTTATGCATTGCAGGGAAATACATTCCAAGATGTTGCCACCGAGGAAGACCTGAAGCTTGGTTTCAAGTATGGTTTTAAAAGTGTGATTGAATATCAGAAAAGATTGGGACAGACTCCAATCTCCCCAATGACGCAGATGCAGGTAAATAAAATGAATAAGGACATCATTGCAGTATACTATTAAACTCTATTAAGCTTTGATTATATCACCCATAACTAAATATTTATGTTTTCTTTTAAGCAACAGTGCAACCACAGCAGTGAATCTAGCGCTACTTAGCACGTGCCAGTTGATGTTGGGTTGTGCATGTCCCATGATAGTGGGGAGCAGAGTAGCCATTCTGATATGTCTGCTTTGGAAATAGAAATATCTACTATGATTATAGATATTTATTTCCTGGCGTATACTTATAAATTTTCTTCTTTCAATGGAAGACCATGTAGCTCAGGAGGGTGAACCGCAAGAGGAATTAGCAAGTAGAGAAACAATTAACTCACCAGCTGTCACAGCTACACAGACAGGTAAAGAGCAATATTGTAATTTTAATCAAAATAATGAACTATTAATTTCAATAATATTTCAACATATCAATATGCCCATTTTCGTTGTTGCAGTTCATGCCCCTTTAGAACTGCATCCATGCCCTACTCAACGACGTAGAAGAAGTTATATGATACATGAGGTCATGGAAAAACAAACACTAGCAGGACATGGCTCTGTAGATACTCCACCAAATGATGATGATAATACCCTAATCGTCAATTATTACAATGCAAAAAAACAGAAAACAAAGAAAAATTAGATGTATAAATTCATGACTTGTATTTGGATGTATATCGATGTTGTTAGTCTGAAACATTGTTTATATGAATTACCTCATTATGCTTCAATGTTTTTATGTCGATATGTTTTGATGACTAGCCTAGTTATGCATGAATGTTTATATGTTTTCTATGTAAACAACATCATTTATTGGGTATGGGGAATTGAGAGCGATGTGAGGGGGGGGGAGGGGCCATATGAGCTTCCACCTTCATGTGGTTGGCCCTGTTCAGTAGAGAATATAAAACTATTCTTGAAATGGAGAGGAGCTCAATAAGGTATAAATACTCTTTTATTACTATGTATTAAAGATGGTTGTAAATTTTTAAATGCATGTCTATTTCTTAAAATATTGCTAATAAATTTAACATTTCATGGTTCATTAATTTCTACAAGACTTTGTAGTAGGATTTAAATGATTCTTTATTTTCTTATATATTATTTACTCATATAAAAAAAAATTCTTTGATGATTTATGTGGGTCTTGGTGATGGAAATGCATCTAGTGGACAACTCTTATCAAGTTGTATGGGCGAATGGATCTGGAAAAAGGATAATGATAAGGTCAGGGTTTTGATGTGTTCTTTATCCTTAATGTGTTTGTCTTTATCCTTAAATTATATTTGATTCTATTAATATACAAGAGATACAACCAATAGTAAATAACTACTTTTAGACTATCATCCAAACTAGGAGACAACCTCCTACATAAAACAAAAATGCTCCTTAGTAACATAAGAATATGTTTGCTAATGGGAGAGTATCATCAAGTCTGATGTTTCTACTTCTCTCGTGAAGCTCAGTACATGCCTTAGGAAATTAAAAACAAAATAACAAAGATATGAGAACCGCAGGTCATAATCCAAGAATGGGAGATATGGTGAGCCCTTCATAAAATTGATATGTCTAGATCTTCAAAGGTAGCAGATAAAGTGATGTTATTACATGAGGAGTGTCTCTAAGGAAATTATGATATGGTTTCTAAACTACAAATTGCATGCTCAACTGTGCAACCTATTTCTCAATGCCAAAAAGGTAATTTATGATGAATTTTTTTCTACATGAGATCATTCCTAGTACTAGAATAGAAATAAGTTGCCAATTTTTTGTTGATTAACATGTATCTTTCCATCATGTGCTCAGGGGATTTTTTTTATCTTATGGGCATATTTGATACTAACTTGACCAATTTTGGCCATGCTTGAGGTGGTTGCATAAGAAGGACCTCTTCCAATAATGAGCAACATCAAAACAACTTACCACCAATTGGCACTACAAAGATCCTACACAGATTTTCCAGGTGAAAAACTACTCTTTTCCCTAGGGGTTGAGTTATTTTATTATTATTTATTTATTTCTCAATAAAGACGAATTTAGTGCACCTTATGTTTTTTGTAGTATGATGAATTCTCACTAGTATCTCTTCACATGTAGTAGAGCAAGTGATGCTATTTCACGAGGAGTGTCTCCAAGGCAATTATGATATGGTTTCTAAACTACAAATTGCATGCTCAACTGTGCAACCTGCTTCTGATCAATGCCAAAAGGTGATTTATGATGATTTTTTTGTTATATGAGATCATGCATAGTAAAAGAATAGAAATAAGTTGTCAATTTTTTGTTGATTAACATGTCTCTTTCCTATCATGTGCTCAAGAGACTTTTTTCTTCTTCTTTTGGGCATATTTGGTACTAATTTTGACCGATTTTGGCCATGTTTAAGGTGGTTGCATAAGAAGGATCAGTTTTTCATTTTCATCTCTTCCAGTAATGTGCAAATTCAAAACAACTTACCACCAGTTGGCACTACAAAGAGCCTACAAATATTTTCTAGTTGAACAACTACTCTTTTCCCCTAGGGGTTGAGTTAGGTTCACTATAATGTTCCATATCCTATATGTATGTACAATATTAAAAAAATTTCCAGTGGAATTTATTGTACAAAATGCATGTGACAACCTGTTCCAACTTCCACAATTGTAGAATCTCTTCCTCCCTTAAGGAATTGAATCTAATCCCAACCTAACATTCCGATGATTTCCAACCAGTTTCCATGTCTTTTGGTTAAAGGTGGTTACCATATTGAAAAGAAAAAACATGAAACATGGGGATTCGTGGCACAAAAACTATCATTGAGTTCTTCATCCTCTTAGGAACATTATGGGGCACTAACAACAACAATATAAACAACTAAATTTGTTAGTTAGCAACTAAAAATATCCATGCTTTCACTAGATTTAGATCAACTATGGCTCAAACTTCAGTGTTGTTGTGACAATTTTAGATCCCAAAACAACTTAAGATTAGACAAAATTGAAATGTTTTGGGCATGAAATCCACTACTAATGCTAGTTTTGCATTCTACATATTTTTAACTTGTAAGCATTCATTTCCAACCTCATTTGTTCATGAAAAGTTGAAGCATTTCTCTTATGACTTTACAATTAGATCAATCAAATGAGATATACTAGATCAATCTCTTTTTTCATTCTCTTCTTTTGCACTGGAAAATTCTAAAAACCATGATAAACTCACCATCAATTTCATTTAATCATCTTTGTTCTTAGAAAAGATGATAAGCTCTTGTCCAATGCCAAAATTCACTAATATAATGTCACCTTGCTTGCACATTTAGGTTATACTCATAAGACGTCGGTTTCCACGGTTTTTAATTTTATTTTTTTTAACTTCCAGGTATCGTCTATATATCGACGCACTTTCGTCAAAGGTATAGCAAAACCGTGGAAAGGTATAACATTTAGGTTATACTCATAAGACATCAGTTTCCACGGTTTTTTTTTTAACTTCCAGGTATCGTCTATATATCGACGGCATTTAGTCGAAGCTATAGCAAAACATCGACGAACGTTCGTCGATAGTTGAGTCGAAACATCATCGCCGGTATAGCAAAACCGTCGCAACCTCTGGATTTGTTTTGGTCTGTTTGACGAACAACTGTCGATAGAGAGATGGTTTTTCGTGGAAGCAAATTTCTATGCTACGTTTTTTCGACATATGTCCATTGTTATAGGGACGGATGTTCATCGATAGAGAGATGGTTTGTAGAAAATGAATAAAAAAAATCATTTTCAAGACCTCCTTATAGAAGACACGTGGCAACTAGTGTTCGTCTCTATTGCGACGGATTTCCAAATTCGTTGTTATATCCATGAAACAAGTTCCACACAAAATCGAGTCCATCATCGTTGCAATTGAGACGATACAACGTGGCAATATCAAGGAAAAATCGTGCCAAATTTGTTCATATGTATTAGTGATCCCTCCTTTGTTATGGTGAAATCTAGGTAGCAGTTTAGGAACTTCTGTAGATCTAGGATGGCACATTTTTTGATAACCTATTTGCAGACTACTTTTGAGCTCATACTTTGCTCAATTTTGTAATGAATAGTTGTGCACATCCATTTTATAATACAAACTCTTTCCCTATTTCCGTTAAAAAAATAGATAGCTATTACATACTAATCATCAACATCATTAATTATATATATATATATATATGTAAATTGTTCACAATATAGAAAAATACAATATTATAGTTCATATAAAAAACAATATATCAATATATATATATATATATATATATATATATATATATATATATCATGATGGTGAAGAGGATATCATGATGATTATAATGACAAATATCCACTCAAATCAACTTTGATGATGATGATGATGATGATGATGATGATGATGATGATGATGATGACGACGACGACGACGACGATGACGACGATGAAAAATATACTCATTTTAAAAATAGAATTAATAATTAAAATAACTTTGAATCTATATAGCTATATATTTGATATTACAATAAAATAAAATGAAGAAATAAAATACCTTAATACAACCATATAAATTACATGCAACAAGATAAATTATTAATATTAAAATTAATTTAATTTAATTATAATATTATTTATTAAACTAATTAAAGTATAATATACTATTAACTTTGTGGTGGCGGTGGCGGTGGTGGTGATGACAATAATAGTGGCGGTGGATGTTCATTAAGACCAACTTTGATCTCTTAAATCTAAAGAAAGATAAAAAAATATAAAAACAAAAATTATGATATAAATTATATAATTTTTATTTTCGTTTAATTTTTTAAAAATATAATTAATAATTAAATATACATAATAAAAAACTTTAAAACTATATAACTATATATTTAATATTAGAATAAAATAATAAAAATAAAATAAAATATCTAAATACATTTGCGTTTATATGATGATGATGATGATGAAAGTTAATATCCCCGAAAACCAACTTTAATATAATATAACTTAATATAATCATAAACTCAATATAAAAGCTTAAACTTTATAAATAAACTCAATATAAGTTAATCTAATCATATAGTCAAGATGTATGCTTAAACTTTATATTCAAGATGTAAGTATATAGTTTATACATTTTCTTATATTAACTATATGCTTAATTGATTAAGCTAAATTTATAAAATATACACTTATGGACTTAGTTAAGAAAATAAAAACACAATAAAAGAAATGCGTTATTAGATAGTATAATAAACTTCCTCTTTTTTATGTCTTTTTTTGAGATTTTCTTCATGTGCTTTTATACGGCTTTCTTCTTATTTATATTTGGTCTCTTCATCTATTGTGTCTATAGTATTTTAATTGTTTTATCTAGAGGAATTTTTCATGTATCTTTTTGGGCCTTTCTTGTTTAGTAAGAGAAATATTTGAAACGTGTATTTTTTATTTTTTTTATACCAAAGTTTTATAACCACACTTTTCACATATTAATTATACAAATTCAATACAAGGATATCCCAAAACAATTGTGAAATTTTGAACCAATGAATCTAAAAGCTAAATGGAGCAATAATACAATTAGAAACCCATAGAAGAGAAGAACAAGGTGTTAGAGTGACATACTTTTAAATAACCTAATAAAGAGAGCTAATAAAATATGAGACTTCAATACAATTGCGTAGAAGTCAAGAGAGAATTCAAGTAAAGATATAAGCTATGTATTCTTTATCAATCAACATAATGATCAATAGAATACATCACTGGATTTCTTTATCAATGAGATGAAATCTTACATAAATAGGTAACCAAGCTAGGCTTAATTACATACACAACCATAAAATAAAGTTAAACTCAATAGCAATGACCTTGAATGGTTAAATGCACCCTCTTTAGGAAGTAATGTTGACTATGCAAATGTTGTTAGAGTTTTTAACTATGCCTAAAACTACTAAGTGGGGGGATTTTGTGTCAATATTAGACAAATTTCCCCTCCTTAGGAAGTAATCTTTTCCATGCATCAGTGGATAGGTTAAATATCCCTAGAATTACCTCATGAGGTAGTTAACTCAGTCATGCATGTGCAATTAGTGTTAGCAGACCAATAACTACCTCATGAGGTAGTTAACTCAGTCATACATGAGTAACTAGTGTTTAACTAGAAATGCATGTGAAATTGGAGTGTAAGTAGACCAAGATATCCAACAAGGGTGCATTAGGAAATTAACTAGGCCACAATTGCTAACTTAAGTGCACAAAACCCTAAAAAGGGGCATTAAGTGGATGTAAGGGAACCTTTAACCCTAAAAAAGGGGGTCTAACCTAGAAAATACACTTTGGACCCTAAAAATTGGGGGAGAACTCCAGTAGGAGTGCTCTTGTCCCTTAGAAATTCAAAAGATATGCAATAAGAAGTGTATGGACACCAACAAAAATATTCACATCATCCATATTGATAGCATGAAAATATGAATGCAACACATATTTATCCATGGTAATATTCAAATCTTTAAAATGTTGAACAATCTCAACCTCAACCTCTATATTTTAAATATGCTTTGTGGGGACTTGTAATCTTTTAGCCACATTAACATTTATGAAATTATGTTTTCTACTTAGGGTTATAGAAACAATGACCTTCTCTTGTTGAATACATCCATAAACATATAATAGGAAGTTTTCACATGAAAATAAACCCTCTATGGTTTCTTTATCATTCTTCACAACGAGAGACCACCTATCTAAAAATACTTTTTCATATTATTCATCTAAAAGTGCCTTCATCTTGTTATGTTTAAGCAATTGCCACCATCTAGTGGCATCTTCTTGTAAACCCTAGGGTAATCAAAATATGCAACATTGTGGATAGAATGACTTTTTCCATTGTATATATTATTAAATACTAAGATCATCAAATTTTCATGTAAACTACATCTTACTTGCCATCACTTCAGAACTAGGGTTTTGAAGAAAAGAACTTACTTTTGAGGTGGTAAATATAAAATTATCACAACTCCCTCAATATTGCAAAGAAACTCTATTATGAAAACAATTGTGAAATTCCTTTCTACATCTACTAGCACTAGTTTGACAAAAATCTGAGCACTCTACCAAAATATATCCACTATATAATATGTGCATTTGTCAATGAAAAAATGTTACTCCACTTTTCGACTCTAGGGTATTTTTTGTTGAGGAATTTAGATCTATAGTTGGTTTCATCAAATTATGTGCAATAATTTATAGAAATAGATCTAAATATCATTATCTGTATTTTTCCTTGAAAGATTTGTAAAGAAAAAAAATTATCTTTTTGGCACAAAAAAAGCTATGATACCAATTGTAGTGATACTTAACCTAGAAATTGAACCACAAGTTATATAGAAACCTTAAAATTCAAAAATATCAAAAACACAATCATTCCATAAAGAACATAAGAATATGGAAAGAAGAATCCTTAAGGCAAGGTAACACTATGAAATACTCCTCATGGAAAGAATCACTCCACAAGCCATGCTCAATACAAAACAATACATCCAACATATCACATACTTGATTATACTCATGTAATTTTATATTTTCTCATGAATATTCCTAGGAGGTGTATTCTCACTAGCCCCTATCATTAAATTATTTCCTCTAACTACCTAGTGGACCTATTTATTACCCACCAAGTACCAAATGTGCCTATTCCATGATTATGGCCACAATAAATATAGTATACCCTTAGGTGCCTCCCAAGATACATTGCAAGGATGTAGGGTCCAAATTTGAGCTAGTAACCAAATTTTGAGGCAATATTATGTGGAATTAAACTTCATATGATTCCCTGAGAAATCATACGACATGTGGTTGGATGATTGAAATTTAATACATTGTATGCATGTGCGTAACAATTAGTAATAATTAGTTCATTTGAATATATATATATATATATATATATATATATATATAAAATAAACATGTGGGTGGACGAGTTGATATTTAATACATTGTATGTGCATAACAATTAATAATAATTAGTTCATTTGAAATATATATATATATATATATTAGATCTAGCATTATTGTTGGGAAGATAAATGTTATCCTCCCTAACTAACTTCAAATGCCGCTTGTAACATGTTTCACTCTTTGTGAAATAATTCTTGTTAAGATTGTGAGTCATGAAATTAATTACAAGTATAAAAATGTCCATCCATATATATTTTAGACTTAATAAATCTAATTAAAAAATAGAAGTAATCATAAATTATATTATTTTTATATTTTATTTCAAAAAGATAAAATTAAAAATTAAATATAGATTTCAATATACAATCATAAATCTTTGAAGAAAATTTTGAAAGTTATATATCTAATTTAAAAAAAATAAAATTATAATATGTTTTTATATATTTCATACTATATAAATTATAAATATAAAATGTAAAGTGAAAATAAAGTACAATATGTTGATGAGTAAATTTTATATTATATAAATTAGATATATATAAAATATGATGATGAAGAATAATTTGATATATACATAATATGATGATGGCAATAGTGATAACTAAGAGAAGGATAGCAATAGTGGTGGCCACAACAATAATGATTGATTATATATTAACTATAATATTATATTTTTTTTATTTTGTAATTATTTTATATTGCTAGTCATTTATGATAATTATTATATACTATTTATTATCATAAGAATTGAAATTTGATGTCTTATTTTGTACATCAAATTTTTTATATAATGTTATAATTTTAATATTGCCTTTCATTTGACGTTTAAATCTTAATTTTACCTGTTATAATAATAGTTTATTTATTTTTAATAACATTTATAATATCTATATGAAACCTTGAATTCTCATATCTTACCTCATATAGTACAAAAATAAAAAATTTAAATACAAAAATATAATAAACAAAAAGAGAACATAATGATTAAACCAAGTACACACATAATGACAAATAAGGTTTATCCCCAAACCTTTAAATATGATTCTTCACAAGCAATACACTAGGCCATTACCATGGGCCACTGAATACCATGGCCCTAAAAAACCATGACCGAGTTAAGTTTACCCAACAAGGGAAGAAAACCAACCACACCATGACAAAATCAAAATTTCCATATTAGAAATAGAAATATAAAGAGAATATATATATATATATATATATATATATATATATATATAGTTTATCCTCAAAACCTTTAACTATGATCCTTCACAAGCAATACACTAGGCCATTACCATGTGCCACCGAATACCATAGCCCTAAAAAATCATGGCCGAGCTAAGTTTACCTAATAAGAGAAGAAAACCAACCACACCATGACAAAATCAAAATTTCCATATTAGAAATAGAAATATAAAGAGAATATATATATATATATATATATATATATATATATATATATATATAGTTTATCCTCAAAACCTTTAACTATGATCCTTCACAAGCAATACACTAGGCCATTATCATGCGCCACCGAATACCATAGCCCTAAAAAATCATGGTCGAGTTAAGTTTACCCAATAAGAGAAGAAAACCAACCACACCATGACAAAATCAAAATTTCCATATTAAAAATAGAAATATAAAGAGAATATATATATATAATTACTAATAACTAATTTGTTATATATTTCTAAGTAGTTATTAGTAATTAAATGTTATCTATTACTATATATAGGCTACTCCAAAAATCAATGATCAAGTCAATTTTACCTAACAAGGGGAGGCAACCAACCAAACCATGATAAAATCAAAATTTCCATATTATATATGTGTGTGTGTGTGTGTGTGGGCTTGGGATATACATATTAATGACGTGAAAAAATAAAAATGCACTTCAAAATGATGTGTGAAATTAAAATTCACACTTCATCAATGATGTTTAATTTTATGAAGTGGTCGTATTTTGACATGTAAAATAGCAAATGATAATTATTTACCCATCAAATTTCGACACTAATTATCATCATAATAATATATATATATTATTCATTTAATAGTTATTATAAATGTATAATTATTTTTAATATTGAAGAAATACAATATTATAACTAATATAATAAAAAAAAATTATTAATATAAAAAAAAATTATATAGATTTGATGATGATAAAGAAGATATGAAGATGATTATGTTAACACATATCCAACTTTGATATACTCAACTTTAAGAATAAAATAAAATATAAAAACAAAAATAATAATATAGATTATATTATTTTTATTTTAATTTAATCATTTCAAAAATAAAATTAAAAGGGAAAAAAACTTTTAAATTTATATGATTATATATTTAATTTTACAATAAAACAATAATAATAATTAATAAATAAAATTCTTTAATACATTTTTAATCATGCAAATACATATAATAATATAATAAGATGGAGGAGCAGGAGTGCAGCTGGGGTTCTTGGAGCGAAAATTTTGAGAGTCGTTTTATTTGCTGTAGCTTGGGCGGCCAGGGCTTGGCCCAGCCGCCCCTCCTTCTCTGTTGTTGTTTTCTTGCAGGACTCCTAACGGCGTGCTGGAGGCTTCGCAGCAGGACTTCCCACAGGGGCGTGAGGCTCTGCTACCTCCTTTGCGTGGGGATTTGACAGACTTGGATTTTACTGATGCCTTTCTTGAATCGGTTCTCGATTTCAAGACTTGTAGATCATGGCGTCCGTGGTGCCCTGAGAGCCGGTCGCGGATCTGTCTCACTTCTGCGCCGGAGAAACATTGCAGAGGCCGCGGACACTGACCTGATAACTGGGTCGTGTCGTCCATGCTCATACGGTGGCGGGGATTGCTGAGATAAATGCTCTGTAAACGAGTGCAGCCTCACAGGTTCTGGCTCTGCTCTTCAGGGATTTGCAGATCTGCTGTGCCGTTCTGTTGCAGATCTTTCCGAGGATCAGATCCGGGGATCTTTCCATAGAACCCAGCGTTTCAAGATTGATGAGAAGCTGCAGCAGATTATTGTGGACAAGATCGGCGATCCTGGCCATACTTATGATGATTTCACTGCTGCCCTTCCTGAGAAGGAGTGCAGATATGTTGTTTATGACTTGCTATCGGATCCTTCCCGTTGATCTTTGGACTCGAACCTCACCATTCTCTCGCCAGAACCTCCATTTTCTTGATCGATGATTTCTTGATTTCATGGGTCAAGATCCATTGCTACGGCTGTGCTCTGGTTCTGTCTGGCCGTTTTCTTCATCAGGAGATGCTGGCTGAGTTCGCCGGTTTGGGAGATCTATAGAGTCTGCTGCTCGTCCACAGACTTGGATCTACTACTTCTGTTGAGGGTTTCAGTTTTGATGGAAGCTGAAATCGCTAATTGTCAAGGGTTCTTGGTGGACGGTGGGGGAAGAGGCACATTACCGGTGGCCCTACCTGCTGTTCAAGATTCTTCTTATGGCAACGTTTGGGTTTCTCTTTGTTGTTCAAGATTTACATCTTATTGTGGCGAAGTTTTACTTTGGGTTTCTCTTTTTTGGTTCAGCTCTTAATAAGCTGTTTTTTGCTTATATGGGATTGAAATATGTGAAAATGTAGGGATCCTTGTTGATTCTACTACATGTGCAATATGTAATTTTAATCATCTTTTTGAAATAAAATTACGGACATTTTCCAAGGAAAAAAAAAAATAATATAATAAGATAACTCATTAATATTACAATTAAATTAACCTAATTAAAATAATTTATTAAACTAATTAAATTATAATATAGTGGTGAATAAGAAGTATGACTTGCAAGTTATTTCTTTTCTTTGTATGATTGGTGTTCTAGAATTGAAGAACTTTTAGATTCTCTTAGTGGATAGATTATTGAGCACATTTACAGAGAACATAATGTAGAAGTTGGTGGACTACCAAAGAATGTCTTGAGTGGTAAAGAAGAAGTCATGTTCACATTGAAGAAATACTGAAAGGTGTTTCTATTTTTGAATACTCGGTATATTTTCTCAATTAGTTGTTGATGGTTCTCTCTAGTTTGTTGTTTGGTTGGAGAAATCTAGCATTATTTGTTCTGTAGTTTCTAGTTTTTGGCTCTCTGGTCTGTAGTTGTCTATGGTTTCTGTGGTTTTGATGGCTAGTCATGTGGTTTTTCGGACTATGTATCAGTTTTTTGCTTGAAGTACATCTACCTTCTTTTGGTGGATGGTCCTTTTGTTTTCTTTGTCTAGTGTTGCAGTCATGTGTAATGCAGTCCTCCAAGTAGTCTATATGTACTCTTTGATTCTATGAATAACAAGAGGAAAGTTTTTTTCCTGTGTGAGAAAAAAACTAGATGGTGATGGAAATTATTATAAATGTAAATTGATCACAATTGATAATGACGATGACAATAGCAAAAATGACAATGACGACGGAGACACCAGTGACGATGGTGACATCAATGACAATAATAGTGATGGTGAATGTTCACTAAGACCAAATTTGATATATTAAACCTTTATATATAGATATATGTTTTTATTTTAATTTAATCTTTAATTTTTTAATTAATAATTAAATACAAATAATAATAAAAATTAAAACTATATAACTATATATTTGATATTACAATGAAATAATAATAAATTTCATATGTAATAAGATAACTCATTAACATTAAAATAATCGAATTATACTTATTAAATTAATCAAATTATAACATAGTATAACTTAATCTAATTATAAACTCAACTAAATACAAAAGCTTAAACTCTTAAACTTTATACTCAAAATGTAAGTATATAGTTTATTTACTTTCATATATTAACTATATGCTTAGTTGATTAGGCTAACTTTAATAAATATAAACTCAAGGCTAACTTTATAAAATATATATTTATGCACTTAATTAAAAAAAAAAAAATACATTAAATAAATGTGTTATTAGATAGTATAACTAAACAATCATATGTAGAAGTGTAGTCCCTTTCAAAGTGGAGATAATGATGATCTTAGTGTCTTAATGCTGAATTAAATGTCAATAATGACTTATTTAAGTTTGAATTCACTATAAAATAAGTTACAAATGATTTATTGACATAATAATTCACTAAGTATTTATAAGTTACAAATTATTTATTCACATAATAGTTCACTAAGTATTTACAAGATAGAAGTATATGGTCGGATTTAGAAGCATATGGTTGTTGTTGGGCAAGGACATCTACAACATAAAAATTGAGTTAGTAAATTTTATGATATGAATTAAAGAAAAATAGTGTAATTATAATTTAAATGTTTGTTTACCAATAAAATTTGAGTTAGTAAATTTTATAATATCAATTAATGAAAACTAAAACTAATGTAATCATAATTCAAGTGTTCATTTACCATTTTTTAGTCTACATGTAGGACTATGTTGTCTTGGTTTAGTGTAAAACGATTATATAATTGAAAATCATGTAGCATGTATATGGTTGGTTACTTTTTGGGCTGACCCGGGTTCCGTGAAGTTCTTCTTGTAGACCTAACAAAATTCCCTTCACTGGCCCTTTCAGCATCAACCTGCGAATAGGATGAAGTCTCACCTGAAGCGAAGATGGGTGGTTACAGAATTAGGTTTCTGTAACCTTGGTGATGTGGAGATCAGTTATGCGAGCTTGTAATGTAATCCTTGCTTAACATCTACTTAACATAATAATGGAAACATGTAACTACTTTTAGGTTTTTCAACGAGCATAAATAATAATTACGAGAGAAATCAACATAAATAAGCAATCACATAATAGACACACAATTTACCCTGGAAACCCCATGCAGGGAAAAACCAGCACCCAATGAAGATCTTCATTACATGGCCAAACCGACCATCCGGGCCAAGTGAGCTCACCCGCTCACCTCCAGGCCACTTTACAATGGAGCCTCCTCAAGCCTTATAAAGGCTTTCTTACATGCAATACCATGGGATATTGTTAGGATTTTCCTATACTCCATCCTAGTCCAACTAGCTTTTCAGTCATCTTCATTTTCAGTCTTTTAGGGTTTGCACGCACTTTTAGGGTTTGCATGCACTTTTAGGGTTTGCATGCATCCCAGTCATCAGTCCCAACACCTAGCCCTTAGTTATCTATCCCTCGGAGCTTCTTCCTGATCAATTTCAACCCTCCTAGTGCCTAGTGTGCCCTCCTTTCACCTAATGCATGAGAGAGGCGCACTTCTTCACCTACCAGTCCAGTTATGTTCAGTTAATAGAGTTCTCTCCCTGATTTTAGGCTTGAATCACTCTTAACTGACCTTATCACTCTGATGGACCTCTGGTGTGACTAGATAACCTATTCTAACTCCAATTAGCTCCATGAGCGCCCTCCATTGAGCCTCCTTCACTACATTAGTGCTTCCATGTGCCAGTTACACCTACCACATTCAGTTAGACTCAGTTTGACTCCTGGTTGACTATTACTTATGCATTGATGACTTCACTGATGATGAGTTGGACTCCTAGTTATGCCTTGATGACACTCGACTGATCATGGATCTATCCATGCAGGCTAATTCGAATCACACCTAGTGTATTCGAATCCTGAGCATTGTATATTTACCTTTTTACTATTCAGATTAATGTAACATGTGTAATTATTCTACCTCTATCTGAGCTCCTTTGGATCTATGTTCTTCTGCTCTATTCTTCTTCTGTTATTCCTAACTTCTTTCATTGTGAGGTTTACATCATCTCTTTGGATCTACTGTGAGCATTTTCACATGGTATCAGAGCCATTTGAGAGTATATTCTACCTCCATTCTTAAGAGTTTTTTGCAGGTATTTTGAAGTTGCATCAATAGTATCAGTAGTTCACTTTTGCACTCGTTCCAGCAGTCAAGATGAGCAATTCGAATGCTCTTTCCTCTCCTATAATCCTCACTCCCTTCAATTACTTTGATTGGAAGAGAGAGATAAAGATACACTTGTGGAATAAAGGGCTATCCAGATTGGTTTTTGAAAAAGATCCCATACCACATACAGTTGTGGAGAGAACCAATGTTAGGAACCCATGTCTTTACTTTGTTAGTATATTGTTGTTGGATGCATATGCTTTGTAATTCATCCCGTAGTATTTGTTGATCCATAGTTTATGTTATTGTTGTTGGCACATATGCTTTGTAAGTCGCCCGTAGTATTGTTGATCCATAGTTTGTAGTGGCCCATGGTTTTGACCCATAGTATTGGCACCTAGAATTAGTATATAAGTGTGTGCTAAGGCCTATGAAAGCACTGTGAAGTTAATTGTATTGAGCTTGCTCAAAGGAGGTTGCCCCCTCGAAGTGGCCTGTGATCAATATAAAAGTGATTCTGAGTTCTTTTATTTCTGATATCTTGTGTATTTGCATTAATTAATTATTGCAGGTTCATCACATCTGGTATCGGAGCACTTTCTTGGGCTCGCTGGGTGAAATTTCTACCAATTTGTTTTTTCGCATTTGTTGCAGGTTCGGATTTGGGAATAATCCCTATCCACTTAACTGTGGGAAGTACTTGGGAATAATCCCTAAAACTCATTGTGAGGAGTACCACAGGAACCCCGAAGTAGCTGGCCCATTGAGAGGACCTACCAACGAAAAGGGCTACAACCCCTACTTGATTGACTAGTTCCCACCCGTGAGGTAAACCAAGAGCTGTCGTTTGTGGAAAAGCGGTTATCAGTTTTACTTGAGCCGTGGAGTGAGGGATACTGCCCCAATACGCAAGCCATTATACAGCATTGGTGGCCGAGTGAAACCTTTGAACTGTTAGGAAGCCGCACATACCTAGGGTCCATATCTATTTTCAGTTGAACTGTTGTCGATCATTACTGCGCCGTTTTTTCTCCATATCTCCCTTATTTTCACTCCGTTTCCCTTGAAACTTCCCGGGAACCCCTGTAATCCCATTCTTCATATTTCATTCTTGAGGACCCTATCCCCAATTCCACTTCCTAAAGCCTGAAATCCCACATTTGTCTATTTTTAGGGTTTGCCATAACTTCCTCGGATTTCACCCAATCACCTTCAAATTTTACCACAGAGTTCCTTTCCTAATTCTACTTCTTTGTCCCTCTTCGCCAAATTTTCCCATTCTTTCACCCCGCTTCTGAAATTCTCCTTTTCTACTTCCCTGTCCATTCGACAGTGTCCAAAACCTAGTCAAACCCCAATTACCCTTCAGATTTTTTCCCAAATCCAGATTTTCCTTTACTGAAACAATTTATGTTTTTGTTTTTCTACCCAGTCCACACACACAAAAAAAAAACTCCTGGTTATGGTTGTCACCCACGCAAGAGCAAAAACCATGGAAGAAGCACTTGCAGCCATCCAAGCCAAACTCTAGGATCTGGATGAAAAATTTCTTGGCCTCCATCTTGAACATTCAGCCATGAATAACAAACGACAGTCCGAGTCTTCATCAGACAATGGGTTCTCTTCTTCTAGCAATTTCCGTGGTCCGAAGCTTAATTTTCCTCGCTTCAATGGTACTGATCCAACTGGATGGATCTATCATGCAGAACAGTATTTTAGTCTGCATAATACTTTTATGTCAACAAAGTTCTGCTTGCATCCTTTCATTTGGAACAGGAAGCTTTGCAATGGTACCATTGGTACATCAAGGCTCATGAAGAGCCAAAATGGCCAGACTTTTGCCAGCTCCTTTTGCAACGATTTGGTCCCAGTGCTTTTGATGACTTCACAGGAGCCCTCACTAAACTTCTCCAAATTGGCACTATGAGAGAGTATCAAACCGAATTTGAGAAACTAGCCAACCACACTGAAGGATTGTCTGATGACTTTTACCGGAGTTGTTTTATCAGTGGTCTTAAGGATTCCATCCGCTCTGAGGTCAAAATTTTATGTCCCAACACAATGATGGAAGTCCTGGGGTTGGCTAAGTTGGCATAAGACAAGATTGCAGCCCAACAGCGCTCCAAGCCCACTTTTGTTCCCTTTCGAAATATGGGTTCTCAATGACCACCTATACCGCAGGCTCCTCGACCACCTCCTATCAAGCATTTGTCTAAAACAAAGATGCAAGCACGTAGAGAAAAGGGGCTTTGCTATGATTGTGATGAGAAATTCACTCGGGGACATAGATGTGTTCAGCAAAAGCTTTATCTCTTGGATGTGGATTCTCCACCTGCCTCTGAAATTGGTGACGAAGATCTAGATACAATGGATGCTGAGGTCGACATTCAGGAACCGCCTATTGACCCTCCGTCTCAGGATGACCAGCCAGAGATATCTCTCCATGCTTTAGCTGGAATCACCACCCCCGAAACAATGCGGGTAAGGGGCTACTTCAAGAAGCTTTCTCTTACAATACTCATTGATTCTGGTAGCACTCATAATTTCATTGACCCTTGGATCGCTAAACAAGCTGAATGCTTTATCCATCCTTGCTCCAACTTTGAAGTCATGGTTGCTAATGGGGGCACCTTACCATGCAAAGGGAAGTGTCAAAATGTGCGTATCTCTATAGGATATTATACCTTGTGCTCTGACATGTTTTCCTTGACCTTAGGTGGATGTGATGTGGTTTTGGGGGCTCAATGGCTACGCACACTTGGCCCTATCTTATGGGATTTTGCTGAACTTTGGATGCAGTTTTCCCTTAATGGAAAAAAACACACATTGACAGGATTACAACTAGGGTCTCTCAACATCATCAGTTCACATCGCATGGAAAAACTCCTCAAGAAGAATTCACATGGTGTCATCGCTCAGATCCATTCCATTCAGATGCAACCATCAGCGGTTTCCACTACTCCTTTGGATCTACAACAAATTTTGGATTGATATACAGGTGTCTTTTCTGAACCAGTGGGATTGCCACCTTCAAGGCCAGAAGACCATCGTATTTAGCTCCTTCCTGGCAGCGTTCCTCCCAACATCAAGCCCTATCGCCACCCATTTCACTAGAAAACGGAGATTGAAATGCTCGTTCGGGACTTATTGAAGTAAGGTATTATTCGCCCAAGCACTAGTTCCTTTTCTTGTCCAGTTCTTCTTGTCCGCAAAAAAGATGGGTCATGGCGCCTCTGCATTGACTTTCGAGCACTTAATCACCTCACCATCAAGGATAAGTTTCCAATTCCTATTGTTGATGAGCTTCTTGATGAGCTTCATGGGGCTCAATTTTTCTCCAAGTTGGATCTTCATTCTAGGTATCATCAAATTCGGGTTCATGAGGATGATATCCCGAAAACAGCTTTCCGCACACATGATGGCCATTATCAGTTTTTGGTCATGCCCTTTGGCCTCACTAATGCTCCTTCCACATTCCAGGCCTTAATGAATAAAATATTTCGACCCTACTTGCGGAAATTCATTCTGGTATTCTTTGATGATATCCTCATCTATAGTAAAACATGGGCTGAACATCTCCAACATCTAGATCTTGTCATGCAACTTTTCTCTGACCATCATCTCCACGCCAAACAGTCTAAATGTATTTTTGGACAGAAGGAAGTTGAGTATCTCGGGCACATTATCTTAGCACAAGGGTTTCACGTGGATCCTTCCAAAATCGATGCCATGAACAATTGGCCTCATCCTCAGACACTCAAGAGCCTTCGTGGTTTTTTGGGGTTGACTGGCTACTACCGCAAGTTTTTCAAGGATTATGGGAAGATTGCAGCTCCATTAACTGCTCTATTGAAAAATGATGCTTTTACATGGACACATGCTACTCAGTGTGCATTTGACAAACTAAAACAAGCTATGTTTACTACACCTGTTCTAGCTATGCCCAATTTTTCCAAGCCCTTCACTATTGAGAGTGATGCTTGCGGCAATGGACTTGGTGTTGTTCTCCTTCAAGATGAACACCCCATTGCGTTCACCAGCAAATCCCTTTCAGGAAAGAATTTAGTTGCCTCTACATATGAGAAAGAAATGATGGCTATTTTGCATGCAGTACAGAAGTGGCGACCATACCTATTAGGGAATCATTTCTGCATCAAGACTGATCACCAGAGTCTGAAATATTTCTTGGAACAACGTGTCTCCTCCCCAGCACAACAGAAATGGGTTAGAAAACTCATGGGTTATGACTATGAGATCACTTACAAGAAGGATAAGGACAATATTGTGGCAGATGCTCTTTCCCGCACATTTGATGCCCAAGGTTCTCTTTCAGCTATTTCTATGCCTGTTCCAAATTGGTTGCAATATGTTTAATAGGGTTATGTCAATGACTCTTCCTTATCTCAAATCATCCAACACTTGACCAACAACCCTTCTGCTGTACCACATTACTCTTGGGATGGTACTTCCCTGAAATATAAGGGTTGTTTGGTGCTTCCCCAGAGCACAGATCTTCAAAAGGCTATCTTCTATGAACTCCATGCTTCTTCATCGACAGGGCACTCTGGGTTCCTCAAAATGTATGAACGGGCACGACGTAACTTCTTTTGGCAGGGCATGAAAAGGACAATTCAACAGATGGTGGCTGAATGTGATACCTTCCAGCGCAATAAGGGTGAAACGACACTCCTTCCAGGAGTGCTCGAACCCTTGCCCATACCTACACGGATTTGGACAGATATTTATATGGATTTCATTGAAGGGATCCCTAAATCTGGCAGGAAGATAGTGATTCTCGTTGTGGTTGATCACCTCTCCAAATATAGTCATTTTTGTGCTCTCAGCCATCCCTATACATCCTCCTCAGTTGCTCAAATTTTCCTAGACCAGATCTTTCGTCTTCATGGCATCCCTTCTTCCATTGTCTCGGATCGTGATGTGACTTTCACCAGACATTTTTGGACAGAACTATTTCGCCACACTGGCACCAAACTGAAGATGAGTTCAGGGTATCACCCACAAACAGATGGTCAGACTGAAATTATCAATAAATGCTTGGAAACTTATCTTCATTGCTTCACCTCTGAACAACAACATCAGTGGACAAAGTGGCTCCCTCTCACTGAATGGTGGTACAATACCTCTTACCACACTGCCTCTAGAATGACCCCATATGAAGCAGTCTATGGTCAAGCACCTCCAGTTCTTCTTCCATACACCCCCAACAGTTCATCAGTTCAGGAAGTTGACACGGTCCTTCGAAATCACGATCAGATTCTTCACATTTTGCGGGACAATCTTCACATGGAAAGAAATCGCATGAAGCAACAAGTTGATCAGCACCGTTCTGAGCGCAGTTTTCAAGCAGGTGATATGGTTTTTCTTCGTCTCCAGCCGTACAAGCAATCCTCCCTAAAACTCAAAGAGTGCCATAAGCTTGCTCCAAAGTTCTATGGGCCATATCGGATTCTTCAGAAGATTGGGTCTGTTTCTTGTAAATTGAAACTTCCTCCTTCTTCCCGCATTCATCCAGTATTTCATGTCTCTTGTCTGAAGAAAGTTCTTGGCACCAACATTAGTGGACAAACTATTTTACCCAAACTGGATAATGAAGGATCCATCCTTTTGGAGCGGGAGGCCGTCCTCAATCGGCGCACTCGTCAGCTTCGCTCTCGCTCTATCACAGAGGTCTTAATTCAGTGGCACGGCATGCAACCAGAGGATGCTACATGGGAACCACTCCTTCAAATTCAACAACAATTTCCACATCTAAATCTTTGAGGACAAATCTTTTTTTAAGGGGGAGGGGATGTTAGGAACCCATGTCTTTACTTTGTTAGTATATTGTTGGTTGACGCATATGCTTTGTAAGTCGTCCCGTAGTATTTGTTGATCCATATTTTATGTTATTATTGTTGGCGCATATGCTTTGTAAGTCACCCGTAGTATTGTTGATCCATAGTTTGTAGTGGCCCATGGCTTTGACCCATAGTATTGGTGCCTAGACTTAGTATATAAGTGTGTGTTGAGGCCTATGAAGGCACCGTGAATTTAATTGTATTGAGCTTGCTCAAAGGAGGTTTCCCCCTCGAAGTGGCCTGTGATCAATATAAAAGTGATTCTGAGTTCTGTTATTTCTGATATCTTGTGTATTTGCATTAATTAATTATTGCAGGTTCATCACAACCAAGCATCTAAATAAATTGGATGAAGCCTTTGGTTACATATGCATTCATATGTCTAGAGATATATTGTTTCATATTGAAGGTTTGAAGTCTCCAAATGAGTTATGGACAAAATGGGAGAGTCTTTTTGGCAAACAAGATGGGTTAAGAGGCCACATTCTTGAAAATGAATTGGTTGCCCTTCAACCTAGCAATTTCGAGACTATTCAAGAATTCTTCTCAAAATGTAAGAACTTGTTTTTGCAATGCAAGCAGTGTGGCATCACTAAAACTGATGAACAATTGGTGCTCTCCGTTCTGAGCAAACTAGGATCTCAGTTTTCAATATTTGTATCTACCTTCCATTCTGGATGAATGTCAATCCCTGGAAGGAAGTTTCCAACCTTTGAAAACTTCACTGAATCTCTCATTCAAGAAGAGGACAAATTGATTCAAATGGGTGAGATCAAGACCTCCAAAGATCAAGCTCTTTTAGCTGGAGGAGCAAGTGGGACGAATGTGAAAGAGAGGCAAAAAGACAAGGATAAGAAGCCATCTAAATCCAAGCTGAATGATAAGTCAAGTCCATCAAAAGAAGCCTCCAGATCCAAGAAGAAGAGACCTACATGTTCCTATTGCAAGAGAGGAAACCATCCTGAGAAAGCTTGCATGCACAAGAAAATAGACCTACTTACCAAGCTTCTTGAACAGAACAAAATTGCTATTCCACAAGATGCAAAGATGTATGATTCTGGAAGTGGATCTGATGGTCATTGCCATGTATTGATGGCTAGTTTTTCAAAATCTAAAGCCCTCCTCATAGATTTCTGAGCCTCCAATCACATGGTTTCCTTTGAAGAATCATTTTCTTCTTTAGATGTCATTGATGGGCCTACTATTCACATGGGAGACAACTCTCAGATTTCTGCCAAAGGATTGGGTACAGTACGTACGGAGCATGGCAAGTTCAAAGATGTTCTATTCATTCCCTCCTTGACAACAAACTTGTTATATGTATATCAGATGACTCACACCGGATCACCTAAAGAGGTGACTTTTGGTCCCGAAACAGTTGAGATTATAGAGATCTCCACTGGGAAGACTATAGCAAAAGGGTTTGCAAATCATGCCTCCAAGGCATATGAGTTCTCTCATTTTCTACCCTTCTTTCTTCCTACTTCCTCAGAATTTGATGAAGATTCGAGTGACTCTTCTTCTGATGAAGACATAGAACAAGATCTTGATGTTGAGATCAAAGTTCAAGAAGTTTCATATCCAGAACCAACACATGTTCTCAATCCAGATTCAAGGCCTACATGGGCTCACACAGTCCTTGCAACTACTGAGAACACGGTTGAGGATTCATTTGTTCACAGAACTACCATACTTTAGCATCATTCCAACCTTGCATTATGCCATCTACCTCTCCATGAGAGATGAAACATGATGATAGGGTTCTCTCTTCCATCACTTGGGAAGACTCCTCATGTTCCATTCGCTCCAGTTGCAGAAAGAATTCCTGAGAGACTTGCTTCGTCCAATACATCCTGCACACAGTGGAAGGCACATCAGAAACCTAGATCCAAATCTAGCACCTATTTTGGCATCCTACAGGGGATCAACTTGTCAAGTTTTTTGCAGAAGTTTTCACTAATGAAAGCTTCCTTCTTTTCTGCTTAGTATGATGGTTCTTTGAGTTATTTACTGTTCTTTTGAGGGAGGGTATTTTTTCCATGAGGTTTTCCCCATTTCCTCGGTTTATGGACAGTTCTTTATTTTTCTATCTTATTTGATTGTATGGGTGACCTTTGGTCCTAGTTACCAGGGCTCGGGTTGGATTAAGGGGGGCTGTTAGGATTTTCCTATACTCCATCCTATTCCTACTAGCTTTTCAGTCATCTTCATTTTCAGTCTTTTAGGGTTTGCATGCATTCTAGGGTTTGCATGCATCCCAGTCATCAGTCCCAGCACCTAGCCCTTAGTTAGCTAGCCGCTGGAGCTTCTTCCTGATCAGTTTCATCCCTCCTAGTGCCTAGTGCACCCTTCTTTCACCTACTACATGAGAGAGGCGCACTTCTTCACCTACCAGTCCAGTTATATTCAGTTAACAGAGTTCTCTCCCTGATTTTAGGCTTGACTCACTCTTAACTGACCTTATCACTCCGATGGACCTCCAATGTGACTAGATAGCCTATTCTGACTCCAGTTAGCTCCATGAGTGCCCTCCACTAAGCCTCCTTCACTACATTAGTGCTTCCATGTGCCAGTTACACCTACCAAATTCAGTTAGACTCAGTTTGACTCCTGGTTGACTATTACTTGTGCATTGATGACTTCACTGATGATGAGTTGGAATCTTAGTTATGCCTTGATGACACTGCACTATTCATGGATCTATCCATGCAAGCTAATTCGAATCACACCTAGTGTATTCGAATCCTGAGCATTGTATATTTACCTTTTTACTATTCAGATTAATGTAACATGTGTAATTATTTTGCCTCTATCTGAGCTCCTTTGGATCTATGTTCTTCTGCTCTATTCTTATTATGTTATTCCTAAATTCTTTCATTGTGAGGTTTACATCATCTCTTTGGATCTATTGTGAGCATTTTCACAGCTACAACAAACCATGTGCCCAAAAACATGTGCTAGACCTAACCGACTTTGACTCAATCCCAAGTCAAGGTTAACCCTAACAATCCCCCCTTTAAACTTGACTTGGAGTAATCACCAACCCCCCTCAAAGTTTTAACCGAGGAATCTCACATACACCCCCCTATCACCTAGGTCTTTCTCTTGAATTTACTGTTGAGTTACCAGGGGTATGCATGCCTTACTAGGTCTTACAGTCATATGCCCTTTTACATGCAAACTACTCCATTAAATTTTATTTTTTTCATGTGTCTTCATGGTGACTACACAATCACCATCTATTGCTTCATTCTCTCGCTTTTCCATGCTCATCCACACATTTTTGGTTGCATCATCCTTTAGCCAATGCCATTGCTTAACCGCAATGTTGCCTCAATGAGAACCAGCTGCACTTTTCATTCACATGGCCACCACTTCTCCTTTTGAAAACTATGTGAACCTTGAGCTTGGATTCAAACCAAAAAATGTCCACACTACCAACATTACCCCAATAGTCCCATGAGCATTTTTTTTCATGCAACAGGCAGCAAATCATCTCGTTCCTTTGCTTTGCTCAGATATGCATTCTTCTGCTAAGCATAGAACGATGGCACCCTCTTCCATGCATTTGTAGATCTACATATCCAAAAGATATGCCAACTTCATAATTTTAAGCACCGGATTTTTTTCGATATATACATAGATCTCTTCTTCCCCACGCATTAGCAGATCCACTCACTCAGCACACTCAAATCATTATATTTCTTCCACAGACATATATTTTGTAGGTTTCTTCCACTCCTTAGATCACGACCTCCTTTGTGCTTTCACCAGCAGACGGGCTGCTACCCTCAAGCGGATTTCTTGGATGGATTTTTGACAATTCTCCGTGACCCTCAGTAGATTTCAAAACACATTTGTCTCTTGCAGAAAACCAATGGAAATTTTCTCCTTTGCTGCTTTGACTGCTCTTCATCACATGGGCTTCAAGCTCTGCGAACAAAAAAACATCCGTTTTGCGCGTCTCATGGGAAACCACTGAAAAAAGCGGTTCGGCTCTCCAACACTGCTCCATTCATGCAGCGGCTATCCTCCATCTTTTCACGGGAATCACTCTGTTGAAATGGTGGCTTGCAGGGGACTCTCCTCCCTTTTTTTTAAAGAAATGGTGGCTCAGCTCTCCACTCTCCAACTCCCTTCATGTCCTGTCAATGCTCAGGCGGCTATCTCCACCCTTCACGCAAGCTACGCACCACCAATTTTTTCCTCTGCGTCTAGGCAATGGCACGACCAGCAGCATGGGCTCTTCCTCTATGTCTGGGCCACTCTTCCACTAGACTGGATCGTCCCTTCTCTTCTAGTGTCTCTCTCTTTACGCACAGGAAGAAAAATAAAAAAATGTTGGCTAGCATCTGCTCGGTCCTCCACAGGATCACGGGCTCATCCATGAATCCTCCACTGGCGGCTAGTTCTGCTGCACAAACGGTGCTCGGGCTCCCTTTCCAAGTCAGCAGGCTCCCTCTTTAGTTCTCGACGGATCCTCTTGGCGGTGGATGGCTCTATGGACGGAAACAACGCTCTACGATGAGCAGTTTTAGTTTTCTCTTGAACATCTTGTGCTTCACCTTCGGCCCCTTTTTGGCAGCAAATATCTTCATTCATGTGGTTGGGGTTTCTTTCACCTTCACGCCCTACCACAGACTTCTACTTCAATCTCATTGCACACACATTAATCTCAACAAGCACAACCTTGACATTTTACCTCTGCACGCGAAATTTCTTCATGCCTCAAAAGGAGGATTTACTCTCACTCAGATCTTCTCCTTTTGCAGAGGTATTTTCTTTACTGCATTAGATCTACAATGCTCACAACAGAAGATAATTTTCACACCACCCAGATTATAAAAAAAAAAAACGGCCAAAATTTTTTCTCAGGGGCTCCCGCCCCCAATCCCTCATGATACTTCAGGCCAGGGGCCTCCACAAGGCCCCCAGACCCCCCTTATGTTCGTCAGATGGGACTCCAAACACCATGGCTCTGATACCACTTGTTAGGTTTTTCAACGAGCATAAATAATAATTACGAGAGAAATCAACATAAATAAGCAATCACATAATAAACACACAATTTACCCTAGAAACCCCATGCGGGGAAAAACCAGCACCATTACATGGCCAAACCGGCCATCCGGGCCAAGTGAGCTCACCCGCTCACCTCTAGGCCACTTTACAATGGAGCCTCCTCAAGCCTTATAAAGGATTTCTTACATGCAATACCATGGGCTACAACAAACCATGTGCCCAAAAACATGTGCTAGACCTAACCAACTTTGACTCAATCTTGAGTCAAGGTTAACCCTAACAACTGCGCACTTCACAGTTATCAACAACCTACAGACTTCGTTGAATCGTTGTTATATTTACTCTTATAACTACGCATTCATCATGCTTAACATGACTTCAAAACATTCATACATGTGTGTTTCACTTACTTAACATATCATTCTCATTCGCATTCATATGAAAGAAAATACATAAGTGTAATCATACATAAACACAAAGCATATTGTAGATTCACACACATACACAGGTATTTACGTGGTTCACCCCCAAGATGGGAGCTACGTCCATTGGAACTGTTATTATATTACTTGGAAAGGAGTAAGAGTTCCATTCTATGCACTCACATGCAGACTCTTCTCTACAATATATCTCTGTGCACTTAGCTGCAGACTCTTCTCTACAATAGTCCTCTGTGCACTCAGCTGCATAGTCTTTTCCTCTCTTAGATCTCTCTTAGTCTATATCTAACATCTAACAATCTCTAATAATCACCAACGCTTCCTTATACAAAATTTCCCTTTATATATTTTGTGCCCAAAGGTCACATCTTTGTAATAACTATGGGACAACCCCCATAGTACCCTCAAACCCAAAATAGCATGGTTCTCCTATTGACCATGCTTTGCCTTAACTTCGTTGGAGCTCTGCTATCCTTTTTGCGCCACTTATTCTGACTCTGATGCTTCTTTTGACAGTCACAGTTATGACCGCATGGCTCTTACTATACAATGGTGCGTCCTTTGCACCATTCGGCTTCTTTACTCTCTTCTCTTGTAGCTGACAGTTCGTCGCTTCATTCATAACTGGTCCAAATACCTCTGGCCGTCCTTATTACTTCGTCTTTACTAAGGGGACATATCCTTTCCTGTCAACTTCGCTTCGCTCCATACCCTGCTCCTGGGAATTGCGGAGTTGCTTCTCCCAAAACTAGTCAATGTTAAGCCTCGCCTAACTCTACCTTTGTCATCAAAACTTCCTGCACTTGGGATGCGCCCAACAGGCCCCTAACACTTACTTGTGGCTCACCCCCAAGCCACTTTCACTGGGCTGCTTCGACTGCGTATCGCTTGTGATGTTCGTCTTCGCAGCGAAGTCCTGAAAAGTTGTGCTCATCTTCGCAACTGCTTCCTTAGTCTCTTGCTGAAACTCCTTAATTGTTTCGAGCATCATCTTGGAGATGAGTTCTTGCATTTGCTCCTTCACTGTACTCTATGTTTTCTTGATTTCTTGCAATTTCTCCTCAATTTCCTCAGAAAGTTCCAATGCCTCTTCTTGCATCGCCTGCAACTTCGACGAAGTTTCAGCTTCCTTCAACCTCGACACTTTCATTTCCTTCTGAAGCTCTTTTGTCTCTGTGAACTTCTGGATCCTTTACCTTGGTGGAAAATCCTTCATGGCCGTGTTCAAAAAATCAAGTTCCTTCTGCCTTTGCTGAACTTCATCCTGAATCTTTTGTAATTCAAGATCCTCTTGTAATATAGCCCAAACCTTGGTGACTTCTTCCAGTAGGTCTTGACATCTCGCCACTTCTGCGGAGATTTTTTTTGTATATGGCTTCAATTCTTCGGCTCTCGCTTCTTTCACATCTGGCGGAGTGCCAGGTTGTTACCGAGACTCTAAGTCAACAATCTTCTCCTTGTAGCCAATATCCATATCCTCCATCTTTTCTTTGAGATTGTCCACAATAGTACCAATCTTCAGGATGGACGCTTCTACTTCAGGATCTTCTACAAAGTCAAGGATCTTTGCGCAGACTTTAGCGACGGATTTATTCAACTGTTTTTGCTTCTCTTGAGCATATGCGAGCTCATTTTTCTTCAGCGTGCATTCATCCTTCAGCTCCTTGTAGCTATCTTCCAGCTTCAGATGCTCATTATAAGAGACCATATCTCTATCTCCGATCTCTTCCACAACCTTCAAATGCAGGTTATGTAGTCGTTTTATGGGAAACATTCCCACATTTAGTTCCAAATGTGCGAGCTGCTTCGCACCTTCAGTAAGCTCATCGGTCGGGAATATTACATTCAACGGCCCTATGCGGACTAGCTGAGGTATCATCATCAAAGCAGGCGATTTTATTTTCCTTTGGCTTGACTCGCCTATTTTGTCTTCAGAATCTAATTCCCTTACTAAGTCTTGCTGGACTTGTTCCACTCTTGCTACCAGACTCTTCAATTATGCAAGGCTCTCTATCATGCCCTCTCGGAATTCTTCTTGCTTGATGTCCTTCAATGCAAGTGTTTCTTCAATATGCTCATTTACTTCGGTTGTGATGCATTCATAATCATCCTCATGCAATTGCGAATCGAGTGGAGTTTTATTTTCCTTTTGTTTCTTCCTTTGTGCTCCTTCCGGCATGGCTTTGTCGTGTTGGTTGTGGAGGCAGATCTTCTAGTCTCATAGATGATATTGTATCAGCCGTGTTTGTACCCCAATTTTATATGATATGTAGGTGGACTGTACACTCACCCTAGCGGGGGGGGTGTGGGGGGGCATCGCCCCCCCACGGGGTTCCAGGGGGGACCATCCCCCTAGCTAGGGGGTCCGAGGGCCAGTGGTCCCCCGGTGGGGGTTCGAGGGCAACGCCCCCGAAGAAAATTTTTGGGGATATTTTCGCCAGCTGTTTTGTGGGCCCATGGTTTTGGGTATCCCATGGTATTTTCCCATTGTATTTCCCTTATAAAATAAAGACATTGTAATACGGCTAGGTATGAGGATGTATTAGGTTTTAGGCATTGTAAATATCTCTAAGATCAGGAGAGAGACTATGAAACAGTGAAGAGGAAGTGCAGCAGTTGTGTTGCAGGTTGTATCCCTTCACCTTGTCGGATGGTAATAATAATAAGGAATAGCAAATTCAGTGTGGACGTAGCCCAAGTTGGGTGAACCATGATATATCTGTGTCTCTCTTGTAATGTGTATGTGTGATTATATTTGCATTTCTGTTTATTGTTATTGCTCTGCGATCCTGTTTTTCTAACATGTCGGGATTCTTCCTTTTCTCTCCGGATGGAAAATCAACAGTTTGTTATTGTTCTTCTAGATATTGGCCCTGATCATGAGTACTTGTTGGCTCATCTTATCGGTTTTGCATATTCTCAACTGCACTTTCCTCTGATGTAGTGATGAGCATCTCTTGCGCATCGATCTTCCACTCATGTGGTCAATATTCCATAATAAGATCGTTTTTTGCGCATCTAACTAATATATCCCTTCAAACCATTCAGGATTCTGTAGTTGTGCTCTTGGCTAAATGTAAATTGAATGAAGGTTGGCTTTGAATGTCATCTTGCGAATGTACATAGTTGTTATTTCCTTGGTAATATGTGGAGTGCGCTGGATCACTTCGCTAACTGCTCATAATATGTAAACAAATGTATTTTATTGAATCCAATAAAATACCGACTTCGAGTTTTCACATATGTTTTCAAACCTAGGTCCTCGGCAATATCCAATGAATACCAGGACATTCTGTTGACACCTAGGATTTTTCTAGCCTACGAATGCGATCAACACTAATAACCAACTGTAATGGAATTACTGTCCATTGTCTTGTGTATATCTAACATCATCTAGAAACTCGTTGAGCAGATAGATTTCCCAATTGTACTGGAGTCCATCCTTGGCCTTCACAGCTAAGGATATTGCAGTGACCGACACCTCGTTTGGTCTACATTTCCTTAGGAATATTCCTACGAGCAGTTGAACTATGAATCGTGTAGCTTGATCCTTGATCACGACTATTGTATATCCACAGTTTCCCTTGAGAAAACCAAATTCACTCTTCATTCTCTTAGAAATCTCTTTATCACTGGTCTTTCCTACGAACTCTACTGCAGGATCATCACCTCTCTTGCTCAAGTGCGTGATTCGGTAGATGAGATCTATGTTTATGTCGATCTTCCATTCTAACCAAAAGTGTCCCTAGTGCGTACATGAAAGTAGTGTGTACACAACCATTATGAGCTCTGGGCTCCTGTCAAAGTGCGGAATGCACAACAAGTTCAGCAACCCTGATGGCTACAACGGCGCAATCCAGTCTTGCGCTTGAATTGATGTCTGCTTGTTGGCTTCATCGTGTCTCCTACACATGTATTGGTCCGGTTGAAATTGCAGGTACTTCGTTTCTTGCAGCAAGTCATGATCCGAGAACTTGCACTCTCGAATCTTGCCAACCAAATTCTCATTTTCGCGCACATGACTCGACATGGGTGACAACAGAATCTCATACTACATATTCTTTATAAGTATCACCACTGGCGCATTTTATCTTCTTGGAGGGATGTATTCTGGTATAAGCAGAATAGGTCTGTCGTGATATTTTTATTCCAGAAATGGATGGAATATTCATAGCCTTATGCTTCTCTTGCTCAATTTCCTTCTAATTATCTTTATGCTTTGGCTCTTATACATTCCGCGATGAAGCTCTAGATGTTCCACCCCTCTCTCGGATTGCTTTCTTTACTGGCGTCTTCATGAATCCTTCCAAACCAAAATGTCGGAATTCTCTTAATATTTATTCTAAGTTCGATTTCTCAGACATACACTACTGGATTACTCTTTCTCTTGACTGGTAAAAACTTGGAAATTACAGGAAGTAAAAATGAAAATTCGCGGTAAAAACCGGTAACTATGCGGTCTTTACTATTTATAGGCACAATGACTAAGGCACACCCAAAAATGGCTAACTTATCATTAAATTCCATGTCCGTTGTCCAAATATTACTTCGATCTTGGTCCTTTCCCTTCATTTAATGTGTCTTCAACGGATGAATATGCCTTAAAAGTGGAAACATTCAGTTCCCAAAAGTATTGTACAACGGCTACTTTCCAACCAAAAACTGTAACAACTAGTTTTCTTTTAGTTCGCTAACGGTGAGGAGAATTTTCAAAGTTCACTACGCATTTTCCTTCTCTCAACTTTAAATTCGCAGCGTGACTCCCTTCTTTTACTTCGCAATTTATCTTGCTATGTGTGCTTCGCAACACTTCTTCTCATATTGTGAACTGCGCATTTTAACAAAACTGTGTGCAGACTCTACCCTATGTTTTAGTGTCCAATTTCAACTGCACTTGACACTTAAAATATTCTTGCTTTGCTTAACTAATACCTGGAGGAGTAGAGCCATCCCTGTAATTCTTTAGTCTACTCGCATTAACAAGTCCGTGCAATTTTTCTCCAAGTAATGTGGCTAACTAAACTACACCACCATTAGTAACATTTCTGATAATGTATGGCCCTAACTAGTTCATTTTTAATTTTCCAGTAAATTTAATGAATTTTCTATCATATAGGATGACAAGGTCTCCTACCTGGAAGAATTTATTCTTGATGTGTCTATCATGCCATACATTTTCTCTGTCTTTCTGCACTTGTTGGTGAAAACCTGATATGAAGCGGTCTTACTCCAATCCAACTAGCTGTAATAGTCATTCATCCATTGTCTTATCATCACCCATATATGTGAATGCTACAATTCTCAAGCTTGGTACTATGTATTCCATGGGCATGACATCTTCTTGTCCATATGCTAATCTGAAAGGTGTGTGACCTATCAACTTCTTACAAGCTGTTCTATATGCCCATAATACTGTTGGTATTCTAAGATCCCAATCATCCCTATTTTTATTGCATATCTTAGTCAATGCATTCTCCAATACTTTATTAAAGGCTTCTACAGTTCCATTAGCTTGTGGATGATATGGTGTGCTCTTTTGATGGTAGATCTGAAATTCTTATGTCGGTTTCAATAGTTATGTTTAAGAAATGGGTTACCTGATCACTCATTAGAATATTTGGACATCCAAACCCTGTCTAAATGTTCTCAAAAATGAATTGCACAATGGTAACTACGCTACAGTCCTTTACTAGTTTTTCCTCTACCCATATAGTTAGATAATTTGTAGCTGTGATGATATATCTTGAGCCAGTTTGCATCCATGGTGGGTTAATAGGTCCCATGAAGTCAATAACCCATTTATCAAAGGATTGCAATGTCAATTGTGGCATCAATGGCATCTCATCTCTACGAGATGGCTTCCCTTTTCTTTGGCACTAATCACAACTTCGACAATGTTATTTTGAATCCTTGTGTATCGTAGGCCACCATAGTATTGATCTCAAAATTTTATGCGCAGTAGCTCTTCCTGCGCAGTTTCCTTTGGATACACCTGAATGTGCTTCAGCCAGTATAATAGGTATTTCAAGCTCTAGTACGCATCTTGGTAGTACTTCATCTGGTCCCAATTTGTATAATTGTCCTGCAATTAGAGTAAATTCAGTTGCTCTTATCACTAATTGCTTCTTCTGCTGCATAGTAAATTCTGTAGGGGCTAATCCTATATTCAGAAATTCTACAATATCTATAAAATAGTCATCTGCTATATGGATAGAAAACAACTGCGCATCTGGAAGATTATCCTCCAAATTACTAGGTTCTTCGCTTGACTCAATTCTTGAAAGATGGCCAGGTCCTACGTTCAGTCTTCCTAGCTTCACAATAATTTCAAAATCATAATCCTAAAACAATAACAACCATCTCCATATTCTTCCCCCTAACACTGATTTATTGACCAAGTACTTCAAAGTTGAATGGTCAGTGAACATACAAAAATGCGAACCTAGCAGATAATGTCTAAAATTCTGCAATGCGTATACCATAGCTAAGCCTTCCCTTTTTGTTGTGGTATAATTATTTTATGTTGAAGATAGCTTTCTTCTTGAAAATGCAATGGGATGATCGATGCCTCCCTCACCTGGTTGTGCTAATACAATGTTAGGTGATATATATGAAGCATCTACATGTACATTAAATGGTTTATTCCAGTAAGGAAAGATGAGAATAAGCGCTGTAACCATTTTCTGTTTCAATGTGTCCAATCCTTTTTTACAATATTCAGTCCAAACGTACTTCACTTCTTCTTCAATAGTTTCTCCATAGGCGCAATGATCTGTGCATATCCTTAATGAATTTTCTATAGTATCCTATGTGCCCCAATGTAGTGCATATTTTTTTAACTGAGTTAGGCACTGGAATATTTACTATGATTGCTATCTTCGTTGGATCAACCATCAATCCTTGATTACATACTATGTGTCCCAATAAAATACCATAAGGAACACAGAGGACACACTTCTTCAGGTTCAAGGAAATATGATACTGTCTACACTTTTATAACATCATTCTTAAGTTTGCATGATGGTTCTTCAAAAGGAAAAATACTATCCAGTCATCAAAGTAAACTTCTAAGAATGTATGAATATAATATTTAAATGAAGCTACAACAACTCTTGAAAAGATAGCAGGTGTTTTCTTCAATCCAAAAGCCATAACAGTGTATTGATATGATCCCCATTCAGTAGAAAATGTAATCTTGTGTATCCATCAGTGAAAGAGTATGCCTCCTGTCCACCTACATTATCTAGCACTTCGTATGTGAATGGAGTAGGAAATGGGTCATGTAGATATGCATCATTCAATTTTCTGAGGTCCACATAAATTCTGATTTCAACTTTAGCTTTCTCATCTTGAATTACAATGGGACTGAGCCATTCTGATTCTTCTACTAGTTCAATGATTTATGCCTCAAGCATTTTATCAATTTCTTCTTTCACTCTTTCTTTATATCTGGGATTCAATCTGTAAGGTTTTTTCTTAATAGGATTCGCATTAGGCTTGAGAGGTATTTTCATAACTCCCAAGTCACCTAAAATTCCTTTCATTTCAAAAAACTTAGCAGGGAACAAATATTGATATTTGCGCAGTAGGTTTTCTATCTGTCCTACTGTTTCTTCATCCCAGTAATCCCCGATAGAAGAAAACTCTGGTTCATCATTGGTACCAATATTTATCTTTCTAGTCTTCACGGGGTTACTCATATCTGGAATTTCTAAATCAGGTCCTTGGACATCGCGTTTTCCTTCAGACTCAGGAATATTCACATCGCGGCGATCTTCATCTTCATCTTCGTCTAGCGCGAAGTTATAATGTTCAAGGGCATGTTCCAACTGTATTGCCCAATCTGGTTGCTTATATACAAGCAGCGGGTCATCATTAAATATCTTCATTTTAATGATCTATAAAGCCTCATTGACACTCCAACAATCATCCTCAAAGCTAAAAGTGGATTGAAATTCCTTTATCATTATGTGCCAATCTGTTTTGCGTCTGCAAAGTTTTGCTTTTGTATACCAATTCTTTGGTATTTGATCTAATGTGTGCACAAACATATGAACCCATTCTATCTTTGGTATATGGGTCCATGCTTTCAAGCAAAACTCTATATGATCTCTAGGATCAGTCTGTCCATTGTATTTTTCTTGTACCATCTCAGTTTGTTCTGTAAACCTGTTTTCTATCATGTGATTACATTCTTCCCATGTGTTCAGGTTCTCTTTATGCACGACCCACCATCTAGCAAGTGTAGCTCGCAATGCTATATCCAAAGCTGCTAACTTATGTTTATGTGAAACTTATGCTAAATATTCATGGAGGAATGCATGGATATTACCCAAACCATCGTAAGTAGGAATTGGAATTACCTATGTTCCAATCCAACGTAGTGACTTTGTTATTGTCACACATCGTCTTGCTGATACTTCATGCATTCAGCTCTGCCAGTTCTCCATTCCTGCATCTGATTCCGATATGCAATAACTGTCGCATCTACAGCTCAATGTTCCATCATCTGTAAGATTAATGTAATTTTCTTGATTCATTGTTATCTTGTAGATATTATCAAGTTCTTGAGCTTTGCATTCTTCTCGTACTCGTTCAACATACCTAGGTCCTTGTGAAGGATCCAGGGGTGCGATAACCCTGATATTCGGTCCTTCAAATATCATTTGTTTTTTCTTCAGATTGATAATTGTGAGGTTATCATTTTCCCAATCAATCCCCAATAATGCAGGATAGGGATTATTTTCATCTATGATCTCAATAACTTTGAATTCTGCTTTACTTCACACTCCATCAATATCAATGAGAAAACTTGATAATCTCCAAAAAGGTATAACCTTCTTCTGGTTAGCTAATCTTAACTATATATGATACCAAGATAACTTTGGCTTCCCCATATGTTCCCATGATTTTTTGGTCAACACATTCACTTCTGATCCTAGGTCAAGAATGACCTAGTTTATTTCAAAATCTACGATCCGTGCATTTAGACTCATTTCTCTTCCTATCCTTCTATGGTTCTTGATATGATGAACTGCTCTATGTGCATCATTTATTGTATTATGCTGTTCATAATGTCCCAATATATTTTGTAGTTCTCCTAAGGCATTTCCATGCCTTAACAACTTTATGCAACTATGTAAAAATTGTGTGATAGGACTTGTCTGTTCTAGCGAAGTTCGCAATACATCATACGAGATCGGCACATCTAATACCGATGTCTGATCACTTCACAATTGGATCCTTATGGTCGAAGGTTCTGATTCCTGAAAGCCTTTTCTTGCTTCCATGAATACCTTTTTCTCTTGATTAGGGTCAAATGTGGGCATTTTTCCAAGTGCTTTTCTTACCCAAGGCCCATTAGTAGGATTTGGTCTATTTATGTGATCTTCAAAAGTCAAAGCCTCGTTTGTACTGTCGTTTCCTGTCACAGCTCCACTTCGCGTCACAACACAGATGTTGCAATCTTCGTTTATTTTCTCAGTTGCAATCATCTGTATATTCTGGTCTTTTCTCTTGCATTTTTCCTTGCAAAATGGGACATTCTTCAATGACATGGTCAAATGACATACAATACTTACAAGTAGTGCAAGGGTTCTAACAGTCTCTTCCTAAATGTCCAGGTTGAGCACAGTTATAACATACAATTTGACCTTGCCCTCTTCCTTGGCCCGTGTTACATCCTCTTCCTTTGAATCCACCACGTCGTCTATATGTGCGTTGATCATACTGCACATTTTCATTATTGTTTTGTGTTTCTCCTTGGACTTTGTAGACATCATGTTTTCTTTCTATCATGAGGTCGTATGCTCTACAGTTGGTATCATCATGGCCAACTAACTTACAAAATGTGTAGTACAGGTTCTTTGGTGTCTGTACATAATTATGAAGTAGGTAACAATCCTCTGGGTGATGTCCTCTAGCGATGTAATCTCTGAATACAGGGAAGTGTTCCTTGGAATGTCCTTCTCCTTTACATTTAATGCACCAAACCTCTTCTCTTATTTCCTTTCCTTTCTTCATATATTGTAGCTGTAATGTCAAGTTTGCTAGTTGTGTCTGTATCTGTACCATTCCTATGATAGTCTCTCACATGGGAGAAGTGGCACGTCCCCTCCCATCGATCTGATGCAAGGGAGGAAACATGACTAAGAATTCCGGGGCTTATTTGGGAAACTTAGCCATGTACATTGCTAACAATTCATAATAAATAAAAACTCATGTGTGCAGAGTCATACTTCAAATAAACACATCGGAATGATACACTATCCACACACAATTTCATCATGCATTCAACACATAATCATAACAGTCATCAAATTAAACATTGCAGAAGACATAATGAATATAATTTAAACCATAGAGAATACTTCTCTTCAAAATGAACTGTCCAAGCAACTGGCTATGTGAGAGCAACGTTCCACCCAACCATAGGTCTCTTTTGTGATAATCTACAAGAAGATCTCACAGCTGTAACAAACCTCACACAAAACTCACTCAAGAAGTGCAGAGAAGAAGAGAAGAATGTAGTCAATAATCACTCATGAACATAGAAAATGGATAATAGCAGTATAATCATACATCAACTGTGAGCTGGCACTGTGAAAAACTGAATACAATACAATAATGGTCAATAGAATTCGAATTAACCAAGAGTTTATTCGAATCATGCTCAAAGTGTGGCTTGGGTAACATTGGAGACATCATCCAATCATTAGTATCCGTCATAAATGGTCAATAATCAGTCAAATGAGTCTAACAAAGTCTAACAGAACCATCTAGGCACAAATCAAGGGATGGATACTCCAAGGAGGGCACATGAGGCTATCAAAAGGTCAAGTGGCACTCCGGAACTAGATAACTAGGAGCAATAGGCAGTTAGGATGAGAAATCAATGGAAGAACTGCTCAATCAATGCTCTAACTAACTGTTAACTCCTAGTATGTGAGAAACGGCGCACATGTCATGCAGGTGAGTAAAACAAGGCGCATCAGGTAGGTAGGAGGGTTATTGGGGGCTGAAGATAGGCTCTAGGGAGCTGAAATTAGGCTTTATGTGCTGGGGAGACCACCAAAATGATGACTAGATGCGTGCAGATGCATGCAAATGCATGCATGATGACTAGATGCATGCAAATATGAAAAATGATGGTGAGAATATTCCAACACCCCCCCTCAACCTATATTATGAGGTGATAACTGAAAACTAAAAAATAGGGCCCTGGTGACTGAGACCAAAGTTCACCCCGTACAAAAATCTAAATAATAAATTAGGAAAGAGGGAAAACCCATTGGAAAGAAATCCCTCCCTCAAAATAGACTGAAGGATACTAATGTAGCATGTCATCACTCACCTTAGAAGGAGGCAAGTGTCCTTATTTTCTGAAGAAGGATCGATCGATCTGAAATGGATCAATAATGTGAGAAGGATGAAACCTTCCATTCTGAAAATCTGATCTGGTTCTCTGTAGATCAGTTGGATCACCAACCAAATCATCGGCAGATCTAAGAGTAATGGTTTCCCATCGAGGAAGAGGAGGATCATCAAGTTCTTGTGGAACTAAATCTCCCATTCGCTCATATTCATCATAATTTGCTAGATCTTCAGGTTCTTGTGGATATGGATCTAGCATTCGCTCTTCACCATCTCCATCTTCAGATTCTGAATCTGAAATCTCATGTGATGATGCTTCGCTCTCTTGATCATAAATCAAAGGAGGAGTGGTAGGCAATCTATCTTGCTCAACAGAAGGAGTATCATGGAGAGGCCATTTCTCAAACTGTACACTCCTTTCCAGGAATGTGGTCATGGTAGTAGGATCAAGAAGCTTGTAGGCCTTTGCATCCAATGCATAGCCCACCATAATGCACTCTCTACTTTGTGGATCTAGTGCTCTCCTTTTGTCGGTTGGAATCATTTCCCATGCTTTGGAGCCAAACACTCTGAGATGAGATACATTAGGTTTGTATCCAATCCATGCTTCGAAAGGAGTAATGTCATTGAGTCCTTTGTGAGGAACTCCGTTCTGAATATAGGAGGCACAGTTCATGGCTTCTGCCCAAAGACTAGGGTGCAACCCTTTTGACTTTAGCATGCAGGTGGCCATTTCTTTCAATGTTATGTTCTTACTTTCAGCAACACCATTCTTCTATGGTGTATAGGGAACAATATGTTGCATCTTAATGCCCTCTTCAGCACAAAACGCTTGAAAATCACCCTTAATGCACTCACCTCCATTGTCAGTGCGAATGGATTTTATCCTTCTATCTAAAAACAATTCTGCAGAAGACTTGAAAAACTTAAAGAATCCAAATACTTATGACTTCAATCTAAGAAAATATACCCATGTTAATCTGGAATAATCATCAATAAAAGTGAGTATATACCTTGCTTTGCTTAGAGATAGATCTGTAAATGGCCCAACAAGATCACTATGGATGAGATCTAGAGGATGAGAGTCTCTTCTTGCCTTCCCCTTCTTAAATTTCTTCCCAGGGTGCTTGCCCATCAAACAACCATGACAGTTTCCCTTGGCAAACTTGATCTTCGGCAGCCCATCAACCATCTCCTTTGTATGCATGTCATGCAAGTATTGATAGTTAAGATTCCCAAATATTTCATGCCACAATCTTCTTTCTTCATTGGCATAAGTATGGAGCGCTGATTGCTTTGAGAGAGGTAAGAAGTGTGAGAACTCATACAGTTTAGAGTTGTGATTTGCAACTCCTTTTGTAGTGATTTCACCCGAAACGATGTTTTGTATTTCGACTTCATTTGGAGAGAAGATCACTCTCTTGGGCTCTCCAATATGAGTCCTTAGGTACACTAAAATATTTGATGTGAGAGAAGGAACATAAAGCACATCGGAGAAGTAGCCATAGTCAAGATTGATCCTTCCAATCCCCTCAGAGGAGACTTCAGAATCATTACCTAACATGATGGAAGGGCCAACTGAGCATTCGAAGTTGGAGAAGATATCTTTGGAGGAAAACATATGTCTTGATGCTCCTGAATCTATGATAAAGGAGGATTCTTTTGATACACTTTCCATGAGAGCATGGCATATCTCTTTGTCCTCATATCTAGAAGGTTTAGTATCTTTCTTCCTTGCACATGCAGGTACAGGGAGATTGTTCTTCTCAAGTAACTGAGCCATCAAGTCTATAGTCTTCTTCATACAAGAACTCTCAGGATTGAATCCTTGATGACAATATGTGCACTTGGATCTCTCCTTCTAAGATTGCTTGCTATTCTTTGAATTCGAAGCCCCATCTGAATGATATGGAACATCTTTTGGATTTGTATCATTCGCTCTCTTTTCAGAAAAAAATTTCTTTCCTTTTGCATTTGCTCTTTTGGCCTCAGCATCTATAAGGGCCGAATCCAACTTTGGTTTTATCATTCCCATGGAGATTAACTTCTCCTCCTCTTGTGTGAGCGAATGGATGAAGTCATCAAGTGTAGGAAACTTCCATTTTGGAATGGAAATCTTAGCTAACTGAAATGTGGAGACAAAAGCTGAGAAATTTGGTCCCAATTTTGATAGAATGGCAAGTATGAGTTGTTTGTCTTCTTTCACTATCTCATATCTCTTCAACTGTGAAATCAAGCTTTTGAACTTCGTTAAGAAGGCATTGATGGATTCGAAGCTTTTAGGACTCAATGAGATGAGTTCATTCTCCAATTTATGACCTTTCAAATCAACTTTCTGTCCAATGAGGGATTCGAGCTTGTCCCAAACCTCTTTTGGAGATGTTAGATCAATGATATGGAAGTGAATATCTTTAGAAATTGAGAGAAGAACAAGCCTACTGCTTCATCAATTCTATCCAAGTACTTGGATTTCTCTACTGCACTGAGAGGTTCGACCATAGTTCCATACAATATTCTGGAGAGGCTATTGGACTTCATGAAGATGTCCATGTTGGCCTTCCATTCAACATAGTTGGAGGAATTGAGTTTTAGATCCATCTAGAGTAGTGGAGAGTGAATTGAAGAGGAATTCGAATGGATGAATAAACTTGCAAAACAAGAATTATGTTGATGAAGATTTGCTACAATTCGAATGAACACTGCCTTAGGACACTGAGCACATATGACTAAGTCCTTCACACCTGGCTAGACCTCACTGGATTGCTCCAGTGAATTCAAGGTAATGGCACCAGGATTTGCTATGGAAACTCAGAGGATTTTGGTGCTCAATGAACTGTTGCAATTCGAATAGCTGCTGCAAGCTATGATACCATGTGATAATCTACAGGAATATCTCATAGCTGTAACAAACCTCACACAAAACTCACTCAAGAAGTGCAGAGAAGAAGAGAAGAATGTAGTCAATAATCACTCATGAACACAGAAAATGGAGAATAGTAGTATAATTATACATCAGCTGTGAGATGGCAATGTGGAAAACTAAATACAATACAATAACTGTCAATAGAATTTGAATTAACCAAGAGTTCATTTAAATCATGCTCAAAGTGTGGCTTGGATAACATTGGAGACATCATCCAATCAGTAGTATCATTTATAAATGGTCAATAGTTAGTCAAATGAGTCTAACTGAGTCTAACAAAACCATCTAGGCACAAATAAGGGGATGGAGACTCCAAGGAGGGCGCATGAGGCTGTCAAAAGGTCAAGTGGCACTCCAGAACTAGCTAACTGGGAGCTACAGGCAGTTAGGATGAGAAATCAATGAAAGAACTGCTCAATCAATGCTCTAACTGACTATTAACTCCTAGTAGGTGAGAAAAGGTGCACGTGTCATGCAGGTGAGTAAAACAAGGTGCATCAGGTAGGTAGGAGGGCTAGTGGGGGCTGAAGACAAGCTCTAGGGAGATGAAATTAGGCTCTAGGTGCTGGGGAGACCACCAAAATGATGGTGAGAATATTTCAACATCTTTCTAGCCTGTATTCTTTTAGCTGAGAGACCACCCCTGAGATGGGATGTGTATCCACTAAGGAGGAACTAAACAGGCTCACTCACAGCCATGGTCTCACAAAAACAAAATGCAAGTCCAACACAAAATTGGGTTTATCAAGCATGCAAGAGACAAAGGTGGAGGATGCTAAGCTAGTGAGCTTAACCACAAAGATACAAGCATCTCAACTAAACTCAAATAGTCCTGGTACCCACAATACCTACCACACCCAAAACAAGGAAGGTCCCCTTCTCTGTTGCACAGTCCCTCAGGTGTCCCTTCCATCCAGTGCTATTCGGGGTGGGCATAGAAAGGTCTAGCTGCTAATTCCTTGAGATTCTATCCTTCACTAGGTTTATCAAGCATCCCAACCTCTGTTCTATCATTCACACTTGGATTTTCTCAATTTGGTGGCCAACTTTAGCTCAATCCCATAATTGGATTTTCAAGCTATCAAATCTGGGTTTTTCTATGGATTTATGGAAATCTAACACTCTCAAATTTGCCCCAAGGTTCATGTATATGGATCCCCCATTGGATTTCACTGTCCACGTGAAATTCTAGGCTTTTATGGCACTTCAAAACGTGGGTTAATGCAAAGTTGTGATTCCTGGTTTTTCTGACTATTTAGTCTTTGTAATGGATGAAAACTGCAGCTTGGTGTTCCACCATGGAATGAGAATGAGGAAGAAAGAATTTCCATGAGGTAGAGTGACTTGTGGGTCAAGGAAATAGAGCCCATACCTTCCATACGAATTTTTGGGCTGCCCATGCTCCATTGAAGCCATGGACTGATTTTTTCAACTACTTCCTTATAACAGAATTAAATGTCAGTAAGAAATTCAAATGGGTTCTCAAGATGACATTTGGCAGCATATGGTTCAACCCCTCAATCCCCCTCACCGCTCCCTAGTGGATACACATGGCCCCCTCTTATTAGTTGCTTCGATAGCCAGTTTTTTGTATTTTATTACAATATCAATATTTACATCAATTTACAATATTCCATGGCTTAATAGCACATGGATAACATAATATCAAATATTTGTCCATTTTAAATAAAATCCGAACATACACTAGCGAGGCCTTGGCCTTGAGCTCCACGCTAGGAAAACATACATCGCATGTATACAATATTTACATTAAAAAACAATATTTCCTAAGGGTCAAAATGGGAGTATTACATTCCCCTCCCCCTTAGAACAACACTGTCCTCAGTGTTCTCAAAACTGAACAAAAATGGGAATGCCTCTCTCATGGAATCATCTAGCTCCCATGTAGCCTCATCGAGACTAAGGTGCTCCCATTGGACCTTGACCTGCTCGATGGATCTGTTCTGGAGAAATGTGACCTTTTTGTCAAGGATGCGCATAGGCTCTACTTGGAAATGTGACATTATGAGCTCTCATGTTAGCAGGAAATGCAACTATATATGCAACTGGTCCTATCCTATCTATAACTTCAAATGGCCCACAATATATTAGTGCCAGCTTGACACAACTCCCCAAATTGAGAGAACTTTTCCTTGGTTTCACTCTCAAATAAACATGATCCCCAATCTGAAATTCCTTATGCACTCTTTTTAAATCTACATAACTCTTTTGCCTGTCCTAAGCTGCCTTTAAATTTTGCCTGAGCTTAGCAACTTCCTGTTCCATTTCCTTGATCATCTCTATCCCAAGCACTACCCTGTTCACCGGACTGTCCCAATTCACTGGAGTCCTGCATCATTTTCCATACAATGCCTCAAATGGACTCATCCCCAATGATGCGTGATTCCCATTATTGTATGCAAATTCTACCAAGGGTAGGTAATCTTTCCACTTGGATGGTTTATCCATCACATACATTCTCAGCATGTCTTCAAGAACCTGATTCACCCTCTCAGTTTGACCATATGTTTGAGGATGATATGTTGTACTGAAATTTAATCTAGTTCCCAATTCTTGAAACAATCCTTTCCAGAAATTGGAAGTGAACTTTGTATCACGATCATAAATTATTGCCTTGGACAATCCATGCAATCTTAATATATCTCTCATGAAGATATTGGCAATGTCATTAGCCTTATGAGTGGACTTGACTAGGATGAAATGAGCTACCTTTGATAGCTTGTCCACCACTACCATGATTGAATCATGCTTCTTCACTGTCATGGGAATACCTGTTATAAAATCCATAGAGATCACTTCCCACTTCCACTCTGGAATGGGTAAGGGATGCAACAATCCTGCTAGATGTTGGTGCTCTGCCTTAACTTGTTGGTACTTTTGACACCTAGCAATGTACTCAACTATGTCTTTCTTCATACCATGCCAAAAATACTGCCTTCTTGCTATTGTTATAGTTTTTTGATATCCTGGGTGTCCAGAATATGGCATTTGATGTATTTCATCCAACACAAGCTTCTTCAAATCTGCAATATTTGGAATGTACAGTCTGGTACCCTGATAGATGAGAACATCGTCATCACCCAGCTGATATCTTGCACATGGTTCATCTGCATTACCCTGCTGCAATTTTTCTTTAATTTGAAGATAAGTTTCATCACTAGTTTGAGCTTTTAGAACTCTTGTCTTCAAATCTGATTTGCACATACTTAATGCTGCAACATGAAATTTTATGCTAAGAGCATCTGCAACCTTATTCTCTTTCCCTTTTAAATGCTTAATTTCAAAATCAAATTCACAAAAAAATTCCATCCACCTAGCTTGCCTAGCATTCAAGTTTGGTTGATCAAACAAATACTTCAAACTCATGTGGTCTATCCTAAGCTCGAATCTTCTTCCAAACAAATAATGTCTCCACATCTTGAGAGCATGCACTATGGCTGCTAATTCTAAATCATGTGTGGCATAATTCTTTTCATGCTCTTTTAATTTCTTTGACTCATAGAAAATCACAAATCCTTCTTGCATGAGCACTCCACCTAGCCCTTCAATGCAAGCATATGTGCACACTACAAAATCATTCCTTGGATCTGCTATATTCAAACAAACAGCGCTGGTAAGTAGCTCCATTAACTGCTGAAAGCTTTTCTCACATTTTTCAAACCATACAAATTTGATATTCTTCCTCTGCAATGAAGTGATTGGATGTGCTATTTTGGAGAATCCTTCAATCAACCTTCTGTAGTAACTAGCAAGACCCATAAAAGATCTGACATTTGAAACATTCTTTGGAGTATACCAATCCATGATGGCATTAATCTTCTCTGGGTCCACTGCAATACGTTCTTTGGAAATAACATGACCCAAATATTCACTAGTACAAAATGAGAGATAAGTGACCAAGCGACCAAAAAATTTGGTCACCACAGCTTTTTCAAGGGATAAATGACCAAAATTGAGAAATTTTAAGTGAACTGACTAAAAATGACCAAGATAAATGACCAATTTGGTCATGGGATAAGAACTAAATTAAAAATGACCAAGATAAATGACCAATTTGGTCAGGAGATAAGAACTATACTAAAAATGACCACATAACAATTGGTCATTTATGTGGTCATTTTTAGTTGTGTCATTTCGGTAATGGAAAATTATAATCTTGATAATCAATTTGTACGATTTACTAAACTTTAACACTGCAGATGGATTCGGAGACCCCCCCTGGGGTCTCCGAATCCATCTGCAGTGTTAAAATTTAGTAAATTGTAACATTAATAGTACACAACTTGGATTATAAAAATACAACTTTCCAGTGTCAGGCTTGTCAACAAGTAGGACATTTGGAGGATTCATGTCCTCAATCACATGTTTATTCTAAAATGAAAAAATGATATAAACAAAAAACAAAGGATGACAATCATTCGAGCAACGACTATCAGATGATGACGATAATCAAAATGCAGAATACGTACACAATAGTCTCAGAGAAGGATACCAATGGATAGCTAGTAGTATGTGATGATGAATTAATGCCCTATTCGATGGATAGAGCAAACAACAAGAATACGAAGATTATCCCCTCGAGGGTGGTAGTTGCAAATGAAGCCCCATCAAGGGGAATGAAGTGACTTTATGAACCCGACAACTTCTAGTCTACAATTAGTCCCCATGGAACCTTCACATGATGGTGGATTGAGGACAAAACAATAAAAAGATAAAAATGTAGGATCAAAGATTATTTTACTTATTAACTCTTGACTCTCTTTTTTTAACGATTTTGGTCTGTATAAAAGAAGTAAATATGTGCTTGCATGCTTATTACATTTGGATTTTATGAATGCTCTCAAAATATCTATAATAAGTTGTAAGTATGGTATGTACATAAAAAAATGTAATTCGATTCATTATATGAACATAAACAATACATTTTTCTTTAAAAATTCATTAAAAATAAAATAAAAATTGAAAACCAAACTAATCAAATATAAAAAAACAATTTAAAATTCAACATCAATTTAAGAAAATAAACTTATACATAACTTTTTTAATAAAAAATTTTAAAACTCAATTTTATACTAATTACAAATCTATATTAATAAACATAATTACATTTTTGCCATCCATAGTCCTATTCACTTTAATAGAGTAATTGTCAAATTCAATCCACTCAAATTTTATCTTTTTTAACATTTTAAAAAATTCAATCTCTCAACTTTCAATTATATATATATATAGATAGATAGATAGATATATTCCAATTTACATTTTTATTATCTTCTCTTCTATGTATTTAATAAATAATAATAATTCTCAAATTTCATCAAAATATGAACACACGACTTCCAATTTCTCAACTACTAATAGAATACAATGCAAAAGACCATAAGACCATACATATGTCTATATATATTTATATATTCCAATCTTCTTTTTAATTGTCCCCTCTGCTGCTCATTTCAATAAGTTTGAAGTCCGCTTAGGTCAGGGAGAAGGCATTCAATGGCAAAATCCTATACAATACCCACATCATCATTTTTATTATTATGCTCAAAATTTGCCTTTTTAAATGTTAGCGAGGCTTATGATGGGTGATTGGTTATCAGTATCTCTACTTGAAGTTGACACTATTCAACATGAGAAGCCAGAGCTTCAAGGGCCTGAACAGGTAAAACCAGGGTATCAAGGGTTTGATCGCAAAATATATTAGGTAAGTCTTTTGCTTCAAATCCAGTAACAGATATTGCATATTTAAAGATTTTAGTCCTTTCTTTCATACCCACTGTTGTCCGGGCAAGGAAATTGAAATTGATTCCGTGTATTGGAACTCCCTGACATTGGGGCAGATGGTCTTCAATTGCACTTGAAATAGCTCCATGTGATTCAAAATCATGATCTATGTTGATTTTGTCGAAATAGAATGATCGCTTACGATTTGAACTGGTGATCGCATTGTGGAAACCGGGCCCTTTTACACTTAGACTAAACCCACTTCCTCATTCTGTGGCTCTAGGTTCTTCTAATTGCTTTCATAGATCCAGTGAGGGCTCCAATTTTTTCGAAAAGGGTTTCAGTTTTTAACCTACAATTTTGTATTTTTGGCCATATGTTGCCCCCACGATATTGGTTGATGTTAACTTGCTAAGTATGTTCTCTGAATTTCATGTTTCCAGAAGCCATTAATTTCTATCCTTTCATGTTGGTCGCATTTATTTTTTGGATTTCTCCTCCTCTTTGATTGCTTCCAAGATAATTCTTCTTGTATTCGCATACCTATGCCCTTGATATATTATTCATGTACATATTTTAAGTAATTTGATTCTTTTTATGTTGTGTTGCATTCAATATTTTGATCCATCTGTGTCAGGCTGTGCTCAATTTTTTGGCTTTTCCTGTTGTTCAATGCTATTGATCTCCAGATAGTTATAGAGCCGTGCCAATGATTATCATCCTTGTACAGATTTAAGCAATTGCCTGAATCTCAGATTGTATATTGTACATATTTAAGTAATTGTTTGAAATTAGGTTTTCGTTGTTGCTTGTCATGTAATTTATAACTTTCTACATTTGATTCCATATTGTACATATTGAAGTAATTGTTTGAAACTCGATTTGTGTTGTTCCTTGTGATGTAATTTGTAACTTCTACATCTGATTTCTATAAAGTTGTTTTTAGTAATTCTATTTTTGTGAATGTTACATATAATCTTTGAGACCAAGAAGAGGATCATGCTTCCTTCTGGGTGTGCTTGTTTAAATGAGGTATTTTCATGGTTGCACGCTAAGACATCTATAATTTTCTATTTAACCACGTGAATACACAAGAATCCATGACAATGAAGCGAACTTGCCCTCTTTAATTTGAAAAGTTGACTTAACTGCTGCAAACCTCTTCCATGGTCTAGAATACAATATTACTCATGTGTCCCATAGTCGAAGTCGTCAATTCAAACAACTCTATGATGGCATATGCACAGTGTTACAACAACACTCAGGCAATGATGGTAAAATAGTGGCAATTATACCTTCGTTGTGCTCTGTAGTGGTTGTAAATGTATTGCAACTTGACTTTTTTAAGGACATCTGATATTATAATATCTAAAATTGCTACTGCACAAGTTACACAAACAGAAAAGTCATAAATTCTGGTATTTCTGGAATCAATCTCTAAATATCACATATAGACAAATATCTTTGGGGTATCTAACTTGTTCTTAATTCCTTTGAATACTCTGGATATATTTATATCTTGTCAATCTAGTCATCATAATATGGTATTATGCCAAAAAGCATTGATATATTGATGGATACACACAAATTCATTAGAAACTAGGGTTTACAATTCCAACAAAAAATGACACTCATGAAAAAGGACTTCAATATTGTAATTTATCTTATTTGCTCCAAATAATATTCAAGATATGCATAATTCCTTTCATACAATTAATCAAGAAGTCAGAAGATGGTAGAAAAGGCATCGGATGGAATCCTATTGTATCAACAAAATGTACATATTTAAAAATGCTGCCTATAATGATCTTGGGGCTACTGCTCTTCAAACTCTTGGAAATGCTGGGAATTCTGCTACTGGGGATACTGTTGGGACTCCTTGTAGTGCTTGAATCCATTTTATACTTCTTTACAGAGATAACCAAATTTCTCACTTCAGGTTCAGTGCATGAGGATTATGATCGATAACATTGCAAACAGCTAGTGATACACGTGGTGAATTATCAATTGATAGTAGGTTAGTTGTATAAATTGGCAGCATATGGGATTCTAAGGAGATGCGTGTTGGATCATGAGTGATTGATAGTACTGTGGGAATCCCATAATGGCCAAAGCGGTGGATACTATGGGGTAAGGCAGGTAGGTCTTATCCGCCCAATAAACTATCACGAGGTCTGGTTCAAAGCCTATTCCTTCCTGAATTACCAGAATTATTGCTTAGAGGTCGGGTGTTTTCACGTTATTAATCTGAAAAGGGAAGGCAGTCTGGCGGCATCAGTGGAGGGGATACTGTATAGGTGTGAATAACCCCTGGGGGTGGCTGCAATGGGTGGGCATGGAGGGATGTCTCAATTATAACTATAAGTCACAGGTAAATATCCCCTGCTCAATGCTTGAATTAAAAGGATTAGAATTTTGATGAATCTTCAATATTCAGGCTTAACTGACTCTGTTGAATATAGTTCGATTCTTTCTCACTCAAGAAACTTGATAGCACTATTAGTCTATTTCCCTAATCACATTGAATCTTTGAAGATTCTACAACATGTGTAAGTTAAAATTTCATTAATGGCGAGACAGATAAGATATTCAGTGCACTATTACAGAAGCCATTTTTTACATGACCAACTTGGAGAATATGTTACTTGTTGAAAAACATTATCCGAAAGAGGGTGATTAGTTTGAAGTCTTTTTCTTTAAGCTTGGAAAAGTATATTTTTGAAAAACTTAAGATCATGAATCTTTAATTCAAATTCAATATTCAGGATTCTTGTTGCTGGTAACATCTTACTCCATTATACTTTATCATGATCAAATACTTTAATCTTTTCCTTTTTAGGGGCGGTGAAATGACAAAGTTGGATAATGTTTTGAATGTTTTAACACTAAAAAACTTTGTAACAAGTAGTATTTGAAGTGATAGACTGAAAAAAGTCTCCCCTGGCATGTTATCGCTGCAATGCACTAACCTAATATGCTTATGGAAACTGTCCTTAAGTTCTATCTTCCACTTGCCACCTAATTGAGTGGTAGGGATCTGGATGTATTTATACTCTGGAAGGCATTCTTCCAATGATGGTGTTCAATGTCTCTAGCAACTACTGTGGGATACGAGGAGAATTAACGATATCACCTACATGTTATTTCTTTGCATTTGGATGGGGACATTGCAGACTGTTCTGTTTTTAGCCATGGAAAGAATTAGTATGCACATTTGGATTGGAGTGTGTTCTTGCATTTCCTGTGGCAATCATGTATTAAAGAATTATGCGGGTTGTGCATTGTGATATGGGTTCTAGGGAACATTGTTTATGCCATTCATGTCTGACCGTGAAGAAATCCAAATTTGTCCATTTGATGAGAATATGTTCCTTCTAGCACTGTGTTTTAAGAGTTAAACAAACCCAAAGTGCAAGTCCTAATAGAAATATCAAAGAAGTTTATATCTAACAATGCCAGCAATTACATGCATTCTGAAGATTGATGGAAATTTTGCAAATATCTCAAAGGCATAGTACTGACAAGCTATGTGTTGATGTGTTTTGCAGCTATATATTTTAAATTTTTTATTAAGGTGGATGGATGGCGACCATGTCGAATGAAACTGAGGCAGTGCTTGGCTCTCAAGTCATTATACAACAACGTTTTAACCAAGTCAAGTTTAACATTAGTGTTCATGTTCTTATGTTTTGTTGGCATGTCTTTTGTTTCTTGTTTGCATGGTTTTATTTTCTGGTTACAATGTTGTTTATTCACTTAGTAGAGTGCCAGAAATCATTGTTGTTTCAGTCATGGTTGATTTCCTCAGCTAATCATGGGAAAATAGACATCACTTGCAGTTTCACAAATGAGACTTTTGGAAAACAATAACTGATAGTCTATTAACTATAACCAGTTGTGTGAATCCTAATTTTACCAATCCAAGGATAGTGAATGACTTCAATTTTTTGTTCTTGTAGGCTATAGAGCTAGAAAAACAACTGCGTGCTCTGATTGAATCCAAAGGTCCCTTGGGTGTCAATGTTCGGGACCTTCGCTGCAAGATACATGATAGTTATGAAGCTATCATTTTAGAGGACCATGATTTTGCAGAAAGTCATGATTTTGAACAAGCTCTTTGGAGGCTCCATTACAAGCAAATTAAAGAGTTTCGAACTAGAATTCGCAAGAGTATGGCTGCTGCCCACAACTACCTGTTCAGGTCCAACTATTCCCATGCTTGGAGCTAAAAATATCACAATAATTGAGCCTGTTCACAAGGTTTTGGCAAGTTTTAAGACTTTCTTGTTTGAAGCAAAGGGATTTTACCATTAGTTGATTTTGAAGCTGAGGGAAAAGAATGGGCTTCCCTAGGACTTCGTCTCCACTGAAGAGATTAAATGTACTAACAATCAAAAGAGTCCTTCAGATTTGAAAAGATGCCAGTTATCATGTCATTGCTGCTTGATTTATTTAGGTGATCTTGCTTGTTACAATGAATTACATGGAGATGCACATGGGAAAAACCATGATTGGTCAGTTGCTGCTAATTATTACTTGAAAGCAGTCTCTTTCTGCCCACCAAGCGGGAACCCTCATAACCAGGCGGGTCTAAATCTTGTTGCATTTGTAGAATTAAAAATTAATTTAGCTCTCACTGAAAATTTTAAAGTGCCATTTTAGATGGATAGTTGTTTTAGTTCTTATAATGATTGTGGTTTAGTTCTCAAATGTGACTACATTTTTAATTTCTAAAGCCATTAGCTTTCTTGCTAGCACTTTTATCTTCTAATTGTGACTTCATAGTTGCTTGCAAGTTTGTCTCATGATATTCTTTACTGATATATATTTTAAAAACTCTCTAATTGTTTTCTAGTTGTAATTTGTAGCTTGTTGTTTTGGCAACTTATGATATTCTTTCCTGCTGGTTGTTTTGGCAACTTATGTGGGGGATGAGCTGCTAGTTGTATACCGCTACTTTCCAAGTTTGGCTGTTGGGATGCCTTTTCTGACAGCACGGGACAATATAATTTTATTGTTTGACAAGGTAAGGAGGGTACCTTATTTCATATTTTGTTCACAACAACTAGTATGTTACATTGTGTTGGCAAGAAATTTCCTAGACCTTTAAACATGTTAGCATGGTATGTTTATGAATCTCTATTATTAACTCCTCTTATAATGGATTTTCTATGTTACAACGGGGATGGTGGGCCCCAAACATGAAAGGTAGGTTAAAGGCATTTTTATAGGTCATCATTCCTTGTCAGCACACATTTTTTGTGCATGAGACCCCACTTATGAGGATGCTCCCACCCTACCCCTTTGGGTTTCCTTATGACATATCCAATGAGAAAAAAACGCTTTGACAATCTATAAGGTGAACCAACAAATTGTTAAAAATATTGGAAAAACATAAAAAAATATTTCAAGATTACTTAAAAAGATTGTGTTCAGAAAAAGGTTTTGGCATCCCCATAAGAATTGCAAGTTTATAGCATTATTGCAATGTTTTAACTTTCTGGAGCCAAATCAAAATTACATTTGGTAGAGGCGTTCCAGCATTCAGTAAATAGTCTTCAAAGGAGAGAATGTATAAATTACTCTTCGTCATACCTCTATGCAGCCATACTATCCAAGAGTATATCCAAAATAATTTTACAGATCTATGCATCCATACTGTCCAACCTCTTCCTGCTGTGACATATTGCAAACCTCTCACTGCACACAACACTCATTCTTATCTTCTTTGCTACCTGGAAATCACTAACTTATTCTTTCCTTCTTTAATGCTCCTCTTGGATACCTGTGTGTAGCTACAACTACACATGACCTTCACTCCGGAATCATCAAGCATCAAGAAGACAGCTCACAAATCCATATCAATAAGACTACACATGACCTTCACAACTCCATATCTAAATTTTTCAAATTTAAAAATTCTCACACAAAGAGAAATTCTTGAAGTCAAAGATCTTACATCTTCCCTTCTCCAACTGCCCAGCCTCTTCCTTCTGTGACATATTGCATACCACTCACCACACACAATATTCCTTCAAGTCTTCTTTGCTGCGTGGAAATCACCAACTTATGTTTTCATTCTTCACTGCTCCTCTTGGATACCTGCCTGTAGTTGCAACTACACATGACCCTTACTCTGGAATCCTCAAGCATTGATAAAATTTTACAACCACGTCTCCAACATAATTTCATGTCTAAATTTTTCATTTTTAAAAGGATCACCCAAAGAGAAATTCTTGAAGTTAAATATCTTACATCTTCCCTTCTCCAACCATCCAATCTCTTTCTGCTATGACACATTGGACAACTCTCACCACACTCAACACCCCTTCTTTCTTCGTTGTTGCCTAGAAATCACTAAATTATGCTTTTCTTCTTTAATGCTTCTCTTAGATACCTGCATGTAGCTGCAACTAGTTACACATGACCCTTACTCTAGAATCATCAAGCATTGATAAAATTTTAATAAAACTTGCCAAAATCATAATTTTTAAATGATGGCCTTTTGTCACATTGTCATAATCATTTTGCACCAATCCTTGCAGCATCATCCTACTAGTTATGCTTGTTCAATCTATTCATCGGTCATCCTACTCAGTTTTTTTGGGTATCTCTCTCTCTCTCTCTCTCTCTCTTAGTTTCATTGGATAGGATTGAGAAGTCTCTGAGTTATTTTTATCCCTTCTTAGAATTTTCATCTAGGCTGCATTGCGTTATAGGTGATTTCTCATGGGTTTAGTAGGCTTAGTATTGCTTGGGCATAATTTCAGATAGTTCCTCATAGACTTTTGAATTATTTATGGAGGGATAGGTAAGCATGTTATCCTCTCTAACCATAATCACTCCATACCTTCAAGTAGGACATTATGTGTAGATTTTGATCCATTTCTTGTCATTCTCTCACATAAACTCATATCCTAATATGAAATATCAGATCAAGACTCTAATTTCCCTTTAAAATTTGCTCATTAGGTAACATTAAGCCTATATTATTTTCAATTCTAACCTACTGGCATTCATTACAAATTTACAACCTATATCCTAGAAACTATTTCATTTGGCCCAATTTGATCACCACCCCTGCATGTCTATTCAGGTTTAGCTTTAATCTTAAAGCTTTGAGTTCTTCCTTTTTGTTTGATTTTTTGGGTAAAATCAGACATCTAAAGGGTTTCTTATTCTTGCATTGTTACATAGTCACTAGCTAAAGCATAAAAGACCGAGTTCAAAATCCCTCTTAATCTTGCATCCCATTACATAAACAACCTAGGTCACCAATTTGATTTGATTTTATAGAGATAGAAGTTTAAAGCACTTTTCAAAATTAGGATCCATGGTTGAATAATCTTCATCTTTCGAAATTGTTCAATTTAAAGACATGTTACTTGCAAATCAACCCAATAGTCTATACACTTTTCACAAAGACATGAAAGTTAGACAAGATTTATTTTCCTAGAATGAACAATCAGACCTACATAAGTTCAACTTCATAAAACATCAAAAACCCATTGACGAGGTTTTCCTTACATTACTATTCTTACTGGTGACTATGTGTTAGAACATAAATCTCAATTTAATTTGATTTCTCAAAATGTCAGATCTTGAAACTAGACGAAAAATATTTCATTTGGAGTATTTCCCAAAGGTCGTAAGACCAATCAACCTTTGGTTCATAGTCTCTTTCATATATATGGGAAACTAGATCTCCTCCAAGTAACAAATCATTCTCCCATGAATATTACTAATAAGTTCAATTACCATAAGTCTTACCCTCTGAAATTTAATTCCTAAATATGGTTTTTGGCTATAATATCAACATATTGTTTCCATTTAAGTTCCACAAATCAACATTTCACATATGCTAACACTAACATCTTAGTCTAATAGAATCACCATACCAAGCTTAAGCCCATTCCTTACACTGTTTAAGGTAAAAATGCTGAGTCGATAAAATAGGATCAATTTTTTATTTCTATACCTTGGCACCTAAGATCTATGTTCTGATACCTTATTATTCCTGTCTCGATTTCTCTTACAAGTACAAGATTAGGTTGACAAGAAACAACATTGAGGACTTAATCATGTGTAACAAAGGCACCCTTTACTACCATGTTTGTGGATTTATAGTAATTCACTACACATGATTCATATAGAATATCACAGATCATATGCAGACTACATAAATTGCAGTTTCCATTGATTCACTCATTGATCAAATTATGGGGATCTCTTATTTGATTTTATAGCTTTCTAAGGGTTTATTTAAGTAGAGGGATTGAGTAATACATTCAAGCCTCTCTAACAACTAAAACTCTGACTTCTAATTTTATTAAAGAAGGGTTGTGATGATCACTGTAAGATTATTTTAGAATGAGGGGTGCTAACAGGGAAGAATGATGGTAGATCTCTGACTCTAGGATACAAGACTTGATAAATGTCAGCTGAGATTTGAACCCAACATAAACTTGTTATAGGATTAATCACAATTGGTGAAAGTGTTGATCAGATCAAGTTGTTGGATTCTGTACAATCTAGGATGCAAATGGTGATCCCTAATTGCATGATAAAATCATCCTCCTTCATTGTTGTATTCATAGATTCCTCCATGCCACAGATATTGGGTATTTTTAGGTATAGCCTCTCATTGAACCAATTTCTTGTCACATCAACAACTTATGCCTCTCTCTATCATGATGGTTCCATTTTGTTGGTGTTCGACACCTGATGTTGATGACAATTGGAAGACTGCTTTGCCAATGTTGAGGCCAACTGTTGCTTCTGTTGATGTCAATCTAACTGTAGACTAGTGAAACATGACGAGTCACGACTGTATGCTGCAGTTTCTGAATTTGGATACATATCACTCCTCCTCCCTTTAAAGATGATGCCCCCATAATGTTTATGCAATCTCTAAGTCAATGTTGAGTTGAATTGAATCTAACTTGAGGATGGATCAATGGTTTTCCTGCTTAGAAGATCATGGCCCTCCATCATCTAGTCCTTAAGATGTGGACAGTCACTTAGGAGTTGTTCTTCAGTCAACATTTTGTTTTTTAGAGGAAGTTGTCCTTTATGATAAGGATACAATTGTTTTATTTATGGAAAGCCGAAACACCTTTGAGAAATTCCATGGAGATAGATTTACGTAGCTTGTTTAAAAGTGGAAGAGGCATGTATAATCCTATCCTTCTATTAGATTTTAGGTGCGATTATTGTTGAAATATTGTAACTTCTAAGAATATTATATTTGTACTTTATTATTCCGGAGATGTTTCGTTCCTCCGTGAAGATCTAATTGTATATCCGGAGATGTTTATTCCTCCGTCGGAATGTGGTAACTTGGGTTATTAGACTTCCCTAGTGGGGGTCGATATGTGTTATGTGGGTCAAAGGGTTATTAGACCACCCTAGAGGGGTCGGCCCAGTCAGTTGTAATGGGGTGTTTAACCCATTGGTAAAGTTGGGGCCAACCTATTCAATATAAAATACAAGTCGGAGATGTGTATAAATAGAGGAGGTGTGTTCCTCATTTAACACACACTTATCTCACTCATTCATTCACTTGTGAGTGGTGCACTTGTGTGAGAGAGGTATGCTGTGGAGGAGAAGGAGCTCATGGTTTTGGTTTGCATCAATATACTTGCTGGTCATCTATATTGAGGAAGCTTTGCTGGGTTTTCTACCCCATGAGGGTTTCCCAAGATAAATCTGTCTCTTGTGTTTATGTTGAGCTTGTTGTTTCTTCAATGATCCTGTATATGATATTGTTGTGAAATGAAATGTAATGCTGATATTTTCTGTCTTAGCATATTGAATCTTAACATGGTATCAGAGCTAACCTGAAGGAAGGAAATGTATGGCACTTACGACACTTGCTTCACTTGCGACAATTTGAAGGTTAGGGTTTTGTATAGAAAAAACCAGTCATCGTGGAACTTTCACTATAAATCCATTTTGGCGAAGGTTCATATATGAAACCTTTACAGGTCGTAGATAACATCCCCAGGTACCTTTTGTCTAAAGGACACCCTCATATTCGTTGTACTTTGTGAGTTATGATCCGTACAAGTTAGGGTTTCTGCCTCTTCCAGATCTCAGTCATAATCAGGTGACCTAAGAAAAAAGGTCATAACTTGGGATAGGAAGCTCCAAATGAAATTTAGTAAAAAGTGACAGGTATTACACAGACTGTACTATCTCAGGAAAGTTTTTCAGAGGCCGAAGTTGAACCAGGGACACGTGGCACGCCATACAAGTTCGCTCTCCTATTTTATCCCATAAACAGGTCACGTTGCGACACTTGGCGTAACTCTCTCTCAGAGAATCCAATTGAGGTCAGACTTGTCGAGATGTAAATATGACAGGTCAGGCTACCACAGAAAAAAATTTCAGACCCTGTGGATCGAAAAGTTCGGCATTACAGCAAAAACAATCAAGTACATATTTCTGTCAAAACAAAATTATTTTTTAGCACATTCATCCATGGTTTCCGGAATTTAGGGTTTCGGAGAAAGTTGGAATTTCTGTAATAAGAGACCACGGCTGGATGCTACTCATCAAAATTGAAATTTAGAAACCAAGATCAAAATTTTTGGTTGGTCAGAAGAGTGGGCTTGATCAAACCCTAGTTCGGGATTTTAATCGGAAAGGTGAAAATTAGGGCTTCTGCAAAAGTTGGAATTTTTGAAGTATGTAACCACGGCTGGAAGCTCCTTAGAAAATTAAAAGTTTAGAGCTTTGGATCGAACCTTTTGATTGGGCAGAAGGGTGGGCTCCATCAAACCCTAGTTTAGGATCCTGTCCAGAAGATCCAAAAGTTTCAAAGGCAATTTTTGAGGGGTCAAATTTTGGAGATTTCAAAATTGAAGTATGCAAGTTTGATCAGCTTAGCAAGACACATATTTCCATCCATTCAGATGTGTGAAAGTCAAAGATTGAATTTTTAGGGTTTCTTTGACAAACCCTAATCGAGCTTCAGATCCAGTTTCAGGGGGAGTTGAGGCTAAGGCCTTACATAAGAAGACTACAAATCTCGACAGGTATGACTTAAGGAGATACAGGTATGTCTTGAAATTTGATTCCTGATTAAGTTCATAATATGTTTGTCTTCATATTATTTAGGTTAGTACAATCTCGATTAATGTTAGAATTGTCTTATCACCCTAATAAAAGTATGAATGCATGTGAATGATAGAATACATTCATTGATTAGGGTTATATGATTGTACTAATGCACCGTGGTGTTGTATGAGGTTGATGTTGTCTGCTAACAAGATACAGGTACATCACGAAAGACAAATCAAGTTCCATGACCATGACAAAATGAAGACAAAGACTCATCCATAATCTTTGATCACATAGAAGTTCTACTTACAAGGTATGTATGACTTTGTTCTATTATGCTTAACCTATGAGATATGCATGTTCTAGCACAGGATCTCTAAATCATTGAAGAGAACAAAGAAGATATTGTTTAGGTATGTGAGACATAACTAAGTAGGTATACTAATCTAGGTATGTTTTCCTATGTCAAGTTAGAATCCTACTTTGTGCTATGATCTTAGTATATCCATGTATTGAATACACATTCAAGATTATTTAGAATTATAATGTTTTGATAATATTGAGATTATACTAATGAATGTATGTTTGTGTATGAGATCATGAGGATGACACAGGTGCACACTTGAGCATGCACAGTGGTACAGAATTAATAGAAGTTCAAAAGACATATAGAAGATCAAGTGGGAGGCAACCACACAAACGTAAAAGATAAGTATTTGAGTTGTTATTTGAAATAGTAAATGGTATTGCTTGTAATAGTTGTATGCATATTTGTATTCCTAGAATATATCATGTTGAGTGTAAACATTCATATAGCATTGAATAGTATACTACTAATATGCATATGATTGGTAAGTTGGACAAACATTCCATTGTTGCTTGTCTAGAATGAAACCTCTTTGCTGACATGCTGAGAGTTGTGCACACTCTCGATAGTATGTTCTGGTAGAGATGGAAGGCATCTAGATAGCCACTGTATGCATACAGGATATGGAAAAGTGTTGTGCCAAAGTATTGGTCAAGATAGTAGCAAAACTTTGTAAATCATATCTGTATGCATAATAGGTTATCATGTCAACATGATTTGATGATTATGAAGTATTACTAATCATGTACTTAATTTTGATTTGTAGGAAAGATCATGAAGAATGATGAACACCGAACAAGTGATGGATGTTCAACAAGAATATTTACAAATCAAACATAATATAGAAGGCTCGTGGCTAGAAGATTCTCTTAGAAAGAGGAAGAGAATCATGACGAGATGTTTGCTTCAAGTGGCTTGATAAGACCATTATCTTAATGATGTAATTGAAGACGAAGTGCGAATTTAGGATTCAATTGAAGAAAGCTCTGTTCGGTTACCCAGGATCGATAGTCAATTGATGAGCTTAATGATCACCATGGGTGATGTGGATCTCAACCTTTGCTACAAGGTTGAATATGATTTCTATATACAGATGACATGGATGCAAGAAGGAACTCACCACAGAGTTTGAATGATCTCGACGCTCATATCAATAGACCCATCTATTGAGAGATGGCATAGATAGATATGCAGAAGATCATTCAATGCAGAGTGTGAATGATGTTCAGCCATAGAGAAAGAATTGATAGCTTCTTGACAAGCTTGGGGCTTTACCAAGAGTAAAGTTGATCCTAACCTTTACCTTAAGGTTATGGATGATACTATGATTGTACGTGGATGATCTCTTTCTGACAGGGAATGAGAAACAGATCATGGAAAGCCAGAAGAAGCTAACTACAGAGTTCGAGATGAATGATCTCGGATTGATGCATTACCTCCTAGGACTAGAAGCATGAAAAGGCTCAAAGGGAATCTTTCTCAACCAGGGAAAGTATGCTGTGAAAAATCTTGAGAAGAATTGATTTGTTTGAATGAACAACCATGGCTACTCTCATGGGTTCCGACTTAAAGGTGTTAGCTAATGACTCCTCAGAGTTAGTTGATATGACTTTGTACAAACATATTATTGGGTCATTGATGTATCTGACGAATACCAAGCCAAATATATGCCTTGTTGTGAACACCTTGAGTCAGTATCTAGTGGAAACTAGATGTGTTCACCTGATAGTTGCAAAGCATGTGATGAGGTACCTAAAGGGTATGATAGACTTTGATCTATGTTATCTTGGAGATCATGACTTCAGATTGTATGGATACACAGATGTTGATTGGGCAGGAAGTGTACATGAAGCGGATGTTATTGTCTGGGATCTGCCATGATCTCGTGGATTAGCAGGAAGCAGTATAGTGTGTCTCTCAGTACAACTGAAGCAGAATATATAGTTGCTTGCTCTGCTATTTGTGATGCGCTATGGCTTCGGAAGTTGTTATCAGGATTGTTTGACTTAGAGATAGGCCCAATTGTGATACTGTGTGACAAACAGAGTTGTTTTCAAGATGGAAGAGAATCCAATGTTCCATGATAAGTCAAAAGCACATAGAGATCTGATATTTCTATACATGAGATATGGTGTAGGAAGGAACTATAAAGCTCGAATTTGTAGACACTGATGAACAAGTTTCCAATGTACTAACCAAACCTCTACCTCAAGTAAAGTTTAAGTATTTCCGAGACAAGCTTGGTAGGACCCTCCTCGAAAAGGGGGAGTGATGTGGTCACTTATGATGACATTTCCTGCATCGACAGTGAGGTCAATGATGTGGATACCTATATTGGTGATGCTGACAGAGAGGTTGGTGGATGTTCCTTAGTGGACAGGTGAGGGATTGCATTATCCTTGAACACATGTTCTAAAAGGATCCATAGACAGATGTCTTCGAAAATGAAGTCCGTAGTGGACAGATAGGGATTGTATCATCCCTGGACTTCGGTCCCTTGAATTGATCCATAGACATGTGTCTCCGAGAATGAAGTCCTTAGTGGACAGGAGGGGATTGTATCGTCCCCGGACTTCGGTCCCTTGAATTGATCCGTAGACATGTGTCTCCAAGAATGAAGTCCTTAGTGGACAGGTGAGGGATTGTATCATCCCTGGACATGTCCTAAAAGAGATCCGTAGACATATGTCTTTGAGAAGTGGTCCCTAGTGGACGTGATAGGACTGCATCGTCCCTGAACAATTGGTTCAAAATGTACATGATAGGACTACGTCGTCCTTGAGCGCTTGGTTCAAAATGTATGAGATTGGACTAATCATCCTTAGACAGTAAATCCAGTAATTCCGAAAGGAAGGATAGTCTTAAATGTGATTGAGTTTGGATTAATCATCCTTAGACAGCAAATCCAGTAATTCCGAAGGAAGGATAGTCTTAAATGTGATTGAGATTGGATTAATCATCCTTAGACAGTAAATCCAGTAATTCTAAAAGGAAGGATAGTGTTAAATGTGATTGAGATTGGATTAATCATCCTTAGACAGTAAATCCAGTAATTCTGAAAGGAAGGATAGTCTTAAATGTGATTGAGTTTGGATTAATCATCCTTAGACAGTAAATCCAGTAATTCCGAAAGGAAGGATAGTCTTAAACATGATTGTGATGAGATTGATCCCGTAATTCTGAAAGAAAGGATCATGTGTGTTGCAGGGTATGCTGCTATCACGATGCTGTTGATCATGATGATCTAGATGACGATGTTGTTAATCGTGATGATCTAGATGATGATGTTACTGATCGTGATGATCTAGATGAGGATGTTGTTGATCGTGATGATCTAGATGATGATGTTGTTGATCGTGATGATCTAGATGACGATGTTGATGATCGTGATGGTCTAGATGACGATGCTGATGATCGTGTGATGACGATGTTGATGATCGTGTGATGACAATGCTGATGATCGCGAGGATCTAGATGTTGATGCAGAAGATAAAGACTCAGTATTGAAGATGTTGATGTTCCAGTATTGAAGATGTTACAGTAACTGCTTGCGTTACTGATGATGTTAAGAAAGCTTCCAATGATTTATAGATGTATCATGTATGATGTTGATGACTCCTTGCTCGTGCAGATGTTGTTATAATATCCTTCTCGTTAAGGGGGAGTGTTGAAATATTGTAACTTCTAAGAATATTATATTTGTACTTTATTATTCTGGAGATGTTTCATTCCTCCGTGAAGATCTTATTGTATATCCAGAGATGTTTATTCCTCCGTCGGAATGTGGTAACTTGGGTTATTAGACTTCCCTAGTGGGGGTCGGCCCTATATGTGTTATGTGGGTCAAAGGGTTATTAGACCACCCTAGAGGGGTCAGCCCAGTCAGTTGTCATGGGGTATTTAACCCAGTGGTAAAGTTGGGGCTGACCTAGTTAATATAAAATACAAGTCGGAGATGTGTATAAATAGAGGAGGTGTGTTCCTCATTTAACACAAACTTATCTCACTCATTCATTCAATTGTGAGTGGAGCACTTGTGTGAGAGAGGTATGCTCTGGAGGAGAAGGAGCTCATGGTTTTGTTTTGCATCTTTGTATTTGCTGGTAATCTATATTGAGGAAGCTTTGCTGGGTTTTCTACCCCATGAGGGTTTCCCAGGATAAATTTGTGTCTCTTGTGTTTATGTTGAGCTTGTTGTTTCTTTAGTGATCCTGTATATGCTATTGTTGTGAAATGAAATGTAATGCTGATATTTTCTGTCTTAGCATATTGAATCTTAACAATTATAAGTACCTATTCAGATTGTCCAACATCTTTCCCACTCCAAATTGGATAGCAATATTGGAATGCTGTGGTGTGCTTTTTTATCAACTCCACTCTTCATACTCCTGGATTACATAACACGTCAAGTCATTACAAAATTCCCTTGTTGAGTTGAACGTCTTTTCCCTCTTCTTCGACTCTGCTTCTATTTGACTTATTCAGGTTTCCAAAGATGTCTCAAAAATATTTATTGATAGGGTAGAGGGTGATGCAGTCATCAGAATTACTCCATCTTGCCTCAGTTAGTGTGTTGGCTATATTTATTTTTGGTTGATATAGGAAATAATTAGTTTGTTTTGTTCTCCTTTCTTGTACTTTATGACTGAGATGAATTGTTGAATATGTCACCCATTTGAGTTGTCAAGTTTCCTACAACTTACGATAAGTTTGCAAGTATTGCAACAATTTATGGTTAGTATGCACAATGGTTTATTTACCTTGCAAGTAATGTTGATTTGATTGTAGGATGATAATTGGAGGTATGGAGGATAACTAAAACTCTAAAACAGATGGGACTGAATAAGTGATGGGTACGGAAGCTTGAACAAAAATAAGCAGTTAATACATGAGACATGCACAATGAATATTTGACTACAACAATGTTTGCATTACTGTGTAAAAGTTTTGTACATTACTAGATGATGGAAAGTGTAGAAGCTGTGATGGTCCTGAGAGATTCGCTGTGATCAACAACAATAAGATCTTGCATTGGTCCTAGGTTCTGGAATCATACAATTCATGTTTATCATTTCTATTCAGATAGCCTGAACACTAAAACTGGAATTCCTCATGGTATTGGAGAAGGTTGTTTTGGTCTAGAAGTTTGATTGGAGTAGTAAGTGGTTATTATGGATAAAGAAGTTGCATCACATTAGGACGATATTGTGGTTCTAGAAGATAAGCAGAGTTCAAAGTCCAGTTGTATTTCTAAGCGATAGGTAGAGATCGTCCATTCTAGTCGTGGATATTTAAGAAGCTTGATGTCAGCATCAAACTCGCAGTAAAGATATTTTACATATTTTTTATTTAGCAGTAGGAAAATAGTAGTTATCAAAGAAGATCCATAGTATAATGGCATTCTCATCATCTTCGAGTATTTTTCTTTTTGATATGAAGCTTGATGAGAAAAACTATGGGATCTGGAAATGCAAGATTGTAATATCCTCAATGCGATTATAGGAAAAATTGTTGTATTTGGGTGATATTTCGTCAAACTATTTGTATACTACTCATTTAGGACATTCTCCAAACATTTTGCAAGTAACCAAGCACACATAAAATGAGAGAGATACACATTGGCTTTTCTTTATTCTTTTTTGGTAAGATTGGAAACACAGGAGGAGGATATATGCGACATTGAATTATTGTTTAACAGTCTGAGCTAAGAGTCAAAAAAATTTCTTTAGTAGATATTAGTTTCTTATGGCTTCTTTTTCATACTTAATAATAGAACTAATCCATATAAGATTTGCACCATCTGCAATTCAGTGAGAGTGAGCTCTTTCATAACTTGGACTATAGCTTGGTAGAGAAATCCTTTGTGGAGTGGAGTTTTATGTTGATCCCAAGCTCTGAAAATGATGACTGGTATGTGGGTTATTTCTTTTAGGTAGCAGTTTATAGTTAAAAGAAAATGATAGATTGTATATGGTTTTTTGTTTTTAGGCCATTTGTAGAGTAGTTCATAGTTGGAAAAAATGATGGATGGGTTTTTTCTTTTAGGTCAGTTGTAGAGTAGCCTATGTTTTGAAAGAAAATCTTGCTCCTGGATTGCAGATTTGTAAACAGAGATTTACTTTGCAACAAAGATATTGTGATACAATATGATTTAGAGGGCAGACCTTGAAGGCTTAGGATGAAATTATGAAAGGGATAATCATCGTAGACAACTAGTGTAAACATGAAGACTTGTATGAACAATTACTGGAAGATTGAAAGACAAGGGCAGGATGAGGTCAAGCCACGAAAATTTGTTAAAAAACGATACATGTTCCTAGGCTTGTTAATGTTTTTACAATGTTTTAGAAAATAGTATATTAAACTTATTTTTTTAAAATTGAAAATATATTTTCTATTTTCTGAAAAACAAAAATCTGATTTTCTCATTGGTTAAGGACAGACCAGATTTGACGTAAATTCCTGCAGGAGGATTGAATTTTTTAATAATTTAAAAATAGTTTAAAAATAAAAAAAAAAATTGCAGAAAATTACACCTACCCTATTTGGCAGGGCACACACGAGGCATGTCATCTTCTGGAAATTGGCTACCTCTTGACCCTCCACGAATCCCAAATTATAGAGCACCTGTTGAATCTCCGTGGAGGATATGAAGCCATCATTATTCAAATCATAGACCTTGAAAGCCTCCATCAAATCGTCACACCCATCGCCATGGCTTAATTCATCTTCTGATCCATCGCTGGCGAGAACAAATTGACACATGACAACAAATTCTTCAAATGTCAAACTACCATCTTCTCTCTGAGACATTGGTACAACCACATATTTCAAGTCTTCTTATGAAATGTCCATTCCGAGCCTTCGCAGGTAGCGATTCATCTCAGTTACAGTCAGCCTCCAATCCCCATTTTCATCTACAGTCTCATATAGTCTGCGAATTTCATGGGTAGCTATACAAATCACCATTTCTACTGTATATTATTTGGACAAGTCAGTGCAATGCGAATTATATGGTAATTGTACTACGAGACTCTGAAAGAAAAAAACCATAGCAAAAAACATGTAATCTGTTTAGAACATACAAGCCAGGCCTATATTTGGATTCCTTGATCAGGACCTACTTTGTTTTTTGTGAAGACAATTCTGATTCTTTCTAGTTGGTTAATACAGGCTCGCAAAGAACATCAACTATTCTTTCAACGACTACAAAAATAAACATGTCTCTAAGCTATAGTCTGTGAAACATGTCTAGTGTTGTGTTGGACTTTGTTGCAAACAAGATGTACCATATTTTTTTGCTTGTCTTTCCCGAAATGTTAATTTTCTATTTTGGGGCAATTGTTTTGTCTTCATTTTTTAAGATAAATGTTTTCGTCATTTACCTAGAACTTCCTTTTTCTCTTCTCAATGGAAAAAAAACAAATAATAAAAAAACCACATCGGCTATGTCTAGAAATGCATATTTTGTAACAAATTCATTAAATATTTTTAATTTTTCACATTTTTGTTACCAAGTACAATACTTTGGAAAATGTATTCTATTCTAGTTATAGGAGAGAAAAACAAAGAGCTTGAATACTTTTCCTTGCTCCTATTACAGTAGAAGGGGGGAAAAAATAAATAGACAAAAAAAATGTTCATGCTTTAGACCCAAATCTAATTAGAGTGATTCAAGATGTTGTAATATTTTTTTCCCTTTCGCCATGCAATGACATGTTCTTTTCTTGTCAAGTATTTTACAGTAACATAGTAAATATAAAATCCTTTTTTTATTGTTTTTAACAGACTTCACCTATTTCTTGGCAAGGCCTATATACATAAAACAATTACAATTGTTTTTTAGAAACTATAGAGCAATTATTTAGTCGCTACAAAAAAAAGGTGACCTCCTTTAACAAAACTGTACATTGTATGCCTATTTGGCGACTATTCAGTGTAGTATGTAAACATAGTGTTCAGCATACAGAGTGCCTATAATATAAGTTGAAAGAGATAGCTACTTCCATTGATGGTTGCATTTCATGAATGTTATAGGTCAAATCTGCACTTCTCCGTCCGTGATCACCTTTAGCTGTCAATCACACAAAAGGACAACTTGGATTGAAGAGCATGATGACCTTAGATGATGCTTTGACCTGACCTACCCCTCTGCAAGCTGACAAAACCCTGTAAAACCTCACATTTTGACATGTGCGCTACCCTACAGGCATAATAGTAGCGCACATGCCCTACTCCACAGGCATAAGAGTAGCGCACACATTCTAGTATGCCCTACTCCACTTCAGCAAACTAGCGCACACCTTCAAAAAGCCTGCAAGCACTAGTTGTAAAGCACTGGAGTTGCATATTGAGCGCTACTCCACTGTGAAAAACTCGTGCACAGCTTGAAATGTGATTAAAAATATATTAATTTGACGAATTGGGATTAGTTGAAGTTGGTTCTGCAACTTCCCCAACCTCCCAATTCAACCACCTCTTGATCTAAACTGCCTACCTTGTCCCATAAATACAAGGAGGATTGAGCAGAGGGGTTAGACACATTTAGACTCTCATTCACAAGAGGAGAAACTTGCATTAAGGGTTGTTATGCTGGAAGAATTCCAAAGTTAGAGAAGAGCAGGAGCCCAGAATCTAGTTGCACAAGCATTCTGAATGATCAGGTATAATTTGTACTGATTATTTGCTTTTGACAATAAAGGTTGAAACATCTTTCCTATCCCAATCAAATGTCTAATGGATTGCGTGTTTGTTTGGTTAACTGCTTGATTGTTCTTGATGTTTAAATTGTATTTCAATTTCATCATTGTTATATCAGTCAAGATACGCTGAGGAAGATATCTTTGTATTATAGGTCTATTGAGCAGAAGATCAAGTTGAAGATTGAGCGCAAGATCGAGCAAAGCTAGGATCGAACGTCGTTAATAAGGTATGTCTTCAAGATCCTTGATCTCTTTCCCTTTATAGATGCTTATGTAATATGATCAATGTGTTTACCTCTCACCCCAGAAGTTGGTAGTGTCCATTTCAACTTTACATAGAACATGAAAATTTCTCCAGCATGAATCATCCATACTGACTAGCTGTCGAAAGATGATATGCAACATGATGATTCCCGCCTTCAAATTTATGCTTTTGCTTTTGCGTAGCTGCTGCGTGGCGCGTGGCGCGTAGCCCACACCCTTTGGCAGGGACTAAGCTGCCAAGCAGCTTTTTCTCTTGTTTATTTACTAACCGTAAGTTAAACCTTTTCCTGTCCTTAATTATTTGTATACAATAGGTGCGGTTTTTTCTGTGTTGTTCTTTTCTCTAGTTGTCTTTTGCTTGTTTATTGTTTGTCTAATTTGTGATCTTGTACATCATTGTATGAATTATTACTTATTGACGGTTGACACACTAAATTCCAACAACAGTTCACATTCCAAGCTTTGGTTTATCCAAACCTTTAGCGAGCAAACCTTCAAGAATCAACACTACTGATGACATCATTGAAGCTGGCACAACTTCAAGGCTTGTATCATTACCTTGGTTCTCTCTTCAACGTTTAATACTTGGACTTGTAATTTAAACATATCATTTATCTCTCATTTAATTTTGTACCAGTAAAAGTGACCAAGGATTTGTACTAGTGTACAAATCCTTGGTCGCATGGTAACTTATCTCTCATTGTTTTGACATATTGCTAATATTCCACTTGTCAAAAGACTACATTCTGAAATTCCTACACTATTCCTTCACTCAAAAAATATGACTTGTAAAAATTTCAGTTATTCATAACTTTGTATTTACAAGTAGACTCCGGCTTGGTGTGTCCAATGTTAATATCCCACTCCTTACATTTTATTCTCATATCAATCCATAAGGAATTCTATTTAAGGGTGTTAGCTCAATGGTAGAGCACCTTCCTTATAGGCAGGAGGTTGGTGGTTCGATTCCACCATGCCCTATTTATATTTTGAAACCACTAAAAAGAGATAAATGGCTAAAAAAATGACCAAAATTTGCATATAAACAACCACAATTACAACATGAGAGATAAGTGACCAAACAAATGACCAAAATATGCATATAAATGACCACTTTTGAGTTGGCGATCGCTAGTAGCAAATTAGCGGTCATTTATCATGTGACCATTAATGACCAAATATATTACCAAATTAATGACCAAATATGTGACCAAAAGATAAGCTATAAATGACCAAGCTAAATATGACCACATTTTTGGTCGTGTGATATATGGCCACTAATTTGCTACCAGTGGTCACCAACTCAAAAGTGGTAATTTATATGTGGATTTTGGTCTTTTTTTGGTTACTTATCTCTCATTTTGTACTAGTGATTGCACCTTCTTTTGATAAAATTTGCACTTGCTTAAATTGGCATACAACTGGTGTTCTCTAAGGACTTGCAACACCATCCTTAGAAGCTCCTCATGTTCTTCTTCATTCCTTGAGTAGACAAGGATGTCATCCAAGAACAAAATTACAAACTTATCCAAATATTTTCTGAAGACAATATTCATGAGACACATGAATGTGGCAGGCGCATTGGTAAGACCAAATGGCACCACAGTGAACTCATAATGACCATATCTAGTTCTGAAAGCCATCTTGTGAATGTCTTCCTCCTTAATCCTCACTTGATGGTATCCATACCTCAATTCAATCTTTGAAAACACTTTAGCTTCCTTCATTTGATCAAACAGATCATCAATTCTTGGCAATGGATACTTGTTCTTGACTGTCACTTTATTAAGCTTCCTGTAATCAATACACAGCCTTAAAGTTCCATCCTTCTTCTTAAAAAATAACACAGGTGCTCCCCAAGGAGATACACTTGGCCTGATATACCTCTTTTCCATTAACTCTTGTAGTTGCATATTTAACTCTACCAATTACGGTGTGCTCATTCTATAAGGAGCTTTGGAATTTGGTGCTGCCCCTGGGACAAGATCGATGGTAAAATCAATATCTCTCTTTGGTGGCAGTCCCGACACTTCATCCGGAAACACATCTTTGAACTCTTGCAACAAGGGGAAGTCTTTTATCCTTCATCCTTTGTCCTCTGATGAATCTGATATATGAACTGCATATAATTGGCAACCTTTCTTATAAAACTTTTTCGATTGTAAGGTTGAAATCTGTCTTACTGAAACTTGCTTGGGAATTCCTCTTACCAATCTTGGTCTTCCCTCTTCATCAATGCATTCAATTGCTTTCTCATAACAGTACAACTTGGCTCTATTGCTTTCCACCCAATCCATGCCAATTAAGGCATCATAAGATCCTAATGGTAGTACATTTAATTCTGCATATGTGTCGAGTCCATTCAATTCTATGGGGCATTCCACCACTACTTCACTTACTTTTCTCTTGGTCCCTGTGGCTAATTGAACTAGCCAAGAATTACTATGTTTCATTTTTCTAAGAGAACAACCTTCAAACACTTTTGGGGAAACATAATTATGAGTAGATCCTGGATCAATCAAAACAGAAATAGATTGCTTAGCAATCTTACCTTCAACTTCCACCACTACTGATTGATGGTCTGCCTGGTGATTATCCAACGATGCATAAATTCGAGGCGTTTCCCTTGCCATATGCTCCACTGTAGCTTCTCCCTTTAAGTTGTGCAAGCTCTAGGGATTCTCCCTCCGACGTGGAAAATCCTTTAGCATGTGGTTTCCTCCACATCCCCAACACTAAAGTGGCCCTTTTGATGTCTTTTCTACTACTACTGCTGGCTTGAATCCACTCCTAGTTTGCTGCCCCTGTGGAAAGGTTATGGGATTATTTTTGAATGGTGGCTTGAAGCCACTTTTCTTTTGATCAAACCTCCCTTTTGGCTTTCCTTTCCATGCTGGGTGAACCTCTGATTTTTCTTTATTCTACTCATAGAAATGCATTTCCATCCTAATGGATTCATCAAGACTTGGTGGATTAACAAACTCAATCCTATATCTGAAACTATGAGGTAGACTCCCAAGGAAGCATTGGATCTTTACCCTCTCATCTTTGATGTAATCCACTACCTCAACAATTCCAAAAATTTATGGACATGTTCTTCCATAGATTTCTGTCCCAACTTGAGTTCATTGAATTCTTTCCTCTTACTGTCATAATACCTAGCAGAAAGGTATTTTTCCTTGAAATACTTCTTAAATCGCTCCCAGCCGATCCTCCTTTTACTGATCCCTTTTACTTCCAAAAGGTGATCCCACCAAATTGACGCTTTGCCATTTAGATTGTAAATGGAAATTCTGGTCTTTTCATTCCCTGAATAATCCTGAATCTTGAAATATTTCTTCATTCCAAGAAGCCATGCCTCTACCTTTTGGCCTATCTTGTCTTCTCCATCAAACGTGGGGGGGCTTGCCTTCCTAAATTCTCCCTATGGAATTCCTTTGAATTTCTTTCTTCCATCAAATATGCTAGAAGTATGCGTTGGAATTATTCTAGAACCTCTGGAGTCACATGACCTACTGGAAGAAGATCTTGAGGACAGTGTTCTATGCTTTTTGCTCACCGAACTCTTTCTTGGGCTTGGAGTCCTCCTCCTAGAACAACCTCTAGAGCGACTCCCTGCATCTCTTCCTTCTTCACCTACATTGCTTGGGTTGGACCCAAGGTTTATCCTCTGGTGCATATCAGTGAGGCTCTGCAAAATAGCAGCATTGAGCTGGTTCTATGCCTCCCGAGCCTTCGTCAATCTTTCATTAAAGCTTACCATGGTCTCAACCAAATTCTAAGGAGTTATTTTCTCCCTTCTCCCATTGGATTCAGTCTCAGCATTCCCTTCTTGCACATTTTATCCTAGCACATATTCATCATGCTCATAAGGATCCTGAGCATCATTTATGGTCACCATTTTCCTTTGGAGACCCTTTTCCCTCTATGCTGCCCTCTGCTACAACTATTCAAATCTTATACACTACAAACAATGTGCATTATAAAAGATTTATTAGACATCTTAGGAATGCATATAGAATTATAAAACATCAATATTTAACAGAATTAAACTCATGGAATAATTCGCAAAGTTATTATGCCTTCATTTCCTTTTCCCATTCATGTAATTCTGGAAATTGCCCATATTGTCAACAATTTGTCAAAACAGACACTGAAACTTTTCTGCTCTACATATCTATGATGTATGATAACTTCATTGAAATTATGGTTATGCACCATTGTTCCCTGCTGGATAAGCTTTCCAATGCTTATCCACGTGCTTCTTTCCGACTTCGGGTGTGGAAATCACATTACTTCAAAAATGACAATTTTTACTAAAATTATGCGTTTTACACTGCTGTATTTTATTCTGAAATGCCAACTTCAGCCACTTGTAGAAGCAAATATAGAAAGAATCACGAAAATTTTTATACCAGGTGAAGTTATTCCATATAGCAAGGAACACTTAGCAACCTTCAGATCCTTGTTCAAATGTACCATCCATCTTCTATAAATTTCTGGGTTTGACTATTTCTAACATTCCACTTTTTCCAAAATTTCAAAATTTTGGGCCAAAAATGGCTATCTTCCAAACTGAGCATTTCTGGAAAATCTCTATCTAACGGAAAATGTCTTTTTTAATGAGAATATGAAATGTTGATCTCAGTAAATTTCTTGAATCCTAGATATAGGGTCACTTTCATCCACTGCAAGCTTTTTAAAACCCTTAAAAAGTGGCTCGAAATAGTGCTTGTTGGCCTTCTCGCTCACTCCGAATCCACATCCTTTGTATTTTGGCTCGAAGATTCCAAACTTAACATGGCTCCTGCTCCATGGCCGCTCCATATCGATTTCATCTCAAACCGACCTTTTGTCAAGCGTCGAGACTCCAATTTGTAAAAGCCAGTATTTCCAATTTTATGTCAAATTGGAGCATAATGGGCTCGAGACCCTCTCTGGTTCTTTCATGGCATTCGTTAATGGCCTCCGAATTCCACATAACTCATCCAATTTTGATTCCACATGCTCCTGCTACCCAAAAATCGAGTTTCAGGCTCTATTTATTTTGTTTTGCTTCCGGAATCCACCATCCGCAACTGCGGAACTCGGAAATGCGGAACGTCAAATTTTCAACTTCGGAAAATGTCACTTCCACAATCCGCAATATGTACTGCGGAAAGCCAAATTTTCAACATCTGAAAATGTCACTTCCGTAATCTGAAATCCGTACTGCAGAAGTCAGAAATGCGGAAAGCCAAATTTTCGACATCCGAAAATGTTACTTCTGCAATCCGCAATCCGCAGTTCGTACTGCGGAAATCGGAAATGCGGAAAGAGAAATTTTTGACATCCGAAAATGTCACTTCCGCAATTCGTATTGCGGAAGTCAGAAATGCGGAAAGCCAAATTTTTGACATCTGGAAATGTCACTTCCGCAATCCACAATCCGTACTACGGAAGTCGAAAATGCGGAAATCCAAATTTTCGACATCCGAAAATGTCTCTTCCGCAATCCGTACTGCGGAACTCGGAATTGCGAAACGTAAAAAATGCAACTTCGAAATTTTTACGTTTCTGCAATCCGCAATCTGCAATGCGGGTTCAAAAATGTGGAAATCTAAAACGTAATTTCAAAAATTTTACGTTTCCGGAATCTGCAATTGCGGAAACACCTCTACTCAGGAAAACTTTTAGAGCTCATATCTCCCTCGTCCTTTAACCAAAAAAGGCGAGTCTGGTACCGTTGCAAAGATCTTGGAGAGCTCTATGAAACTGTGTGATCCTCTGCCACACCTGATAACTCTGATCCTGTCATTTTTTTAATCAAAATGTCGCCCAAACTTCTTCAATACCACATTAAAACATTCTGATATCTGCCTGTAAACTCACAGTTTGGCCCAAGCAGCCCCAATGCTGCAACATGGGCTGTGATACCACTCTGTCACGTCCCCTCCCGTCGATCCGATACAAGGGAGGAAACATGACTAAGAATTCTGAGGCTTATTTGGGAAACTCATCCCCATACATTGCTAACAATTCATAATAAATAAAAACTTATGTGTGTAGATTCATACTTCAAATAAACACGGCGGAATGATACAATATCCACACACAATTGCATCATGCATTCAACATATAATCATAACCGTCATCAAATTAATGCAGAAAACATAATGAATATAAATTAAACCACGGAGAATACTTATCTTCAAAATGAACTGTCCAAGCAACTGGCTATGTGAGAGCAACATTCCACCCAAACATAGGTCTCTTTCTATCATGTATTCTTTCAGTTGAGAGACCACCCCCGAGCTGGGATGTGTATCCACTAAGGAGGAACTAAACATGCTCACTCACATCCATTGTCTCACACAAACAGTCATGCTAAGCCAACACACACTTGGGTTTATCAAGCATGCAAGAGACAAAGGCGGAGGATGCTGAGCCAGCGAGCTTAACCACAGAGCTACATGCATCTCAACTAAACTCAAAAAGTCATGGTACTCACAATACGTACCACACCCAACACAAGGAAGGTCCCTTTCTCTGTTGCACAGTCCCTCAGGTGCCCCTTCCCTCTAGTGCTATTCAAGGTGGGCATAGAAAGGTCCATCTGCTAATTCCTTGAGATTCTAGCCCTCACTGGGTTTATCAAACAATCCCAACCTTTGTTCTATCATTCACACTCAAGATTTTCTCAATTCGGTGGCCAAATAACTCAATCCCGTAATTAGATTTTCGGGCTATCAAATCTGGGTTTTTCTATGGATTTATGGAAATCTAACACTCTCAAATTTTCCCCAAGGTTCATGTCTATGGATCCCCCATCGGATTTCACTGTCCACACGAAATTCTAGGCATTTATGACACTTCAAAACGTGGGTTAATGCAAAGTTGCGATTTCTAGTTTTTCTCACTGTTTGGTCGGTGTAATGGAATGGGAATGAGGAAGAATGAATTTCGATGAGGTAGCGTGACTTGTGGGTCAAGGAAATAGAGCCCATACCTTCCATACGAATTTTTGGGTTTCCCATGTTCCATTGAAGCCATGGACTGATTTCTTCAACTACTTCCTTACAACATAATTAAATGTCAGCAAGGAAGTCAAATGGGTTCTCAAGATAACATTTGGCAGCATATGGTTCAACCCCTCAATCCCCCTCACCACTCCCTAGTGGATACACATGGTCCCCTCTTATTAGTTGCTTCGATAGCCAATTTTTGGTATTTTATTCCAATATTAATATTTACATCAATTTACAATATTCCATGGCTTAATAGCACATGGATAACATAATATCAAATATTTGTCAATTTTAAATAAAATCCGAACATACACTAGCGGGGCCTTGGCCTTGAGCTCCACGCTAGGGAAACATACATCGCATGTATACAATATTTACATTAAAAGCCAATATTTCCTAAGGGTCAAAATGGGTGTATTACACGAAGCTTCTAGATTCATCACAATTTCCAATGCTTCTGTTTGCGAGGTCACTTTCTATTGCATCAATGGCAATCTAATGTGGGGAAAAAATGCAGCTATGAACCACTCTAGATGTTGTTGCGGTGCTATTTCAAAGTTAACTTGATCTAACAAGGCTTTGAATTTTTTATCAAACTCACACACAGTCTCATTAGGTTTTTGTTTGATTTATTTTAGCTCTGTAATGCACTGATATTCTGACTTAGGTTTCTTAAATTCTCTAATCAGCGTAGTTTTGATATCCATTAGTGTTTTGTTATGTCCAACAAAATATTTCATGAACCATGTTAAAGCTCTGTCTCTGAATGTGGTAACTAGCTGAGCTTGTTTTATAGCATCATCTTGTACTTGCTTAACGTTCGAGACAACTTCACAGAGAAAGCAATGTTGCTCTGGATCTTCTAGACCAGTTCCTTTCAAAATAGGTAGCTTAATGTCATCTTCCATTCTTCTTCTAGGAGGTGTAGTGTTCTGAAACGATGAGGGTACACCACTACTTGGTTGATTCTGAGTACCTGCTCATGCAGTATTACTACTACTAGTGTTCTGCGAACTAGTAATATTTCTTTCTTCAACTATAGGTTTCTGCAGAGTAATAGGTTGATAACCAATGTGTCTAGGTTCTGTTTCACTACCAGACTCATATTTATATGAATTTCTATGACTTCCTAACCTAGTTTCTAGGAATGTGCGAGGTTCATCTTTACAAGACCTCTTTCTAGTGCTAACTTTATATCTTTTTCCAGTACGCAAAATACCAATATCTTCGTCTGTATCACTATCTGTGTTACTGAACATTATAGACTCAAACCCTAGGAATCTGATTGCATTTTTAAGACACCTTTTCAACTAATAGCATTAATGCATAAACTCAGGTTTTTCAGGTACTTACCTCTAACCCTTGGAAGAAATATCCTTCTGCTGCACTGTAAGACTTCAAAGTGTCCATAGCAAATTCTTTAATATAGCCTTCCAGTAAGCTATCCAACCAAAATTCTATTGCTCTTGAAATCTGGTTGTCAATCCCTTTAAGCCTCTGAATCAACTCTGGATTCCAAACTGTGGGTTCTTCACCCTGAAAATAGTTTTTTCGTTCTATTATCTTCGATATCCACTCATGTATCTCCTTACCAAAAGATGCAAATAAATTTTCATGCAGGTCAATGAATATATACCTTTGCAACCATTTTTCTATGGTAAGATGCAGATGTCTGTTTTCTTTCTTTGTAAACTCAAGTTCTGTCTGGCTTACCCAGTTTTGTATTTCTATCTTCTCTGGATTCCACATCAATCTAATACATCACCAGCATAACAAGTCTCAAGTCAATAGAACCATTTGTTGATTCACTTATTTTTCTCATCCACAACACACATCACCAGTTCTAGCGCGACAACAGAACTATATGTTGGTTACTTTCTTTGGGTTGACCTGGGTTTAGCGAAGTTCTTTTTTTAGACCCAACAAAACCCCCTTCACTGGCACTTTTGACATCAACCTGCGAACAAGATGAAGTCTCACCCGAAGCAAAGATGGGTGGTTACAGAATCCGGTTTTTGTAACCTTGGTGATGCATAGATGAGTTATGCGATCTTGTAATGTACTCCTTTCTTAACATCTACTTAACATAATAATGGAAACATGTAATTTCTCACTTTGTAGTTATCAACAACCTACAGAATTTGTTGAATCGTTGCTATATTTACTCTTATAACTACGCATTCATCATACTTAACATGAATTCGCAACATTCATACATGTGTTTTTCACTTACTTAACATATCATTCTCATTCATATTCATATGAAAGAAAATGCATAAGTGTAATTATACATGAACACAAAGCATATCGTATATTCATACACATACATAGGTATTTACATGGTTCACCCCCCAGATGGGATCTACATCCATGGGAACTGTTAGTATATTACTTGGAAGGGGTAACAGTTCTAGTGTGCGCACTCAACTACAGACTCTTCTCTACAATAGATCTTTGTGCACTCAGCTACAGACTCTTCTCTACAATAGACCTCTACGCACTCAGCTGCATAGTCTTTTCCTCTCTTAGATCTCTCTCAGTCTAGATCTAACATCTAACAATCTCTAATAATCACCAACCCTTCCTTATACAAAATTTCCCTTTATATAGATTGTGTCTGAAGTTCACATCTTTACAATAACTATGGGCGAGCCCCCATAGTACCCTTAAACCCAAAATAGCATGGTTCTCCTGTTGACCATGCTTTGCTTTAACTTCGTTGGAGCTATGCTGTACTTTTTGCGCCGCTTCTTCTGACTCTGACGCTTCTTCTGATAGTCGTAGTTCTGACCGCGCGGCTCTGACTCTATAGTGGCACGTACTTTGTACCATTCCTCTTCTTTACTCTCTTATCCCGTAGATGACAGTTCATCTTCGTCTTTACTAAGGGGACAGGTCCTTTCCTGTCAACTTCACTTCGCTCCATACCCTGCTCCTGGGAATTGTGGATTTGCTTCTCCCAAAACTGGTCAAGGTTAGGCCTCTCCTAACTGTATCTTTGTCATCAAAACTTCCTTCACTTGGGTTGTGCCCAACATATATTTCTTTTGGTTTATTCTAAGTATACATCTCATATGACATTTTTGTTAGACCAGGGAGTAGCTCTTGAAGTATATGGTTTCTAAATATGCACTATATGCTATTGTTGTTTGTATTTTTGGTAGTTCCATTTAGAGAATGTGCATAGCTAAAGGGTTACATTTTATTGCATTTGACACAATCATTCAATGAGTCTGATGTTAATGTAGATGGGTTTGGAGGGAAATTGCACTAGGCACAAATAGGTTCAAATGGAGTTAAATATGCATATGTTGTTGATAGTCAATACAATATGTTTATTTTCATAAATAATAAGGGTTTCGAATAATGGATACATGTGTATATTGTTACTTACAACATTTGTTGAATCAACTACTTTTTGCAGATCTTGTATTGCTTTTGTTTTCAGTTCTGTCATAAATATTGATTGTTTTTTTTTTAATGTTTTTTCCTTTGTATCCATTTTTTTTTGCATATTCTTGAACATAATTGTAGGGAATTCTCCTCTTTGTAATTGTTGTTCCATTAAAATGAAAAAATGTGTGAATGTTTTAAATAGATGGAACTGTTATGTGTGAATGTTATGAATCCTAATTGATAAAATAAACACATTTCATAATAAAATAAGTAAATATGAGGAGTACTATAAATATGATCTTACTATTTCCTTGTCATCATCTGTGTTGCCATATTTTATTTGTAAAGTATATTGCATTACCAGTTTTCTTGCAGCTGTCACAATCACATCACAATTGCTTCAATTGTGTAGTGCCCTTTCTAGGCACTGGGTCTCTATTTGTATTTTCATGTAATTACCAAGTTTTTCTCCTTTGCTTTCTAATGAAAAGAATCAACCGTCTATGTTTCAGGTTTCTAAAAGTTCATAAGTCTGTGCAAATTAAATAAACATAAGCTTAAGACTTTTCATTCTAACCCTGTTCTTCTAACAAGCATAATCTGAAAGTAAAAGAAAATACCTGTTACTTAAGCTGGTTTAGTAAAATACCTGGATCCGTAGATTTACAGCAAGGTAAGAAGATTCCTGTTGTGGATTCTGTAGGTTACCTTAGCAACCTAAAATGATGTGTCCACCCTGCCGATCAGCTATTATCGTGCTGACCCTAGGAAATCAACGGATTTCCTAGCCCCCGAGCCACAGACCGATAATCCTGATAGCAACCTTCCATCGAACCTTTCCATGGTAATCTTTCACTGAGTTAACCCCCTCCTTAGTCTTTTCTTTTGAGTTTCCCACCTCCTCAAAGCTTCAAGTTAACCCCCTCCTCGGCATCGAGTTAACCCCCTCCTCGGCATTCCTTCTTTTTCACAAAAATCCTCACAGTTCTCCCACAATAACCCCCTTACTATTTATTAAATCTCCCCTTTATAGGAATCCACCTCCTTCATAAAGTCAAACTTCCTTATCACTCCACCGCCCTAGTTGTCGTGGTCTTGGAAGTACAATCATTAATGCAACACCGTTTTCAAGGTAAAATGATGATTACATATATTATTTTTAATCATCCAAGTTTCTCTTGAGCAGTGGGATCATTCAATAATTTATTTAAACAAATCCTTTTTAATTTATTCTGGAATGGTTCTGTCCATTAATTTAAATGAATAATTTATTTAATAAATCATTCAATCCACTATGCTTTATATAAAGATTATCTTCTTTATTATTATTGAACTAATAATAATATTAATAACAATATTAACTAATATTAATAGTAATCACATAAATTGTGAATAGTAATTGAAAATATTTATTTGGTTAATGGATAAGTGTCAACATAGTACCTCTGTGTATAAACAATGAAATATAATTAATGATTTACTTAATCATAATCAACAATTGTATAGCGCACTCTTCTAGTATTAATTATTTAACTACCATACTTCATATTGAAGACACATTCACTTGAGGGTACTTGCAAATAAATGACACTTACTTTAATCGTTCATTACCACATTTACACACAAAGACTAATTAACTTATTTTACACATTAAAACTTGATAATCTTTTACTAATTAAGTCATCCACTAAATACTTAATTGACTTATCCATGATAACTTATAACATTGTTAAATCTTGATAAGTAGGTTGTAAACCAATATTATTGCGCATGTGCATAATGTGCATGCGTGGCCAGCGTATGCACAAGACGGACATGTACTATAAACATACGTCATATTCCTATGCATAACAGCTATCTAACACTAATAATACTTTATGCAACTGAACAAGTATACATCCATCATAATATTACTAAAACTTCATCGGTTATCAGTTAACCTTTAAGACTTTCATTTCATTACTCTTATGATTACATTTGTTCAATCAATCAGGTATAAGGAAAGCTACCTACTACCACTAACTCCAGGTCAAGGAATACCCAACCCTCAACAGTACTATCATATCCTCCCATCCTAACCTACTGCCACATCCTCCCTATCCCTCCTCTGCTAGTACAAAAGTGGATGTCGGACTCATCGACCTGACCACATAGAACTTGAGAGTGACAGCGTCGGCTGTACAGCAGACCTATCCTCCCCTAGCAGGCATCCAACCATCGTCATCACAACTACATGGGGAGCGTGTCTCAGCACGGCCCTCCCACGACCTCGGGTATCATAGGAACATAGGGTGGGAAACACATCCATCCCTCTCAACATACTGGGCCTACGCCCTTATCAAATCATACTCTGCTGCTATTGGGATTATTGATCCATGTCATCATATCATAAGTTTCGGTTGCTAAGGTTCCCTGCATGGATAACCTCTTATCCATATATCATATCAAGTGTCCGGCTATCCCATAGCCCTCGTGTCCTGTAGGTTAGTATTCCGCAGAATACACATTTTATAACAAGCATTTCCATTCGATCACCAATTGATCCATATCATCAACATCATTTTATTTCACGTCACAATTTTATCACATCTCAGGTATGCATGGAATATAATAGTTCTATCAATTTCATCATAGGATGGAATCCACGTACAACACCATATATTTCACATTCCATCAATGAAAATGCTAAAACATATATTTCCCATTCTATCATTGTCCGATCCATATTGTCAGCATCATTTATTTCATCACATAAAATCATCAAATCGATCACAGCATAATTACCACATCATATATATCACATTTCCTCCAGGACGGTTATCAACCATACACTGTCATTATGAAATAAAAGAATCTCATGATAATCATAACTTTAATAACTGCATGAATATAGTAACATCATTAACACAGTAGCAACATATCATCATGTCTAACATGCCGAAAGTATAGTTCACTCTATCTAGCTGAGTCAAACAAATAGTAAGCAATTAAAGTGAAAGGTGTCTAACTCGTAAACAGGCCTAGTCAAAATATGGGGCATTACATACACCCACCCTTCAGGAAACTTCGTCCCGAAGTTACGGTTATAATAATGCAGGGAATTTCTCGACACATAAACTCTTCATTCTTGCAAGTAGTAGGTGTTGGCCATAATTGTCTTACTTAGCTTTGACTTGTCCGAATATTATGATATTATCTTTCAATTTTACTTCTCTTATCTCATGATATGTGTTCTAATAATTAAAGAACATTTAGATTAATTATTTCGTTGGATCTCAATATTATGCCTACAATGCCTAAATGTTATAATCATGTTCTATCCACCTTAGTATCCTATTTCATACCTTTTTACAATATTCTTTAAGTTATAACATCCAGAGAAGTTCACTCATTACAAAAGCTTATATTGATCCAACGTAGCATGAATTAGTCAACAATTTATATTGGAGGTCGTTAGAACTCTTAATCTGTATCCACTCAACATGCAACTACCAAGGACTCTTTAAGGTTTCCATACCTCTCTTAGGGAAGAAGGTTCATGTCCTTAAAATCCTAAGGTCATACATTCTGGTTTCCTTATCGATAACAAATAATAACAAAAGTATCGTAGCATCATTAGACTAGGGGAACTATTTCTTATCAAAATACAATTGTTATCATGTTTATTTATTATTCTCACTTTCAAACCAATATGACTTGTCGGGGAACCATTACTTCTTCGATTCCTTAAGAATCTCATAGCTAGTTTTGTTCCCTCCCTTAATAGAATAGTCTTTTAATAAACTGTATATGCAATCTCCTGGTTTAAGTACATGGTGTTTTCCATAATATGATGCATAGGGATGCTTATCCTTGTATCCAACAAATTTATCTCCATCCATTATCTTATCTAAATATATAATGTGTTTCTAAGTCTCTCTCTCTCTCCTGATATCAGGTATGACTATCTCCCCTAGCTTGAGGGCACATTTATAGTTCTTACTCCATTTCATTACCACTCATAATTTAGTTAATGCAAGCACATGTTTCGCTTATTGGTTTAAACCCTTACGGTGTTTCATATAGAGAGCTCATTTTAAAGCACGATCTCGCGCGTCGGACCACTAGCTAGAACTTTGTCTGCTTGTTTCAACCTTATTACTTATAATCAAATCCATGATTCAATGCTATGTAACGTTACTTCTATATCATGGTATGCATTCTTATATTAAAATATCACCTCTATATCCACAATTGGTCTTACTTCATCATAACTTACATTGTGTAATACCTACGCAGTTTCATCTTATACCCCAAAATACTTACGGTTTCCTTTTACACATAGATCCCTTCTATCCTTATAGTATTGATTAAATAGACTAATAGTACAGTTGACTCCCGATTCTCCTAAATCTCCTCCTTTCCCCTCACCACTTATACATTATACCACTGTATGGTATTAGAAGGCTTCTACACAGTCAATCATACCTTAGTCCTATTCATCATAATCAATTTATACTTTTTTAATTTTAGTTATCATTATATCCTAATTGATCTTACGCGTACACCCCCTTCCTATCTATTCCCCATTTTCTTTCATAACTTTCGAATCTCATCGATGTCCATCGTCAATTATCATTCTTAATATTTATTAAGAAGTAGGAATTATTTATATAATGTCATATTTGATTAAAGGTAAATTTTAAGATCCAGGCATCCCATTATTTATCTATAAGCTCTAGTCGCTCGTAATATTGTAGTTGCTTTCACTTAGGGAGTTCAGAATTGATAGGTAAATTTTAACTTGATTGAATGGATGCCTTCATGAGCTGCCCCAATTGCTGAAAGTCATAAATTTTCCTATGTTCTACTAAGGCACATTACTCTTATGAAATAGCGTTCCCGAAAACCTTTTTGACGCTAATTTTCAATGCCTTGCAAAAAGAAATTATATAAGGAACTACATAGGTATACAAGTCTAAATTGATTAAAGGCATTTGTCTTATTATTTTTCAGGATTAGGGCTAAGAATGTTGCATTTAAAGAGATAGAGATGTTAATATAGGTTGCAACCCTTAAAACTCCCAATATATTTGCTCACTACACATTCGTTGTAAATACTTTGAATATGTGTAAAGCCTAATTAGATTGGAAATATTGTGAATCATTCAATTCTCAAAAATATTCATTTCATGGAAAGCATTCACATTTTGATAGGGTTTGCAAATTATTTATTTTCTCGGTCTATATGGATTTTATTTCATGCACCTTTATCATTGAAAATGTCAGACATATAGATCTTTAAAACATGTCCAATAAATCCTTTTCTATGGACTTCAAGTCCTTATCGGCCAACTCTTCTCACTTTTGGAGACACAATAAAAAGTTGCATTCTTCACCCTTTTTAAAAGTAGATATGGACTAGAAATTGGATGACTCATTGTAACTTTGATCAAATATCATCAATTCTCCCTTTTTTTCATAATTTTAAACTCTACCTATTCAAGAAACAATAAACATGATTTGAATAAAGTAAGTGGTTTATCATTCTACCCATTTATTATATAAGAATTACATAATGATAAAAGCCAATCAAAACCACCAAATATTTGATTCCTACTCTAAGTACTCTTTAATAGGTTTATGTTTTGGTTATTTAGTTTACTTTAGGGCTCTATCCTATGCACATCTTAGAAATAAATCCCTTTCTACAAGCCTAGATAATGGTCACATATTGAGATAAAATATGGTATTATATTATATATATATATATATATATATATATATATATATATATATATATATATATATATATATATATATATATTATACAAATTTCACCGACTTATCACACAAATAGATTATATAGCAACACCAATGTAAAACATATACTAAATATTAGAAATATTAGAAAGTAATATAAGATTATGATATATAATATATTCTCATCAACCGGTATAATAAAGACTAGAAGTATTAGAAAGTAATATAAGATTATGATATAATTAAGTTAGTCAATTAGGGGCGTTAAGATCCCATGGTGGCCAGAAAGGATTATATGAACATAGAATCCAACTTGTTTTAAACAGGCATCTATGCTAAGATGTTCATCACGCATATATATTTGAAAGGCATCCATGCTAACATGTTTATCATGTGTATGTATATATACATTTGAAGTGATATTCATTGTTTCCATTTCCATGGAGATTGCTTTAATTTAAAGATATTGACTTTACAATGCTCACTAATATTGGAACATTAAAAAAAATAGGTTTTATTTATGCAATTTTTTTTCCTTATTTTAATTAGTCTACTAAGGACGACATTAGCCTTGGCAAATGATTGGGGTTCTATTTCTCATTTATCCACCATGATGTCATCAAGATCCATTTTGGCAGCACTCACGTTACAATACTTTTTACGTTTATGCAAATTTAGATTTGACATTTGGAACTGGATGCTTGTCTTTTATGATGACTCGATACAAGAAAAAAAATTTACTGCAACTTTTATCTGACTTAAAAGTGTGAGTGTTCTTAGTTACGAGCTCGAGCTCCTTGGACTTGGCTGTTGGTCGCTTACGGGCTCTTGGTGCCGAGCACATGGGCTGGGCCCGGTAATGGAAGAAGGCAGGCTGTTAGGATGGGCGTTTGTACTGTGATGACGGTGTGAGCCCCCCCCCCTGGACCTGGCAGCTGGTTATGTGAAAGGCTGCCGGAGCTAAGCGCTACGGCTTGGACCGATATATCCTTTTGCAATGGATCTGGGGCTGCGGTGTTGGACGTGGGCCGCCTCGGGCTTATCCTTCGGTCACCGGCAGAGCTCTCGGTGCCGAGCACTCGGATGGTGGAGGATGCGTGGGGCCCTGGCTTGGCACGTGGACAATGGAGAAGGAAATCGACGGCTCATGGCAACCTGCGCCATCAACATGCTCGGGAGTTAACGAAAGAGGTGGTTGCGGTAAGAATACCACCCGCCTACGTGTCATCCTCCCAGCTCATCCGCATGCTTGTGAAGTGGTATAAGAAACCACCGATGGCCCATGTGGAATCTGCCCTTAGGGGATGTTTATAAAAAGCGAGGGGGTTCATTTCGGCAACCCATTTTAGGAAATAACGCGAGAGGGACTAAGCACAGTGCAGTAGTCAATAATGCGAATAGGACTAAGCACCCATCTGCTAACCTTGCAGGTGGCTACAACGTTTGCTTGGAAGCTCGTGTTAGCCATCTGCGCCGGGCTGGCTTGTCAGCGACTCGAAGTTTAGGGTTCGGTGCTAAAGTCACCGACAATGGAACACTGAAAGTTAACAGACTCATAGAAATCCTTCGAGAGGTTACAGTTTAAGAAGGGGAATTCGGTTCTCGTAGGGGAGAGGAGCCAAGGCCGTAATGGAGAAACAAACTTGTGCAAAAATAGGAAAAGGTGAAACCCTGGTGCAGCTTCAGATCCTTCGTTCAGGTAATTGGACCGAATGGTGGACGGCCTCGTCTCCAATGTCGTGGCCATACCAGTCATATGGCATTGAGGTACAGTACTGATAAGCATTTTATTTCATTCTGCATTTGTCTAGGTAATCTCCGTTTCAGGATTTATACGAATACTGGCGCTGAACCATCTCAGAAAAAAAATGCTTCTAACCCTTCAGATTAGTGACACAATCTATATATATATATACCATTTGACTGAATTTTATGGTTTAACTATTGCGTTTTAGGTCAAGATTTTTACTTTGGTAGATAATGCCGTTGCCATTTTAATACCGTGTTCAAGTTATCTCCGCGTTGTCTGCTCAACTATCATTACCTTTAATTTTGACAGAATTTTATCTCTGCGTTTGTGTGAATGTAGCTTATCTTTTTTTTTATCATATTTATCCAGTGCATGGCGTGGTGCTTTCACCCCCTTTTTTTTTCCATGAGATGATCCTTTACGATCTCCATTAGAACACTTCCTGTTAATTATCATTTAAAATCTTCACTGAAGAGTGAGCACAAACCATTTCCTTCCACTTTCTTTCGATTATGAAAAGACTCGATTTCGCTTATTCCTTATCCTCTTACATAGAAAGTTGCTTGGTCTCCACTTGTTGACAGACATGGAGGTGGACAGGTCAAAGGATAACCATATTGACAACTGATTTTCTGCTGTGCACACGGCACATATAAACAATGAATCTCATCGTTTGCTTTAATGAATGCGCGCTGATGGCTTCCCTAAGCGGTCCAGATGCAGTCACTACGTGTAAGGAGAAAGCTGGCCAGTTTCCCTGGTGCACAGAACATGGGGACAAACTCGAGGTGGACAAGACAATCACATTGACAATCAATTCCATGAGTTCAGGATTTACTCGTGAGCATTTTTTACTTTGCGTGTCAAGTTTGATTACAGTGTAGATCTTATCAGTGTCTTAACGCTTCTGGAATTGTAGACCATATTATATAAAGTCGAATGAATGGACGCCGATGGCTCCCCAAAAATATTTTTATGCTGTAGATGGGTCCACCACTACGTTGGAAATCTTAAAAGCTCATCGACTGGAAATTAGTTAATTGCACAGTATGAAATTTATACCGATCATTCCAGTTAGGTGTAGTTCTCACTTACCCCAGCTACTTAAAATTGATTTATTATGGTTTCGCTAAGCTTTAATTGAATCTGTATTCGTGGTCTGACCCTGGACTGTACTTGCAACTGTATATAACGACGTGTTCTGCGAAGATTCGGTATTTTTTTCATTAAAGGGCTCAGTTGGGTATATTTAGTAAATCCAATATCTGTAATAGTTGGTTAGTTCAGAACAGTTTTCAGTAAGAGAATATCGTATGAGTTAAAACAGTTATAGTTAAACAGTCTGATTTATCGAGGATTTTAAATTCTGATTTTGCTAGGGTTTCATTGCTTGTTCCAGTGACTCTGTCTTGTTTTACATGACAAAAGTCGTGGGAAGTATCTTAGTATATGGGCATTAACTTACTTTATCTATAGAATTGTTTAGACCTTCACATCTTAATATGAGTGTAGAAATATTCCTACCTTGTATACGATATTTGAATATTTAAAATGGTTGGGTGTTACCTACACTCTGCTATTTTGTTATATGTTCAGTTGTTCTTGCATCTATGGGCTGCTGTTCCGTTCAAGTTTACCTTAATCATCTCAATGCTCCTCGGGAAAAAAAATTTTAAAGTCAGATTTATTCGAGCATTGTAGGCTTGAACCTTAAAGTTTCTTTCTTTTGGTCTTTAAATTAACATCTTGTGTTTATGTGTCGACGCGGTAGAGTTCATATCGTTTGGAGGGTTGCAAGAGCCATGGAGTAAAATCGACGGCTCTCTTTCATTCTGTGTTGGCAACATGCACGCAGGATAAGGGTGGTTGGTGGTTGCGGTAAGGAAACCACCATCACACGTGTCTAATGTTTATACATCCGCATATTAAAAAGCGGTATGGAAAACCGCTCAAGGGATGATGTGGAACTGCCTCACGTGCCGTCAAAAGTATGCCCTATTTATGGAAGTAAATGAGGTTTTATTTTATTTTATATATATATACATTTTTTTTCTTATATTTTTGGAAATTCAAATATGATAAAATAAATATGTTAATAAAATATCTAAATCATATTTTATTATATTGTTATACTTATTTATTGTTGTAAATATATATATATATATATATATATTTCCATTAATATTTGATCACCACATTGCTATTTATTTACGTAAACTTTCAACATCAAATTTTGTTATAATCTATATTTAAACATTATTCCTTTGTAGTAATAATAGATTAAAAATTATTTTACGTTTTAATATTACACTAAGAATTTACTCAATGATTATTTGTAATATTTAAAATATTACATTAAACATAAAATAATAAATTCATATCAATCTAAGTGTATTATAAAATTCATATATATGATTCATAAGATATGTTGGTCTTTCGGCTATACTTGCCTGCATTTTACGTACACACATTTTCATTATTTGAAAACATATTTTTTTTTCCATATGTATACATTTATTAACCTAGTTTTCTGTTATATTGCAGGAAGAATATGTCCATCCGCCATAGATTTGGAGTATGGGAGTTCGTTTACCTTCCAGGAATCCTCCTAGCTTTTCTCAAAAACTTTATGTTCAATCTTCTCGGTGGAGGATGCTAGATTTACACATAATTTCAAAATTTTCTGTTCAATATATGTATATATATATTTATCGTTCAAGTTCTGTTTATGTTATCCTTTATAAATAAATGGAAAAAGGGCTCTTCAAGTTATCTACCCTTTTGTTGCAGACATCCTGTTGTTTGTTATTTTCTAGTAAATTTCACTATAGTCCCAGGTGTAGTTAGGCCCTAAGGTCTCAGGGTTTGAGCCAAAGATCTGATACCAAATGTAGTGCCCTTTCTAGGCACTGGGTCTCTATTTGTATTTTCATGTAATTACCAATTTTTTCTCCTTTGCTTTCTAATGAAAAGAATCAACCGTCTATGTTTCAGGTTTCTAAAAGTTCATAAGTCTGTGCAAATTAAATAAACATAAGCTTAAGACTTTTCATTCTAACCCTGTTCTTCTAACAAGCATAATCTGAAAGTAAAAGAAAATACTTGTTACTTAAGCTGGTTTAGTAAAATACCTGGATCCGTAGATTTGCAGCAAGGTAAGAAGATTCCTGTTGTGGATTCTGTAGGTTACCTTAGCAACCCAAAATGATGTGTCCACCCTGCCGATCAGATATTATCGTGCTGAACCTAGGAAATCAACGGATTTCCTATCCCCCGAGCCCACAGACCGATAATCCTGACAGCAACCTTCCATCGAACCTTTCCATGGTAATCTTTCGCTAAGTTAACCCCCTCCTCAGTCTTTTCTTTTGAGTTTCCCACCTCCTCAAAGCTTCGAGTTGACCCCCTCCTCGGCATCGAGTTAACCCCCTCCTCGGCATTCCTTCTTTTTCACAAAAATCCTCACAGTTCTCCCACAATAACCCCCTTACTATTTGTTAAATCTCCCCTTTATAGGAATCCACCTCCTTCATAAAGTCAAACTTCCTTATCACTCCACCGCCCTAGCTGTCGTGGTCTTGGAAGTACAATCATTAATGCAACACCGTTTTCAAGGTAAAATGATGATTACATATATTATTTTTAATCATCCAAGTTTCTCTCAAGCAGTGGGATCATTCAATAATTTATTTAAATAAATCCTTTTTAATTTATTCTGGAATGGTTCTGTCCATTAATTTAAATGAATAATTTATTTAATAAATCATTCAATCCACTATGCTTTATATAAAGATTATCTTCTTTATTATTATTGAACTAATAATAATATTAATAACAATATTAACTAATATTAATAGTAATCACATAAATTGTGAATAGTAATTGAAAATATTTATTTGGTTAATGGATAAGTGTCAACATAGTACCTCTGTGTATAAACAATGAAATATAATTAATGATTTACTTAATCATAATCAACAATTGTATAGCGCACTCTTCTAGTATTAATTATTTAACTACCATACTTCATATTGAAGACACATTCACTTGAGGGTACTTGCAAATAAATGACACTTACTTTAATCGTTCATTACCACATTTACACAAAAAGACTAATTAACTTATTTTACACATTAAAACTTGATAATCTTTTACTAATTAAGTCATCCACTAAATACTTAATTGACTTATCCATGATAACTTATAACATTGTTAAATCTTGATAAGTAGGTTGTAAACCAATATTATTGCGCATGTGCATAATGTGCATGCGTGGCTAGCGTATGCACAAGACGGACATGTACTATAAACATACGTCATATTCCTATGCATAACAGCTATCTAACACTAATAATACTTTATGCAACTGAACAAGTATACATCCATCATAATATTACTAAAACATCATCGGTTATCAGTTAACCTTTAAGACTTTCATTTCATTACTCTTATGATTACATTTTTTCAATCAATCAGGTATAAGGAAAGCTACCTACTACCACTAAATCCAGGTTAAGGAATACCCAACCCTCAACAGTACTATCATATTCTCCCATCCTAACCTACTGCCAAATCCTCCCTATCCCTCCTCTGCTAGTACAAAAGTGGATGTCGAACTCATCGACCTGACCACATAGAACTTGAGAGCGATAGCATCGGCTGTACAGCGAACCTATCCTCCCCTAGCAGGCATCCGACCATTGTCATCACAACTACATGGGGAGCGTGTCTCAGCACGGCCCTCCCACGACCTCGGGTATCATAGGAACATAGGGTGGGAAACACATCCATCCCTCTCAACATACTGGGCCTACGCCCTTATCAAATCATACTCTGCTGCTATCGGGATTATTGGTCCATGTCATCGTATCATCAGTTTCGGTTGCTAAGGTTCCCTGCATGGATAAGCTCTTATCCATATATCATATCAAGTGTCCGACTATCCCATAGCCCTCGTGTCCTGTAGGTTAATATTCCGCAGAATACACATTTTATAACAAACATTTCCATTCGATCACCAATTGATCCATATCATCAACATCATTTTATTTCACGTCACAATTTTATCACATCTCAGGTATGCATGGAATATAATAGTTCTATCAATTTCATCATAGGATGGCATCCACGTGCAACACCATATATTTCACATTCCATCAATGAAAATGCTAAAACATATATTTCCCATTCTATCATTGTCTGATCCATATTGTCAGCATCATTTATTTCATCACATAAAATCATCAAATCGATCACAGCATAATTACCACATCATATATATCACATTTCCTCCAGGACGGTTATCAACCATACACTGTCATTATGAAATAAAAGAATCTCATGATAATCATAACTTTAATAACTATATGAATATAGTAACATCATTAACACAGTAGCAACATATCATCATGTCTAACATGCCGAAAGTATAGTTCACTCTATCTAGCTGAGTCAAACAAATAGTAAGCAATGAAAGTGAAAGGTGTCTAACTCGTAAACAACCCTAGTCAAAATATGGGGCATTACAAATTGTTTCAATTGGGTAGAAGTTTGTCTTGTCTAAGAGTTGTTTGATTGTTGTATCTAGTATGAATTTGTATTCACTGCATATTGGAGATATTGTTTCTACAATACTTGACTCGTGTATGGATATGACACAGTCACAGTCTCCACGACCATATTTTTTTTTGGCAATGTTTTGAAGTTTGTAATGGAGATTCCATTGCTCGGAAGGATCTTTTTCTCACGACATTGAACAAGGGATCTATGGATAGTCAATGCACAAGATCTATTGTAATTTATGTTCTTTATCTAAGTATGTACTATATACAAACATGGTGTCACCAATGAAGATTTGTCTAGTTCTACGACTGTTCAGGTCCTCAATTCATACTATTCTTGGGGATGATAATCTATCCCTATACATAAGCTTTGATCATAGGTTGATAATGCATTCTTGTACATAATCATTCATAATAAGAGAAAGAAATATTGAGGTACCTCTTTATTTGTTTTTATTTTGTTGTTTTTGGTGTCTCACTCACACTCTCTGTCATTCCTTTGAGTTGAGAAAAAATGTTTTATATATATCTATATATATATATCTATTTACATTTCAAATTAGAAAATGTCATATTCCATTTATACTTACCCTTGAGATGTTGATTGTTGTGGTATTTGTGATTCTTGATTGCTAATTTTTTTCACTTGTCCAAATTTTCTTGATTTCAACATTCGAGAAAATTGTCCAAATTTATAGTTTCTACTTGATGGAGAAAAGAAATTGTATTTAATATGGATATGAATATACATTTTGGACCCAGAATGTTGAATTGCTTCTTGTATGCCACTTAGCACTTCTCCTTCTTAATTTGTATTGGTTTCTTTAATATTGGTATTTTTATCCTTCTATGTTATAATTGATGATATGCAAATTCATAGGAACATAAACAAATTTACAGATGGACAAATATAGATAGAGGTTTAAGATTTAAGCATATTAACCTTCTATCTTCGGTTTCCATGTTTGCTTGATATATTCAAGTATGGAAAAGTTAGATATATAGGAAACTAAATTTCAATGGATTGCAGTGGAAAATATGAAATAAACTATTAATAAGGAAATGGTTTCAATGGAATGCAATGGAAAATATGAAATAAATTATTAAAAAGGGAAATGGTATACTACACGAACCTTTTGAACACTGTGATATAGTTTGTTAATTCCATACAAGAAATATGAGAATTTGAAAAATGGAAGTATATGGAAATATGTGTATATGTACTATGATTTGCATGCATTTAAATTGTCAAAGTACACGACAAACCGTATCATGGGCACGCTGTTAGAAAAACAGGATCGCAGAGCAATAACAATAAATAGAAATGCAAATATAATCACACATACACATTACAAGAGAGACACCGATATATCGTGGTTCACCCAAAATGGGCTACGTCCACACTGAAGTTGCCAGCCCTTATTATTATACCGTCCAATAAAGTGAAGGGATACAACCTGCAGCACAGCCGCTGCACTTCCTCTTCACTGTCTCACGGACTCTCTCCTGATCTCAGAGATCTTTACAATGCATAAAACCTAATACATCAACCCTAGCCATATTACAATGTCTTTCTTATAAAGGGAAATACAAAGGGAAAATACCACAAGTTACCCAAAACCATGGGCCTGTAAAACAACCCCAAAATTTCCTTCGGGGGCTTCGCCCCCGGACCCCCCGCTGGGGTGAGTGTATAGTCCTTTTACATATCATATAAAGCTGGGGTACAAACACGGCTGAATAATAATGTCTCTGAATCTGGAGATCAGGCTCCACAACCAACAATCTCCCACTTGGAGACTGATCATAACAACTCCACCGCTGCTGCACTTGCTGGACCTTGGACTTGGAAAATTTCTCATCTTCACCTTCACGCTAGAATGCCAACTAAAACCGAGCAGGAACTCAGTTTCTCTCTGGTCACTACCTTTGTGAACATGTCTGCAGGATTATGGCTAGTATGTATCTTTTCCAGCTTCAACAGTTCATCTTCTAGAACATAGCGTATGAAATGGTACTTGAGTTGTATATGTTTAGTCCTGGAATGGAATGTCGAGTTCTTTGCAAGATGAATGGCACTCTGGATGTCACTATACAACCTACTATCCTTCTACTTCTTACCCGCTTTCTCCATAAACCTCTGCAACCAAATCATCTCTTTACTAGCCTCTGTAACAGCACCATACTCTGCTTCCGTTGTTGAAAGTGCAACAACCTTCTGCAGTCTCTAAATCCAACTTATTATTGTTCCACCTACAGTAAACACGTACCGTGTGATGATCCTCCTGCTATCCTTATCACCTATCATATATGCATCAACATATCCATATAGGACAGTGTCTGAACCTCCAAAACATAATGCCTGAGTGGTACTACCTCTCAAATACCTGAGAATCCACTGTACTGCCTTCCAATGTTCTTTACTTGGATTGTTCATATATCTACTCACAAATCCCACTACATGTGCAATATCTGGTCTTGTGCACACCATGGCATACATCAAGCTTCCAACTGTTGATTGATAGGAAAACTTAGACATGTAATCTGTCTCTTCCTGTGTCTTGGGACACATTTCCTTACTTAGACTAAAATGGTTGGCCAAAGGTGTACTAACTGGTTTTGCATTCTACATTTTGAACCTCTCCAACACCTTTTGTATGTGCTCACCCTGAGACAATGTCAATTTGCGATTTTTCCTGTCTTTTGTTATTCTCATACCAAGGATTTACTTTGCAGCACCCAAATCCTTCATCGCAAATGAATTAGCTAACTTCTTTTTAAGCACATTTATATCCTACATGTTAGACCCTACAACAAGCATGTCATCCACATAAAATAACAATATCATATAGCTTCCATTATCTAGCCTCTAGAAATAAACACAGTGGTCAGAATGACATCTACTATAACCTTGTTCTGTCATAAACCTGTCAAATTTTAAATACCACTGCCTTGGAGCTTGCTTCAATCCATACAAGCTCTTTTTCAACCTGCATACCAAGTTCTCCTTACCTTTGACCTCATACCCTTGTGGCTGCTGCATATATATCTCTTCCTCCAAATCCCCATGGAGAAAGGATTTTTTTACATCTAACTGTTCAAGATGAAAATCTTCTATCGCCGCTAGACTTAAAATAGTCCTAATTGAAGTCATCTTAACAACAGGAGAAAAAATTTCATCAAAATCTATACCTTTCTTCTATGCAAACCCCTTTAAAATTAGTCTGGCCTTGTACCGCTTCTTGCCTCCTCCTTCTTCCTTCAACTTGTAAATCCATTTGTTCTGCAATGCTCTTTTACCAGCAGGCAACTGAACCAAATCCCAAGTCTGGTTTCCTACCAATGAGTCCATCTCCTCATTCATGCCTTGCTCCCACTTCTTTCTAGTTTCCACCTGCATTGCTTCTTCATAACATTCTGGTTCACCAGCATAAGTCAAAAACAAATAATACATTGAAGGAAAGTATCGTTCATGGAGTCTACTTAACCTAGTAGATCTTCTTGCAGTTGCAAGAGTTTCAGGTACTTGCAGTTGTTCTTGATTTTCTGGCACCTTTGGAACTTCATTTTCTTGAATTTCATCAAGTACTGTGTACTCTGTGGTTTCCTTTTCCAGTTTCTTTCCCTGCAACTGATCTTTATACATGACCTTTTCATTGAATATCACATCTCTACTCTTGATAATTTTGTTATTTTATTAATCCCATAAGCGATAACCAAATTCATCAACCCCATATCCAATAAAGGTACATTTCTTGGATTTAGCTTCAAGCTTTGTTCTATTTTCTTTATCAATATGGACAAATGATTCACAACCAAACATTCTCATAAATGAGTAGTTTACCTTTTTATCTGTCCATGCCTCCTCTAGAATACTACCATCCAAATCACTTGAAGGTCCTCTGTTTATTAAATAAACAGCAGTATTTACAGCATCCGCCCAAAACTGTAAGGGCAACCCTGCATGCAATCTCATACACCTTTCACGCTCCATGATCATTTTGTTCATCCTTTCTGACACACCATTTTCTTGTGGTGTTCCTGGGACTGTCTTCTCTCTACAAATCCCATGGTATGAACAGTAACTATCAAACTCCTTGCTGCAGTACTCACCTCCATTATCAAATTTGAGACACTTCAAATTTTTTCCTGTCTCATTCTCAACCAAATCTTTCCACTTCTTAAAAGTAGCAAACACATCATATTTCTGTCTAATGCAATAAACCCAAGTTTTTCTAGTTGCATCATCAATAAATGTAACATAATAATGAGAGCCACCAAGATATTGTACCTGACCTGGTCCCCATACATCAGTATGCACAAGCTCTAACTTTTCATTCTTCTTCTGTTTCCCAACCCTAAGAAATCTGACTCTCTTTTGTTTTCCATAAACACAGTTCTCACAGAATTTCAAACTTACCTGCTTCAAATCTGGAAGCAACTTCCTTGAGTGGAGAATCTGCATCCCCTTCTCACTCATGTGGCCAAGCCTATGATGCTACAATGATGTATATGTTCCTGTGGAAGCTAAAGAGATAGAATGGTTAGTATTATGAGGACATAAATACAAAGTACCTACCCTGTCTTCTTTTTCTATCACCATTGATCCTTTAGTGATCTTCCACCACTTTTATCTAAATGTAGATAGACAGCCGCCATCTCCCAACTGCCCTGTTGAGATCATATTTATTTTCATAGCAGGAATATGCCTTACATCTTTCAACAACCAATCAGTTCCATTCTTAACTTTTATCCATACCTTACCCATTCTAACAATTTTACATGGCTCATCATCACCCAATAAAACATGTTCAAAATCGCCTGGAACATAATCATGAAAGTATTTCCTATGGGGTGTAGCATGACATGAAGCCCCTGAATCTACTACCCAATAATCACTACTATTATCTAATGCAAGAATCAAAGCATCTTGTAACACATCACCTGCTACATTTACTTCCTGGGTAGTTTCCTGCTGTGCACCTCCTTTCTTCTTTAGAGATCTGTAGTCTTTCTTCAGATGTCCTTTCTTTCTACAGTTCCAGCACTCTATTTTTCCCAGTCTGAACTTGGATCTGCTCGTTTTAGACTTGCCACGATTACCTTGGCTCTTTCCTCTCTCCTTTTGTCTTCCCCTGCTCTCCATGGTCAACGCATTACCTTGTCTCACTTGTGCTTTTTTTTCGCATTTCCTCGCTAAGAATAACACCAATAACATCATCAAATTTCAAGGTGTTTGAACCAGAGATAGAGTTACTTACAGCCATGACTAAGCTATTCCAGCTTTCTAGCAATGAACATAAGATTAGAAGATCCCTAACCTCATCATCAAAGTTCACACTTACATAACTTAGTTGATTTGTAACTGTATTAAACTCATTTAAATGATTAGTAACAGATCCACCTTCAGACATCTTCATATTAAATAAATGTTTCATTAGAAATACTTTGTTGGAGGCCAAGGGTTTTTCATATAGCTTACCCAGTGCGCTCATCAAACCCTCCGTTGTCGTTTCTTTTGAGATATTGAAAGTCACCGACAAAGCCAGGTTCAGCCGTATTGTTCCCAGAGCCTTTTTGTCAAGAACCTCCCATTCTTTGTCCTTCATGGCCACCGGTTGCTTTGCTCTTCCTCCCAATGGTGGGAATAGATCCTTCTGGTACAGATAGTCCTCCATTTTCATCTTCCATAACTGGAAATTTTGGCCGTTAAAATTCTCAACCTTAAACTTTCCTTCTTCTTCCATTGCTCCCACTCAAACCAGAAACCCTAGCTTCCTGCGGGTTTATCTCCCAAATAGACCTTTGGCTCTGATACCAATTGTTAGAAAAACAGGATCGCAGAGCAATAACAATAAACAAAAATACAAATATAGTCACACATACACATTACAAGAGAGACACGGATATATCGTGATTCACCCAAGATAGGCTACATCCACACTGAAGTTGCCAGTCCTTATTATTATACCGTCCAGCAAAGTGAAGGGATACAACCTGCAGCACAGCCTCTGCACTTCCTCTTCACTGTCTCATAGTCTCTCTCATGATCTCAGAGATCTTTACAATGCATAAAACCTAATACATCAACCCTAGCCGTATTACAATGTCTTTCTTATAAAGGGAAATACAAAGGGAAAATACCACGGGTTACCCAAAACCATGGGCCCGTAAATCAACCCCAAAATTTTCCTTCGGGGGCTTTGCCCCCGGACCCCCCAGCTGGGGGTAATTACCCCCCTGCTAGGGTAAGTGTACAGTCCTTTTACATATCATATAAAGCTAGGGTACAAACACAGTTGAATAATAATGTCTCTAAATCTGGAGATCAGGCTCCACAACCAACACACTCCAATATGTATTTAATATAAATTTTGTATAATGTTGGTTGGCTATGTTTGACCAGACATGGTCAATAGGTGATTTTGATACATGGCTTGTCATATCTAGAAGAAACTGAAGATTGTAACTGTGCATGTAGTTTTCTAGTGTTTTTGTTTCGTTATTGTGTAAAGACATGTCAACATTGACATCTCCTAACATGATTATTCTTGATTCAATTGTATATTGGATAATGCTTTTGTAAGAACATTGTTTATGTTGGTCAAGGTTGCATGTGGCATGGAATAGATGTTTAGGATTGCAATTTGTAATCCATGGACAATTACTTCTACCATTGTGCTCTCAACATTTTGTTCTTCAAAGTGCACATACTTTAAAATAATTACATTCTTTTTGAAACATGTCATCACTCCATGTTTTGTATGGTTTGATATGCAATTGAAGCTGTTGGCAGGTGGGTTTGGATGAGTCAGCTGTGCAGCATCGCGGATGCTGTGAAAGGTCAAAGATGTCGCACAAGGAGGAAAACCGTGCACGTCGGAAATTATATTACTTTATGTATTTTTGGGTCATTTTGGACCGCATTGTGCGGGTTAGGGTCATTCTTTTGTAGATCTTGTTAAGAAGTAGTTAGGCAGTTGTATTAGTGGACCATGAATGTAAAGGCACAATCCTATAAATAGATGTAGAATTACAAGTGATAGGATCATACAAGATCGTAGAGAATCGAAGAGTCATTATCATGATCAGATATAAGAGTTGCTCATGTTTTGGTCTGTTTGAATCTGGGTATGCGACAAAAGAACTGTGTTGATGCATCTGTATTTTGTTGCGACGGATAATATGACATGACGGACATTAACCAAAATAATTGTGTCTCTTTCTGTTTTCCTGTTATGAATGTGATATGCGATATGAATGATGCGATGTTTCCATGCTCCAATTAATTTTATATTATTAGATCTACTTGCGCATTATGGTTTTGTTGATAATAAGATCTATTGAATGATGATATGATTATGTTGATGCATAAGATGAAATGTTAGATCTGTTAAATAATGCTCCACTAAGTCGATAAGTTGATGCACATGGTCCTCCTTTATTCGATGGAAACGTGGTTCCGTTAGCTCTACCTCGAACATCTCAGGTGAGACTTCATCTTCTCTGCAGGTGTTGTCGGACAGGGTAAAACCTGTCTAGGCCGATGCTCAAGGAGATTGCGGTGGTTTGGGTGTCGACAGAGTGAGGAACCCCTGTCAACTAATTTTGTGTCAACAAATGGTTCTGTTGCCGGGACCCTAGCGCGAAGTGGAGGGAGGACATGTTGTGGCATTCGACAAAACCAGAAATTCAAGATTGGTTCGACCTAAAGTTACAAGAGTTTGCTGAGAAAGAGAATCAAAACCCTGGACTGAAAACGGATAGGTGACTGGAAAGGTACATACACGACGGTCCACATGAGTATTTTTTCTGCGAATTCCCGATCATCTTGTATGAGTGGTTAGCGCAATTGACCTTTCACAATTTAAATTTCCAAGGCGGTGAGCCAACGTCTTGGAACTCAAAATTGATCCAGGAGTTGCAGGAGGTAGACAACAGAGCATCACGGGCTATCAAAGTCTGGCTTGATAACATATTGGAGGGCTATATCGTCGAGTTTATGGTTGATACAACGAAATCTTATAGCGAAGCTGAAAGGGAATTCTTCAACGAACCGAGAGGTAGGTTCCTATTGTCGTTGCAATTGTCCATTAAGATGCTCATCTGTGAAAAGGGCATACTGAAGATGAACCTCGAGTAGAAGAACCCTGGTGGGAGGAGGCTGTGAATACCGCGAAGGCAGGGGGGAGGTGAATGGAATAACGTGGCGTAGATGGGTGGAAGTTACGATGAGACTGTAAGGGAAGCCGAGGAAGAGAGTGGTCTTACGAGGGGAGGAGCAAGGTTTTGACAAGAGAAGAGGCAGAGGACAGGGGAAGGTCCTGCTGCGATCAAAATGCGAGACCGCGAAGGAAGACCACATAGGGAGAAGCAACCCCACAGTGCTGACAAGAAAGACCAAGCTACACCCAAGGTAGAGGAAGGACCAACCCCCAGCAGTAACGTACCCACACCTCCGCTCACTATATCACAACCAGGAAGAAACACAATTTTAACATCGTCATGTTCAACATGTCAACAACACTAAAATAGTAGTAGATCAATGACTGTAGGAAGAAGGTCCGAGATGGCGAGTGACAATGCGAAGTTACCTCTGTTCCATGGAAATGGAACTGAGAACCCAGAGCAATATTGGTTCTTATGTGAAGCTGTGTGGACTATTAAACAAATTACAGATGATGATGTCAAGAAAGGTCAATTGGCGACGACTATTTAGGGTTGCGCATTGGATTGGTTCATGAAATTTGTACAAGTTCCTACGGGAAGTCCAGAGAAGACATTAGATGAAGTTAGAAAATGATTAATTGAAGAATTCAGAAAACCGAAGTCTGAAGTGCAATACATTACGGAACTGAAGGAGTTCAAGCAATATCCAAAAGAAATTGTTTGGGATTTTGACCAAAGGTTTAAAACACTAATGGAAAGGGTAAGTTTTGAGATGAGCGACAATCAGCATAAGGAATGGTTCATCGCGGCGTTACTAACTCATATCAGACTCCCGTTGATGCAGCAAAAAATTGTGACACGGAGCGAGACTCTGGAGATTGCGATGAAGTTAGAAGATTCACCTATTGGTGAGAATGCAGTCTGCATGTCTCAGATCCAGATGCAGCTGGCGAATCTGATAATTCATTTGCAAGATCTCAAGAAGGGTAAAGAGCACCACGAAGAGGTTTGATGTACTCGATGTCATGTAGAGGGACATACCAAGGATAACTGCCCCGATTTCTGAAACTACCTATTATCAGGAGCACTGAACCCACTGAGTGGCGAAGGTATGCCATGGTGTCACATTTTTCAAGTTTATGGGCATCGACATGAAGAGTGTGCATACATGCAAAAGATGGTCACGAAGCTGACGAATTTATACTGTACATTCTGTCGGTCTGTCGATCATGAAGATAAGGATTTTCGTGCATATGGCCTACTCCAGGAAAGAACGTATGAGTCACACTATGTAAAGGGAGATGACCATCATGCAGTACAGAAACTGCGGCCGCAGCCATAGGTAGCCCAGTTGCCACCTCAACCACAGATGCAATTTGTACCGCAGCCGCAACTGCAACAGCAGTTTGTGCCACAACCACAGTATAACCAGATGCATATGGCTTCGTAGTAGCCACAGTACGTTCAACCAGCGCAATATGTTCAACCAGGGCAATGTGTTCAGCTGCAACCGAATCCCCCACATTAACAATTTAATCAACCACCATATCAGCAACAAGGAGGATTTTGCGGAGGATTCCGTGGAGGTCGAGGTGGAGGATTTGGTCGAGGAGGAGGATAGGGTCGTGTACTGGTGCAATGTTACAATTGCGGAGTATTGGGCCACTATCATAGAGATTGTCCACAATTGCAAGCACAGTGTACATATTGTATCCTTGTTGATCACACTGTTGAGAACTGTCCACAGTTGATTGCAAGATGGCAGGTAGGAAATGTCTCGTAATTACAGAACCAGAACCAGGTGCAGAACCAGTTTCAGAATCCAAACCAATTGCCGAATCAGAATCAGCTTCCAAACCAAAATCAGCGGCCAAATCAGAATCAAAATGCAAATCAGAATGTGAACCAAACTGCGATGCCACCACTGAACCAGACTTAGGGATCAACACTTGCGACGATTTCTGCAGAACCAAGTGTTAGCACTTAGATTTTATCCCGGTTGTAAAAGAATAATACCTAAGGTAACCTATTTCAAATCAAACTTTAGGTAGAAAACTTAGCCATTTTTTCCACCAGAGAGGGCTCTCTCACAAGATATATGTAAAGGCTAAAAGTATATAGAAGTATGTTCAAAATTTCTCAAAAGGATTTTCTTGGTTGAAAAGGAAAACAAGAAACATTGGGCATGGAGTCAACTTTTCAAATATTAAACGTGCTAGCAAGAGATTTATACCAAACAGATTTCCACAGAGGCAAGATAGTAATCATATCACAGTCAATTTGGTTTTTCAGGTGGTATAGAAAGAAGTAATGACATTCCATCAACAACAGGCATCTAACTGGGATGAATCTATTGTCAACTTTGGAGAAAATAGTGAATATTTAAATGCGATAAAATGAGGCATAACCAGTATGAATCCCGATTTATTTCAAGCGTTCATTTAAATATAGAAGAAGAACATAATGGAAGATATAACAAAGAAAGTGGACATGCACATATAAAGATAAGGGAAAAAAAGACTGTAAAACTGATCAACACATGAATCTCTGGTCTCAAAAGATAGGTATTTTCACTGTAGTACCTTTTATTTATCAAAAAATGGACTTCAAAACATACTCGTCTCTCAAAGAATTTCCAACCCTTTCAAAAATGACTCTCATTGTCTTTTATACAAAATTCGGAAGAAGCTTGACATAACTACTTCTTCTAACTAATAACTGAAAATGTTTTAACTCGAAAGATAACTGTCTTTAAACAATAGATAACTGTCTTCAAATAATATTACAAATTTTTAAAATAAAAGCATCTTTTTGCCACTTGGCAAAAATTGTGAATAGCATCTTTTTGCCATTTGGCAAAATTCTGAATGTATCTATGAATGGACAGAATATCTTGTCCTTCCATATTTTTCCACATAGTTCCATTGGTCGGCCATGGGTAAATCATAACTGGTCATTTCTTTCACCAAGACTCGCATTTCAACGTGACCTACATAAGAAACAAGAGGAAGATTCTCACAGGTTGAGATCAACATATTTAAAATTTCAAAGTCTTCTGCAATTTTCTCCATTAAAATCTTCCCTGTAAGCATATGATCCAACTGCTGAAACTTTTTGTGATCCATTCTTATGTCAAACAACAATCTCTTATATTCATTAGGAGGAATCAATTCATTCTTTTCATCCCAAAAAGCAGGGAATCCTTTGTTTATTAATTTTTCAAATCGCTTTTTAAACTTTATTACTTCCTCCCGTATATCTCCAGCTTTAGCTTCAATATTTTCAACATGTGAATATTTTCCCAAGATTCTTCTGGCCCATGTAATGACTGAAATTCTGTTCATTATATTCATTGTTGTCAAGTCTGCTTCAGTTAAACTGTTTAAGAAAGTTATTTCCCTCTGTGCTATTTCTTTTGGCTTTTTATTTAAATTCTCTCTGACTGCTCTACAACTCTCAAAGGCATCTTTGGCTACTTTTTCTTTGACTCTTATATAATCAAGATAAGGTCTTAATTTTTCAACTTCTTTTATGATTTGATCCCATACCATATGTTTGCAACCTTGCATTGCAGCCTGTCCTGTCACATGAGCTGCCAAACCTTTATTATTATCAGTTAATTCTTGATTCCTTATTTGCAAGGTTTTGATTTCCTTATCTTTAGCCTCATTTTCTTCTTTGAGCTTCTGTATTCCCATTTTCAATTCTTTAATTTCACCCTCTTTCAAACTCACTTGGGACATGGCTTGTAAGAGACCATCTAATCCAGTTTTATCTTCATCTGTATCTGTTTGTACCTGTTGCTGACCAATTTCTGCTATTTTTTTCTTTATTTCCTCCAATTTATTTTCTAAACCAATTTTCTCTTTTTCCCAATGATCTATTTCCTAGGTGAGCTTCAACATTTTTGCAGTAACATCCTTTACTTCATTTGACAGCTCTTCTTTTTCTTTTTCCAGTACTGTTGATTCGGCTCCTTGGATAAGCACAGTGTCTGGAATTTTTAGCTTTCTCCTTAACATTAGAATCGTATCATCCTTTTCTTTGAGCAATTTTGCTACTGCATCTCCCTCTTTGTTAATCAAATCTACTTGCAATCTTTTTATCTGTTGTTGTCGAGACTTATTTTCTGCTTTCTCTTGTCTTAACTGGTTATTCAATTTATCCAGTGAATTTTTCAATTTGTCTGCCTTTAATATTGCTCCCAAATAATCTGAATATATAACCTCTCACGTTTGTCTGTGCAATAAAATTTTATCCGGGGCATTTATTTTTTTCAAATCCACCTTCATCTCTGAGATATTATCTTTAGTAACAACTGAAAACTTTAAAGAATTTTCTTTGACATTTCTACTAGTAAACAAATTTACTTCAATGTTGGATATATTTCTAACCTTTGGAAATAACAGACTGGTTTGTCTAGAGGACTCCTGTTTATTCTGACTATGTTCATTAAATACATCCATCATATTATGTGGTCTATTTACATCACCTTCCACTGGGGATTATTCAATACTGTACTCCTTTATCATGACCTATGGTATTCTGACTTCAGTTCTTTTTCCCTCTTCTGAAACTTCCATTAACTCTTGTTTTTCATCCACTTTCAACTTTTTTCCTTTTTCTGCTCCTTCACCTTCAATGTTCACTACATCCTGTATGGGTCTTTTAAATCCCACCATTACAGTATTCATCGTGTTTCCTGCCTCTGCTATTGCATCTGCCAATATCATTTCTTTATCTTGCGAATCTGGAATGGTTTCTTCCTTATACTCCAGCCAATTGGCTCTGTCAGACATTCCTTCAATCATCTGATGGTTCAACGCTTTGATGCGATGATCCGTTCTCCGTTTTGATATTATGTTTAACGAATCATACTCAATAGCCATGTCTATCTCAAAACCCATATCTTTCAATAATTTCTCTATATAAACAGCAGCGTTTTTATTCTTCACTGTGAATGGGCCAAGTGTGAACGGATACTTGATGTCTGTTGCTTGTTTGAAAACCAAGAAATTGTTATCTTCAACAATTAACTTCTATCTCAGGAACTCCAAAGAAAAAACCCTTAAGGTAAGAAATGCTGGTAAAAATAAGGTTTATGTTTGAAACCGTATAATCTGATCACTATATTGTCCTTTGATAAGAACCAATCTCCTACAGCGTACTCTGCACTCAATTGCATACATGTTTGCATTTCTGGTAATACTCTATGCAATTTTTCACCAAAGATCATTCTGTAAATCTCAGAGAGCATATAATTTATGTAATTGAACATGTTATTTTCTAACAACGTTGTGAAAATGATCTCAGGGAATTGCAACTCTTCATGATTGGCTACCATGATCATTTTCATCAAAAAAGATTGAAATCTGAACTGCCTCAGAGTGGGGAAATTGACCATCTGGTCATGAATCTTCTCTATCAAAAATTCTTCAAAATTAAGTCGAGGGATTTCATTTTCATCAATCCCTGACTGAATTGTACTCATTTTATACAAAAGACTCAACCGAAACTCGGTCACATACATGTTTGTATCAAACCCTAGGATTAAATCCAACAATGTCAGAACCAATTGGGTATTTTCATCAAATAAATTGATATCTATAGGGTACGGGATATTTGAAATGTTGGTTTCTGGTTTAAGACACGTAGACAAAAAAATTTCTCTATCATCTTGAATGGTTTGATGATAATATTCAATAACGGAGGTTTCAGAAAAAATCTCAGACTCGAGGGTTTGGGAAAATTCTATTTCTAGGGCTTTAATTATTACGGCAGGCTCTATTTTACAAACGCCTCTGGTTTTTTTACTATCTAAAATAGTTCTTTCTTCTCTGGAGTAATTCTCAGCACACCACGACACAAATTCTGGAAAAGATGGGATTTGGTCCGGGAAAAAGGCTAACAAAGATGACTGGTGGACTCTATGCATGTCTATACCTTCTTTTAACAATTTAGACAACCTAAGTTTAATTTCAACGACTGGTAACCTGGTTAGGGTATCATGAATGTCCCCGTCTCTATCTTCTAGGGCTTCTTTTGCTTTAAAAACGTCTACATCATGTACAGTTTCCATTAAAAACGTTTCTTTAAACAAAATTCTGTTTAAAAAGTGGGCCAGGTCACCAGACCCTACCTGTATAGACACATCTTTATCCTTCTGTCACAATTGCTGATCTCCACCAGTCTTCAGAGCTCCCAGGGATAGCGACACATATACAAAATGTCATTATTTGAAACCCTTTTTTTTTATATAAGCCTTTTTAATTAACTTTTTGGCAACTTTCTGAATGTAATTTATATCTAACCGTTGATCACGAGCCTTTTGATTTGAGTCACTAGATATTGTGTCTCTTTATCTCCCATGGTGGTATCCGCGATCCCAATAACGGTTTTCTTCTCCGGTTTTTTCCTTGTGCGGATCAACCATTTAATGACACCTGTTAGAGTGGTTTAATTTTCGCGACCGCTCTTTCTTCTATCGAGTGTGCACTTTTCGTAATGCGGATGAATCCTGGCCATTGATTTTGTCCCGATGTATATTGTCCCTCCGATTGATATCAACATGTGGCGTATTCCCTTATGCCTTCTCTATCCGCCACGTGCTATGGCCCGCCACTTATTATCCTGCCACGTGCTATGGCCTGCCGCGCCTTATCCTTTGGTGGTTCCGCACGGCGTTGTGGTGGTTTGTGATACCACTATCACGTTGATGCAGATGAATGGAACTGTGACACGTATCCGGCGGTATTAAGTCCGCAACCACTCACTAACGTTTGCAAATGATCCTTTTGGCGATGCGGGAAACTATAACAGCCATTGATCTCTATTGTTGTCATCTCTACCGTTGAAACTTGACCCAGACTTAACCTCTTCAAAAAATTACTTTCAGACTTTGCATATGTGGGTTTTTTTTTTGTTGTTTTTGTATTACGTACCTTTACTTCAACCCATTTGTAATAACTTCCCTTCTTTTGGATATTTTTTGACAATTTTTTAGGGTTTGAGCATTTTCAAATATAGTGTCAACACCAAGAATGCAAGATGTCAACGTTGATGTTATCACTCGTGGAGGTGCAACGACAGGAGAAGATGGTCTGCATCCACTCATCTGGATGGTTGTAAACAAGAAGGTGCAGTTCGATATTGATGCTGAGCAAGACACATTCTTCGAAGCACGTGATGCGATAGGAAGAAATCATGGTAAGTCAATTACTTATGACATGCCCGTTTCTTTTGACTCAACTTCAGGAGCAGGCCCATCGCAACAATATGGTACTTTGCAAAACTTCTTTGAAAGTTTCTTATTGCTGGCACGATATCCTGATGCTCTTGCCGAGATTGATAGGTTGTTGCATCAACCGGCTAGGGGACAGAAAGAGTCTGCAGTGAACTCTTTACAGAGGAAGAAGATAGGAAAAGAGATGCGCATGAATATCCAGATTGGGGACTACAATGTAGATTCAATCATTCTGGATCTAGGCTCATATGTCAATATTCTAACGAGGCATACATGGAAAAATATGGGGAGCCCAATGCTGAGCTCGTCTCCCGTGCAGCTGCGATTGGCTAATCAGGCCAAAGTAACACCAATTGGGAGAGTTCCGCACCTTGTTGTGGAAATTGAAGGGACGAAAACATATGTTGATTTTGATGTTATTGAAGTTGTCGATGGTGGAGGCTCCTATCCCGCATTGCTGGGGATTGGATGGGCCAATGATAGTATGGCAGTAATTAATTTCAAGAAGCGGGTGATGACCTTTGAAAATCAAGACCTTAGAGTCATAGCTTCGTTGGATTCGATTGAAGGGCGAAGGTATGTTGAACCAGTAAAGGATAAAGTTGTAAGAGGATGGGATCACGCATATAACATTTTAGAAGACTACATCCATTTGACTGTCGACGACGAACTTGGTTGGCGCATCTCTAGCTTTGCGTATTTCGACTCGGATGATGCTTTAGAAAACTAGCAGAATCGCATGCATGAGATGTTGCTCCAAAAGTGCGGTTCGATCATGCAGTCGTTGTGCCGTGTCACGACTGAGACTGTTGAATTACTAGTATATGAAGGACTTCTCGGGTTGACCGAATTTCTTGTGGCATTTAAAGATAAGGTGTCAGAACCACAGTGATTGTTGGCGTTGGAGGAGGCACTGAAGGCTGCTCTAGCATGTTGGTGGGTGACCCACAAGAAGTCGATTCCTGGGTGGTCGCAATGTCGAATATTGATGATGGTTCGCTTTAGCAACGCAAAAGTATACCACACTGGAAAGTATGATGAGCGGAATGACCCTGGTGGTCATCTGATTAAATGTCAAACTTTGTGGGCCTCGCGACCAAAGGATGAATGGGTCCATGCCTTTGTCCACACTTTGGATGAAATGCCACGATCTTGGTATGTCTTAGCTAAGTTGCACAGGGAGATTACCACTTGGTTAGAGTTGACGGTTTGCTTCACTCATACCTTCAGTTTCACGGATGCCAATCCAGATGTTCATAATGCCCTGCAGCTCATTCGCGATGTTGTTTTGAGGGTGGTTCCAGTTGCATACCCCATGGACCCGCATACGCATTGTCAGATGCAGTCAATGATGGAATACTACAATATTACTGGAGGGCCAGAGTATGGTGATGACCTGCAGAATATCAATATTCAGGAAACAGAAGGGAGTCGAGATGTCGTAGCACTTGACGCACCAATAGATTCGATAAATCAGTCATTGAAGCTTAGGAAGGTCAACATTAGGATGGAGGAGAACCCAAATTTTTTGAATGTCGGGGACTACTGGGATGAAGAAATGATGGAAAAGTTCACAGACTTGTTGCATGAGTTCCAAGATTTGTTCCCTATGAACTTTTTCGAAGTGGAGGGAATATTGGGGGATCTAGGAGAGATGAAGATTCCATTGAAGCCAGATGTGAAACCAATCAGGCAGCGACCGTATCGACTGAATCCGTGACACAAGGAAAGGGTCAAAACTGAACTTGACAGAATGTTGGATGTTGGAATCATTGAGCCGGTAGAAGAATCCGAATGGATTAGTCCCATGGTGGTTAAAGATAAGAAGACAGGTGAGGTTTGGATTTGTGTCGACCTAAGGAAGTTGAATGATGCATGTATGCATGATCCATTTTCGACACCATTCACTGATGAGGTACTGGAAAGAGTGGGCGGTCAAAAATGTATTCCTTCATGGATGGTTTTTCTGGCTATCACTAGATCAGGATTGCAAAAGAGGATCATCACAAGACAACGTTTGTGACTGAATGGAGTTCTTTCCAGTATTCTGTGATGCAATTTGGGCTAAAGAACGCACCTGCAGTATTCCCCCGCGTTGTTGTCGCTACATTCAGAGATTTTATTCCAAATTTTTTGCAAGTATATATGGATGACTAGACAGTTTATGGATTGATCAGTGACCATCTGGAAAAACTACGACTGATGCTAGAGCAATGTAGACAGCATCAGATCTCGCTGAACTTGAAGAAGTGTATTTTCTATGCACTGTTTGGGATGTTGTTGGGTCACATTGTTTGCAAGCAAGGATTGTTGGTTGACCCCACAAAGATTGCGCTGATTTTGAGCTTGACATCGTCTACTAATGTAAAGCATTTGAGAGCGACATTGGGGCACACGGGGAACTACCGCAAGTTTATCCGTGGTTATGCTGCGATCACGGATCCTATGGAGAAGTTGTTAAAGAAGGACGTGGTATTCTTATGGAGTCCAGAATGTCAAGTGAGTTTCAAGATGCTGAAGGCTAAGATGGCTTCTGCACCAATACTGGTATTTCCTGATTGGAGCAAGGAATTCCATGTCCATGTGGATGCATCATCGATTGCGCTAGGTGTGGTGCTCGCCCAACCAAGAGAAGGAGATCTTGACCACCCGATTGCTTTCGCGAGTCGGAAGCTGTCGTCTGTGGAGAAAAATTATACGACTACAAAGAGGGAAGGTCTGGCGATGGTTTATGCGCTATAGAAGTTTAGGCATTACCTGTTGGGGGGTCATTTAAAAATTTTCACAGACCATTCAGCGTTGAAATACCTAGTTAATAAGCCTGTGTTGGGGGGGAAGATATGCCACTGGCTACTTCTCTTTCAGGAATTTGATTTTGAGGTGATTGTGAAGCCCGGTCGCTTGAACGTGGGGCCAGATCATTTATCGCGAATTCAGACAGGTGAGGAACCAACAAACATTGAAGATGAGTTGTCGGATGCGCAACTATTCATATTTGAGGTGGATGATGATTACTACGAATAAATAATTCAGTTCTTGGCAACGAGAACCGCACCAGAGGATTTCACCACAAGTCAAAAGAAGCAGTTGGTGGTTAAGGCCACGAATTTCCAATTGATTGCCGGACAGCTTTATAAACTAGGACTGGATGAGCTCTTGCAGCGATGTGTCCTACCTCATGAACAAGGGCAGATATTGGCAGAGGCACATGCAGGAGTGGCTGGTGGACGCTATGGAGGTCGTGCTACTGCTAGGAAGGTGCTTTGCGCAGGGATTTGGTAGCCCACTCTTCATAATGATGCAACGGATTATGCGCGAACCTGGGACGTTTTTCAAAGAATGGGAAAACCGTCGAGGAGGGATGAGATGCCGCTGGTACCTCAAGTGACCTTGCAGCCATTTGATAAATGGGCTGTGGATTTAGTGGGCCCCATCAACCCACTTGGGAAAAGAACTGGCGCACAGTACAGAATCACAGCAACAGATTATTTAACAAGGTGGGCGGAGGCCGCACCAGTTGTATATTGCACCGCTGTGACAGTAGCGTGATTCTTTTTTGACAATATTGTTACTCGGTTTGGATGCCCGGAGATATTGATGAGTGACCAGGAGAGTCACTTCATCAATCACACAATTATCGCCTTGACAGAAGAGCTTCAGATACAGAACAAGAAGAGTACATCGTACCATCCGCAAGCAAATGGAACAGTGGAGGCTTTCAACAAAGTGCTGGAGCATGTGCTTACAAAGGTTTGTAACATGCACCGTGATGACTCTGATTTGAAGATTCCAGCAGTCTTGTGGGCATATCGCACCACTTGTAAAATATTGACAGGACAGACACCATTCAAATTGGTGTATGGGAAAGAGGCCGTCATACCTATGGATTACATTGTTCTGAGTTTGCGCATAGCAGTCTCAACAGGCATGGATGATGAAGCAGCATTAGAGGAATGACTGTCGCAGTGTGTACAGCTTGAGGAAGACCGCTTTGTCATAAGTTTTCACCAATGTGTAGAAAAGGATCACCAAAAAGCTTGGCACGATCGCCATATTAAAAATAAGCAATTTCAGCACAGCGACTTGGTGTTGTTGTATGACAGCAAGTTCATGAAGCATCTAGGTAAGTTACAGATGCATTGGCTAGGTCCATATCACATTAGTTTAATTACTTTCGGAGGCGTAGTATAGCTGTAGCAGTTAGATGGAGCAATGTTTCCAAAGCTAGTGAATGGTAGCAGGCTAAAACCCTACAGGACGGGCTCGGAGCCGCGCGATGCTTAAGGCAGTGCACAAGCAAAAAAAAAAAAAGCTCGCAGGATGCTAGGTAGAAGGATGGCGCACCAGCAGGGACAAGATGCACAAGTAGGAGAGATGGTAGCACAGTTCAGAAGCCATGTTGCGACGGCCGCAAGGCCGCGCCATAATCAAATTAGCAATAAATGCAGACAGTTAAAAGTAGTTCACTAACGACGCTCGTTGATGTGATCTGTATTTATGGCAGATCTGACCATTAGATTGACAGGATCGACGATAGATTTGGGCAATTAATGCATGATTTGGTCATGATGATCGGCATTATTTGGTCATGATGGTGGAGGGACCGATTTGGCGCTATAAGAACGGGCCGAAGCCGGTCGGAAGCCATCATTGTGCAAGGTGTGAATTGAGCAAAGTAGTATTGAGTTGAATTGTGCAATATTGAGTAGAGTAGCATAACAGAGTTGCCTTGCATTGAGCAAGTTTCCAAGTGAGGTGAGGTCGAGAACCCGTTGGGCGTTGCAGGGCACTGGTGCGGCATGCAGAGTGAACCAGACATAGTTGATATTTCAAGTGAACAGGACTCACCCATCGTCCCTATATCCATTGAGGAGGAAGTTGTTAGTATGTCGGTCGAGTCATCGACAATCCTAAAGAAGAGGAGGGGGGGAAACAACCTAGCTCCTCGGGGCTACAGAAGAGGCAGACCCGATCATCCGCACAATTACAGGAGGAAGTGCCTGCCCAGGAAATTCCATCGAGCCCAGGCATTATGGAATCAGCAACTCGATCAGGGGTATCCGCTGCAGATATCCCTGGGTATGTACCTCCCTGCCGACCCGGTGCGCAGCCCCGGAAGCTTACCAAGAATCAATGATACCAAGTAAGGATGCTGGACATACCACAAGGCATGGTATGCACCATAGACATTGTGCCTGCGCTGATGTAGATGAAATATGATGACCATGATCTACTGGTGATGAGGGACATTATGGTGGAACCATATGTGCCGTGGGTAGCAACTAGAGGCGGCCCGATACCAAGCATTCGACATGATTGGGCATGCGGATTGGATAAAGCAGGACTGTTGGGATTGATCAACATGCCGCATTTTGGGAAGTTGATTAAGGAAAATGGCTGCGTAAAGAAACTTTTTGCATGTTTCCACGCCGGGATTTTATGGCTAGACAGACCGATCACAATCATGGTTGACCTTATTTCAGAAATCATGGGGTTGCCTAAGGATGGGCCAGACCCCTTGCAGTATTTTCAGTGGTATGCATCTGGGCACGTATTTTGGCTACTAAACTAGTCAGGAATAACTGACCCAACCAAGGAAACTCAGGGGTCATTGCATGCACCGAACTATGTGCGCAAGGGGTGCATATGAACTGGTCGCTCTTTTTGTTGAACCAGTTGACAGAGGATGTAGTGGCAGTCCAGGCGGGAAAGTGCCCATTCGCATATAGTTGGTTGTTTATCTTAATCGCGCTTGTAGCTTGGATGGAGCCAGATGACTATCAAGGTATGGACGTGGATGCGGTAAAGGTTTGTAAGGGCGCACGCTACCAGAACCTTTGGTGGGTGCAAGAACCTGAGTGGCTTAAGGACTGTGCAGCGCAGTTCTGGTTCTACTGGGAGGCACTGCAGGCGGCATCTGAGCGAGTTCCACGATTGTCTAAAGTAGTCGTAACAAAATATCAATGGATTTCTTAGTTTGCGATTGGGCCACACGCCATTCACGTGAAAGCGCGGCGTGACTTGGAGAAGTGGTGGTTGCCGACACCATATAAGTTGATTGACGAAGAGCTGGAGACGATTGTTGTTGATTGGCCCACCGAATGGAGAGAACCGGTTAGTCAAGCAGAAGAATCGACGGGGCTACCAGCAGATGCGCCAGAGCTGGACCAGCAGAGTTTTCATGACTCGGACCAAGAGTCGTCGTGGACACCCACTAACGAGGAAGCAGAGCGCATATTTGAGGAGGCGAGAACGAAGATGCGACACAAGCGGGTTATGACCAGTGGTGCAACCCCCGAGATGGAAGTGCAGCTAAATCGACTTATTAAGGCCATCGCACATGCCACGGATGCGGCAGCTGAAGCAATGAAGAAGCAGGAAGCAGAAGGTTTCAACGAGGTAAAAGATCGACTTCATTCTTTATTTGATGTTGTTTTGAAGAAGGCACCAGAGGTAGCGACTGTTCCTGAAGTTGGCTCAATCAGCACTGGGACGCAGGTTCAGAATGTGCAAATTCCCCCGACTGCAATTATGATTGACAATGAGTATCTCCAAACCTCACTTCAGCAGTTACAAGTTTTGTCCATCAACATCAATGGCTTGTCTACGCAAATGTTGGTGCAGATGCAGACGGTCGCCAACCAGGAAATGGCGGATAGGGAGCTAAGTATCAGCAGTTAGTTCTTGCGATCGTAGGAGAATGCGGCAGCAGCCCAGAAAGAGGTAGAAGAATTAAAGGAGAAGGCGGTAGCAGCACAGGAAGTGGTAGAAGAATTGGAGAACAAGCAAGAGAAGCTGATTGTAGAAAATGATAGAGCAATCGAGGAGCTAAAGAAGGAACAGGATCACTTGACGATGGAGAAATAAAACCTCTGGGGAAGCAGAGTGCGGATGGAAGAGGCAAGTTCTGATGCCTGTCAGTATGTATTGGATCCCACCGCGGCATTGGATGCAGTCGAAAGAGCACAGCGACTTGGGGTCGTCATGACCCAGTTGCAGTAAGACAATGCCAACTTACTGGCTTTGGTACAACCAAGCACCCCATCGGACCAGGTGGCAGAAAGGAAAAGTGCCATGGAGGAGTTGGCGACCCATCTACGAGAGTTGGAGCAAGAAGCAACCAAAGTAACTGAAGCGACTGCACAATTTTGGGGCAGCATAGTCTAGGATGAGCAATTGGAGAAACTGACCAAGCTAATGCAGGAGGGAGAAGGACAGCTAGCAACAATAAAGACTTCACTGCGAGCACTGCGATTGGCAGTTCAGGTTACCAAGTCTGTGGAGCTGAAGGATTTACAACAGCGCGTTGCGAGGGCCCAAGAACATCAGCGGAAGCGCAGCACGTAGTTATATGAGTTCCAAGATATTGGCACGCAGCTTTTGGTCAAGGCATTTTCTGCGTTGCAGGCCATGCAAGAAGGCAAGAAGAAAGGTGTTGCTAAGCTAGTCGAGCATCCATTAGCGCAGGACTTGACAGAGAGTCAGGAGATTGCTGCAATAGTCAAGGAGCAAGCTAGGGAGATCAGTCAACAGTATGAAGACTTCAGGCTAAAGATCAACGAATACACCATGTCCAGTTGACGTGGCTCGAGGGCGAGCCACAAGATTATGTTGGGGGCCTGTTGGAAGGCATATTTGGATGAGTCAGTTGCACAGCATTGTGGATGCTTCAAAAGGTCAAAGATGTCGTGCAAGGAGGAAAACCATGCACAAGTCTGAAATTATATTACTTTATGTATTTTTGAGTCATTTTGGACCGCATTGTGCGGGTTAGGGTCATTCTTTTGTAGATCTTGTTAAGAAGTAGTTAGGCAGTTGTCTAAGTGGACCATGAATGTAAAGGCGCAAACCTATAAATAGATGTAGAATTGCAAGTGATAGGATCATCCAAGATCACAGAGAATCGAAGAGTCATTATCATGATCAGATAGAAGAGTTGCGCATGTTGTGGTCTGTTTGAATCTGGGTATGCGACAGAAGAATTGTGTTGATGTATATGTATTTTGTTGCGATGGATAATATGACATGACAGAGTTTGAGCAAAATCATTGTGTCTCTTTCTATTTTCATGTTATGAATGTGATATGCAATATGAATGATGCGATGTTTCCATTCTCCAATTAATGTTATACTGTTAGATCTACTTGTGCATTATGGTTTTGATGATAATAAGATCTGTTGAATGATGATATGATTCTGTTGATGCATAAGATGAAATGTTAGATCTGTTAAATAATGTTGCGCTAAGTCAATAAGTAGATGCACATGGTCCTCCTCTATTCGGCGGAAACGTGGTTCCATCAGCTCTCCCTCGAAAATCTCGGGTGAGACTTCATCTACTCTGCAGGTGTTGCTGAACGGGGTAAAACCTATCTGGGCCGGTGCTTAGGGAGATTGCGGTGGTTTGGGTGTCGACAGAGTGAGGAACCCTTGTCGACTGGGTTTGTGTCAACAGAAGCCCCAAAATTGTTTAATTGACATAGAGTTTGTAATATATGTTTCTTGCAAGCACAAAATGTCACATTCCATTTTATCATAGTAATTTATTATGTTGTTCATACGCATATGCAAATTGTGTGTGTTTAGGGAAAGAATCAAGATGCTTGAATCTGATTGTATTAATTGGGGATCATATTCTAGATTGCACTTTGCAGTGTTTTGTATACCTTTCATTTTAGTATCAATTTTATGTGACTTTGAAATTATCTTTTGTAATGGAATTTAGCAAATATAAGGATCACGAGACAATGTTGTGTAAACTAATCCATGCACTCATATCCTAGTTGGGTCAAATGCAATAGGATCTAGTGTTCATCCTTTTGATCTATGTATTGTGCATGCACATGCAATTTGAATTCAAAATTGTCAACTTGTTTTTCCTATTGTAGGTATTGGTTTTTCTATTCGAAAAATGGTTTTACAATATTGGGAGATGTGTGGACTATACAAAGAGGACAATCTGTTATCTTGAAAATGTCCAATTTTTGTATCATAGAACTTAATCCATGTCACATCAAGTTTATCTTTCCTAGTATAGGATTTGATTATTCCATCTGCATCGATGACGAGGCCATCTTGTGAATCATAGATGTCAGCATATATTTCAACTAACATATTCTATTTTATGATAAGTTGTGATGGTAGAATAACCATATGTTGATGGTAATGTGTATTTCCATGGATTTCTTCTTCCTCATCAATTGCATTGATTGCAATTTGTTTGCTAGGAATAGTCAATAACATATTTTTGTTATGTGTTGCAACATATTTATTCTTGTAAAAGAGATAAGGAAAGGATGGGTCATTTGGTGCAAGTCGCATGCATTACAAGAATAAGGAAATGCTGGATCATTTGGTGCAAATTGCATGCATTTAGTATTTAGATATTGCAAAGTGCTATTAATTTGTGTATTTGTGTGTATCCTATTTAGAATAACGATGAAATTTATGTTTGTTTTCCACATTATAGTATGCAATTCATAGCATCTAAAGTTCTTTTCCAAAATTAATGGCCCTTTTTGGCATCACTACCATATGATATTGGCCATGAGAATATATTAATGCTTTGTTATGTTGTATTCGAATATTTAGAATCCCAAGTGCAAATGCCCCTTTAAATGTAAATGTTTTGACAAAGAATGTGCACGAAAAGGGAGCAGCATAAGTGTTAACTAAAATGCCCCTGACTCATCGGAATCCGACAGAAGGATTGTTGTTGAAATCGCATTTTGTAGTGCTCAAATTGCAATTTGAGCAATCTGGGTCGTTTTAAAATCGGCCAATTAGTCTAGGACGAGCAAACACCATTATTGAAATTGCAAAATTGCAGAAATAGCAATTTCCAGAAACAATTTTGACCCTTTTTTGTTAAAAAACGCTAGAAAAGAGGGGCGTTTTAGTTGTCTTTTATCCTATGTGCATGAAAATGACATATGATGTAATGCATTAAATCATAAAGGTAAAAATCACATGTGCATAGAAAAGACATATGATGCAATGCTTTCAAGGGTAAAATCCCATGTGCATACTATTAATATGTCAATGAACCTATTGCCTAAGGAAGAGGCTATTTCTTAAGGAAGAGGGTGGGGAGATGGGTGAGTATGACAAATGGCAAGATTTCTTATTTTATTCCATTTTGGAACTTTAATATGGAAATATAAATTTGCTTATGTATGCAAATCTCGTCAAGAATGTTTGCATCTCAAGTACGTTAGAAATCAAATTTCCACACAAAAAGGAGAAGTGAGAGAGATGCAAAAGGTAAGAACAAACCTTGGGTTTTATAGGAAGTACATGGAGGATGAATAGTGAGGAATAAAAGTAGAGGCCATTAGAATAGTAGGCACTAGTCCCAATATTTGGTGCACTAGATAGGACTTGGAGATCTAGCGTACTTGAGTTGCTTTGAGGAACTCAGAGCTCTATTAATGCATTCGAGTTGCAAAGGATGCCTGAGAGTATAGATGGGAATGTCTTTTTCATAGTATTGAGCCATGATTTCTCTACTCTGATTTGGTTGTGGCCAACAAGGTTTTAATTTGGCTAGTTTGCCTATTTCTTTGTGTCTCCATTTGAGACCCTGATTGTTGCATATCTTGTCCAGATTCATGAACTAGCCCTAAGATATTCCCTTGTCACACCATGGCCCTTAGCTCAGGAGTGGCTTAGCTAAAGTAAAATCCTAGGGCCAAGTAGTGATTTTTCTCGAGGCAATCGGTTTACTGTTCTCTTGAAGATAATTTTTGTATAAAAGGGTGTGAATTTTATGGGTTGATGCTTGTAAAACTATGGATTTAAATTTATGTGTGATGTTTAGCTTCTTGAAACTGCATTTTACATTCTTGAGTTTCATCCATTATGTCGTGTTAAAGAATGCATTTATAGTTTGATTATGTTGTTGTGCTTTAGCTATTAATGTAGTAAATTCACATCTACACCCCTTACTTAAGGAAGGTTGATAGATGGGTGCTTCCAATGGTTTGAAATGCAACCTCTATACTTTCCACTTATTTTTACATTTTTGGTCTCCAAGTGGTTGAAAAATCTTTAGAAGACACAAGTTTTTGGTCTCTCAATAAATTACAAATCCTTTGACCTCTAAAAACACTCACTTACAGTCCAAAATAGTAGAGAAAGTAATGAAGAATGCAATAATAAAAGAAATATAATTTTCTCTTATAGTCATTGGCCAAGTCAATGGGGTACTTTATGAATTTCGGTCAAAGTTACTGGGTTTCACTAAAAGTTTGAACTTGGCTTACCAAAACGAGTTCTATTTCACTAATGATACCATACAGGATCTTATAAATGCATGTACATGTTTTTAGGCCCCATTAAAAAGATGGTTGTGATAAAGATAGTGGTGAGCTTGAATTTATCAATGGATTTCAAGGGTTTTAGGGTTCTAGTTCTGGTTCGCAATTTATATAAAACCCTTTAACCTCACAAATAACAAAAACACATTCACACCATAAAGAACACAAGAATATGAAAAGAAGAAGCCTTAAGGCAAGGTAATACTATCAAATACTCCTTATGGAAAGAATCACTCCACAAGCCATGCTCAATACAATACAATACATCCAACATATCACATATTTGATTATACTCATGTATATTTATATTTTCTCATGAGTATTCCTAAGGGGTATATGCCCACTACCCCTTATCATTATATTATTTCCTCTAACTACCTGGTGGACCTATTTATTACCCACTGAGTACTAAATGTGCCTATCCCATGATTATGGCTACGATAAATATATTATACCCTTAGGTATCTCCCTAAATACATTACAAGAATGGAGGGTCCAAATGTGAGCTAGTGACTAAATTTTGAGGTGAATTTGGAATTAAATTTCATATGATACCCTAACAACTTGTACGGCATGTGGGTGGACGAGTTGATATTTAATACATTATATGTATATGCATAATAGTTAGTAATAATTTTCATTTGAACTATATATGTAATATAATTAGTATATATTAGATATTAGATAAATATATATTAACTAAATGTCAATTGGATATAACTTGATTATCGAGCCGATATTATCTTCCCCAACTAACTTCAAATACTACTTGTGACGTGTTGAACACTCTATATGAAATAATTATTGTTAAGATTGTGAGCCATAAAAAAATGTATTACCTTTACTTACAAGTATAAAAATGTTCATCCATATATATTCTAGACTTAATAAATGTAATTAAAAAAATAAAACTATATAATAAATTATATTATTTTATATTTTATTTTGAAAAAATAGAATTAATAATTAAATACGGATTTCAATATACAATCGTAAATCTTTAGAGAAAATTTTTTAAGTTATCTATCTAATCTTAGAATAAAATAAAATTAAAGTATAATATGTTTTTGAATATATTTCATACTGTATAAACTAGATACATAAAAGGTAAAGTGAAAACAAAGTACAATAGATGAATATGTTTCATATTATATAAATTAGATATAAAAAAAATTACGATTATGGTGAGTTTGATATATACAAAATATGATGATAAATTAGATATGTATAAAAATATTCTGATGATGATTAGTGATAACTAAGAGAAGAATAACAATAGTGATGGTCACGACAACAATGATTATAATGATGTATTTTTTATATTAATAATTTAATTTTAAAAAAATTCTATGTAACTCTAACATCCTATTTTCTTATTTTATAATCATTTTACATTCTTAATCATTTGTAATAACCATTACATATTAATCATCATCATTATAATATATATACTCTTAATATATATTATTCATTTAAAATAGTTATTATAAATGTAAATTGTTTACAATATAACAAAATACAATATTATAGCTAATATAATAAAATAAAATTGCTAAATTTCCATGATGAAAAAGAAGATATGAAGATAATTACGATAACAAATATCCACTAAAACCAATTTTAATATACTAAACTTTAAAAAATATATAAAAACAAAAATAACATAGTTTAATCATTTTAAAAATAAAATTAAAGGAAATTTTTAAATCTATATATATTTAATGATACAATAAAATAATAATAATAGTAAAGAAATAAAATGCTTTAATACATTTCCAATTATATAAATTACAAATAATAATATAATAAGATTAATTATTAATATTAAAATTAAATTAACTTAATTAAAATAATTTATTAAACTAATTCAATTATAATATATAATTAACTAAGTTTACTGGGGTAAAGCAATTGGTAATGAGTAAATGAGATGAGAAGTTGCAAATAGAAAGTCACAAATTCAAATCCTCATAGATACTAACTTACAAAAATAATAATAACAATAATCTACTATTAACTAGGTAATGGTGGAAATTATTATAAATGTCAATTGATAGCAATTGATAGTGACCAGTGTAGGAAATTCAAATGACGGACACCCGTCAAAATTGCCGGTTTTAATTAAATTCTGGAACGTTTTTCATATTACAAGCCAATTTGTGACGGCCTGGCTGAAATGTTAACCGTATTTGACGGTCAAATTGGTCTCTGACGGGCAAATCAACCGTCAAATTCCATCACTGATAGTGACAACAACAATGACGAAAATGTCGATGACAACAGTGATAGTAGTGACGATTGTTACATCGACGACAATAATGGTGGTGGCGGACGTCCACTAAAACCAAGTTTGATCTATTAAACTTGAAAAAGATAAAATTATATATAAAGATAAAAATTGTGATATAAGTTATATATATTTATTTTTATTTGATCTTTTAAAAATTTTAATTAATAATTAAATATAGAAATAAAAAATTATAACTATATAACTATATATTTAATATTAAATAAAATAATGATAATAAAGTATTTAGATATATTTGGAACTATATAAATTTGGAGTAGTTTATTTATTTTAAGTTTTGGATTTTATGTGGGTTTAGTTTTGAACTTTATGGTGGGTTTTGGTAGAATTAGGTAATTTTTTTTGGTAAAATCCAAATTTAGAAGTGTTTAAATTGTGTTTTTGAATTCATAAATAAATTCAGTGCCCTTGAATATCTCCACGCACCCAAATTATGCAATTTTTATACTTAATATATGTAATTCTAAAAAATTTTAAAAATTTGCAATCACACTTAAAAAAAAATATATATATACTAAAAAAATTAAAAACATAAAATATTTATACTACACCTATAAATTTCATACCATAAAATAACTCATTAACAATAAAATAATCAAATTATACTTATTAAATTCATCAAATTGTAATTGTAATATAGTGTAACTTAATCTAATTATAAACTCAACTTAATATAAAGCTTAAACTTTATAGTAAAGATGTATGCTTATATATATAGTTTATATACCTTCATATATTAAGTATATGCTTAGTTTATTAGACTAACTTTATAAAATATATACTCATGGACTTAATTAAGAAAATAAAAAGATAATAAAATAAAATAAATGTGTTATTAGATAGTATAATAAATAAGGTTTATGTGGTAGTGTAGTCCCTTTCAAAGTAGAGATAATGATTATTTAAGTGTCAAATGCTTAAGTGCAATAATGATGATTTAAATGTTAATAACAACTTATTTAAATTTGCCTTCATTGTTGGTGCGGAGTGGGTGGATGGATTCAGGTTTTGACTTTAATTCACCAATCAAATCCTTAGATACCCATCCTTTTGGCATCACCTCCCAGCATATGAAGTCACATCCAAGGCATCTATGGGGATTGCATGAAATAAGTTTCTATAATGCTGAGTCGATTGTTGTTTCGCCTGCATTATGTGCAGCTTTATAGCTTTACCGATAAATGCCAGTATCAATCTTCTTGGTTTCAAAGGGTTAATAATATTATATGCATCATAAATTCGTATGAGCATTTGCAAGGTTGCTTTTGATATGAATGTTTTTCTTGTTCCTACTCCACCAATAAGGAACATGAAGGAACAAGTAGCACGGGGTGTATATTTCTTAATGTTTTTTTGTTCAATGTCATTAACCATTGTTCTTTATTAAGCATTTTCCTAATTTTGTAGCACTCTTAATTATTTAGAAAAAATGCGTAGTAGGTAACTTGAAATTGATGGAATTTCTTAAATTGGAATGTTGAAGCCACTACAAATGTTTTTGTAAATCATATTCTTTATAATGACTTTTTCTTTTTTGTCATTTTTCTTTTTCTCATTGTACCAAAGTTGTTCATAGGACTATGACATTTTCCAAATCACCCCCATAATGGATTGATATTGTATGTAAATTTTGTTTAATGGATTGATATTGTATGTAAATTTTGTTTTTGTTGATTTGTATTGTATTTTCATGGTGATTGTAGACATCTTTCCATGTTGGAAAGATTTGTTTCAATGTATTTTAATTATTCTAAAATGGAACATATAGCATTAGTTTCTCTCTACAATAGATTCATAGTCAATGTGTTTGTTATATTTGACAAATTAGATCACATTTGATTTATTTCTATTTGATATATGTATACCATTTTAGTTGGATACAAATTTGCACTACAAATTTTGCGAGGCAAATTTGTCTAATAACATATGGAGATTCAATGGCAAATTTGTCTAATAGCATATGGAGATTTAATGTTGAAGTCAATAATAGAGTGATAGAGTGGCACATCACATCTTCTAAGTTGCGAGGATGTTGTTTTAAGAGGAAGGTCGGCTTAAGCATAAACGATCGTTCATTTGATGGAGATGTATTTATAAAAATGCATTTCCTTGAAATGCAATTTAGTGGTAGGGAGAGTGTTATATGCATTGCTACTTGAGATGACATATGTTGAAGGTTAAGTAGTGTATTACCAAGCATACGTATCATGTTCCTTACTGCTAGTTGAGATGACATGTGTTGAAGGTTAAGTAATGTATTACCAAGCATACGTATCATGTTCCTTACTTATTTTTCATTAACCTGTCAACCTTCGTCATATATGAACTGCAATATGATGATGCTACATATGCGTTCAGTATGTATTGGGAATCTATATTTGCATTCCATAAAGTTGGCATGTTGATTGCGAAACTATCGTTCCAAATATGTGGAGGTTTTTGCTTTAGAAAAAACGTTGGTTCTTTTATATGACATTGTATTGCTGGAATGTAATCACTTTCCATTCGATCCATTTCGTTTAAGAAAAATTCAAAATTTGTCAAGTTAAAAGTGAGAGGAATCTGTGATAGGAATTTTACAATTCGACATGTTTCAAACTTATTAAGCAGGTTCATCCTCAGGAGACGGGACGTTCATTCTCTTTTTACACTTGGATGTGAGGTATAAATACTGATTTTTTAATCTAATTAATAATTTTATGGTCATGAGTTTTTAGGTCAGTTCAAATGGTTTTTAAGTTTAGTGTTAAGGTTTTAGTTAACTTTTTAATAATGTAGTATTAAGGTTTAAATCTAACTAATAATGTGAATTAGTTTTAAGCCTTATTAATTAATTTATTATCTATATTTATTATTAATATTTGACTCATGGTGTGATTACGATTACTTAATAGTTAGAATACATGTTTAAATATTTATTATATTAATATATTATTTAGGTTAATGTAAAATGTTTTTTTTTTAATTTAATATGTTAATAATATACTATTAATAACAATGTTATGTTATGTTATGAATAAATTTCCTTATTAAATAGATTTTATAACTTTTCTATATTGGTATTTAAATGTAAGTTTTAGTCCTATACTATCTATTAAAGGTGTAATTTAATTAGTTTAAGTGTTAATTCTTTTTCAAAATTGGGTATAGATTACATTAATAATTTGGAGGGCTAATTAATTTAGGTTAAATGTTATTCTATTTTTAAAATAGGTATAGTTTCATTTTAGAAGGTAAAAATATTTAATAGTACTAATAAGCATTATATTCAACTTTTTATATCTGGTTAGTAGTGTAATTTTTAGTGAGTAGGTTAAGAGTTATAGGTTAGGTATTATTGTTTTGATGTTTTTTAAGTTTATGCATGATAGGTTTCTAAGTTTTTTTTTAATTTTAAGCCATCATTGTGATTGAAGTTCCTTACACATTTTTCAATTTCGATGGCTTTATGTACTTTCCTTTTGTGGTAATTAGGGACAATTGCTAAAACTTTTGAGTCTTCTAGGAAAATGTGATGTTTTGTAGTGTGAGCGTGTTCTACTATGGTTGAGTTTTTAATCCTGTCATGTCGTAGATCTGCACTATGCTCTTTTAACCTAGTTGCGATTGATCTTCCAGTCTCACCTATATAGGCATCACCATAGGAACATGGTGTTTTGTAGACACCTTTTCGTTGCTTAGGATCAATAGGGTCTTTGGATTTGTCAAGTTGTCATATTATTATTTTTATTTAGGACTGTGAATAATGTCTTTGATTTTTCAAATAGTGTTTCACTCTCTGAACTAATTGGCTCCTGGATCCTTGTGCCTTTCATTGGGGGCATCGGAAAGTTGTATCTGCAATGTGAGCTCTTATTCTTTTTGCAAACTTTTGGATGAAAATGCTTGTGCATTTGGCAATATTTGGATCCAAATGATCAATGTCACAAGTTATGTAATTGTTCAAAAGCAGGTTGGTCAAGTGTATATCCATAGATTGCAAAGGCCTCATGCACATCATCAAGTGTCAACAATCCTTGATGAAGTTCTAGTGCAATGGAGAGGGTTCCTTGAGAAGTTCTCAACAATTGCTTTTCTAGCAATTCTAACTCGCCTTCAACAACTTGTGATTTACCCTAGTTTCCATACGATGATAAGTTTGACCATTTTAATATTATGAGCTCAAATCCTCACGGGCTATAACAACATGTGGTACTCGAAAGAACTCTACAAGATGCCATCCTTCGAGAGCAAAAAGGTTGATAGCTATAAAATCATCCTGCACTTCTTGGTTTTTCCCAAATATTTTCTCCACACCAACTAGGCATTCTTTAAGATGTCGATGAGATATTCTTTTTAACGAGGGTAGAAATCTTTGTAAGCAATTCTCGTTGCTATAGTTGCATTAGCTTGCTTCTATCTTCCAACGGTTGACCCCGATGACTCGATTAAATGAAGGAGAGCGCCCAAGTGCCGACCTCCAAGAATAGAAACCCTAATTACCTTGTTTTTTTTGCAATAACTTGTTGTCGCGACAATGGTGTTCTGATTTTAACATTTGTTATAGATTAACTTGGACGCCTTTTATATCTGCGTGCACTCAACGATTGCTCTGTCAACTTACAGATGGTTGCTGGAAAATTTGTTTGACTCTTTGCCTGGCAGCTGGCTTTGTCTTGCATTTTTTTTATAACGAATGCGTATTTTAAAGCAAAAGATACAGCGCGGGATAGTTTTGAGAAATTTAAGTGTGTAAAGTTAAATTTGCTATTCAAAAGAAAATTTAAAATCTGAATTTTACCTTTTTAATTTCAATCAAGAAGGATTCCTAGAAGTGTAAAGTTAAAATTGCCCTTCAAAAAAAAAATTAAATTTGAATTTTACCCGTTCAAAGTACATAATTTATATCAACATTTAAAAAAAAAACAACATTTGAAATTGCCTATCCATATAAATTCAATTTCTATGTTGAAATTCGTATACTATAAAATTTGATTCGTCATTCAAAATATTGGAAATATCATAAATTATAATCACGCACTCATTACTCAGCTGCTCAAGATGGTGAGTGATGACTGATGACTACGAGGCACTGGCCAGTGGGATTTGCAAGATGGTGAGTGATGACTGATGACTACGAGGCACTGGCCAGTGGGATTTGCAAGATGGTGAGTGATGACTTATGACTACGAGGCACTGGCCACTCGGATTTGACTCTGACTCTCGAGTCACTTCGGGATGAGATCTAAGGTGTGACAATGTGTCAACGGCTATAGTTGTAACAACAGAGAACCACTACTAGTCTACTACTAGGCCCAAAATGAAACTGAAACTTTGTGCCTACTACCTATGTGAAGCTTGTTACCAATGTCCACTCATTTTTCATCAAAATCAAATTCAAATGGCTTGTTTTATGAGTCCTCTACCATACTTCATTTATTGCATGAATGTCACATACTAATGGCAAGTCTAAACAACACTCAATGGCATACGGCTAGGACTACAAACCGTGTAGAGGTCGATTTATGCATTGATATAGAGAAGTGGCACGGGGCACATGATATGGAGAAATAATGAGTTAGAAAAAACATTTGGACCAAAGCACGACAATGGTTATTAATTATATATATATATATATATATATATATAATAAAAAACATAAAAGTTTGAACCACTATCCATCTGGACCAATATCTTTCCACTATCTTCCGCTAGGACCTTCCCTTGGACTCAAGACAACCTACAACATGTATAAAAACAAATTATAAATATCATAAATTATTTAAACAATTTTAAACTAAATTCAAGATATTAAAATATTAAACTTATACATGAAGAAACAATTCAATTATTAAAAAAGTCGTACATCAAATTCTTTGAATGCATGTCAACCACTTTCTTCCACCAGAGTCTTCCCTTTGGCTCCAAAGGATATAAGAGAGCCAAGCTGCAACATGTACAAAAGTAATTTATGAATCCTAAAGCATGGAAACAATTTTCAAATAAATCCAAAAAATATAAAATATTAAACTTATATCAGAGATCATTTCAAGTCAAACAAAATTACCTCAGTGCCAATATCCACATTCATCAGAGAACCTACATCTTCACCCCCAATTTCCATATGGTCTCTCCCCTAAAATTTAAATTTTGTTAATGAATAAAACATAGTAGAAACAAAAAATAAATTAAGCAATTAACTTAAAACCAAAACAAGAAAATTAAAATCATTAGCTCACAAGAGATGGTAAATCATCTAAAAAGTTCGATTCTAAAGAAACCTGCATGGATAAGTCAAATTAACAATAAGATACATTGATATTTATTAAAATTCAAAAAAAAAAATACAATATCAAGTTCAAGCATAAATATTATAATTAATATACCTCTCCAAGACGCTCTTCATTTTGACTAGTGGAGACTCTAAAATTATGTGCATTCAAAATTCTAGAAAACTGCAAACAAGATACATTTGCTTAATATACTTATTACTATGTAACAAAAAATTCAATTCAAAATGAATAATAAAAAATCAAATAGATTGTCATAGCATAATCAACAAACCTCTCCCATACTCGATGTGTCATTGGATAACACATCTGAAGCTATATCACGACAAGACTTGGCATAAGCCCTAAGATTGTCGATGCTCAATCCATCTACCTCATCATTCGTCTTGTAAACAAACTTTTGACGAATAGTAGCACGAGCCCTCTCTCGACCCAATCCCACTTCTACTCCAACAAGAGCTGACGCTAAACCATCACCTACAGAATCCCTTGCAGTTGCTCCAAGTTGGGATGTGGGCTCCATCTCTGATCTTAAAGCCACAACCCTAGGTGGACGAGGTATCTCGGGTGGAGGCCGAAGAGTCATAGGGTCTCTAAGAGCACCTTTCCGATTATATATTCGACCCTTTCCAACTCCATAAAAGTCAAAAGGAACATCAGTATAATTTGGCTTCATACCTAAAAAAACTCCGCATAGAAAAATCTATCAAAATAATTAGGAACCTCATCGTTCCATGGCAATCGACCATAAGCTGCAAGAAACCGATCATATATTAGATGTGCAATTTGAGGATGCTTGAAATATTGCACTTTCAACATTTTTCGCTTAAGGCCTTCTTTGAAATTAAACATTGAATTGGCCTGTTCTTTGGTCACTCTCTCCTTCACAACCTCCCACTTGTCTGGACCCATAACTTGGTCCCTTCGCCTCTGCATCAAATGAACAAAACCATTCATAGTTGGTCCGAGTTCCTCATATGCATCAATGAATTTTTGCAATGACCCCAAAACAATCTCTAGACTTTGTCGGCTCTCTGGAGGGAGATCCAAAGAACAAAGATCATTGTTCAACCTGTCATAGTGGGATATATAACTTTCAAGGATAGTTTGTTGCACAACACCTTCCCATGGAAGCTTATCAGGTAAATTAGACGGATAAGTTGATATGGGTGTACAACCCTCAGCTAGTGGAACATATGTCGTCCTAGCTCTAGGAGGATCTTCAGGACCCTGCTTTGCACCCACACCTATTCCATCATCTACAATCCTATCTTGATATTCCTCTTGCTCTGTCGAATTACGCACATCTTTTGAACCTCGCTCTGCTTCAAATATAGCCTTAGTCAAGAGTTAACCTTGTCCAAAAATTCAAAACATACAAAAATACAGATTATACATGATTAAACATTAATGTTCATACCAACAGAAGGTTGAGATCGACGCTCTCCCACAGAAGATAAAGGAGAATCATTTGTACCCCTATCAACTTGTTGGTTATCAGATGACTGTGACCCATACAATAAACTCGAACCCCGAGGTGAATTCGACAACCTTTGACTACCAATTGGAACACCAATTCCCGATGAATGTGATGGCCTCATACGCTTTCGCTTCGAAGACTCCACTCTTTCCATTTGATATGATTTCTAAATTTACACAAATGCCAACTCATAACATATTGAAGTTGTACATGTTAATTCTACAAGCTTAAAGACATATCTAATAAAGAACTACATACCAAATATAGGGGTGTCTAAAGTAGTATAAGTGAGTTTTTTTTGTAAGTCCCTCTCCTAACTCTAGCATAATTAATTAACTAAAATTCCTTACCATCACTACTATTGCAACGTAAAGATATATTTAATAATCATTTCATAATCAAATATAAGTTATAATGCAGTTAATTGTAGTAGTATAGTAACCTTAAAAACTTTTCATCCATCAAATATGATTGAATTATATATCTCAATAAACAAACATCTCACGAAATATATATATATATATCCACTTTTTATAAGATTTGTACTTTATTTTTATGATAAAAAAATTTACACAAATGTCAACTCATAACATATTGAAGTTGTACATGTTAATTCTATAGACTTAAAGACATATCTCATAAAGAACTACATACCAAATGTAGGGGTTCCTAAAGTAGTATAAGTCATTTTTTTTTGTAAGTTCCTCTCCTAACTCTAGCTGCACTACTATTGCACCATAAAGATAAAATTAATAATCATCTCATAATCAGACCAAAAGTATAATGCAGTTAATTGTAGTAGTATAGTAACCTTACGAATTTTTCATCCATCACATATGATTCCATTATATATCTCAATAAACAAACATTCCTTAATATTTATAAAAAAAAAATAATTAAGGACTTACAACAGTATGACTTTTTAAGTGACTTTCTATATGAACAGAATCTTCAAACTCTGCTCAATAACGAAATCTTTAAACTATGTTCAAGAACAGAGTTCAAGAACTCTGTTCAAGAACTCTATTCAAGAACAGAGTTCAAGAACTCTGTTCAAGAAAAGAGTTCAAGAACTCTGTTTAAGGGTAAAAACGATGACAACATGAACATAAAATTAAATGTAAAAAAACTAAACAGCCTAATTTTAAACCTGGATGCAAATATTTTTTTAAATTTTCTTCTAATGACAACAATATTTCTTGTCAATACAAAAGATTGGGAAACGATACATATCTGTTAACCAAACTCTGCTCATGAAAAGAGTTCTAGAACTCTTCTCTGAGCATAAAATTAAATGTAAAAAAACTAAACATTCTAATTTTAATCCTGAATGCAACTATTTTTTTTAATTTTATTCAAATGACAACATTTTTTGTCAATACAAAAGATCGGGAAACGATACATACCTGTAAACCAAACACGCAGTGAACAGATCGTCGATCCACAACGCCACACCGGTTAAGACCACCAACTCGCCGAACGACAAATATTTCCTTCACACAACAACAAATTATGTTAGCAACTAAAAACTATAAAAATACGAAAACAAAATCAAAACGACACAACTCATCGTAAAAATGTACCTTCAAATGACAAACTATCAACCCTGCGCAGAAAACACCAACGAAGCACCGATAACAGCCCCAGCTCAACAAACGAACTAACCTGCACACACTACCACATTTCGAGAAGAGATTAAAAGACGAAAACGTGTGCATACATCAAACATAAAATTTGAAAACCAAAAACAGACATATAGATGAGACGATAAAACTAATTTACCCTCGCCCGGCAGCCGTTAACTCCACGCAGATCCGTCAAGCAGCAACCAAACGCAAATTTCAAACTCGCGGATCTGCCAGGCACCCTCGTTGACGAACACAGCCTCCAATTGCTATGACGGGAAGTAACGACAGAGAAAGCCAACAGTAGCAGGTGATCGGCCAAGGGGTGGAGAGACAGCAGACGAGCATCGTCGACGCAAGTCTCGTCCACTAGACCATGCAGGGTGGTGAGGAACGACAGCGGGCCCGCTTGGGGGGTCCAGAAATTTACCGACAACTATTGCGAAATGGCGGACGAGGTCGGGATTTTATGCAGAAACCGTGTTCGGCCGAACAATTGTTCGGCCGAACAATTGTTCAGCCGAACAAGTATTCGGCCGACTAAACTACCATTCGAAAAATTTTCCTGTCCGACAGTGCTTTGCACACATTTCAAGGATCCCTGTTAAACTAAACGGAGAACTGTTAGTAGGTATTCGACCGAATAACTTCTACATTATTCGACCGAATAATAAATATTAATCGGCCGAATAACCTCCGCTAAGACTATTTTGCACTGGTTTCTCACGGAAGTGTTACCCACCTTCACATATATATATATATATTGTAGTTGTTTTGGACATCATGGGTATTTATTTTTTGATTATACATATATGTATATTGAACTCACATGTTCATGAATTTTTTTTTTGGATTATATGAGTACATGTTAATTATTTCTCATTTGATATTTAATGTTTAGAATATGTTTTGCATGAATGCTTAAAATTTTAAGAATGAATGTTTGGAACTTTTGATAGGTGCAATCTAAAGTTAGGAAATGTTGAATGTTGAGAATGAATGTTGGGAAAGAATGAATGGGAGGTGTTAGGAATGTTTAAAATGTTAATCTAAAGTTAGGACATGTTCAATGTTGAGAATGAATGTTATAGTAAGAATCAATGTTGGGAAAAAATGAATGGGAGGTTTAAAATGTTAAGAATGACTGTTTGGAACATTTGATAGGTGCAATTTAAAGTTAGGAAATGTTTAATTTGTTATGTTGAGAATAAATGTTATAGAAATAATGAATGTTGAGAAAGTGTTGAATCATAAGAATGAAGGTTTAAAATGTTAAAAAATGAATTTGTTATCAAAATTTTTGGAAGTTTAAGAATGTTGTACTTGATATGAATATTTAAGAATGAATGAATGATAGGAATGATAGGAATTTTGGATAGAAATATGAAGTTTTAATAGGTTCAATATCCTAATGTTATGAATGAAAATCTATGAATTGTTTGATAAAAGTTTCAATCTTTTGGTCGTTTGATTGATATGATGTTGCATATGTAAATTTTAAATTTTAACTAATGTTTTTCATATGTTCATTGTTCGATATGATACATTGCATATGTAAATTTCAAATTTTAACTAATGTTTTTCATATGTTCATTGTTCAGGTATTTTGTAGTTCGTGAATTTATAAATGTTGTTGAAATCATGGCAAATGGGGATAATGATTTTTTGTTTTTTAATCACAAGTGAGGATTTCCGGATTGTGAAGCTTATGCTAAGTTAGAGCAATGAATTTTAGACAACAATTCGATGAATTTTTATCGATTTGTTGTAAATAATCATTGCTCTAATTTAGCATAAGCTTCACAATCCAGGAATTCTTGTTTGTGATTAAAAACCAAATGATTGTTATCTTCATCTGCCATGATTTCAGTGATGTGAACTTACATGTGAGAGATATATTATCTTTATGCAACAATAATTTATTTTAAAACTATATAGATTAACAACTTGTTTTAAAAAACTCATTCAAATCATATTTATGGTGAAGTATATTAGAGAAACATGTTCAATGGATTAAAAGAATACAAAATTTAGTAGGTTTTTTGGTGATTTCTCATTGGCATCAATCAATCAAAAGTAAAAATTCGGGGCGGAGTGTGGGGATAGCCACATTCGTTATCTCATTCCTTAAGTGGTCTAATAGACATATGGGGACCCGAATAAAGTACTTTTGAATTATCAAATAATTTTTGAATTCATTTTTAAGCATGTTAAAATATAACCATTCAAGATAATATATGAAAAAATTCAATGAAAAAATATATTATACACAACAGTTGCGACACATGGACAAAAAATATATTGTACACAACAATTGACATGGACAAAAACATAGATCAATTCATTTTTGATATATAGTTAAAAACATCGCAATGGAATGCCATCCTCAATTATCCGTTCATGGTCACATATGGATAGTTTCCATTTTTTGGTTTTTAACTATTTTTTTATGGAACTTGTACCAACTTTATTCAAGATGCACATACTAAATGACTATACTGACAACATATAACATCGGGCTCATAATCTTGAAAGTAGACATAATTTTTAGTCATATGCGTCTGCTGAAAAAAAATAGCCTTTTAAAATGATGGATCCTTTCTTGTATGTAAATCCGTTGTCATTGTAGTCCTCCAATAACTTCATTTTTCCTTCAGTGCATCGCATCAAATAATATTTCACATTTTCATTGTTGTCTAAAGGTGCAATCACGGCGAAAACATCTCCTGCGCAAATTATAATTAGTGTTAGCATTTTTAAATCAATTAAATTGACTATACTTATGGCGATGGACTAGAATGAACAATTAACTTAAAAGTCAAGTAAGTTTATTACCTTCTCTAACAAGATCTGAAATTCTATCGCCATCAGATGATATTGCTATTTCTTCTGATTCTAATTCTTCTACACTTGCCAGTGGCATTTTTCCTTTTGGATTAATCTCTGTGTGTTTCCAAGCTTTTACGTACTTGTTTGTTATGTTTTCACAAACTTCTGTAGATTCGACATTTTCAATGCAAATATGACAAAAGCATGATTGCTTTCTACTGTCAAATGCAAACACGTTTTAGAATGATTTTGTTTGAATAGAGTGAAGACTCTAGTCCCATGTATGGTGCTAGCGTCATATGGTATTGATCTATTTATATTTTGGACTCCAACAAGCCAAAAAAACCTACACAATAAATGATGAATCACTTTCAAAGAACAACTTTTAATGTTAGTGTACATGTACTTAAATGTTAACTTGTACATTTTTTTAAATTTCAAGAAATAATATAAATTAAAAAAATAGTGTACATACCTGCGCACATCTTTTGATTGTTGATTATAATCATGGCTTAGATTTAGTTGACACCATTGGACAACCTCTGCAGCTGAATGAAACCGTGCAGAAGAATAGTTCATTTTCCATCTTCGAAGTGCTCTTTTTACGCATGCTCCTGCACCATCATGTTCACATTTTCCATGTCCAGTTTTAAAGAAATTCCAGCGATGTTTAATGTTCAACGCTTTATGAAGTCGACATAACCAAAAAAATGATCGTGAAGATTTAAATTGACCCGCACATCCATCGGACCATATCCAATGTTCATTGAATTTAACTTCACGTTTTTTCAGTGAATCATAGAAAATATTTTCTATACAATGTTGAACAAAATGTGTATCGTGTGTACGATCATCGCTGATATAGAAGTGATATTCTTTAATCACATCTTGATTGTCACATGTGCTTTCAATGCCATCAACATCCTATTGAGAATGTCTATATACAACATGGACAAATATCGAAACTTGGTCAGAGTGATAGTATTCACTCTGTATCTCTTTTTGTGCAGTAAATGTATAGTTTTCAGCAAAATCAACCACAGACAAAATTGTTCCGGGTGGAAAAATTTCACAAGACTGTTTGAATTGAAGATCTTGCCATCGTGCTCTATGTGAATGTTGGGTGTATTTATAAATTTCGCTTTCAAATTTTTTGAGAAAATCTGTCACGCATATCTTGTCTTCTAGCAAATCAATTCTATTGGAATGTGAATCACTAGAACTTGTACTATAATTGATGTATTCGTATCTCCTCCAATCAACATTTACATTTGACAACGATTGATCATTATCGATAGGATATTTATTGTGGAATAGCACCAGATTTCCACAATGATGACAATGTTTTCCATTGACACATTTATTTGAATAAAATACTTCATCGTGATTTCTCTCACATAAAATTTGAGATATGAATTCACGTATTGTGGGCGGAGGTGATGAATTTGTCCAAAACATTTTACCAAATTCAAGAAACGTGTCATAATATAACTGAAATTGCACATGATAACAGCAACAACATGTATCACGTATAGTAATTGGTCTAACATACCATGGTTTTTGTTGCACAAATGTAGTGATTGATATATTAATTCCACGATGATCTTCCTTGAATTTATTGAACAATTGTACTTGTGTTATGTCCATTATATGTTTTGGTTGGCTTTCATATACATTTCATGATATTCTTTTGTGTATCACATCTCTTGAATTTGGTGAAACTCGAGCATGTTCCAACCAATATTCTCGTACAATATATTTAACACCTGTCCCAATCTATCTTTGTAAGGTTGTCTACAAATAATTGCCCAGCAAGCAAGTTCATTATTTTCATCTATTTGCATTCTGAATTTGCTATGTTTGTATAATGTCTTTCTTGATGTTCCAACTGCTTTTGCTAGTTCTGTTGTCAAACGCTTTTGTTTAGTACTAGATGAAAGAATTGTTGTAGGAATTGCTTTACGTGCAGCACTGATATCTTTCTTCCTGGATTTTCCAAATTTTTTTATTACATCACCTATATTTTCCATCACATTTTGTTTCAATTTCGACTCTTTTGTCGCCTTGTGAATACCCAATAATGATGTAGCACCTTCTAACTTCTTGGACACTAATAAACATCTCAAAATTTGTGCTTGTCCTGCTATTGAGTAATCCTTGAGAACTTCATCATAAAATTTTGTAGCACGATATCGTGCAACATGTATTGGTAGTTTTTCTCCATATTTGTCGCAATCAATGTCTTCTAACATTCATCATCAATGGTGAAAGTACCTATACATCAAGTTAAATTTAATTTAACATATATCAAAAAATAAAATTCAATATAAAAAAATGAATTTGGAAAATATATGATATATACATACCAGGTCCAATTTCTGGATCTTGAACTTGATCTTCAATATTGACTTCATCGACATTAGCATGTAAATCACTATTTACATCTTCTACAATGGTCTTTTCAACTTCAATTTGTTCTTCTTGTACTCTATTTTCAATTTCCATTTCCTCAACATTATCATGTAAATCTGTATTTATATCTTCAATAATTCTCTCTTCCGTTTCGGTAACCCTTTGTTTTTTGGCAATATATCTAACTTTTTGTTTTTCTCTATTACCATCATCATCACGTTTACGATCACCTTTTTTTTTACGTTTTCTCTTATTGCCCATGATTGTTTAATCTATAGATGATAAATTAAAGAATCATTACTTTATAGTAAAAATAAATAAATTAAGATTTAAAAACATTTACGGAATTTATAAAAACATGAGCTGAAATTTACTTCACCTTATAAAAATCTTGCAAGAGTCTTTTGAAGAAGATCTCTTTGGAATTAACTTTCTTTTGAAAAAATTCTTCGAACAAAAATCTTCTTTGAAAAAAACATTCTTGGAAAGAAATAAGAAACTCCTTGACAATAAATCACCTACCCATTGGAAAATAGTAAGAACACCTTGTAAATAAATCTTGTTTGTAAAAATCATTGGAAAAAAAACTTCTTTGAAAAAATATCTAGGAAAAAAGCCACTAGGAAAAAGTACTTTGAAAAAAAATTATTTGTAAACATATCTTGAAAAAAACCCTTGTAAAGAAATAACTTATTTGCAAAAATACTTTGAGTAAATAACTCTTTCAAAAAACTCGTTTCAAAGAAATAAGAAGTGCAAAACTACCTTGAAAAAAAAACCTTTGCAAAATACCTTAGCAAAACAACTATTTGAAAAACTCCCTTTCAAATAAATAAGAAGCGCAAAACTACTTTGGAAAAAAACCCTTCACAAAATACCTTAACAAAACATTTCTTTGAAAAAAACCCTTTCAAATAAATAAGAAGTGCAAAATTATCTTGGAAAAAAATCATTTGTAAATTACCTTACCAAAACAACTCTTTGAAAAAATATCTTTCAAAGAAATAAGAAAGAAAAATACATTTTTTTTGCAAAAATACTTTGGAATAAACACTTTTTAAATACAACCCTTGGAAAAAACTTCCTTGGAAAGAAACATTATTTGCATAAACCATTTTGCAAACAAGTCTAAGAAAAGAAATATTTTGAAAAAACTCCTTGCAAATATGCCTTAGAAAAAAAACTCTTTTACAAAAATGCCTTACAAAAAAACTCCTTCCATGTGCCTTTTGGAAAAAAATAAGAAGAAACATACCTTGTAAAAACCTCCTTTTGCAAAAAAATGTCTTCTTTGAAAACCTTTTCAAAATTAGTTTGACAAGAAATATGCGAAGTTAAAACATGCGAAAATAATGAATCAATTTAAGTTTATTTATACGAGTATAGAAAATATAATTTTTTTTGTTTTCCGGCCGACGAGTTTTTTTTTCGTTTTATTATTCGGCCGAATAACCTTCGCTATAATTGACGGTGTCGTTACGGAAAAATGTTGTTCGGCCGAATAATTATTCGGCCGAATATTCTCTGAAACATGGAAAATTCACATCTCTGCAGAATTTTCAGGTTTCTCCATTTTTGGAAGGAAAAAAGCACCTCCTGCACAACAAAACGAATGTCGGACTTGATACCATTAGGTTCATCATTGAATCTACTTTACGTGGATATAAATTTTGTTGTATATAGATAAGAACTGATATTTTTTAAGTTTTATTTTCGTAACATGTGTAGAGTTAGGATTCATCTCTTTAAAAAAATGGTGAAAAGAAAAATCCATAACTTAAAAAATACACCACCAAAAAAATTGAAAAAATTGTGAGAATCTTAATTGGCGTGTCTACTTTAAAAGGGTGTTCGTAGATTTTTTATTTTTAGAGCCGATTGAAAGAAAAGTGGCACAACAAAAAAGATGTTGAAAATCGACTAAGTTTCCCCATTGATCGACTTTAAAAAAATATAATAATTAGTATATAGATCCATTGGTTACAAACTTATAGTCAGGCACTAGTACATTGTGTGTAGATTGTCGTAGCATTTTCTGTTTTTGCAAAAAATAAGTCTAGCAACGATTTTAGTGGCGCAACAAATCATAACTATTTTGTAGTCATTTTATTTTATAAGAACATACTGTCAAACATTTGCGAAATCGACAAATCAAATCTCAATAAAAAAAATTAAAAAAATTATGAATAGAAATCTAACATAATTCTCTAAAAGTTTTATTTTTACTGCAAAGTGAAATTTTAAACAAAAATATCACTTTTGTTCGCCCGAAGTTGAAAAACATGAAAAAACCAAAATTATTTTCTCACGAAAGCCCCCAAAATAGACACCCATCTTCATTTTTTCACCCTTCATATTTTATGGTTGTCTCTGCACCCTGACCCAAGTGATATTATAAGGTGAGGGTGTGCATGCATGATAATCCTTAGTTATGACTATGAGATGAGGACTTAAAGAGAAAATGATGTAAAGACATGTAATTTTTAAATGTATTTTGGTGGTGAGCACCAAAGACAAATGTGGTGAGAATAATCCTTACTTATGACTATGCGATGAGGATTTAAAGAGAAGGGGATGTAAAGACATGCAATTTTTATATGTATTTTGGTGGCGAGCGTCGAAGACAAATGTCGTGAAAAACCATAAATGTTTGGAAGGATGGAGGGATATTACATCATGATCATTCCGCCCATCAAATTGAGACTATTCCTGAGTTAATTTTTTTTGTTTAGATGCAAAGAGTAAGAGACAACTATCAGCAAGTCTTATATTAAATTTACCATATAAGTATTTAATTGACACTATCAACTAAGATTGTACACGTTGGATTGTTGTGATCTTCTTATCACTCCTATCAATGTGATTGTAAGGAACTCTTTGAAGGTGAAGTCCATAATTTTAAGTCGTCTTCCTTATTCGACTCAGGCCTTTTGTTAAGACAATAAGGAGGGTAGTGGCATCAGCATTGAAGATGGTTTTGACATAGAGGTAGATACATTAGTTATTGTCATTAAATAACTTAAATTTCATGCCAGTGACTACGAATTCGTCGAATCGTGGATTGGTACAAAACACAACAAATTTTAGAGATTTGAGCTCTTAATTACTCACATATAAAATTTTCTCAAATCCAACCATTAACAAACTTAATTTGGTGTTTTGGTTCAATTTAAAAGGTAGATTGTCGAGACTCAAACATGCAACTAGTTGCAAGGCTCTAGTTGACTTAGGATTGATTCCATTTCCCCTCCATCCCATACCTGTATGTTGTCACAACAAGTGTTGAACAAAAAAGTTTGATGCCCCAGCCCCTCTGATGCTAGCGTTGCTAGCTTGCTTGGTATGGAAGATTTTGTTTAATGTTTTATGAGATATATGCATGGTTTTTTCTTAGGCGCCTAATGCCCATCATTCTTACATCTCTCAGGATTGAATGGATGCCCTCTCTCCGATTTGAATTAAGTTTTTGATTGGTTTTATATGTATTTTTTGGTTGTAGGTTTATTGTAGCCTCACTTTGCTTAGTGGCTTCCTTTTGTACATAATTAACAGTAAATATTGTACATAATTAACAGTAAATAATTTTCTCATGTTTCTAGTTTTATTTTAAAACTATTATATCTAGTTACAATGTCGAGACTATCCATAAGATCATGTGTATGCCTCAATATGGTTATTGCATAGTCTAAGTAGTTTTTATGTATAATGAAATGTGCTCCAACCCGGAAAAATACAACATAATAGTTGTTATTTTAATGAATTGTAAAATTAATGTTACATATGTGACAAATTAATGTCTTCAAATTATGTTTTTTTGAAAAGATGTCATTTTCATGTAAATATTAAGGAGTGATTATTTGTTCATGATTGTAAAAAATCGGATGGGAAATATTTGTTTTATATATTTTTGGGAGGAAGAGTTTAGTTAATTTATACTTGTCAATTAAAATACAATTATTTATATGTCCCTTCAGTTTTTAAGGGCTTCAATAACAAATGCCCTTCTAATCAAAATTAAGACCCACCCTTCAAATTTGATCACTGCACAAGGCCACCTCCCAGCCTCAAGCTCCACGCAAAACCCAACATAAGGGCTAACTAAAATTGGCCACATGGTCTAGGAAATTGCAACACACCGAAATTAATGCAACTGCAAAAAACCTTCGCAGTAAATGCATCCAACTGACATCTGGCAGTCGTTAAACCCCCACTCCATAGAACGAGGTTAACGTTATTGTCTAACCAGCCAACTACACATTGCCACCACAAAATCCTCAATTAAATACTAACCTTCCACCCTTGCCAAACATTACAAATTTTAAAAAATCAATTATGCATGATCCACATAATATTGCTGAGTGGCCACTATATGCCATGGACATATATATATATAAAAGTTGTTATCATCCATTTTTTTATAAAAGTATTGTTATAAAACATTTGAGTTTTGGTTCAGATAAAGTATTTATTATTTTTGTGAGGTGAATCCTAATTTTAGAGATGGTAAGTAATTATTGCCACTATATGTCTCTCATTCATATATATATATATATATATATAATTCTTTATCATCCATTTTATATATGTATAATTCTTTATCATCCATTTTATATATATATAATTCTTTATCATCCATTTTTTTATAAAAGTATTGTTATAAAACATTTGAGTTTTGGTTTAGATAAAGTATTTATTATTTTTGTGAAGTGAATCCTAATTTGAGAGGTGGTAAGTAATTATTGTTGTCCTTATGGTGAACTTAGGTAGAGCAATTTTTAAAAATATCATATCGGCAATGTCATGTAAAATAGCATATCAGCAACATTATCTTAGGTAGCATGTCAGTCAAGGTGGGATTTGATAATGATATTAAAAAAAACTATTATTTGTTATAACCTATTCATTTTAGCAACAACTAATAGCTTCATTATCGTGGGCCCTTCACATCTAATTCAGAAACCATTACTGGTTTCTTTATCGTCGGCCCTTTAGCTTCTTTATCTTGGGCCCTTCACATCGAATTCAGCACTAAGTAATAGTTTCTTTATCGTCGGCCCTTCAACTTAACTTCACATCATAGAATCTTTAGCTCCTAGTGCAATCATTTGGTTTCAAGTTGAATATACATTCTCCAAATGAGCTTTGAAAGGATAAGGGTATATGAAAATGCACACGGCTGAGCCTTACTTCATAACATTTTTTAACCTTTATTTTCTACAATATTTATTAAATAGTTTTGATAGGTGTTTGCAAAGCAAGCCTAGTATGTTCCAATATAACTTTTAGCTTGGTTTTTTATTAGCTTGGATTGTCCACATATGTCCTAAGGTTTTAGACTCCTTTTATTGGAATTTTTAGTAATTTCTTTTAATTAAGTTAATATAATATTGGTAGGTTAAAGGAAATAACTACATGTTGTTACATGATGTATTAATAGCTAATAATAATATATATATAATTTAAATAGATAATTAACTTTTTGATTGTGGAGAAAGGTAAATATGTTTTTTAAAAATAAAGAAATTCTTTATTATTCAATAAAAGCATTAAATACTCGGGTTGGTAGGTGTGGGAGGGGTCATATTTGATCCCGAAGGAAACAAAATGAAAAGCTATGCATGGGGGCTTGGAGCAAAGACCAATAATGATGTCGAGTGGCTTGCCTTACTAAAAGGCCTAGAAGTAGCCACCACTATCGGAATAAAAGAGCTGACAGTCGTTGGAGACTCCCTCCTCATAATCCGAGAAGCTCGTAACATTGCCAGGAAACGCACCACCCCCTGCCACAAATTCCACCATATCCTCAATTATATCAGTAGAGAATTTCAGCAACTAAACTTCCTCCATGTATTGCGTGCAAATAATCACCATGCCGATATATTGGCAAACAAAGGAGTGATACATAGTGCATGGCTTCTATCCTATGATGATGAAGAACCTTTTCATTGTTGGATCCCCTAACTCCTTTGCCCCTTGGGGCCCTCATCCCTCCACACGACTCATGCCTCTTTTCTCTCCCGTCACCTTTGGTTTCGCTCACCCCAATCTCTGCATGGGAACACTTGGCATTCGGTATGAGGGTACATGGAGGCATTTAATTCTTTCACATGGCCTCCTCCCATCTACTCCCACTACCTCATACGTTGCGAATTACTTCCTCCCCCGACGCTTCCAGACTCCCTCATGGATAAACCTCGTTTTGAGGATGGCTTCTCATTCCAACCCCCGTTGTGTGCCTGTTATGAGCTCTGCTTCTCCCTCGTCGCGGCTCTCCTGTTAGCTCTGTGAAAAGCCTCTGCCAACCTCTAGTTTTTCCCTCCCTGAAGAGGAACTCCTCCAGCCTCTACGTTCTCTTCTTGTGGACCTCTCGAATCTTAACCTGAGAGAAGACAAGCTTGAAGCCCTCGACTCCCACTCCACCAACCCCGAGGCAGAAGCCATGGAAGCACAGGTGAACAGGACTCGCATTGAGATAGCTAACATCAAGAAGAATATGATGAGGGTCTTCACCCTTCTGCACACTCTCAGCACCAAGGTCAGGCACAACAACGACTTGGTAAATGGTCGAATCTCCTCCATGTCAAAAGCGGTGGATTATATAGCCACCAGCATTTCTAATGTGGACTCCAAGGTGGATGATAACTACAGAAACATTACGGACGTTGAGGGGAGGATTGACAGGCTCAGAGAAGATCTAGCTCACTGTGTCCAAGGGTTCCACGACACTACTGGCTCCAGCTCCAACCCAGATGATTCCATGGGAAATCCGGAACCTCCTCGTCCTCGTCAGAAGTAATGTAGCACGCTGGCTCAACTTTTTGCGGGTTATATTTATCTTTCTGCACTAGTTTAGAAATCCTCATGGTTATCAGCTGTTTAAATTTTGGTTTTTATCAGACTGTAATGGATCCTGCATCCAATTTTTGTAATGCTCTGCTTCAGCAAGTTTATTTTAGGACAATTTGTTAGATTTTACAGTTGTAACTTCAGACTCCATACAAATAGGAGAAGCAGTAGAGAAGCAGAAAAGAAAATATTGATTGTTGGTCCCTCACGGAGGAATACCAGACACTCTCTATATGTATTTTTGAAGACTATATTATCAATACAAATCCCATAACCGTTCTTGTTAAAAAAAAAACATTAAATAAATAATTAACTCGTTAATTTCAAAGAAAGGTAAATATGTTTTTAAAAGATAGGATGTAAGCAACACAAAGAACATACCTACTTTCAAAAAATACTTCATCATTCAATAACAAGTTCTTAAATATATACTAATGGCCCAACATGGGAAACTATGTGGAACATAAGGACTTTCCTCATAGCTCAATTCTTCAACTTAAGCAATTGAGGTCCCCAAGTCCATGACCCTCAAACTATCACCAACAACACAATATGCAAACCCTCATCACCTATAGAGAAACCAAAACATTCATACAAATTGAAGTTCATACATTAGATAATCATTCAAGTGCAAGTTTGTACTTTAAATAACCACCAAGACCCCTTCTAACTTCTATTTTTTTCAAAAAACAAAAACTAAATGCCCTCAAATTTCCCGCTTCGCCTTTAATCATCCTCTAATAAAATAATACAAATTTCCCTAGTTTATTTTTATCAATTCCCTTTAATTGCATCTTTTAATTATATTTAAAACTATAATTTTATAGTACTATGCATTCACCCTTGACATATAATGTTACATAACCATCCCCAAAATGCACCTAGTATTAACTATAATGCCAGGACACATTATTACAACAAAAAAATTATTTCAATTAGATGAGCACCTAAATAAGTCAAGAAGAGATGCAAATCAAGTAGAACATCATCTTTACTTCCATGAACTATATACATCGATATGAAGGGTGACTTGTGAACGGTTGAAGGTTGTTTCATAATCGTGTGCTTGACTCATGTGGCAAGATGGAAATCCCTTCATGATCATGGACCCTCACAAAGGCATAGTGGTATCGACGTGCTTATCATAAACCAGCTAGATGGTCCCACGGTCATTCATTTCATGGTACATGCCAATACTATCATTTAATTATTAGTATCCACACAATAAAATGAATAGTGTTCCAAGCAATCTCTTATGTGAAAACATCATAACATATATATGCAATCATGACAACATGTAACTTTATAACAGCTCAACAAAAGATTAGTTCATTAAAATTTAACAAGAAGCTTGGCATAAGGTTTATTGTCTGATTTTGCTCATACTAAAGTCATCCCTTACCAAACAATTAGCAGTACTTAGGTTGGGTCACTACATGTGCCAACAAAAATTATTTTCTTTGTGAGGGTGAAGTAGTGGAGAAGCGTGTTATATTTCTAGAATTCAATAGAGTGTAGTTGTTCTTGTTTTACAATGCCATAGAATAGTTCTAGGAAAATAGCCTACAATCTAGAATTTTTTGCAATTTGTGAAAATTTTGACTTTCTTAGAGATTAACCTAAGAGCTTTTCATATTTTTCATGATGTTAGAGGTAGTGTTAACGATCGTAAGCGTGTGATATTTGTAATGTAAACTCAGGAGGTACCATTTACTATGGATCATGTACCATTCACTATTGAGGATTTGTGGTATATTTATTAGCATATCCATATGGGAAGGATAATAAAATATAGCTTTAGCATGCCTTAAGACTAGGACGATGTGTAGAGAATAGTTGATGGTTTACTAGGAGGTTCCTAGACAATTAAAAACCCTATGCTATAATATTAATAATTGTTACCTAGTCCAAGATCCTAAATTTCCTAAGGAGCCCAACTCCTTTAAGGAATAAATAGTACAAGGAAGACTAGATAATTGGACCCTAAATTATTCAAACAATATTTAAGAGGAAAAAGGTATAATCCCACTAAAGAAGAACTTGGCACTTTTTAATTCCCAATCCACGAACCTAGAGGATTGGCTTAGATGAAGAATATTCCACTTTCAATCTTGACAAATTTTATTGGCCTAGAAAGTGAAGATCTTGGTACCTTTATTCTTGAATTGTATGTCCTTCATAGAATTTATGATTATTGCTTTGATGCTCAAAAGTTGAAATACATTGTTGATCTAGGGTATTGAGGGGAATAGTATTCATATGTAGGATGAAATCTGACAAACATTCATGAAGAAGTATTGGGACTATTGCAATGCTATATATTTAAGGAAGATATCTTTTATTTGACTTAGAAAGAAGATGGAAGTCTAGAAAATTACATCAAAAGGTTCCAGTATAATTTGTAGTTGTCAAAATAGAACAAGTTGGACAAGGAAACTCTGTAATTATTATTTTGAGAGGGATTCACGATGAATGTATTGACCTTCTAAATTTGATCGCAGTTGGCTGTGATGTTCCCCAACTAAGTTATGGTGATATTTTTGGATTAACTATATGTTATTCATGGGCAATGCAAATCATGGCAAGGGACCTAACGATATAGCTGCCTAAATTACAAAATCATTTGAAGGTGGAATTACACGTGCTTAAATTGGAAATCTACTAGATTATTTTAAGATGGATATTCTTAGATCCCTCAAATATCAGCTAGACACACTGTAAGCAAAGAAGAAATGTGATGAAGAAGAACTAGTATTAGCAAGCTTCTATTCCAAATGTTAAAAGAATCATCCCTTAAGGGATTTACGATTTATCAAAGTTGAAACCCATTGGATTTGTGAACATAATCATGCAACCAATAGCTTCCCCTCCTTCCCAAAATTAAAACTAGTTCGCTAAGGGGATAATGAAGAGATCTATCATATCATTCTTTCTTTAAAACAACCATGGAAACCACATCCACCATGTAAGATTCAAGATCCATCCTAATTTTACAATTTGTTTTGGGCTAACTCACAATACCCTCCTCAAAAATGGTATCCACCCATCTTTGGTGGAAATGGGAACCCCAACATGCCAAAAACCATCCTTGTTAATAAGGATGGCAAGGGCCTCTCTTTGGAGTGTGAAACAACCACCCCAACAAATCCCACAACAATAATTCCCACAAAAACATTAATTACAATTTCCTCCAAAAAATCCTCCACAAAGACCTCCTCGACTTCTTGTTGAACCCATTAATCCTAATCTAATTAAAAAAGTAACCCAAGATGTTTACAATGTTGAGTTACTCGATTATCTTGCCTATTCCATCTCCCCTGTGGACTTCCAAAGCATTCACTTACAATTGGGGAGAATCATTAATAACCAAACTTCCCCAATTATTTTAGAACAAGGAGATGAGGAAGATAAACCCCCTATGAATGAAAATCCTATAGAAGGTAATCATGTTTGACAACCTCCTACAAAAGCTCAAAATAAAACCTTTGAGACGTCCAATAAACTTGAACCATCTAGAACTACACAATCTCATCCATATCCAAAAAAGGTTAAATTTGGATAGAACTCTTGTTCAACCTAAATTTGACCTTTTTAGAGAATCGAGGAATATTTGTATCAAAATTCCCTTATTTCAAGCACTTAATGATGTTCCCATTTATACTAAGATTGTCCAATAATTATGCTTAAAGAAACTTGGTTGGAAAAAGAAAGACCCCGGGTTGTCCATGTAATTTTTCCATTAGTCGATTTGATGCCTGGGAAGACTTTCATGACCAATTATGTTGATCCTAGAAACCCTATCATTGAATTCCACATCAATAATAACCTCATTTCAAGCACCTTGATTAATTTAGTATCTACCATAAATGTTATGACCAAGGAAACTATATAAAACCTTAGATTTCCCATTCTACTCTAAATTCCTAAAGGCCTCCAATTACTTGACCGATCAACAATAAAAAATGAGGGCATACTTGAAGATGTAGTGATCTCAATAGATTCTTGGGAATACCTAGTAGATTTTATGCTTTTACAACCAAGTTCTAACCTTGGAGGTTATCCATCAATCTTAGGCCAACCATGGTCAACCACTGTAGATGACTATATTTGTTGTAAATCCAAAGATATGGCCATCTCTCGTGGAAACTTTACCAAAAAAATTAAATTATATCCTCTTTCCAAGCCTTCCGCCAACCAAAAAACAACCTATATGAACAGAAAATGGAGACAATATCAATCACTCACTATTAATCAGGCTCTCTCTTTTAAAGATGAGGCTAAGGGTGATTTAATTAACAATTTTATATGTAACTCCTATTCATCCCATCATCAAATGGCATATCATGGACCACTACCTCTAGGGAAGATGTCCATTACCTTTTCTTTTGTTAAAATATAATTCCATATCTTTTCCTCTTTATTCTATAGTAGAATCCTCAAACACACTAGTGGAAATTATCCCACGAAAAACATTGATTATCAACTACATACTAGAGACCTCTCAACATAAATAATTGCTAAAATGGTAAGTAGTGCATTTGTGCTAAGTAAGAGAATTAAACAAGGCCACCTTTAAAGACCATTTTCCTCTACCCTTCAATGATTAAGTCCTTAATAGTTTTGTCATGTAAAAAGTTATTTACCTTTCTTAAAGGATTTAGTGGATATAACCAAATTCATATTACTCTATAGAACTAGGAGAAGAATACTTTCACTTGTCCATGGGGACCCTACAACTTATCATGTTTTACCTTTTGGAATTTATAATTCCCCCGCCACTTTTTAGGCGACCATTGTAGGCATTTTCTCATGTTTGTTTCATGATTGTATAGAAATTAATATTAACGATTTAATGGTAACACTTTTGAAGAGGCCATGGAAAATATTAATAAGGTGTTGATGTAATGCAAAGAGACAAATCTCTCTCTTAGCCATGAGAAATTCCATGTGTTGCTAATAGAAAGAATTGTTCTTGGCTATCATATTTTTGCTGTAGGTATCAAAGTAGATCTAGCAAAAATTAAGGTAATTTCAATTCTTCACATTCCTAAAACCCAAAAATATGTTCATAACTTCCTAGGCCATGAAGGTTATTATTGTCCTTTCATTGCAAATTTCACAAAAAATGCATCTCCATCATTTACATCATTTTTTGAAGATGCAAAATTTCATTAGAAAATTGAGTACAAAAAAAAATTAATGATGTGAATTTTTTTTAATCAATAACACATGTTAAGAGGGCCAAATTGGTCCCTACCTTTTGACATTTCCATGAGTTCCTCTAATACAACCATTGTTGTAGTGCTTGGATAGCAGGAGGAACAACAATCATATGTCATTTATGTTATCAACAAGAACCTTGCACCCGTTGAATTGAATTATATGGTAAGTAAGAAAGAATTTATTGTTGTTGTTTATGCCATCAACAACTTCCACCATTATGTAATAGTATATCCTATGTTTTTTCATATTGGCCATGTTGTCATTAGGTATGTGATGAATAAACCTATCACTATTGGAAAAGTAACAAGAAGGCCATTATTGATACAAGAATTCGACATCACCATCCTTGATAAAATGGAAAAATAAAATGCCATTGCATACTTTATTTCCAATATTACCAATGATGGATATGCCACCTCTCTTGAGGATCATTTTCCTTAAGATCATTTATCTGTGATATCTATTAACACACCGTGGTTTGGAAATATTGCTAATTACTTGGCTATAGAGAATCTTCCAAAGCACCTTTCACAAAAGGAGTGTCAAAGGATCATTGTTAAGCGGAGTGAATTGTACTCATGGATTCAAGTTAATATCTTTGCACAGGATCGGATCTTATTATCCATCATCATGTCTAAGAGGATGATATTTATGACATCCTAAATGCATTCCATGATGAACCTTATGGTGGGAACTTTTCCAACAAGGGAATTTCCAACAAATTATTTCATTTGGGATACTATTGGCCCAATAGTTTTCAAAATGCCAAGAAATATGTGAGAACCAATGACAGTTTCCAAAGAATGGGACAACCTATATAGTCTGATGAGAGGCCTCTCCAAAATCAACTAGTGATTAATCCTTTTGAAAATTTGGATTTAGATTTTGTTGGGCCTACTAACCCTCCATGTAATCAAAAGGTATATATCTTGGTATTTACTAATTATGTAACAAAATGAGTTGAATACAAGGATATTCCAATGGAAACATAATATGTTGCATAATTTTTTATAGATGAAGAAATCTTTGTCAAATTTGGAGTGCCTCAAGATATTTGCATAGACCAAGGAACACCTTTTACCTCCATCGTCACCAAACATCACCAAATAAGGCATGGAACATCTACACCATATCATCCACAAGTCAATAGGTAGGTTGAAGTCACAAATCAAGTTCTAGAATCTATTTTGACCAAGACTATGCATCTCCACCACAAGGATTGGGTTATTAGGATTCAAGAATCACTTTGGTCTTATTGTACTACATGGAGAAATACCACTAGTTTCAATCCCTATGAATTTGTGTACTATAAACATGTATTCCTTCCCATTTAATTTGAAACTAGGACATTAATAATTTCACTATAGGTTAGGATGGATCTTTCCAAGTCTCAAAAGAACTTCTTGGAGAAAATTATTGAACTTGATTAAATTCATCAAGATGCTTTGCAATAGACCTCTATTATTCAACACCAAAGGGCTATGTGGCATGACTAATTCATTATGTAGAAAAATTTTAGGTATGGGATTGGGCCCTATTGTTTGATTCAAGATTCTAGGATTTGAAGGGCAAGCTATGTTAATCATTGGCTTGGTCCTTATGAGGTTGATATATTTTATGACAATGGATCATTAAAGTTGTACACCATTGACGGGATTCAAAATCTTGTCATGGTTAATGGCCATTGATTGAGGTTATATCAAAATTCTTTATCTAAGGATGCGTCATCAAGGATATTTCCAAGCAATAAAAAATGGCAGTTGTTGGTGCAATGGTTATTTCACATGCACATGCGACTATTTGATATAGATAATGGTGTAAACTTGTTTCATGCACCATTAGACCTTGAATGTTAGAAAACCAGTTTTTAGCTAACATTCCTTAGGAATAAATAATTATAATTATTAAAACCATCTCAATGCAATTACATGGTTTTTTTTTTAAATCAATTTGTTGACAAACAAAATCTGAGAAAAGTGAAAAGAAGAACAAAAAAAATATAGAATATATCCATACTGATCAATTTCAAATTTTAGTTATTATTTGAATATTTTTTCCATATATTCTTCTCATAAATTTATGATTGACCTCATGATATGGATCATGTTTCCAACAACATTTTTCAATACTATGGATCCCACTTCCTAGTTGCGTTCCAAGTGGCTATGGATCCCAATTTCTTGTAAAATTTCATGTGGCTATAGATCCTACTTTTAATGGCTACAATATGATATCCCATGGTACGTTTCATGTCAATGGTGGAATTTCCATCAAGATGGATGTGTCCTTCAGTATTTTTCATGTTTTTCCATCCTTTCACATATTGTTGTTTTGATGATCAATTTCCCCATAAGCACTTATGCCTCCACAATGTTGTAGATGTTCTAATTCTTGTTTTGGCAACCAATCAAAATATATTTGGTATGTGCAGGTACATTTACACTCATTCTAATGGTTTCTTATTATTTTCAATGAACTATATGGATCTATTTTTGAAATCAACATTGAGCCTTATTCATAGCCTCTACTTCCTACTCTCTATCTACCTAGACACCATCAACTTCCTTTTTTCTAGGGATGGAAAATTTAGTTGGGGAACATTGATTACATCACTTCATATCATCTTAGGAACACATCATCTCGTGACGTATCATATCTAGTGTGGTCAAATTTTATTATGTCCGGTCACTTTAGCTTGTGCAATCATATTTCAACTGATGACATCATTCCCTCTCATTATGACAAATCTTAGCATATGTTTGGTGTGTTATTCCACATGTGCCACCATCCCTTTCTTAATTCAAACCATTACTTATTCATCATCTTCCTCATACATTTCATCATTCCTTGCTATTTTAATTTTGCCATTAAATCAATTTTACATCATATAGTATATTATTATTGATGTCTAGGAAAGGATCAAGAACATAACCATTTGCCTTGGTGCCAACATGGACCCTAACTACAATAAGGAAAATTTCAACAAACCACTACAATAATAAATGAGAAACCAATGTATCACATGTAACCAATGGTTCCCTTGCAATCCTAGGCCTCATAACTTAAACATCAACCAGGTCCACAATAAAATCCTAGTCAATTAGATTTTCATATTAGGTAATAGATTGGGAATAGGTTGTTGCAAATAGAAAGGGATGTTTTTCAACTAAGGATAAAGAACAATTAATTGTAGATATAATTAGATGATATGATAGAAGGATGAGATGAAATTCATGTATGACAGATTCCTCCATATGTGCTCGACAATAAGGGAAGAAGATGCACAATTTTGTGATTGTGTGCAAGAGATCCCACTAACTGAACTTGCAAAGAAAATATAGTGAGTAGTCAAACAAATGAGGAAGGAGAAGAAACATATAAAGTAAATTTGGTACACTAATAAATTCATTGAGCATCAAATTATGTCTCAAGTATTATAGAGTCTGGAACCTAGAATAAGGTCAACAAATAATATGAAGGACATGTTGAAATACTGAGAGGGGGGTGAATCAGTATTTTCCAATTATAAAAATTTTAATTGAGAGCAAGTTGCTAATCACCAATCATAGCAGCATATCATCAACAATCATAAAAAAAACAAGATGCACAGTACACAAGATTTTTACGTGGAAACCCAAGTCCTGGGGGTAAAACCACGGAATCCTTTTATGATAAAATTTGACCCAGCAACAACTGGGGTTACAAATTTAATACAACTTCTCCAGCTACAACTGGAAGGGGCTACAACACCTAGGCTTCGTCAGCTACAACTGACGAGCTGCTACAACAGCTCAGCTCACAAGATTGTGAGCCCTAGCACCACCCTACCACCCTGTAGAAAAAGATTGTTGAACCTGTGGACCTGTTAAACAACAAACCCTATACTCTCTGCTGCTGATAACCTCTGTTCACTGTTCACTGCCACGTCAGCCTTGTCACTGACACACTCTGTACCACATTGCACAACCTGTAAATCTGTCACATACCAATCTCTGAATCTTCTTGTGCACACCGTTCACTCCCAAATCATCCCTGTATCTTAACAAGTCTTTTCACTGCCATAACCTGCTCATGTACAACTTTGTCACTGTCCTATCAACTGATCTCTGTCAGATGCATCTAGTTAATATGATCTTTCTCAAGTCACAAGTTACTTCAACAAGGCTGTCAATTTCAAGTCAAATCAGCTGTCAAACTGAGATTACATCTGCAGTCTCTGTCAGGGCTATTTGTTTATCCATACTGATCAAACAAATACTTGTGTCTAAATCAATACTGCTCAATCTCCAATCATCAACAGTCTGCTTCTACGTTGCTCATGCCAACTTGGTTGTAAACTACCCAGTCTCTTGTCAATCTTATCTTTGTTCTCATTAAGAACTTTGTCACAGGTATTCTAGTAGTCCCGTGTAACCTAAATAATATGTTCCAAAACTTCAAGCAACAATAAAATCATCATACATACCAGTCAGACTTTTACCAAACCTTTTCTCTTGATGATGACCGAAAATCAGAGCTGACAAGCATCACTGTGGCTAGAAATGAAGGCTGAGAATATTGGAATGGTGTAGAATCCAGACAATAAGAAATGTGCAGATATAATATTGTCTGGGCTCCCCAAGTGGCCTACGACTTCTTTATTTAGATGATGGCAATGCAAACTTGTAGCAAGTGGCTCTTCCAAGGGCTGGCAGCTGGTCTTTAACAAGAAATACACCCTTTCCACATGTACAGACCCCTTTAACTGTTCATCTACAGGCTGCCACGAATTTCCTGAGGTGCTGTAGCAGACTCCCCAAGTCTGAATATGTTAAATATCAAGTGCTGAATATGATCTTTGTTGACTGTTTCCTGAAGTGGCTCCAACAACCTAAGAGGAAGAGTACCAAGGCTTCTTTCTCCCACTGGTGGCAACCTCTTTGAGTATGCAGCAATTAATTATTATTTCCAAGAGATCTCCACAGTAGCTCTCTAACTAAGGGATTTCCACATAAAGAATTATACAAGAATATGAAGTCAACCTTCCCTTAGCAAGTGATGTAAGACTCAGGAAAGTGAAGTTCTGCCTCTACACAGTGCGCCCTTCTTGCCTTGACCGAAAAATCTCAGAGCTTCATCTCCACCGAAATTCTTCACCACGTCAATGCCAGTAAAGAAATACTTTTCCACCATATGCCAGATACCTCCTCATCAAACCCTGGAATGCTTCTCCACATTCAACGCCAGTCAAAAAACACTTTCTCTACCGTATGGCAGGCTCACCCGACTACTTCAGTAGCTCCAAATACTTTAAATAAAACACAATGTCGGATGGATGAGGAAGACTACGATCACGGGCTTCGGACTTCAAACTGCTTTCCAATGAAGGCATCAGCTGCTGCAATTCACCTTGATTCTGAAACACTAAGAATTCAAAACCAACACAGCCTGACCAAAAATAAATTTTATGCTCCTGCATTTTTCTCTGCTGCGGCTGTCAAGTCTCTCACCCGAAATTACAGCTGATCTCCACACAAGAATTGCACCTCTACGAAATAGAGGATTGGCTCTATTTATATGCACCTTTCCATAATTTTGGGGGTCGACCTGATAAATTTTATTTTTTTATATTTTTATCTTTATATTTTATCATTGACTGAGCCGACTTGTTTGCCATGTCATCATAATTTAAAAAAATGATTTTATATATTTTATTTTCACTTATATATTTGATTTACCAACACCTTTGAGGTTGTTTTACATATTTTAAGGGCTTTGGACTTAGGGCTGTCAATGCCACTTCATCACAGCTGTTTCATATATCAAATTATGACCACCAAAGTATTCAACAAGCTTGATTTCAACGAGTTCATCATCAAGGACCAAGCTAATGATTTCAAGTCTTGAGGAGGTGCCACATCACCATCTTGGAGGGATTCACAACCATCAACATGTTAAGGATAAGTATAAGGGCTTCATAACCAAATTTATGGGCATATGACCAATTTGTGGGTTGTAGGAGGGCTACACAATCATGCACGGCCTTCATCATACATTTAAGGGCTTTCACATGAGGGAATCTTCAATTTATATTAGGGATTCTCAACAAGTCTTTGATAACCAAGGGTATCAATGAACCCAAGGAGAAGGGTTCCAAGTGCTTTATCATCATGAGCCAAGGACACCATCATAAGTGCAAGGCCCCACAATTACAAGGGTATCATTATGGGTTTATGGACAATATGAGAGCCCAAGGGTTTAAGGGCTTCATTACCACAAATGTGTGGGCTATTGATCTTTTAAGGAACCATTAAGTGTGGGTCCAAGATCCAACTTAGGGGTACTCAACCAATTTAATGGGTAGCCAGGGCTTTTGGCATTGTCCCAAGGCCTCCAAGGGCTTCGAGCTTGGGCTTGGACAAAGTCAAAAGGTCTCCTCTGACACAGACAACCACTAATCAAATACTAACCCTCAGGGGCTCCACAAGGGGCACCAAGACTTAATTGTTGGCATCAGTGACCAGACATTGTTGGCATCAATGACAACCTAATCAACAGGACAAGATTCAGGTGGTAGTTGACGAATGCAAAGATATTTTAATTGCAACCCAGAATTGGGTGTAGATTATTAAGAAGAATAAGAAATTGACATCTAGGATAGGATCAACCAATTGTAGCAAGAAGTATAACAAATAATGGACCCTCTTTCTAGAGAATAAAAGCGTAAGGAAATCTAGAGCACAAGAGGAAATCTAGAGCACAAGAGATTAAGTAGACCAACTTTTCTAATATACCAGATAGTTCTAGTTCCAACTTAGGAAGCTTATCCCAATCACAATTGGGTCATCCATTGCACTCCAAAATTGTAGAATGCAACTAAAGTCGTCGGTTCCTTAGTTTAGGATACTTTCCCATAGATGCTAGACCCCAACTAAGTAAGTTTGTATCTAGAGGCTCTCCATATTTTGGTTGGTAAGTGGACCAAGGAATTGGAGGATTTTATTGAGTTCGAGAACATAGTTTTGGAGTTGATCCTAGACTTAGCCCCTCATTTTATGGGGATGCAAAATTCGACAAAGGTAGTGAAAGTTGACTCGAGGGCAATCCAATACTAAATAGATGTAGACAGGCTTTGTTGGACCTCTCCTTTTAATTTTTTGAGATGTACATGTTGCAATGATAGGAAGGGACACAGTTTCACGGAATCAACAAAAAGAACAAATGGGAGTCATGCCATATAGACAAGAGGCCATTTGTATCGTTAAGGAGACTCAACATTGAAGGAAAATAAAAACCAGTATATCATGCAGGATTATAGTTGATTGAATATTAGAGTGGTGGAAGGATGAAGACACCTAGTCAGAGTGGAAGAAGATAATAATTGGTTCATCAAGTTAGAACTAAAATTAGGCCAATGGTGTTGCTCCTTTTGAAAGCACCTTCCTACCCTCGTGCATAATAATATATTGCAAATGCTTAGGGGTGTGAATGGGTTGGTTTATATAGGTTGTAAATTGTCATGATTATTGTATATGGCATTAGGTTCCTACTAGTTAAATATTCCTAAATGCATTATGTTCTGTTGTGGTCTTAAGTGTGGAGATCTTATATGGATGATGGATTTGTTTATTTTGGAGATTAATGGAATGAGGGCCCCTTTTTAGAATGTTGGTGATGATGTGTTTTATTATTGTTCATTGCCTATGATTTTGAATGACCATGATCCGCTTCAATCTATGGTGTTCTCTTAAGTAAGATCATAGTTCTAGTTGCGATGGTAATTCAAGTATTGAATATATAGATAATGGTTGTAAACTAATGGCTTAGCACTTCATTAATAGTTAAGGTGAATGTATGGGTAATGGATTGGGTGTTAGTCATGATATAGACATACTATGTGGGCCCTTTACAAGCTCTAGTCTTAGCACAATGCTTCAGGTGACACCTTTTCATTCATGGGGAATGAAGATGTCAGTGGTTAGACTGTAACATATCCCCTTTGTTGGACATCAATGCAAACCCTATTCTAAAATTGAGCCAACAAGTGGCATAGATCACTAATGATATATTAGCACAAATAAAGTAAGGTTTTTAATCTAAAGATATTTTATTTAGATTGTAAAGAGCTTTCTCATTATAAAGTACAACATACTTGTAATTTTAGCATTAAATCTACGATGAAATAGTTGAACAAAAGATGCACACAAAGTGTTTGATAAAAAGTTTTACTAAAAATGCAAAACTAATGTGTTATGACCAAATTCTTGAACTGACATCTATAATATTCATTCATACTTTCTTCATCCAACACATTTTCATTATCATCACCACAACTTGCTCCCATGTATTTGCTAATATGATACGTATTCAAGGAGAGGTTATTCATTCATGTTTTCTTCATCCAACACATTTTCATTATCATCACCACAACTTGCTTTCACCCATGTATTTGCTAATATGATATGTATTCAAGGAGAGGTTGTACCACATCAACTTACATGTTCTCTATTTTGATTTTGCATCAGTGGTGATGTTGCTTTTATATAAATAGGGTGGGCATAGAGTTGCCAAGAATGGAAGTGAAATACTAAAATCTAGGGTGGATGCACAATGTAAATTCATGGTAGACCTCTCCCATTGTTTTGGAAGACTACAAAGAGTATTTTAGAGGTTACCAATATTATTTTATAAACAATTTTACTTAATAGGAATAGAGAGAGAGAGAGAGGGAGAGGGAGAGAGAGAGAGAGAAGGAGAGAGAAGCAATTCTCTATAGATGTTCGTAATAAATTATAGTAATTTGCATTCATCAATTGATTTAGTTGATATAACTTTATAACAACTTGTAATCCTATGTTGATCCAAGTAGCTATTATAATAGTTAGTATATCAATTTTTGAAGTGGTAAGTATTATTATTTACAAACATGCATAAATTATATTTTTTTTTCCAGCTAAAAAAAATTCACAATCCTTTTTATTTTCATAAAAAGAACCACTTTGTTCACTTGGCCACAATACTATATTGCTTTACATAGCTTACATAGCTTTCAAAACTTTGAGGAGTTATGTTCAACTATGATCACCCACATTATACACCAACATATATTTAGCGGGAAAAGCTTCTATTACATTCAAAAACAGATAAGTTTCAAGCATTTGTGTACTTAGTTCATAAACATAGTCTTTTCTGCTGGAAGCTTAATCCTCGGATTATAGCTTCACATATTTTGTAAATATGTAAATAAATAATGAAGTTGAATAATCGTAGGAAGACAAATTGACGGGTTGGTAGATGAAGCTCTAACGTCATTCTGAGTTGTATAAATTGATACATTTGATGAATGGAAAGATAATATCGGGAGTTATTTCACCGTGGTATCAGAGCAACCATTGTTGTGATTGTCAGATTGCCCATTTTTGGTTATGCGTTATTCCTCAGGCTCTCAGGCCTACTCTCTGAGTTCTCTGCTTACTTAGTTATGCGTTCTGTCATAGACGTTCTGCTACACCGTCTCTCTGCCTGAAGCAACATCTATATTTGTTGACATCTCTGCGTTGGAGACTGCAACATCTATATTTGTTGACATCTCTGCGTTGGAGACTGCAACATCTATATTTGTTGACATCTCTGCGTTGGAGACTGCAACATCTATCTTGTTTTCCTTGTTACCGAGCACCTACTCTCTTCTGCATGCTCTCATTTTTCTCTCCTTCACTTGCATTTTGGCTGCCTGTCTCAACCCTAATCTCTCATGTGTCTCAACCCTAATCTCTCATGTGTCTCAACCCTAATATCTCATGCAAGTCTGCCCTTTTGAAATCTGTGACTCCTCTTTTGAAGACCGCACACACATTTTTGTGTATGAGTGGATGGTTGTAAGAAGACTGCTGCCTTCCATCTCTCCCTTGGAGCTATGATGTGCAATCTCTCCTATGTGAATGTTGTGATCTTCCTCTGTGTCACCTCGTGGACTACCTTTGGTGAAAATTGTGCTCTCTTTTGAAGGCCATGATGAAGACTGTGGAGATATGTTGCGTGTGAGCAGCTCTTTCAACCATTTTCATGGAGATTGCTACACGTGGAGAAGTGTTGCGACCTGTGGGGGTTTTGAAGGCTAAGCTGTTGCATGACTGTGTTAATTCTGCTGCGAGCAAGTGAGCCCATCATGTAAAGATTTGTGTGTTGTTGAGATTGCGTTCTCATGTAAAGACCACATCCATCGAGCTAGGGAAGAGATACGAGCTGCCAGAGTTGCGATTCACCTGTCAAAAATTGAAGTGCGTTGGATTAAGCTTTAAAGGAGCTGCATTGAAGCTGCACCCTTTCCATCTCCCGCATAGGATTAAAATGAAGAATCTGCGAGCTCATTTAGAGCTTCTAGCTTCATTTTGATGCTGCAAACCCTTGCGTGAATATTGGTGGAGATCATGTTTTGCATAGCTCTGTAAAGCGTACCTATGGAAACTAGCTTGCAGAATGGAGTTGTGCTTGCAAACCCTAATTTTTACTTGAAGGTATAAAGTGTCGATATATTTTTCAATCCTTGTGACAAATGGTGGATTCAATTTTTTTTGTGGAAGGCGCCATTGTAATAAGACTGCATTATTGTAATATATTTGGAAAATAGTGTATGGAAACATGTTGTAATCTTTATTTATAAAGAGTCGAAGAAGTGTAAGAGGAAAAGTTGTAGTGCTGCAGAATTGAGCTGCAAAAATTGACTTTTAACCTATTTGTAAAGAAGGGAGCAGAAACCCAATCTATGATCTATCTATTTTCTGCCATTTTCCTTAATTAGTTGCAGGTTCAAGATGCATTCAATAGCATCTGTTGTTGGTGCTACACTCACCAGCAAAGATACATTTCCAAAATGGTGGAGGAAGATCAAGGTTGTGTATGTCTACAAGGACTTGTGGGATGGAATTTGCGAGGAAAGACCACTCTCACCAACGAAGGCATTGTCATCTCTTCAGCTCCAAAGTCTCCAACATCAGAGAAAGAGCTTGTTATTTGGCAGTCTAAATACAAGAAAGCATTGGCCATGATTTATTCCACTGTCAATGAAGAGGTGAGCTAGCATATATTCTACCTGCAAAGACATGTTATGAAGCTTTAAAAGCTCTAAAAGATCTGTATGATTCACACTCTGAAATGAAATTCATCCAATTAATGTTAAATCTATTTAGTCTTGAAGTAAAAGATAATGAGCCTATGCTAGTTACATCTGAGATCATAGCAATCATGCACAAGATTCAAACCTATGATATGAAACCATACCTTCCACTTGCAGCATTTTTAAAGTATCTTTATCCTACTCACTCAAACTAGCGTGGATCCCTGCAAGCAAGCAACAAGTTCAAAGACCTCACCTTTGACACTCTGGTAGAAAAGATTGCAGACATAGAGAAAAATTTTGGAAAGAAGACAAGTGAGAGTACTACAGAATCTCTTTGCTTTGCTCAAAAAGCAAAGAACAAGCCTAAAGACCCTTCCAAGGGAGATAGCAGCAAAAGAGTTAGAGGAAGAAGAAATTTCAGAGGAAGAGGAGGAAGAAACAACTCTAGTGGAAGATCAGATTTGAAGTGCACACGCTGCGGAAAGACTGGACATGAAGCAGATCAGTGTTGGGCATCTTGGAACTCCATCAAAGGTAGACATAATCAGAATAAAGAAGATAAGAATAACAACCAAGAGGGTGGTAAATCCCCTAATTCTGCTCATTGTATTGTTTCACATTGTAATCTTGGAATTAATCAAATGACTTCTCTTTCACCTTACAAAGATTGTTGGTTGCTTGATATTGGTGCAACATCTCATATGACTTTTAGAAAAAAATTCTTTGAAGAACTAAATGACATTGCAAATGCCGTAGTGTACTTTGCAGATAAATCTAGCCTCAAACCAAATGGAATTGGCTCAATCAGGATTAAGGTTCCTGGATTTCTTGATTTCATATTAAAGAATGTTATCTATCTTCCAGAGTTGCAGAGAAGCTTGTTGTCCTTAGTGCAGATTCGACAACAAGGTCATTCCATTCACATGTTTGATGGGATTGTAGAGATAAGAAAATACTCTAACAACAAGGTCATCATGACTGGTTATGAAGATGGACAGTTGTTGAAGTTGAGAGGCTCTTCTGCAAGAGTTCAAAACTTTGCCTATCTCTCTCAGCATGAAGAAGGTAATATGTCATCCAGTTTACTATGGAATGCTAGATTTGGTCATCTGAATTAAAATAGTCTTAGATTGTTAAGAAAGAATGGTGTATTTGGTTTTCCCGCCATCCCTAAGTAAAAGAACAAGTATGATGAATGCATACTAGGCAAACATAGTAAGCATCCATTTCCAGAGTCCAAATTCAGAGCATGTAGAAAGTTAGAACTTGTTCATTCTAACTTATGTGGCCCCATGCCAATTCCTTCTACAAATGGTAATAGGTACATTATGACTATAGTAGAATGTGTTGGGTATACTTGTTGAAGACAAAATATGAAGCATTTTGTCACCTACCCAAATTTTGAGAATATTATTTTATTTGCAAAATACTTTATGTTAAATTATAATTACAAAGTTTTGTAATTATGACCAAGTTTGGTCAATGATGATTGTAATTACTGATTATTATTATTTAATAAATTAAAATAGGAGACAAACACTCAAGGGAACTATTAAATGAGTATTCACTGACCCACTAGGAGGAATGGAAGTTGTTAGAAGGTATGGGACAGATGGCAGCATTTGCACTCCACCACTAGTTGTTGGTTATGGGACAACTACCCCTAAAATTTTGGCATTATCCCCCAGGTGGGTGGAAGAGAGAAGTCAGCTCATTAATGACCAGTTAACCACTAAAAGGCCTAGACAGCCTAGATAAGGCAATTCGAATTGGGCAGGCAGCCCTACAATATTTTCTGCAGAAATATTCCTCAAGTGCATCAGGTGATCATTGAGAGATTTGAATAGGGAGGCTATGTGAGAGTGCAACTATGAGTCTGCTTGTTATATTGTGAAGGAAAATCAGAGGTGCTAGTGCAGGTCGTTTTGACTGCTGAGTCTTGATGACTGGATAATCTATTGTCTACTGCAAGTTGATGTACTAAGGTTTATACAGAATCTTCCTCCTGGTGGTTCAGTGAACAGGCTCGGGGGTCCTAAAGAAAGTAACTTGGCTGTCTTCAGGAATAGGTTGGGTGGAACAAGTTCCTTGGGCTGTTTGTTTCTCCTACAGTCAACCATTTTTTACTGTTCTTACTTCTGTTTACAGTTAAATGTTTCTGCATAATAGAATTAGTAATTACAGTCATATAGAATAAACTATTTTATTTTTTGATCTAAGTATGATTCTGAATGAAAAAGCTTTATGAAATGATTGAATCGATAACCATCTCTATATTTTTTCCCCATGTTGTTTTGTGCATCATACTCCAGTATAGAGAAGTAAATTAAAAAAGATGATTGATAGGCAGATTGCCAAATGATTTGATAGAATAATCCTGTAATGTTTTCTCTTAATTTTGATTTATTAATTCTTCATGATTAAACTAATATACAGAATAGTGTATCACATAAATCAGACTTATAGTAGATTCCCTTACTTAGAATAAAAATAAAAATAAAATAATACATCTCTGCATCAGTTTAAGATTGCAAACTTTTACTAACTGTTCTTTCTGGTTTGTAATCAAATGTTCGACATAAAAATGTCATGTTTTCATTTAATACTCAAAGTACAGAACAACATCTCAGAAAGTAGATTTATGTTCTTCACTGTAATAGAAGTAAATTATTATAATATTACTGCCTATGGCTAAGTTTCAAGCCTTTAACAGTCAACCTTTGAAAGACAATTTTTTTCCATCTATTTCAGACAACATCATTCTGGAAATTTAACAGTTGTAAATTATCTTTCTTTTTGCAAAATCAATACATGTATTTCATTCTCATTTTATTTCTTTCATCATACATTTATGGTCAAATTAAAAATTATTTCCACCATTTAAAACACTCTGCTATTTTCCATTTTTTTTTTAGAATAGATGTATTCTAGGTTTTCATTTTCCAAAATCATATAGTTCTGTTAAGACTAGACTTTCAACTGCTGAAAATTGCAAATACGATTAAGTTCGTTTCAAAACCCTAAGACCTTTTGTAACTGATTTACAATCTACACTTATCATCCTGAACCTATTTTATTATATCAAGTTTTTCCAAGTTAAATGCAGCATCATTTACAAGCTATCACTTCTTACGATAGTTACAAGTTAAACTAAAAAAAAAAAAAACTTATTTCCATATCAATGTTCACCCAAACATTTGAACATTTAAAAAAAAAGACCTATTAGGTCTCACAATAGCTAGCTAACCCTCGGCTCTCGGCCAAATAAGTTCAACACAGTATCATCCTAGATAGTCTACCAATTCTGCAAACCTTTTCAAAAGAGAAATTTATGTTCAAAAACACTGTATTTAAGGTTCCTTCCTTTTTTCTTCATAAAGTCTTCAACAAAAATTACATTGTAAGAGTACAGCGAAATGTTGTAGCGAGACGAGATGAAGATCATTCGTCTTTTGGTTCCAAAGATTACATGCTAGGCAAACACTGTGCCTTGAACCAAACATCAAAAACCTCGCCATTTATCAAACGTCAAACAAGAGGACGTACAAGGTAGGGAACCACCGAGGCTTACCGGTGGACGAGCGGTCCCTCTTTGGAGCTCTTAAACTTTAAAAACCCTTCCACGTTGTGAAGAACCTGTCACAAAGCAATCGGAGGTTAAATTATATTCACATTTTTGATAATATTAATACAATAGAAAAACTCTAGCATTTCTTGTTCAAATTTTTACCTGTGCTTGAAGTTCCAAACTACAAGACTCCACCTGCAAACGTTTAGACAAGCCACTTCTCCAGCACATCAACGAAGAGTTCTAGTCCTGCAAGAAGTAGTATTTCCTTGCTCAAATATTTGACCCTCGGATTTCTTATCAACAGTCAGAAACTCCAAAGACTAAAACCCCAACATGCAAAGAGAAGCAGACCCTAGGCTCGAACCTCCAACGCCAAAAATAACTAATGTAATCTTTTGCAAAAAACGCAGATCTTAAAAACTATTTACAAGTATTTGGTACCTCAGTCACGAGGTCACGGTATCCATTCTCAGGAAGGATCCCTGAACATCGTTTAAACTAAACCCTGAAAACCCTCGGCCTGTCGACCTCTTCTCAGAGCCCTTTCACAACACATTGAATGGCAAGAAAAGTTAACAATCGAATAAACAGCGTGGAGATTAGGGTTCCAGTTCAAAGCCCGAGAGATCACAAGATCGACGATGGAGATCACTGCTAACTAGCACGTTGATATTTGGACAACCACCACATTAATACCTTATTTATTATGTCAACCATGACATTGCCAACTCGGTACACTGCGGATCAAAGTTTGATACAGCTTGATGTCCAAGTGTGATTTTATGAACTGCTTAACGTGTTACTTAGTCATGAGAGTATCCACGTATAGCCATACTCAAGACAAGCCATACTCAAGACAGTAGGCAGAAGACTTAAATGTCAAGGCCATTCATAGTATCGATGCCAATAATCTCGTACTCCAAGCTTTAAATAACTCATCATTTCACCTAATCTCGTACTCCAAGCTTTAAATAACTCATCATTTCACCTGCCAAGCATTCAACTTAGGGTTACAACAATCCTTTACGCATCTATTCCAATGTTTGTAAATCAATGAATGGTTCAAACCTTTTGTTTTCACCACTTAATTTAATAACAAGTCATATTCCATAGTTAGGGTATAGCTAGTGTTCTATTTTATACATCGTGTTAACTATTGTTACATTACATAGTTCATAACATTCCATTACAATGGAAATTCAAAATACAAGAATTATGTTTATTATGATATAGATTCATGGCACGTGTATAGTTTAGAATTCATCTCTTATCCATCGATTTAGTCATTATAATATTATCTCCTTTCACCAAAAACCCTTAGTATTATTACTTTGCACAAGCATGGAATAGAATGAGGTTAACTCATTAGTATGCAATTCACTTTAGTTTCATCACAAGTATGTTATAAGAGCAAGTATCGTAGCAAATATCATTCTAATAAAATGTTTGTTCACACAACTATAGAATAAAGAATGTATAAATACTATAGCGTTATATTTTTCCAATTTACTATGTTTTCTAACTGTTTCTTAGATTTACAGTTTAAAAACTTGTACAAAGTCGAATGGATCGTAATCAATACATATGAAAATGATATTCTCTATGAAATGGAAGGACTTCGACAGTATCATATTAACACATAGAGGTCGTAATCTAGTACAAGCTTTGGAATTTATTAATCCTTTTGAGCCATGAAAAGACTTTAGTATCTACGACCTCTGCCACTTGTGAGTTGGTTAAGTTATCACATCAAGAAGTCGAATAAGGAACCATACCTGAAGCACTGAAGTACTAGTAATTTTACCAAACATTGACGGTTAATTGTAAAATATAAATATTCTTAACACTTGATTTGTCACATTACTCTTACCTGTGTATCTACGTAAGAAGGACAAGTTCAATGCTTTAGCTAACTTATCTAAGTAAGCCTCGGGGTACCCCATAGGACCCCTTTCATCATCATCAAAGAAACAAACTGTCAGTACCTTGTCAAGAAAACCTGATCATTTGATATTTCGAACTACAATTAATACAAGTGAAACTAATGTCGTAAACATGTTTAAAGAAGTGAGATGTGTCGTTGTCATTAAAATGTTTTTAATTATGAGACTCAGTTTTTAATTTGTTTTCCTCATTAATGAATTCATTATTCAATGCTGTCTTGTGTAGCATTTATTATTTCCGCACTCGTAATTTTTAACATTTAATGTTGTTTTAAAAATTATAAATTTTTATGAAATTATCGGGATGTTACACATTTCAAACTTTCAAGAAGTTTCATGCATTGACAGAAAATCAAGCACAAGCACATATTGGTACATTCAAATCTAATAATGGTAAATAATATACATCTAAGGAATTTGAAGACTATCTTTGCAAACATGGAATCACACATCAAACTTCAGTTCCATATAATCCCCAACAAAATGGTGTAGCAGAAAGAATGAATACAACCTTAATGAATACAACACGATCAATGATGTTTTTCAAGAATGTGAAGCTAATGTTTTGGGGTGATGCAGTCCTATGTGCAGTATATTTGAGAAATAGAAGTCCTTCTCATGTTCTAGAAGATAAGACTCCACATGAAATGTGGTTTGGCACCTTCCTTTAGTTAGGCATCTCAGAATATTTGGTTCCGCCTGCTATGCCTTAATACCAAAGGAGCAAAGAAACAAGCTTGGTGCTAGAAGCAGAAGATGTATTTTCTTGGGGTACTCAGAAACTTCCAAGGCATATCGTCTTTATAATGAGGTATACAAAAAGTTTGTTATTTCCAGAGATGTCATTTTTCTTGAAACTAATAAAAATGACAAGTCTATTGAAAGACAACTTGATCGTCTGGAGAGGTTTGCTCATCTAAAGACATATTATGAATGTGATAATGAAATTCGACATATTGAAGGGGGGATCCCTATCTCGGATCAATCCATGGAAATTCCATTTCAAGCAACACCAACAACCCCTCATGAAGAGAATGATGAAGAAGAAGTTCTTGCCACTTCAACTGAACAAGAAACTCAACTGGATGATGTAATCGAGAGGATTGGAAGATTGTACCTAGAAGAAAATAATGCACCACCAGCTGATCAACCTGGACCATCAAGGAAGATTATGAAATGGGCAACAAAGACACTTGAAAGTGTCCATGCAAATGAAATAGGAAATATGGGAACAAGAAGCTCAAATAGACAAGAAGATGGAGGAAATGCAGAGAGCTCAGGTGATGACATGGATGTCTCATTTGATTGTGAATTGAATTTTTATTCTTACTTTGAACCAACTTCCTTTGAAGAGGTTGCTACTCGTGATAAGTGGAAAGAATCCATGTAGAATGAGTATGATGAACTCATAAAGAATGGAACTTGGAAGCTGGCCGATCCTCTAGTCAAAACCAAACCAATTGGAAGCAAGTGGGTGTACAAGAACAAATACAAATCAGATGGCTCACTTGATAAACAAAAAGCAAGGCTCGTGGCAAAAGGCTATGCACATAAAGAAGGAATTGACTATGAAGAAACGTTCTCTCCCACAACAAAATGGGGCACCATCCGTACTATACTTACCTTATCTACACAAAATGGTTGGAAATTTCATCATATGGATGTAAACACTGCATTCTTGGATGGAGACTTGAAAGAAAATGTCTTCATGTCTCAACCAAAAGGTTTTGTTGTAAAGGGACAAGAACACAAGCTATGCAAACTTTTCAAGTCCTTGTATGGCCTAAAACAAGCACCTCGAGCATGGTATGAAAAAACTAACTGGGCATCTTCTAAAGCTGAACTTCAAACATTACAATCTTGATGACGCAACACTATTTGTAAAGAAAGTTGGAAGATCTGTTGTGTTTCTTGTAGTATATGTGGATGATCTTTTAATGACTGGGAACAATGAAATTTATATAGCATCCATAAAGAAAGACTTAAAGAAAGGTTTTGAAATGAATGATCTAGGACATATTCACTATTACTTAGGAATTGAAGTGACTCAACATCCTAAGTACATATTCATTTCTCAAAAAAAGTATATTAGAGAACTGTTAAACAGATTTGGCATAACAGATTGCAATCCGCTCTCAACTCCAATGGAACAAAAGCTAAAGCTCACATCAAGTGAAAGAAAAGAATTAGATGATGCAACCAAGTACTGACAGCTTGTAGGAAGCCTTATCTACCTTATACCACCAGACCATAGATTTCTTATGTTGTTAGCATTCTTTCATGGTTCATGCACAAACGTTGTGAAGGACATTGGTCTGCAACAAAGAGAGTTCTAAGATACTTGAAAGGAACTCAAGACTTTGGACTCAAGTTTTCTAAGGTGGATGACTTCAAACTTATTAGGTACTCTGATTCAGACTTCGATGGTGACAAAGAAACATGAGTGTCCACTTATGGATACACTATGAGGCTTGGATCAATAGTTGTTAAGATCCTAGTGGGCGGCCTTCACTAACATCTCGAGGTTTTGGTGTAACGGTTCATATCATTTGGTATCAGAGCCTCCACCCAGGTTCAAGTCACAAAGAGGGTGGCAACGTCGGCATTGCAATGTTCGCCCGAGGCTCGTATGGCTCAAAGGGGACACCACAGTACAGGCGCACATCCAGCCCAAAGTCTGGACTGCGGAGCCTGGTGGGATGTTAAGATCCTAGTGGGCGGCCTTCACTAACATCTCGAGGTTTTGGTGTAACGGTTCGTATCAACAGTTGTCTCTTGGAGATCACGCAAACAATCAGTTCCAGCATATTCAACAATAGAGGCAGAATATGTAGCTGTTGTAGAAGCAACCAAAGAGATTGTGTGGCTTAGGAAAATACTTGAAGATTTGCAAGATAAACAAGAGAACTCCACTCCACTTTTGATTGACAACACTTATGCAATCCAGTTGACCAAGAATCCTAGATTCCATGATCGAACCAAATATATCAACACAAAGTATCATCTGATTAGACATCATGTAAAGGCCAAGACAATTCATTTACGTCATTGTTCCACAAATGACCAAATTTCAAATATCTTCACCAAAGCACTTGGACGAGAAAAGTTTGAAAGATTTAGAACCATGCTCGGACTTACAAACACCTCTTCGGATTAAGGGGGAGAATGTTGGAAGCTTAATCCTCGGATTATAGGTCCACATATTTTGTAAATATGTAAATAAATAATGAAGTTGAATAGTCGTAGGAAGACAAATTGACGGGTTGGTAGATGAAGCTCAACTGTCATTCTAAGTTGTATAAATTGATACATTTAGTGAATGGAAAAGATAATCTCGGGAGTTATTCCATCATTTTCATTACATCACAAAATTGAAACGCAAAGGTGAGACCACAAACCAATCACCCTAAAAACCCACAAACCCAAAAAAGCACAAATTATGTTACCACGTTGTATTATAACTCTCTTTTTACCATCGCTACCAAAAGAGATTTTCAACATGAAAATAGTTTCTTTGTAGATTAACTTAAAATATGGAGATATGGGTGTTCTACACTAGTAGAGTTAGAGTTTTAGATAGATTAACCATGAAGTAGATCAGGTAGAAATTGTTAGAATAATTTTATTAACCATTGTTTTCATTTTCTTTGGGTTGTTATAGTTAAAGCTTGATATCATGGAGTGCATTAAATCAATGAAGGTACCTATAAATCTTGTCGTCTTCTTATATTCACGAGAGAATTACCAATTTATGATTGCTTGATCAACTTTCGCTTTATTAATCGTTTGTTTCCATTCCAGAAACATGTTTTCCTATTTTGGCACATGTTTTCATATTTTGACATTGTTCTAATTTAATTTAATAAAAAATTGTGTTTAGCAATTCTTTTCCCTTCTACAAATATGTTGCTAAAAATGTCTTTTTTAATAAGGGTTTGCCTCGTCTATTATAGTGTAAAATATAGCATGTCATCATCTTGATATTCTAAGACATGGTATTTCGTTATCTTCGAACACAACAGTGACTATGAAGCAAAAAAATATTCCTATCATTTACATCATGAAGATCTCAATTGTCATTGACTTATATTTTAGTCACATGTTGACTTATATTTTACAAATTTTGTTGTACATAAAGAGTTATTTTTATCTTTTCATATGTCAGAAGGTATCTTCGGTATCAATCCCATGTGCTTTCATATATCATATATTCTCATGTAATATTTGGAGTTCATTCTATAATGTTAATGTCTCGAACATTATATGGAAGGCTCGTTTTACCTCTATATTTCATAATCCATGGTGATGTTTTTAGTATAATAGCTTTTACTTGATTTAGTGACCTCTGTAGACTTGCTTAAGTTGCTATTAGCATAAGCTTTGTTAAGTTGTGAAATAGATTGTGTCTGTAAAATATAAATTTTAGTTACATGTATAAGATATTTTGAGAGATTATAGATGATAGATTTAAAAAATTGAATATTAAGCCTCATCATTTTGTCTAATTATGATGAGAATGACTAGAAATAAACAGCAAACATAAAGTATGAATAACACATACAAGGATCTGGAAATCTATCCAAAATTTTGAAAAAACAATCCCGCATTCTACTAGCTTTAGATTCATTGAATGATATGGAGTTAAACACTCTAGCAAATACTTATGGGCATTCAATTAGTTCTCCATTATTTTCATGCCAACCTAGATCAATCTAAATCCATAAGGAGAGTTACAAGGTGGTTTATGTAGTTTACATTATGCAATTTAATTCAAGCACAGTTTATGAGATTATTTATCTATAGTAGTAGTTAATTTATAATTTGTATGGCTATATTTTGTGTTTCATTATTTATGATTCAAATGTGGATAGTTATAGGCGTGAGCTAAACTCTAGACAATTTGCACCCAAAATCCGGCAAGTTTTTCGGCCAAAATCCTGCTAAAATTGTTGAAATTGCAGTTTTCAGTTGTTGGAATTGCATAATCGGAGTGCCCCAAGGGTAATTGAGGATGTTGAATCCATTCTTGCAATCAAAATTGCAATCCCAGCAACTGAAATTGCAATTTGAGCAATTTATCCATCACCATATTCTAGCGAAAACCACCGGAGAAGGTGCAAATCATCTAGAGATTAGCTTACTCCATAGTTATATGTTCATATGTTTGAGATTATATTCTATGATTGTAAAGAATGGGAATGCAAGAGGTGATAGTGTGTGATAAAAATAAATAAAGAGAAAAAATGAAATGCAAGGTAATCATATATCCTTTATCCAAAATAATTGGCTTTCCATTGTTATATCAAATTTGAACATAAAAGAGAGGAGTGGCAAGTGTGAGGGGAATCCTTATGGATCCCAGAGGAACTCAAAAAAATAGTTACTGATGGGGATTAGGAAGGGCCTCTAACAACCAAGCAGAGGCATATGCTCCATTGTAAGGAATCTGAGTCATGTCTTCATCAAGTGCAAGGAAACTTAGGGTGTTTGGGGATTTTGCTATGATCGTTCAACATATGCATCTCCACTCTTCTCCTAAGGACAACTCCCTAGGGAAATTCATCAAGAGAATTAGGATTGAAATGCAAGGCATGGAAGAGGTTTAGTTTTACCATATCCTCCACTCTCTTAATACTAAAGCTAACAAACTTGCCAACATGGCCACTAGGTTGGATGAAGGGATGCTAAAAAAATATGGGGTATTAACCTTCCACCCCATCCCTTAATCACTCTTAATTATCATGCACATGAATATAATCAAGAGAAAACCACATTGTATTTGTGTTAATGTACTTAATGGAGAATGGGATGCAAGATTAAGAAATGTCAGGCCTTTGCACATTCCATAATTTCAAGCGACGGGTTCAAACAAGGTAGGTGCATTAATTGGGATTATGCCAAGTCTCAAACCCCGTGTAAGGTTCCTCTTGGTAAGATTAACTCACCTTCAAAATTATGCAAACTTATGCACTGCACTCAACAATGGTGAATTTGCATCTTATGCCTATTTGATACTTTGTTCTAGTCTTAATTTTCTATATGAATTAATTTGGGAGAGCCAATGTCTTAGTAGGCCTGCCAAACCTCTTGAAGGTTGGTTATGTATACTTTATTTTTAGTGGGAAACAAATACTTTTGGAATCCAGTAAGTGAATGAGACTCTTCACAGTCCTAAGGACACTTTCATACTGAGGGTTCGGCTTTCTTTCTATCAACAATCATGGACTTCAATCTCCTTCAATTGAACTCCAACTCAACTCAATCATGGGGAATGAGAATAACACGGCTAATAACCACCCTAACTGCCACAAGAATATCTAGGATTTGAAATGGTTTGTTAGGGACCATGAGGATATAATAAAGGGAAATAGCACATCCATATTCTCTATCATGACTAACGTTGATGAGCTTGTATACCTACATGCATCTTAAAATGCAGAAATAATGAGTATTATGTTGCAATAGAAAAAACAAATAGTAGCCTTGGAAGAAGAATGTGCTCAGTTGGATACCATGGTTATGGAGGTAAGCAAAGGCTCTTTCATGTAGCATATGGGGAAGAGGACATGATAAATCAACTATGAAAAGTCTAAGAAGTCTACATAGAACTGGAAAAAATGGAAGCAAAACCTACTAACTAGGCCCAGGATGAAGCAACAAGCAAGTTTGTTTTCCCTTACATATGTTTATCTATGTTATATAAATGTCAATTGATTTTAGGAGTTTTTGTAGAGGCATACTCCACTAGCAATGCCCTTTTCTATTATGTATCTACAATATCTAAACTCCATGGTTTTAAAGGCACTAAAAGCACTAATATAATAGGAACATGACCTCTTTTGAATTGTTGTTTACTACTCGTATTTTTGTTTTAATACAAATCATAATCTACCTATGTTTATGAAAAAAAAAACATAAAAAATATGCATATGCCATAATCTAAAGAACCATTTATTGTTATATTAGCATAAATTTTTCCTAACCTAAATATCTATATCTATTAAATACGAAAAGAAATTACAAATTTAGATATAAAATTCTTATCACTAAAATCATAAAATTATGTATATTGCATCAAACATAACTCCTAATGTGCTAGAAATAAAGCTAAAGTATAAAACGAAAATTACAAAATTATGTATATTGCATCAAACATAACCATAATGTTCTAGAAATAGATATAAGGTATAAAATGAAAATTAACATGTAAAAAAGGGTTAGGTGAATTTGACATAAACATTGATTTATGGCGTGCACCTTGTTGTGTGGTTGAATAATGTAATCTCATTGCTATAGGTAGCATAATAATTAGTTATATTTTATTTTACAAAAGGAGAGAATACATATTTTATTATATAAGGTGTAAGTAATGGGATTGGGACTTTAAGGCAATATTTCATTTTGGAAATTGCCTTTTTTTCATAAGGTTTATACTAAGTTTTTGGTACATGATTTGGTATAACTAATTAATTTAAATAAAATTATAAAATATATAAAAAATAATATAGTGGTATAACCAACTAATTTACTTAAAATTATAAAATATATAAAAAATAATAGTGTATAGAATGTTGTGAACTATAGAATTAAAAAATTAATATGTGAAATGGATTAGGTGAATATGATATAGAAATTCATTGGTGTTTAATGTGAACTTTGTAATGTAATTAAATAATGAAATTTGTTATATTTATCTTGAAAAACAGAGAATACATAATTTTATTATATAAGTTGTATGTAACAGGATTGATATTTTAAAGGCATATCTTAAAAAGATTGTTTTAATTGTTTATAGCGTGTTTTCGTTATATAATTTGGTTAAGAAGATTTATTTTATTTATTATCATTAATTTATAATATATTTTTGTTATAAAGTGTAGGTAAATCAAATTCAAATATATTAAGATAATATCCCATTACTACCTGCTACAAATTTTCCCGTCGTTTTTATTTGAGAGGTTTGTTGGGATAATAATTATTATTAATAAAAATCTTGCCGTGTTCAATGTTTCTTGGGGGAGGGTGTGCAAAAGAGTACGTAACTATAGCACACAAGTTTATTGTTTCCATTATATACTAGTTAATTGCCTTGGATGTGATAGTGCTAATTTGTGAAATTTTCAATAAAAAGCAAAGTAATTAAAATACATATTTAATGATAGCTATTGATGTTTTATTTTATTTTATATTATTGTTACATTGCAAAGTAATTAAAATACATATTTAATGATGTTTTATTTTATTTTATATTATTGTTACATTGCAAAGTAATTAAAATACGTATTTAATAATTGCTATTGATGTTTTATTTTATTTTATATTATTGTTACATTTTTAGATGATGTGATATAATTAATATTTTGAAATTATTATACAATATATTTATGATGAATGTATACGTGAAGGGACTAACACTTAGCATTAATTATGATATTGTAACAAAGGGGATTGAAAAATAACAAACATTCAAATTGATCACAATTTTAATTGTTCATGTTTATATTCTCGTTTACACTCCATCCATATGTCATTATGTATTATACATCATGAATTGGTGTATTATTTTGTAAATATATATTTATATTGTATTATTTATATTATTATTTAATTGTAATATTATGTTTTTTATCTCCTAATGTAATTATGTTTGTAATGATCAAATGGTTAGAAGCTAAATTAAAATGTGTTATAACCAGCATAGATCCAAATCCTAGGCTCTATCAAGTGTCAAGAGGGATCAAATCTCCCGAGGTGCAAAGGGATCAAATCTTCGGAGGTGCAAACCTCTTCTTGAATAGCTCCTTGAGTGCAATACCTGAGCCACATAATCCTAAGATCTAAAGTCTCTAGTTTAAGTCTCATATTTACTTTTTACTTTGTATTATTCTTTTTTGTTTATGTCCAGCATAATATTTATTACTTTTTACTTTGTATTATTCTTTTTTTGTTTACTTTGTATTATTTTGTTACTCCACAAACACTCTAAAATCTCATATTTACATTTTACTTTGTATTAAAAGTAAAAAGTAAAGTCTCTAGTTTAAGTCTCATATTTACTTTTTGCTTTGAATTATTCTTTTTTGTTTATGACACCTAATCCTAAGCTCTAAAGTCTCTAGTTTAAGTCTCATATTTACTTTTTACTTTGTATTATTTTTTTTGTTTATGGCCAACATAATATTTATTACTTTTTACTTTGTATTATTCTTTTTTGTTTACTTTGTATTATTTTGTTACTAGACAAATTCTCGACAAGCACTCACATGTTACAAGATCTCCCTCATACTGGGCTGTAGAGCGCCTCTCAGCGCAATGACCAAAGATAATATAATAGTGTACATCTCAATATAATATAAAAATATATGAGAGTTGTTAACGAAGAAGGAAGAGGAAGAAATGGGGAACTATGATTTCACAAGTGGGGGAAGTGAAAGGGAGATATGGATAGATGACCCTAATTAGTATTAACTTAAGTCTTTAGTCATAATTGTCAACCTTGGTTAGGAATTTAACCCAAAGTCCCTAAACTGATGTTTGTGGGGGTTGATTTATTTAATAATTTAATAATTATTAATTATTCTAAGTTAGGATTCAAGGGTGAAAAATGGACTCCTCTCGAGGAGCCACATGGAAAGTTGAGGGCATGCATATAAAAGTGGGAAATTTAGTCTAGAGATTCGTTATTCTTGGCATCATCTTTCTATGAACCTACTTGTTGAGAGGAAGGGGGTATATTATAGAGGAGAAAATACAATTAAGTTGAGAACTGAACTTCCATGCATGCTAATGCAAAATTGCTATAGAGAATAAGTGTTATTGGTGGTTGAGTCTTTGGGAGAGGAAACCTTGCCTACAACTGAGAATCCGTGGAGTCCTAGAAGTGAGAATCCTTGGCTAGCCTATGCTAGAGCACTAGAAGGGAACTGGGATAGCCTAAGGGACCACATGGATCCCATTCTTGGTGTTGTCAAGGAAAGGGAGGGAGAGTGTTGGATGATTGGGATACTTGTAGAGGGGGTTTTGGCAGCTAAGAGTATCTGAGTGATGGACTGAGAGAATCCCTAGGAAGCTTCACTCTTGTGGAATCATATCCTTAGCTCGAGGGTGACCTCTGTCATAGAAAGATTCAGAGTAATAGAGTGCCTAAGGTAGGGAGGAGTGTCCTTCATTTGCATCCAGTTGGAAGACTAATTCCATGAAGATAAGTTTTAAATGTGTAATGTAAATTCATGTTATAATGTTGTTATTAATGGAATGCCATTTATTTGTGTTTTGTTATGCATTTGAATGTTTTTCTAGATTTTCCAATTATGTTATGGAATGAAATTATCCTGGCTATTAATGTATGCATAGCAAAGTTCATAATTGGCATTGTAGTGAAATAATTAGGGTTGTTATAACTTGCTTGCATCGTCATTATTTACAATTAGCTAGTTAAAATGAGATTGGTATCGGGAAAGAAAATAGAGATCAAATTTAAGGTACCCGATAGCCTTGGTCGTGAACAAAGATTAAGGGGTAAATTGCAAAGTGGTATTAGATCTCTATATTCAATATTGGGGTTGTTGGGCTAGAAATCAATTTGTATAGGAAACAATTACATGTCAAGTGTTTGACAAAATACCAAAATGAGAAAAAATTGAGAAAAATACAACTACGAGCTATTTGTTTGATGAAAATTCAAGGAAAAGAAGCATGCAAGCTTGTAAATGATAGAGAATGACAGTGAAATGTTGTTGCTAATGATAAAATCATCCTTGTGGAAAAAAATGGGTAAAATGGTGAAAAGAACAGTTTGTATGGCCACTGTTGGAGTTGAATTTACCAACGTGGAAGTTCAAAATTGTTAAAATGCCCATTTAGAAGAAATCAAGGTGAGCTGATTGATAATGGAATCAAAAAGTATGTGTTATCTCCCCAAATAATTTTGTCGAGTTGATCAATTTTAGATGATGGGAGGTCATTTGAAAATTCATTTCTAAATTTTTTAAGGCTCATGTTTGATATCTTTATGCATGTAATAAAGTTTGAAAAACATTTGATTGGGTTTTCATTTCAGAAATTTCAAAAGACAGGTTTCGGTAGCTAAGCGCTTATTTAAAACAGTCCCTAAGCTACAGAAAGCCTTGCTGCTTTCGGCAGCTTAAACAAAATTTTCGAGGCTCTCCTAGCTACCGAAAGTGAAAGGACATACAGCGTGAGTCAGGGGGCAGTTTTCGGTGGCTTGGGCGAATATGATGGTGTTCATTAGCCACCGAAAGGTAAGTTTTGGCAGCTTACAAGTCAAAAGCAAAATTGTTCGAATCTACCGAAAGCAGAGGCATTCTCAATACTTTCCGGTAGCTTACATGGTCAAAGGTGAAATCATCGACTACCAAAATTAAGTCGGATTCAAATGGTGGAGATGTCTAATCAAGGACTCAGATGTGAAATCTAAAGGGGATTCATCATTCCTTAACCACCGAAAAGAACAAAGAGCAGCGGATCGTAAGTTGATTAAGCATTCGGTGCAATCATGAATTGATCCCAAATCCACTAAAAACATCAAGTTAACTAGACAAATTGAGATACTCAGAGATAGGAGGACCTTTCCTAGAACTCAGAAACAGTCCAAGCTTGAAAACCTGGCAGCGGTAGCAATTAGCATAGCTAACAGTCTGGATTCATCCCAGGACGAGGGAATGTTGTAGAAGGAGGATTAAACAGAAACCAGAAAACACAGTTTTGTTAAATTTTGCAGGTTGATATCAAACAGAGTTTTCGGTAGCTTGGGCGAACATATTAATTGTTCATTAGCTACCAAAAACCCAGTTTTCGGCAGCTTATCTCATAAGAAAAATCCTTCAAGCTAAGCGAAGGTCAGTTTTTGCAGTTTTGGTGGCTTAGGCGAATAGGTCAGATTCATTCATTAGCCACCGAAACAGAGCTTTCGGTAGCTAACAGAAATCAAGCTAAAACCTACTAGCTACCGAAAGCCTAAAAATCACAGGAAATTGTCATTTTCGCACAGATCCAAGTTTTATCATTCTAAAGGGAATGAGGATGGTTTCTAAGTGAAGGTTTTAATTAATAGGATCTGTTTCAATGTGTTGTTCCAATTTTGAAGGTGCCAGCAAGATGGAAATAATGAAGAAATGTGGCGTTTTTTACTGTCCCGAGTCATCATTTTTAAATGATGATTCTGAGCGTCTGGAGAATCATTCTGCAAAACGCTAGGAGGTTTTTGTTCCTAACATGTCATAGAACAATAACCTCTCCCCATTTTCCTACAAGTGTTGCATATTGAGATAATCAAATCCATCACTGAGCCCCAATTTTTGGATCCCGGAATCTACCTGTTTGACACATGTTTTTGAAATGCAGATATCAGGCAAACCAAAACGCGTTTCAAATATCTGACAGAGGTTTTTTCTCAAAACAAATAAATTCACAATAACCTCTTTCAGTTTATACACAGGTGTCACATAGCTGGAGAACTGAACCCATCTCTAAGCCTCTTTTTCAGCAGTTTCAGCAAAAGTGACGTTTTTACTGTGCAGAGTTGTCATTTTCAAATGATGATTTTGAGCGACTGGAGAATCATTCTGCAAAACGCTCAGAGGTTTTTCTTCCTAACACGTCAAAGAAAAATAACCTCTCTCGGTTTTCCTACAGGTGTCATAGATTGGGAGAATCGAATGCATCTCTAAGCCCCATTTTTCAGCAGTCTGGCCAATTAAAAATGATTTTTCCTGGTTTGTTGAAAAACGTTTTTGGATTTTCCATCTGGAGTAAATTCGACCCAGCTTATTAGAATCTGGGGAGATGTTGTAAAGGCTATAAATCCTGGAACTCATGTAGAAAAAGGGTTCGATTTTGGAGAGACTTATTGATATTTGTATTCTCAGACTTTCAATGACTTCTCAGATATATAAGCTTCTTTTACTATCTGCTTTCAGATTTCTTTTCCTCATATTTCTATACTCGCAGTGGATGGTTTATTTTGTGTAATCCTGTCTTTGTATTTGAGAACTGAACATATATGTCATTTATTTGTTGTGTTTGGCCATTTATATACATACTTCTGTGTATGAGTCTGCTAAACACGATAAGGATTCACTCCCTTTATCTTTTATCAACCCTCTGAACAGCCGTAGTCAAATCCTTGTCTGTCTGAACATCTCTATGTATGTTTTGAGCATGTAAATTTTGATCTCTGCCATCCAACTTGATCCAAATAAACCCCTTCTTTCAAGATAAGTTTAAGTTACCAAGCATCTCTGAAATAGAACCTAGGAGAGCTTCCTGGAGTGATAACAAACTGGCGTCGTTGCCGGGGAAAGGAGTTCGAAGCTCAGCTTCCCTGGGAGACGACATAGTTCCAGCTTTGATGATAGACAAAGCCTGGACATTATTTCGGTTGTTATCATATATCTGGCGACTCCATGAAGGACGAATCCAGTGGCGACTCCATTGTTCAGAAATCTGTTGGCGACTACATTGGTATGACATGAACAAAATCTTAGATAAGAGATATGCTTTCTGTGATTTTTCAAAAATTGTTGGTTTCCCTAATCCAATGCCTAGTAGAGATGAATGGGAAAATAGCCTTCCCATATTTCGAGGTGAAGATTGGGAAGTACCAGCGGAACATTTGCTGGAATTTCATGATTACATTCATCGGTTGCAAGTTGTGCATGAAGATGTTCAGATCCAGCTCTTATGTTTTTCATTAGAGGGGATTTCTCGTGATTGGTATTGGTCTCTTCCTATTGCCAGTATAAGCTCTTTGGCAGATTTTTCATGATGCCTTTCATTTGTTCTACAAAGAAATATTTTCAACTGACCTTTTATTTCCTGAGTGTTGTCATGAATTCAATTTATTGACTAAAGATTTGGATAATCATGAAGAGGATGATGTTATTGGGGATACCTCTCACTATGACAGAGACATTTATGACCTTCACAATGTTAGCCATAGTATAGATGCTTTTGACATTGTACCAAATGCATCTATTGTCTCAGGCTGTCAGGAAGATCAAATTGTCCCCTTTGAAGACTTGAAAGATGATGAGCAGATTGACAGATCAACAGATGAAAGTATTGGATCTATAGTAGATGTTGAGGGCAGCCCACATCTTCCAGATTTGCAGATCAGGGGAAGTTATCGTAACCATAAGGAACAAGGTGATATTTTTCTAGATCTGTTTCAAGATTTTATTACTAATCCTACTATTCAAGAAGCTTCCTCTCTGTCATCAGGATCTTACCTTGATACTCCTACATTCAATCCATACAGTGATGAGGAAGAAGATGTTGAGGTTCGTGAAGACTTATTGTTTACTCAAATTTCATCTAGTTCTTCTTTTCAGCAGAGAGATGATAAAAAATCTGTGCATACTGTGATTGATGCTTGTCATGAATCTGTTGTTCAAAAGTCCAATGAAGATCTTTTTAGTCTTGATATATCCTGCAAATATATTATTGTTGGAGAGGAAATTGTTTGCTGTGATAAGCCAGCATATCATCATGATGAATTCAGATTACAGAGATATGTTGAAGGGGAGCAGAAAGTTTAAGAACAGCAGTTCAGCTTGCATTTTTCTCCAACAAAGGTTGAGAAATCTTCGTTCAGCATTGAGACCAGTGAAAGCAATCAGCAGCTGCAATACAGGCGGTTGGGACAATAGCTTGAAGAGGTATTCCTTTATGGTTTTAATGACCCTTTTGCAAACTATTTGGAAACTATGAACATCATATACGTTAAAATATTTTTGTCAAATGAAAATTGTCTTTATCATCTGTTCAAACCTCTTTTCGGTATGATATGGCCTCCATTATTTTTGGGGTTATGATCAAAAACAATTTCAATAAATCAGTTTCTGACATGGCTTCATTAGAAGCATGAGTTTACTTGATTAAGCATCAGTACAATGGTTAGAATAGGAGTAGGTAGTAAGAATAATCTCTCCCTATGAGCAAGTAGATTCTTTCAGTCGTTTTCAGTTTTTGTTAAATAAGCAGGGCAGGCTACAGGCATGCTACAGGTTTGCAGAAGTTTTGGTGGCAGTTATAAAGACTCCATGCCCAATGGATATAAGACACTATTGGCAGGGGAATTTGGCTTCAAATGATGAGCAGGGTTGCAGGATTTGGATCATGTTTTGAAAGTAGCTTTTGAGACTCCATAGCCCAATGGATGCAAGGCGTTGCTAGCAGGTTTGCAGTTGAACATTTGTGGACAGTTTGTAGAGGTTTGATGGCAGTTTAAATGACTCCATGACCAATGGAGCACTAGACTAGGTTCTATATTTTGTTTATCCAGAAAAGGCATCAGATCTGTGGTTCTTGAAACCTCACAGGGAGTCTTTCATCCCCGAGTAGGAGCCAGATGTTATCTCCCCAAATAATTTTGTCGAGTTGATCAATTTTAGATGATGGGAGGTCATTTGAAAATTCATTTCTAAATTTTTTAAGGCTCATTTTTTATATCTTTATGCATGTAATAAAGTTTGAAAAACATTTGATTGGGTTTTCATTTCAGAAATTTCAAAAGACAGGTTTCGATAACTAAGCGCTTATTTAAAACGGTCCCTAAGCTACCGAAAGCCCTGCTTTCGGCAGCATAAACAAAATTTTCGAGGCTCTCCTAGCTACCGAAAGTGAAAGGACATACAGCGTGAGTCAGGGGGCAGTTTTCGGTGGCTTGGTCGAATACGATGGTGTTCATTAGCCACTGAAAGGTAAGTTTTTGCAGCTTACAAGTCAAAAGCAAAATTGTTCGAAGCTACTGAAAGCAGAGGCATTCTCAATACTTTTCGACAGCTTACGTGGTCAAAGGTGAAATCATCGGCTACCAAAATTAAGTCGGTTTCAAATGGTGGAGATGTCTAATCAAGGGCTCAGATGTGAAATCTAAAGGGGATTCATCATTCCTTAACCGCCGAAAAGAACAAAGAGCAACGGATCGTGAGTTGATTAAGCATTCGGTGCAATCATGAATTGATCCCAGATCCACTAAAAACATCAAGTTAACTAGAAAAATTGAGATACTAAGAGATAGGAGGACCTTTCCTAGAACTCAGAAACAGTCCAAGCTTGAAACCCTGGCAGCGGCAGCAATTAGCATAGCTAACCGTCTGGATTCATCCCAGGATGAGGGAAAGTAGCAGAAGGAGGATTAAACAGAAACCAAAAAACACAGTTTTGTTAAATTTTGCAAGTTGATATCAAACAGAGTTTTCAGTAGCTTGGGCGAACATATTGATTGTTCATTAGCTACCAAAAACCCAGTTTTCGGCAGCTTATCTCATAAGAAAAATCCTTCAAGCTAAGGGAAGGTCGGTTTTTGCAGTTTCGGTGGCTTAGGCGAACAGGTCAGATTCATTCATTAGCCACCGAAACAGAGCTTTTGGTAGCTAACAGAAATCAAGCTCAGACCTACTAGCTACCGAAAGCCTAAAAATCACAGGAAATTGTCATTTTCGCACAGATCCAAGTTTTATCATTCTAAAGGGCATGAGGATGGTTTCTAAGTGAAGGTTTTAATTAATAGGATCTATTTCAATGTGTTGTTCCATTTTTGAAGGTACCAGCAAGATGGAAATAATGAAGAAATGTGGCATTTTTTACTGTCCCGAGTCATCATTTTCAAATGACAATTCTGAGCGTCTGGAGAATCATTCTGCAAAACTCTCAGAGGTTTTTGTTCATAACATGTCATAGAACAATAACCTCTCCCTGTTTTCCTACAGGTGTTTCATATTGAGAGAATCGAATCCGTCACTGAGCCCCAATTTTCGGATCCCAGAATCTGCCAGTTTGAAACATGTTTTTGAAATGCAGATCTCGGGCAAACCAAAACGAGTTTCAAAGATCTGAGAGACATTTTTTCTCACAACAAATCAATGCACAATAACCTCTTTCAGTTTATACACAGGTGTCACATGGCTGGAGAACTAAACCCATCTCTGAGCCTCTTTTTCAGCAGTTTCAGCAAAAGTGGTGTTTTTACTGTGCAGAGTCATCATTTTCAAATGATGATTCTGAGCGACTGGAGAATCATTCTGTAAAATGCTCAGATTTTTTTCTTCCTAACACATCAGAGAAAAATAACCTCTCTCAGTTTTCCTACAAGTGTCACAGATTGGGAGAATCGAATGCATCTCTGAGCCCCATTTTTCAGCAGTCTGGCCAATTAAAAATGATTTTTCCTGGTTTGTTGACAAACGTTTTTGGATTTTCCATCTGGAGTAAATTCGACCTAGATTCTTAGGATCTGGGGAGATGTTGAAAAGGCTATAAATCCTGGAACTCATGTAGAACAAGGGTTCGATTTTGGAGAGACTTATTGATATTTGTATTCTCAGACTTTCAGTGACTTCTCAGATATATAAGCTTCTTTTACTATTTGCTTTCAGATTTCTTTTCCTCATATTTATGTACTCGCAGTGGATGGTTTATTTTGTGTATGTTCATTTGTCTATTCTAGAGAGTTGTAATCCTATCTTTGTATTTGAGAACTGAACATATATGTCATTTATTTGTTGTGCTTGGCCATTTATATACATACTTCTGTGTATGAGTCTGCTAAACACGATAAGGATTCACTCTCTTTATCTTTTATCAACCCTCTGAACAGTCGTAGTCAAAGCCTTGTCTGTCTGAACGTCTCTATGTATGTTTTGAGCATGGAAATTTTGATCTCGGTCATCCAACTTGATCCAAATAAACCCCTTCTTTCAATATAAGTTTAAGTTACCAGGCATCTCTGAAATACAACCTAGGAAAGCTTCCTGGAGTGATAACAGTATGTTAGGAAAATGCTTAGGAGGCAAATCTATGAGTGAATTTTAAAGTGGTTTGATGGTTTTGGAAGCTAAGCAAGTGGTATTGGAAATCTCGTATCAAGTTTTGAAATTGACCAGGAAGTGTTGCTTGTAAAGGTAGTTTAAAATTTCGAAGAGTGAAGGCTTCATTAAAAACCTGTAGATTCAACCTCCGAAATGGCCAAATTCGTGTCGCATGTTCAGTGGATCCCATTATAGGAGAAATTAAAAGGATGGTTTTCAATAGTGGAGGTAAGTGGCTTGGGAAGTTGAGGAAGTGGTATCAGAAACCACTTATCAAGTTCCTAAATGGATGTGTGATTGCCATGTGTCCTATTGGATTCCATTTTGGAAGCAAAAGTGGGCAATTCCATATTTATGCCTAAAATGATTAGAGCATCAGATCCATGATATGGAAGTTTCTAAATACTCACAATCACATGTTTTATTGGTGCCCGATGAAAAAACATTCCTAGTTCTTCTGACATTTTCTTCCAGAAGTAGTAGAAGTTGGTCTTCGGGATTTAGTACCGCTACAGGAAAAAGTGCAAAATTGGGTAAAATTGCTAACTTTGGAGAGCTATAAATTTCAACTCTAATCTCATAACTAAGTATGATTATAGTCATTAGAAAAATGATTCATAATTGGACAGACAAATAGCATTGTAGCCCCAATATGACCAATTGTCAAATGGGTAGTTTCCAAAATGCTAATATATACAAGAAATTTTTCAAAATTTTGGAAATGAGGTCAATATAACAAATGCATTGTATTAACACTTTTTAGATACATCAATACATCAAGTGAATTGCATATCAAAGTTTCATATTAGTATTAAGAGGAAAATGGAAGAAGAGAAAAATCCATACAGCTATGAAGAAGAATTTAGAGATCAAAATATTAGTGTAGGCAATGAAGAGATGGAATCTAATGTGCACATAAGAAGTATTGAACCCTTAGAGATTGTGGAAACAATGAAGAGTTTGAATATGGGGGTGCGGAGATATAAAGTAGATAATCATATAATGCTAAGGGAGTCATGAGAACCAAATCAATTGAACACTCAGCTGATGCAAAGATTAAATCTATTATAGAGGCAAATGCATATTGGATCAAGTTCATTTCATGAGAAAGAAGTCAAAGAGTATTCAAGGAAGAGATCTCATGAAAGATATAGGCACTCCATAAAGTGTTGCAAGAATTCATAAACATCACTACTCATCACCTCATGTAGCTAGGAAGTCATAAACATATGAGGAATCAAGAATTAGTCCAAAAGTGTCCCCAATTAGCAAGAGTTGCAAGGGGAGCTTACAAATATTAAGGCACCCAACTTTGAAGGTGAAAAGAAGAAGGGAGAAGATGTTGAATCCTGAATATTGGGGATGACGAAGTATTTTCACTTGCATAACTATTCATCTAACATGGAATCTAGAGTTACCATTTACAATTTGCAAGGAAAGGCATCAATTTAGTGGGATTAGCTAACTCAAGTGAAGTGTTAGGTGAAGTGTTAAGAGGTGAAATTAATATCTATATCTCTGACATTTTCTTTTATAGTGGTACTCAATTATCCCGTCACATGATTTGTATACATCGGGCACGCGGGAGGGTCATAAGGGGGTCATTGGTACCTCCTATTGAGCGATGTGGGGGAAGGGACTATGTGTTTTAAGGGTTTGGGGACGAATCCCCTGAGGCAAAAATTTCTAGACCCTCCTAGTGTATTTAAATTCCTTCTTGAACCCTCATATGTATTGTATAAAACGGAAGTGACCCTTGGAATTGTATCAGAAGAGAAGAAAGAATTGTAATTATTTTCCAAGTAATAATAAAAGATCGAAGTTGCCATTGCCTCATGGTTTTACCTACACACAATAGGGTTTCCAGGTAAATTTGGTGTTCTATTGTTATTATTGTTTGCTTTTGTTTTTTACATTTTTCTAACACGAAGCACAATAGTAAGAAAAGGATTTCATGGAAATAGTTCAAGAAGTATTTCAAACAAAAGTACCTCTCAAAGCATTATTATGACAAGAACTAATGGAGGAATTCTTTGAACCCAACTTAGGGAATATAACCATGGAGGAATATGAGATAAAGTTTCTATAGTTGTTGAGATGTGTTGGGTTTATTAAGGATGACAAGGTAAATATTGAGACGTTTCTAAGTGGGCTACCTACATTCTACATAGAAAAAAATTATGTTTGATGAGCCCAAGAACCGTGAAGAGACAATCAAGAAGGCCAAATACATGTATGAATAAAACAAAGGAAGGATGGATTTTTCAAGTCTTGGAGAGATAAAAATAAATATAAGGAAGAAAGAATTAAACCTGTTTTCTTTAGAAATGACTCTAAAACATATCAACAAAGCCAACCATCTTAGTGTGGATCCAAGAGGGAGCGTCTTTAGGAAAAATAACAAGGTATCCAATCAAATGTTGTGGATGTCAGTGAGATTATTTATATAGATATTGTCCTCAAAGGGGAGACAAAATGAGGATTCTACACAACTTTCAAGAAACAACTATAGTATAAGATGTGGCCAAAAACATTCCAAGAATCTATGCAGCCTTGGATAATCGATAGACAAATCACCAATCAAATATTGTACTAATCATAATGTCTCAACCACCACCTTACTTTATAATGTAGTTGTTTTCCTTTGTAAACATACGCTTAGTTATGTGGACCATTTTTGGGTGGTTATTTGTTTATGTAATACAAATATGGACATTATGTGACTGTGATTGGGATTTTGAGCCTTTTCTGGCATATTCTGATTTCTGGATGGTATTTCTTGATTTGAGTATGTAATGGTTAGGCGAGCTTGCACAGTGAGTCTCTCATTCAGACTTCGGCGAATAGTTCCAATTGTGGCATCAATGGAAGGAATTTAACCCTAATTTTTATACACCAAATCGAATAGTAAAATCTGTGTGGCTCTGTTGTTTGTTACAAAATATGTATACATTTAGGCAACATTCATTTCCAAGCATACAGAGTTTGGCATAATAAAAACTTTGCAGATGAATAACAAAGTCCAGTCTTGAAAGACCGTTCATGATTTTTTTTTTAGAGGAGCGTGAACATAATTTCAAAGCATTGTTGCAAACCATGTTACAGAGAGAAGTTAGAGAAAGACAGAGTTTGGAAATGAATCTAGTTAATGTATTTGTGAAGATTTATTGAGATTTAAACAGACGAGAGTACAGTTTTAAGATGGTGTCCCGCTGGATCATCTTGAAGAGAAAGTGACTCCACACACATAGTTGGAACAAAGGTTTCGTTCTTTACCCACATGTAATACTTACATGTAAATTTTCTTCTTTATATATGATGTTGTCTAGATGCATTATTAACTAACGGGAAATTGTCGTGTTATTGAACAAGAAGTAAATCTGGGAAGGTATTTAGGAGTCACAAGGAAAATTGAAAAACTCTTTAAAGAGGTGATAAATTGAATAACTCTTTCAAGAGGTGATGGTATTTCTCGGTATATGTTGTAATAAATGAATTTATATTGTGAATTTTGCTGCAAGTAAGGTGCGGTTGTGAGTTTGGTGCTTGTTGTGTGAAATTTGTTGCATGTAAGGTGTGGTTGTGAGTTCAATGCCAACTTGCTACATTTTTATGCAGGTGAAGCAACAACCTAAGACAACACATAGATCAATAGATTTGAGACCAACGCGCTAGAGCACAAGAATAGCAACAAGATAATCTAGTGATTCAGGTTAGCATTGTTGTAGATGTCTTTTCATTTTTACAATAAATCCTTCATATGAATGATTGGTTAGAATGGTTGATTTGAAATAATTGTAAATTGGTAGTTGTAAAGGCCATCATTTAAGTTTGCTAATGTTTGTAATGGATCTATAAGGGTTTATATACTTTATTTGTTTTGCATTACAAACTTTCAAGGAGATATAAGGTTAGGCACTACAAAATTGTATTTGGTTGTTATAAGTTGTTTATTGTAGTTGCAAAATTGTAACGACCCATTAGTTTATTGGAGTTATAAGGGCATTTATGTCTTACTTTTTGTAATTAAACTGATGCTCATTATCCTTACTTGTTAAAGGAGTTCTAAGGATCTCATTATTCTAAGTGGTTATAAGGTGTTTTGGGGAGTTATAAAGGGGTTATATGGTGTCTCCTCATTGTAAGTGGTTATAAGGTACTTTTCAGAGCTATAAGAAGAATTGTATTTGAAAATGAATACTCATTGCAAGTGGTCATAAGGTATATTTCGGAGCTATAAGAAGAATTATATTTGAAAATCAATAAAACAAAACAAATTGTGTTGTCTTCACTCCTAGACCCACCCAAAATCGAATAAGGGGGTCTTAGGATCTTTGTGTATGTGCGCACTTTTGTGATTCTTTGCTCTGGTTGTTGCATCCTTTTAAATAATCACATGCACTACAAACATAATAAAATGAATCAAGCACAATGAAAGAAAGCAAGAAGCATGATAAAGTAATATCATTTTAATAAGGCAAGCTAAGGGAATCATTGGTACTTGATGATAAAAACAATTTGCACTTGACAACAAATTGGCACAATTTTTTTTACACATTGCAGAAGGTCCATTGCAATTGTAATTTGTAAATTCTTTGGAAATCTTATTTTTTTGAATTTTTAAGTCCACCTTTGAGGTTTTTTTGTACAATTGCAAGAAGGAAATTTTCTACAGAGTTGATTGAAGGAGGTCCAAACAAGAGTTGGTAGTTGTGTATATGAAGTTTTGTAAATCCCTCTTGAAATTGATTAAGGGGGTTTAAAATGGTGTTTCTTTAGTCTTCGAATACTTATTGCACTTCAATATGGCAAGAATCAAAGAAACATTTAATTTATTGCACACATTGATCAACACAGATTCAAGATCTACAATTTCATTGAACAAATGAACACTTACTCTTGTTCTTACTTGCCTACAAGTCATGCATAGAGAGGTTGATATGTTCAAAATTCAAAATCAATTGTTATATCATGAATTGAGTCTTCTTCGACATCAACACTTTGATCTCATACTTATTTAGAATAATCCATTATTTGGATTACCTATTGACAATGAACAAGAGGGCATCAAGCATGTTCCAACTCTAAATCAAATTAAAGAATATGATGTTCACATTAAACCAGGCAAAGCTAAATTAGATGAAGTCGCTAAATAACTTAAGAAAAATTAAGATGAGTTGGATGAAGTCATCGAAAAGATAGATAATGACATCATGACAAATAAAGATGAGGATAAGTTAAAGTATGCAGCCAAGATTGCCAGACCTTGGGAAGATATGAACTTAAAAGGAAATTGATATGGATTAGGATATGAAAAGGATCATGGTAACCTTTTTCATATTCTTAATTATTGTAAACCAATTGCAATTGTGAGCAGTGGATTTTTGGATGATGCTAGTAGGAAGACAAAACTTGAAGCCAATGATAAGGAACATGTACAAGTTGTTGATCAGGATGTTGATGCAGATATTGATGATGATGCAATTGTTAAGGACATTGATGACGATATAGTTATTGATTATTTGTTGGATGATGATGATAAGTTGGACGAAGAACTAGTGTAGTGCCAACACTATCACCAAGTTGTCCATATTGAGTTAAATTGTTTTGATCTTCGTCCATGTGCTTTTTGTTAGAAGACCAATCACCTCTTGGAAAGATGTCAAAAGAGCAATAAGGTTCAGTGGAAACATATACACTTTGAATGGTTAGGGAATTGACATTGGAGTTTGGAAGATAAGTTATTAGAGTGATCTTATCAATGGGCTCGTACATAGGTTCAACCAAGTTTATGAGGACCAGTTTCTACAATAGATGGTTGTGAGTGTTTTGGATTTGTTGATTTTAGGGAAAGAACAGGGCCCACCTGATGATGTATTTTGATTTGAAGATCGAGTCTTTAGATTTCACTCAAAGACAGTGTGATTACCCTTTTTCCACTTTCAAGGGGAGTATATTTGATAATCCATACTTCTCACCTTTCAGTTGACAAGGGGGAACATAATGAGGATATGTCAAACTTCAAGTTTCAAAGTCTACCTTATAGGATTGCATTTTATTTGGGATGATGATTGATTATGTACTTATGATTTAGTATTGCATATGATTTATTCAAGATGATTACAGTTTTAAGATGATGGATTCAATAATTGAGGATTTGGATTGCTTAGTTTGACCTTCAATGGACTTTCATCAAGACAATTCAACACTTGCCACTTTTGATGGTTCAACGGTCAATTTGATGGATACGGATGGATGGATAACTTGCCACATTTTGGAATTTGAAGAATTTCAGTTACCTTGTGACTTTTATGGTGGTTCAACAATTTGATGATAGCTCGGCATATTAATTGATAATTTGGTTTTCTACTCACAGTTTTTTGGATTTGAGGAAATATTAGTGATTACGAAGTTTACTACTCACTGGATTTTTGGATACAGAGGATGACCTTTGGATCAAGCAGAGGATCATTGATTCTTCTACATTTGTGCTTGGCGCATTCAAGATTTTCAGGCATTTTTAGGATATGGGATGTGTTGGGCACAAACCCAATTAATTTATCATTGGGTTTTTCTCTCATTGGTTCATTTTAGTGAACACTTACAAGTTGTCTTAGCTCATTTGTTGCACAGTGAGTTTTCTAGACTTAGTTTCGACATCCACTTTTGGCAGTTTTTGAGGCAAATCTCTAGACTTGGTTTTGACATCCACTTTTGGTAGTTTTTTAGGAAAATATTCATAAATTCTCATGAGGTTTTAGACCATGGGTTACAGGTTGAAGACTTAGGTAAGTTATTAGTTTTTGCATTGGTTATCTAGCTAATACAAACTTGTGATTAGGGGGGGGGGGGTGTTAGCAATATTGTAGTAATCATAATGTCTCAGCCACCTACTGCTTAGTTTAGGTTATAATTGTTTCCCTCGGTAAACATACGCTTAGTTATGTGGATCATTATTGAGTTGTTATTTGTTTATGTACTGTAAATATGTACATTATGTGAATATAACATGATTGGGGTTTTCAGCATTTTCTGCGCTATTCTGGTTTCTTGTTTTCCTTATTGTATTCCTTGTTCCTAATTCCTATCAAGTTGAAGGTAAGATTGCAAATCAACTTATTGCCATTTTAATTGATTTAAGAGCAAGTCATAGTTATATTTATCCTAATATAGTTCAAATATTTCATCCCAATGGAAGTAAATATAATAAATCATGGATGGTTCAGTTGGCTACTAGAACAAAAAGAAATATTAATGAGTTAGTAAAGGGTTTTCCATTAGATATGAATGGAGTTAACAGTTTTGTAGAAATGAGCATTATACCACTTGACTCATATGATGTTCTTATCGGGATGGATTGGTTGGATGCACATCATGTTATTTTGGATTTCCATAACAAGACCTTTACTTGTCTTGATGAAGAAGGAGAACCAAAGATATCGAAAGGATTTCCAAGTCTTATTTATATAAGAGAGATTTCATCTTTGCAATTGAAAATATGTTTTCAAAAAGGATGTCAATTATATATAGCTCATGTGGAAGAGCCAACAAAATGAAAAAGTCCTAGTTTTGAGTATTTTCTAATGTTGAAAGAATTTTCAGATGTGTTTGATGAAATACTGGATTGCCACCAAAAATGGACATTGACTTTTCTATTGATTTGGTTCCTAAAGAGGCCCTAGTTTCTAATATTCTCTATAAAATGAGTACACTAGAATTGAAGGAGCTACAAATGCAATTAGAAGAATTGTTGAAGAAAGGGTGCATATACCCAAGTATATCTCCTTGGGGAGCACCATACTTTTTGTGAAAAATAAGGATGGCACATTAAGGTTATGCATTGATTTCAGACACTTGAACAAGGTCGCTATGAGGAATAAATAGCATATTCCTAGAATTGATGACTTGGAATTGATGATCAACTAAGAGGAGCAATGATATTTTCAAAGATATATATGAGCTCAGGTTACCATTAGGTAAGGATAAAAGAAGAAGACATTAGTAAGATAGTTTTTAGGAACATATGGATATTATGAATTTGTAGTGGTGCCACTTGGTCTAACAAATGCAAAAACTACATTTATGTGTTTGATTAATGGAATCTACAGGCAATATTTGGACAAGTTTGTCATTATGTTTCTTGATGGCATTCATATCTCCTCAAAATTGGAGGAGGATCATGAAGAGCACTTGATTTTAATACTACAAGTGCTAAGAGAACATTAGTTGTGTGCTAAGTTAAGCAAATGATCATTTTATCAGAGGCAAATTCAATATTTGGGACACGTAAAGCTATTATGGGATGGAATACACACATAACTGTTTCAAAAGTAAGGTCATTCATGATAATTGTTGGATGTTATACGAGATTAAAAGAAGGATTATCTAAAATTTCACATCCAATCACTTCATTACAAAAGAAAGGAGTCTTGAATGGACAATGCAATGTGAAGAAAGTTTCTAGCAGTTAAAGAAATTGCTCACTAGTGCACCCATTCTCAGGAGTGTTGATTCAAATGAATATTTTGTGGTATGTACAAATGCTTGCAAGGAGGGAATACGTGGAATTCTTACTTGGAATGGATATTTGGTTTGTTATAAATCTAGGAATATTAAGGAGCGTGAGAATAAATATGTCACCCATGATTTAGAAATTGATAGGCATAAAACAACACAAGATAGGCATAAAAGTTAGGCATAAAACAACACAAGATAGGCATAAAAGTTATGCAGAAAAGGGTAGGATATCAAGAGAATTCAAGGTTGGGGAGCATGCACAGTTAGAAGTTAGAGCAAAGAAGAGCTCCTTAAAATTGGGAAGCTACTCAAGTTAGCAGCTAGCTATTGTGGGTTGTTTGAGATATTGGTTAGGAGAGGACATATTACATATGAACTTGCATAAAAGTACGTAGTGTGTTTCATGTATCACTATTGAAAAACTATGTACCTAAACCTAACCATATTATTGATTGGGGTATGATTCACGTGGAAACAAAAGGAGATATGTAGGTGACACTAGCATGCTAAATAATTTGGGTACTAATAAATAATCTTCTTGTATGATCAAAAAGTCCAGGCTGATAATCCTCATTATAAAAAAATTATCAAGAGATCAAATTCAAATGCAAAGGTATGCAATCCAAAATGATTTTTCCATGGAGTTGAAGAATTCTTCTAATAACGGAAGACCATTGAAAGAAGAAAAAGGAAGATTAATTGGGAACCAATCTTCAACTCATACCCGAGGAAAAATATCAAATCACAAAATATTATTGTTTAGATATTGTCTTCAATTAAAAAAAGCCATCAATATTATTGTTTAGATACTGTCTTCACTTAAAAATAGCCATCAATAAATGAGCATCTGACGAGGTTGGGTTGCTACCCTTCCTCCATCCATGGAGCTAAACAAGAACAAACAAACATCTTGACAAATCGAATAAACAGATTCTTCATAATATGAATTAAAAACATTTATTATGAGATTGATTTTCTACGCAACTTGGTGAATTTTTTTATATACCTGAATCAATAGAAAACCTGAGATGAAGCCATTAGCAGGTTAACAAAAGGGGCGTAAACCCGTATGCAGAAACAAGACAATTAAATCATTTGTTAAATACAAGAAGGTAGTGAGTCTAAATTAAGCGCTTACCATTTACAGGATTCTGGAAAAGAATTATCCTTACTATGAAGTCATAACCTGTGTAGTAAAAAAAATTATTAGTTAAAAAATAAAATGTGTAAACTCGGGAACAAATGCAAATGAAAAATCTACCAGTCAGATGACAAATACAAAGGGGTTTAACCCTAAGCTCTTCACAACCCCGGGGGCACGCTCCAAATACCTTGTGTTTCTTGATTTTGTAGTTGACTGGAAATGCCATCAATAGACCCATTAGATTTTTATTAAGCATGATAACATACTCTATCTTACCATTGATGATGAGATCAAACCGAGAACGTTGAGCTAAATTTTCCTCAAAGCCCTTTTTAATTGGTGTAGGAAAGCTCTAACAAAGGTGATGAATTTAAGCATTTACAAGCATATCTGTAAAATCCCTAGCCCCAATTCGTTGTAAATATCCCCAACATTACAATACAGTCCGAGAATAGGGGTGAGGTTATTCGCAAAGAACTTACAGTGGGGATTGAAGCTAGAAGCTCCAATACTCTCAGAGTTTTCCATAGCAGTTTACAAGAAGTAAAGTTAACCAGAGGTAAATGAGATTGACCACGATAGCATAGTCACAAAACCGAGCACGAGTACTCCTTCACATAACCAAATTAATACAGTATTTAAATTTCCTCCAGGTATTCTAAACCTTGACATGTGGTAGACATGCAATTATTATAGTCACTCCAAGCCTCTAGGTGGAAGGTTAGGCTAGTTGCACCCAAACTGTGTAACGTACAAGAATTGACAACACATTGTCAATGGGTGACAATTATTACAAAATTTCTGACAGAATGACAGTCCACTAACACATAAATATTTTTATAGATTTGGTAAGTAATACTTTTTTTTTTTCCCTGGAAAAAATCATAATTTTATTTCAAATAGATGAACAAAATTACATTCTGCACATGTAATAGGATCACTGAGATCCCTACATTGTCACATATTTACTGCCCCATATTAACATCATATCTAATGTCCCATACATACAACAAAAACAAAACTACTGCTGTCCATACAACCCGCATATTTCCGATTACATAAAAACAACTACTGTAACAGAAATGGAAGAACGTAACCATCATTGGTCAACAAAAGCTGAGCTATTGCTCAATTCAGTGCCTCAATATCTTCATGAAAAGGTCTGTGATAATAACTGAAAGTGCCCCCTAGTGAATGTATAGTAATCCTCCAAGTGCCAAGTGTTAAGTCCTGCTGCGTCGCTTCTTTGGAGAGCTGATCGGCCATCCCATTCCTCTCCCTGTAAACATGTGTAAATGTAATGTGATTTAAAGGACGGCTTTATCCGTATCACCTCCTCCAGGATAGGCAATAGTACCATCACATGACAATGTGTTATCTCCTTTTCCCAATCGATAACTATCATGGAGTCGCCAAATATCTGTAGAGATAGAAATCCTTGTTCAAGTGCAAATAAACATCAGCAGTTTAAGAGACATAAGTTCAGCATATTTATTTGATCCTCTCCCCAGACCAGCCACGAGATGAAAGTAATGGGTCTCATCTTTGTAAAGGACTCCCCCCCCTCCACACACCAATTGATGGTCTAATGAAGCTCCATCAAAAAAATCCCACAGCATGGATTTATCAATCTGTTCCACACGCACAGGTCGTGTTCTAATCGCGTGGACAGGTTCCTTGTAGTGTTGTATAACCGCCACAGCGTGTGCCACAACAGACTCCATCGAAACCCTGCTATCATGAAATAAGAGCTTATTTCTATTAATCCAAATGCCCCAGGCAAAAATACACGGGAGGGCCCGGATGGAAGAGGACTTTTGAAATGACCACCACATATGGAACGCTTCAAGGACGCTCTCTCCTCTCCACCTCACCTTGAAATCCATATATTTGCTAATATCATCCCATACAGCCTGTGAAAACCGACATTGAACAAAAAGATGAGCAATGGTCTCTTCCGCATCCCTACAAAGTGGACAGAACCCCGGACCCTGGAGGAAGCGTTTTTTGCATAATGTCCCAGGTAGGTGCCTTATTTTCCAGTATAGCCCAGAAGAGTAATTTTGCTTTACCCGGACACCTTAACTTCCACAGATATTTCCACCACCACACCAAATTCCATGTTATGTACTTCCCACATTCAGTTGGATATATCCATTTTTTGGTGAGTATAATCCAGAGGGATGGTGATCCCAGATAAGTTCATCAACCCTATTGGTCAGTCGAATATTAGTAATTCTTAAGATCCGCAGAAAATCCACCCAAAGCCCCCTGCAGTTCATCAAAGATCTCAAGTTGCTGTGCAGAGAGCCACCCCTGATGCCAAAGAGTAGATGATCCCGAATCCTCAATATCAGCCAGAAAATGACAACCTCTAGCAGCCAAAAAAGTCAGGAAGGACATGACCTCCCCTACATCCAACCCAAGGGTCCAGCCCAATTCGAATGAGACGCCCATTTCCTATCCTCCACACTAAACCGGAACCGACCAAAGTAAAATGCTGCACCACCGCTTTCCAGACCACAGAGCAATTTGCCCTCGACTTATTGCCCAGCCTTATCCATTCGAGAAGAGGTGAGAGGGGAAATATATTTATGATAAACCACTCTTGTCCAGAGACTATGTGTATGGATAAGTCACCACGACAATTTTGGCCCCCAAGGCTTTTGCAAACAGAAAATATTCTTTAACCCCCATCCTCCCAGTGCTTTTGGGACAACAATTTTTTCCCATCTGACCCACACCATTGCTCGATGCTCACTCTTACCCTTCCAAAGAAAGGCGAAACACAACCTTCGGATCTGCTCCAGGACTCCTTTGGGGATCCAAGCAAGAGACATCCAATACACCGGAATTGCTTCCAAAATTGATTTAACCAGGACCATCCTCCCCAACCCGAGAGAGCCATTTATGACTCCATCCATGTAGACGCTATTCTAATTTTCCTAATAACCAGTGCCAATCATCCTTCAGATAAGCATTCGGTTTCAAGTGAAAGCCAAGGTACTTTAAACCATCATCAATATCCAAAGTCCTATAAGGTAGTTTGTTGGCCATTCTAAGAATCTCCTGCTCGGTTAAATTCGAGCATGTGATAGTAGATTTGTCAATATTCACTAACATACCCGCTGCAACTTGCACTAAATGGAGACCTTCAACCACCTTATCAATATCCTGTCATGTGCCATCACAAAAAATCAGAATGTCATCAACAAAAAGGAGATGTGTAATAAACAATACCTGAGAAATGGATATGCCCGGAAAGGAACCATCAGCTTTTGCATTCAGAATAAAACAGCTGAGTCCTTCAGCAACAAGGAGAAATAGCAGCGGAGAGAGGGGACATCTCTGTCGTAGACCCCTTCCTACTTGGAAGAATGGACTAGCAGAACCATTGATCAGTATAGCAAAGCTCACCATAGTGATGCAGGCCATAATCCATCTAATAAATTTGTAGCAGAACCCTAGGTGAGTTAGAAGCATCCGGATATATAGCCAGCTAACCCTATCAAATGCTTTTTAGAGATCAATCTTAATCACGGCACCCTTCTGCTTCTGCACTTTTAGAGTGTGTAATCCTTCCTGGGCAACTCCAATGGCCTCATGAATTTGGCGACCTTCCAAGAAGCCAAATTGCTCAGAAGAAATATGCTGAGACAAAATATTCTTGAGTCTCCTCGCCATAACCTTAGAGATGATCTTATAGATACAATTGCAGAGAGAGATAGGTCTGAATTCATCAAAGCTGTCAGGCTTGTCCGTTTTCGGAATAAGAGCTATAAATGTGGAGTTGAAGGGGCCATGGACATACCCAGCCTTTCGCGATTCTTCCACCACATTCAATAATTCCTCCCCGAAGAAGTCATAGAATCCTAAGAATAATTCTATAGGCCAGCCATCTGGCCCCGGGCTTTTATCTTTTTGAAAGGATTGCATTACCAGCGAGATCTCAATCGGCAACACCTCCTCCATCAACAGTCTATTATCTTCCTCCCCCACAAAACGAGGAAAAAGATGAGTCACCCGAATAACCTCAGGAATGGAGGCCCCAGGTTGAGCAATGAATAAATCTCCAAAGTGTCTAACACCCAGCTCTGCTAATCCATCAAAGCTGGAGACCTGTTCCCCTTCATCTGAAGAAAGTTCCCAAATAGAGTTTGTGAATTTTCTCCCCTTAGCATATGCTTGAAAAAAATTTGTATTCTCATCACCGCACTGAAGCCATATCGCCCTACTTTTCATTCTCCACATCTCTTCTCTCTCACACAGAATCACATTCCTGCGTCGTTCCCACTCCATCAACTCGCCTTTCTGCTGATCATCCAGATATCCCATTCCCTGACAATTAATAATCTTATCAATATTCAGCTCAGCAGCCCGAAGAGTCTGATCATCAATCGCTCTTTTATCATGATCCCAGGAAATAGTGGCCTCTTTGATTCGCTTAAGATTTTGATGAAAGTGTGCACCCGCATGCATCTGAGAATCATGAGGTCGATGAACCCACAGATCCTGAACCAGCTTAAGAAAATCCGCCTCCTTCAGCCAGCTAGGATTGAATTTGAAAGGGCTAGGAGGTTTTTTCCTTCTACCTCGAAACTCCAGGAAGATAGGGCAGTGGTCAGATATCCCACCTAACCCTACCCATTGTCTAACAACATCAACTCCCAATGCCAATACATCGGCCACCAGAAACCTATCCAGTCTTTTTGCCACCCTATGTTCCCCTGCTCTCTTATTCCTCCAAGTTGGAGTTAACTTGGATGGTAAAATGTCAAGAAGATCCTTCCTGGAAAAGGCTTGAATGAAATAAGTTGCTAATGTATCCGGAGCAGCCCGAGGCCCCCAAACTTCAGAAGACCCCAGAGTAAGATTGAAATCCCCACCCAAAATCACATCCCTTCCTGCAAAAAGATCCATACATAACAAGGAGTCCCAGAAGCCAACCCTATTTAAATAGGGCCCGTAGATATTGAGAACCGTGATCATCCTACCAATCTCAGCATCCCAAACTTCCAAACCAATACCAGAAGAGATTCCCCAAGAACAAGCACATCTGCAACTCTTTACCTTCCACCCCGAGGCCAGCCCTCCAGAGCGCCCCCGAGCATCCACTCCAACAAACTTCCAACCAGGAAGCAAAGATTCTAAAACCCGTACTACATCCTCACTGCCACCCAAAGTTTCTTGCAACAGTAAAACATCCGGTTGATTTAAGTCTACCAGTCTCCTAAGCGACGATTTTTAATGGGACTCGCCAACCCACGACAGTTGAAGGACATAAATTTCATATGATACCCCCTTCCTGGGCTTTCACTGCTCTAAGTGCCCACTCAATAGAAGATTGTGTACCCATCACTAAATCCACTTTAGCCCGTTCTTGAGCTTTAGACAAAAAGGGATTTTCATCCCCAACCTCTCCCCCCAACACTATAGGCCAATTCTGGAAGTCCCTTCCCCCCCCTTCCATCTTCAGGGATCTCCCTACTACAAAGAGCATATCGGATACTTATACCCTTAGAGCTGGTAGAGTGATGGGTGGATACAATGGACGACGTGCAAACACTATCTGCATCAGGCAACAGACAAGGAGATACCGGACATTGTATGACAGTACGGGCTAGAGGAGGAGACCCGAGACAACCCCCCCCCAAATCATTAGAGACTTCAAATAAGGAAACAGCAAGAGAAAAGAGATGAGACATACCCGAGGGATTTGCAGATGAACCCCTTCGAATAATGGACATCTCCTGTAGCAATCTGGAGGTGGCCTGAGTAGTAAGGGTCGCGGAACACAAAGAATCCCCCTCAGCATCCGGATCCGCACTCCCAAAAATCTCCTTTCCTTTGTTCACCAAAGGTGGCAACAATACCTCTGATCCAAGCCTCCCACAGTTATCTGATGGTACCACAGAATCAAAGATCACCCCCCTGTTAATAGCAGGCCCACTCCCATCAACCACCACCGCCTGCGAGTTCACCATCGACAATGGATCTGCGCCATCTACTGCTACTTCATTAGTCAGAGGATTACTAGCCCGAAACGGTAAAGGGAAACTGGCTACCAGATGTCCATGAGCGTGGCAGCAGTGACACCTAAACGGCACACCCACATAATCCAGAATTTGAACAAAGTCCCCATCCTTGGATTGAACATTAATCTCAGCAGAGAGTCCCAGCCGAAGATCGATATTTACCAATATCTTAGCCACCGTGTATTTCCCAGTCTCAAAATGGGAGGAATCAGAACACACATATTCACCAAGAAAATTCCCAATCTCAACAAATCGAGTTTCATTCCACAAATGCATGGGAAACCCCGGAAGCTTCACCCACAGCGGTTCATTATCAATTTTCTCTGTTTTTGAGTCGAAGAAGGGAGACCAGCTTTTCAGAACAAGAGGGACGCCCAACATCGACCATTGTCGACTTAAAACAGCATCGACCTCCCCTTTGTTCATTAAGATGAAGGAAAACCATCCTTTCGTCAAAACCCAGACAACAGGGGCTGATGACACAAAATTCTTCCACTTCTCATCCGCCCTACGCTGAAGGAAACCGCGACCAAATCTTCTACCCCGAACATGTCCAACCACAGCAGTGAGAGAGAAATCCTCCGCCTCTTCCATCATAACATCCACCCCCATCACTAACTGGTACTTTCTCTTTCGTTCTTTAACCGTCTTAGCGGATTTTTTATGTGAGTCGGCCTTAGCAGAGATCCCTGTTCGAGGACCTAGCAGGGATTCGACTTCTGGAAAAAAGTCTCCACCGCCCGGGGCAACCGTTACATGACCACAGGAAGAAAAATCCCTGGGTACGGGCCCGGAAAAGACCTCTGGCCCCCCGTCTGTCATGGAGGGTCCAGACAAAACCCCCGACCGAGTCATCCCAGCAATGACAGCTCCCTCAGCAAAAATCTCTCTGTCACCTACCCCTTCTGAGGTGTAATCCACATCCTCCGCCATGCCACCCCACACCCAAGATGATTCCACAAAACAGCCAGATCACCAAACCCTTGCACCAAGCAAGCAACAACTCCGCTGACCGGATGGAAACCCCAGAGATAATTAAAAAACCCAAACACAGAAAGGGACCGGCCCCCAATCCACATTTCCAAGAAATCTGCAATCATCACTACGCTATCCTCAACGATCCCCACACATCCCCGAAAGACCCAACCCTCATCCACGTCTGAGAGAGCAAGACCATCCATCTACAAACCCCATCAATTTCTCCACTCGACACCAAGAATCATACCAAAATCAGCTGGACAAGCCAAAAATCACCAGATTTCAGAAGCCCTCAATCAACATAGCTCAGAATCCCTCATTCCTTCTACCTGGTTCGTGGACCGACCAATTGAATCTAGTTATGCAAATCACAAATTAATAACTAAATTGGCTGGCTCAATCATCGCAGAATATTGCTAGACAAGAACCATGGCAGAGAAATCCGCATGGGATATTGCTGAGAAAAGGGAATTAGAGCCGGTGGTGATTAATCTAGGCCATGTATTAGGTCCATTGTTGCAGTCGTCCAAGAAATTCATCCGCTGGTCATATGCCTATATTTCCTCTGTTGTATTCAAATCCAATCAGTACATCATCAACAGAATTCTTCAGATCCCCTGTTATGTTGCTCACATCCTTCAATCATTTCAGGCCCATGATCAATATAAACATCAAACTATTAATATTCGTTTGGTAAGTAATACTATGTCATGATATTTTATTTTATATTTTAATTTTTAGTATTCCTTCCAATGATAAAAAAAAATGTCAAATCAATAGCTCTAGTCGAATAAATATTAAGAAAAAATGTATTAAAGAAAAACAAAAAATAGCATTATTTTTGTTAACCTTAATAAATATGATGTTTTATAATGGATTGATTTTAAACTAATTGTAAAAGGCGGAACATATAGTCTCTACCTACGGCAAGGACTAATAATGCAATCTCATTACAAATAGCACTAGCTATCTTTATCTTGAAATTATCACTAAATTAAAAGATAAAGAACACATCATTTAAGTTGTAAGTAATAGGATTGGGACCTTGAGACAATGTCTTATTTAGAAAATTGCTTGCATGTTCTTATTGCATGATTTAGTTAGGGTTATGATGCTTTATTTAATTTATTATAATTGCATGATTTGGTTAGGGCTAGACGCTTTATTTAATTTATTATAATTGCATGATTTTGTTTTGTAATGATGCTTTATTTAATTTATTATAATTAATTTATGGGGTTATGGTGTTTTTAAAAATATTTATAGTGCGTGTTTTGTTGTAAAGTGGAGATGAATCAACTTTAAATGTATTGGGATTATTTTAATTATTACTTACTTTAGATTTTTTTAAATAATTGATTTTTTTAAATAATTGATGTAAGTTATAGTTCATTTTTAAATTATATTGTAATTTTTTTATTATTTATATAAATGAATATATTTTTATATTAAATGGTTGTTTTTGGAAATTCAAATAGTTGCAAGACTACATGGAGTTCAAAATATCTTAACAAAATTGCTTTCTTGAGTTGGTCCAAAACAGAATCTTCTTTATAGTAGCATACAATGCAAGCAGAGTCTAAAACATTCTTATTATGCATGTAACTATATTGTCTTACATATTGTCTTTGTAACAAAAATCACTTAAAATAGTGATTGATGCTGGTGGGGGCTCTGTTATCCTATTTTTGGCTGATTGGATCAGTGTTTTTATCTATGATATATGGTGTTTTTTGGTTTTTTTATGGACATATTTCTTACTGTTTTAAGATTGACCCGTTGTAATTTGGTCAATCTTTTATCTTGTATTGGGGTTTTTTGAGATAGTTGTTTTTTAGGACCATGTGATCTTTATTGGCTCTAGTTGGCGCTGTTGTATTCCATCATACTATTACCTGTATTAATAGTAAGTACTTTTTCGAGTGAAAAAAAACAAAAATCACTTAAAAACATAAAGAAAGTTAATCATGACTAAATTTATGTCCATTGTGGGATTCCTCCATAGAAACGTCATTTCAATCAAAGCCTTGATCTCCACGCATTTGGTTGTTCTATCAATTCAAAAAAAAAACTTAACAAAATTGCTTTATTGAGTTGGTCCAAAACACAATCTTCTTCATAGTGGGCATACAATGCAAACATAGTCTAAAACATTCCTACTATGCATGCAACTACATTGTCTTGCATATTGTCCTAGTAACAAACTCACTTAAAAAACATAAAGAAAGTTAATAATGACCAAATTTATGTCCATTGTGGGCTTCCTCCATATACACATAATTTCAATCAAAGCCTTGGTCTCCACACACATTTGGTTGTTATATCAATGCCAAAGCAACCTATTGCACGACATCTTCTTCAACAACCCTATCTTTCACAAAACCTGTGGAGACATTTGGGATCTCATCCATAGATTAGGAATTGTGCACAAACCCCATAATGATGTTGCAGTGCATTTCAGAATCACATGCTAACCTATCATATTTCAAACCTCGCTCATTGAACTTAGCCCTCAATTCTCTATGTATGGCCTCTTGTTTGTCCATGTGAATAGAAAGGTATTTAATGGCCTACCTCATTCCTTCCAACTGCCCTATCATCTATATTAATATTGTTTTCGCCTCTTCATTTCCTTCACCACTGTGCCAACCTAATCCATAGATGTTTGGCATACAGATTGCCATTATAAGGACCGTTGACACAAGCACTTGTGTCACTTCCAAAGCTAGAGAGATAGCTATAGGAGACCAAACTACAACCAAACTTATTCTTGAAGGAAGCCTAGGAGGTCATGTGAAAATGAAACCAAATCTACAATCCAAATAACATTGAACACCCAACGATATTCCTTCTAAAAACCAAACAAAAAGCCAAAATTGAAACATTGAACATAAAGAGGAATGGACCAAGGAGGATAAGTTCGCTTACCCTTGTCGAAAGTGAGCCAAAAATATCCTAAAAGGAAAGGGAATGACTCGACAAGGAGCAAAGCTTGTCGATCATAAACCTCCACAAAGTCGTGAAGCCAACAACCATTGCAAATTCTATTCAAATGCATCACACAAGAACCTTTTGCTCTTAGAATTATCCCACCTCTGTGAGAGGGGTCTAATAATTGCACCATAAATTGATACATGCTCGAGACTGAGTACAAATGAGTGAGGGAAGAAGCAACACAGGGGAGATTTATTCCCCCCTTGAACTCTATGGAGTGGTTGATATGACATGCAAGGGGCTCATGCTCTAAGCTTTGACACTTGTTACTCTCCCTTCCTTTGAAACCTTCCATGGTTAGGGGGTGACCTATATACTTGTGGAAATGAATAATATATGTGACCATGAGAAATTAGGGGATCGAAAAAAATACAAGGGATCCCCATTTTTTACAAAGGCCCCCTTGTGCAAGTAAATGACTTCATTATCCATACGATCTACCATGGAATCGTTAGTCATTCAAACATGGAAGATCTTATTGTCATCTAAAGAAGCAAGAAAACCATGAATTCTTTTAAAATCTTTGGACATCGTTGTGTTCTCCTTAGGTCTCTCTTTCCTTGCCTGACTAATTATGAAGGAGCAGTCTCCAAAAATCATGACAGACTTGATTTGGTGGAATTAATGAAGTAAAAATCCTAGAAACAAAACAGTTATCTTAGCTTGATTGTTTGTCATTGTTCCTAGTCCCACAAATAGCCCAATTCTAGGTTTTCATAAAGGCCTAAGAGAACCCCCTTGCCTACACCTACCACCCAATTCTAGGTTTTCATAAAAGCCTAAGAGAACCCCTTGCCTACACCTGCCACCCCTTGCCACCCCTTGTTTCTTTATACCCCTTGTTTCTTTTATATAGTTCACACACACATCCAATGTTTATATATTTACATTTGTCTTCTTTTAATATAAGGGATGGTGTTTTTTATTTGGGAGAAAACTAGTTTGTTGGGATAAAAATTATAATTAGCAAAAATCTCATCTGATTAATGTTCTCTTGGGAGAAGGAAATGTAAAAGTGATAAACTATCGTGTATATATATATTCCATTTATTCCTAGTGAAAGGGCACGATTTCCTTAGACAAGGAGTGGACTTGTTACTCGCCTACATATAAATATGATATATGATAGTACCAATTTATGAAAATTTTAATAAAAAATAATATTCAAATGTAATTAAAAATAATATTGAAGAATATAAAAGTTAATCAATTTATTGATGTTTTACATTATTTAATATTATTATTACATTTATAAACTTTTATTATGTAGGATACTTATGGTTACTACACACATGGAGGGACTAGCGCTCAGATCATTGATTACGAGTTTTGGGATAAAGAGGATTATGAGGAATGACTTTATTATTTTGTAAATATATATTTGTATTTTTATTATTTATTATTTTCGACAATGTTTATTGTTTTAAGTATAAAAAATAAATTTTAGGGTGATGATTGATGTTGTGTGATTCATTTTGTTGGTTTCAGTTTTATTTATTTAACTTTGTGAGTATCATTCTATGCAATGAGTGTTAATTGGACTATTCAAATCATGAGAAATTAGTTAGATGTGATTAATACTTATGGATTTGGGTCATAAATCAATGACTTACTCTACGCGGATAATCCTAAAAAATGATATATCATATGTTGGCATGCAAAAGCCTCTTTTCCTTCAAATATAAGACTCAACAGAGCTCTAACTAAATAGTTCATAAGGCACAATACTTGCTAAGGTTTTTCAAATAGGATGACAAGCTAAGTGGGCATGATTGTGGGGGAAGCTCCACAGTTAAGTGTGCTTGAGCCAAAGGAATCTTCAGATGGGTGACCTCTTGGGAAAAACCTGGTTACAAAGTGCAACCCCTGAAGGTGATGATAGATTCCATGTGATTCATTTTGCTAGTTTCAATCCCACTTCTTCACCCGTGTGAGCATCAAATGTGACTCGTACTCGGGAATTTGGGTAGTGTTAGTAGTCTAATTATATTTTATGTATAAGTGCTCAAAACTGATGGACGAAAATGATGAAGTGACAATCTTCAAGTCTGTTATTAGGTGATGAAGAAGAGCGTTTTGAACATTCAACACATTTTTCATACAATTAATCACAAATTGAGAGTCTCCTTGGATCTGTATGGATTGAATATTTAGTTCTTTGACAAATTTTAAGAGATGAAAGAGAACCTGTAGTTATTCCCAATTATTCGTTCATGGACCATCAAAACCATGAATTTGATATAGATAATCTTAAGAAAGATAAAGTACAAATCCAATACCACAGCTTGAACCATTTTCTTGACAAGCATCATCAAAACTTGCCCAGGGAAAGGAGGAGGGAACATCAGAAATTATAGTGCGAACCTTATCTACCTTTGTATTCTTCTGTATATAATAATCAAAGAGGCCACAAATGCTTGCAGTAGTCACTAGCAGATGAGGTCTTTCATCTTCAAAAATAACTTTGTTCCTCAACATACATATTTCCCAAGATATAAAAAATGGAAGAGGACGGAACTTCTTCAGATCTTTTTTCTTAAAATAATGGAGAAAGTGGGATTCAATCGAATCTTTGGACCAGAGATCCGACTTCTGATAATGAACTTCCAAGGTTCTCCACACTTCCTTGGAAACACTACATTCTCGAAACAAGTGGTCATAACTCTTAGCGTCACACTTACATAAACATTGGATATTCAGACCTTCCCAATTCCATTGGAGAAGTCTGTCCTAGGTCAGAAGTCGATTGCACAAAATAAGCTAGAACAAAATTGTTGACTTGGAAGGAACAATTACCTTCCGTAATTTATGCCACCACCACCGCGCCTGCTCACCTCAAGATTGGAACAAGTAATCATAGCCAATTTAGCAGAATATGAGCCTTCTGTCTGATTAAAAATTAAAGCTAGTTTATCATGATCATCATTAAGTTTAATGTGGCTTTTGTTCAGAGAGGAGACAAATTTCTCCCAAATAGAAGCCCAACCTCCATTTAATTCCAGTTCTTGAGGAGATAACCACCCTTGCTTCCACATACTGGTGTTATCATGATCATCCAACTTGTCCAAATTAGACTTAATTGAATCCTGAAGATAAGAAATAAGATCTTGAGGAAAATGCACATGCTCGACTAGACCAACAACAGAATCTGCACCCACCCGTACAAAGTGGCCATTCCTCACCTTCCATGCAAGAAAGTCCCCAATAACTAGAAAAGGTTTGGTGAGGGCCTTCCAATGATTGGAAACATTGAGGATGGGTTTGCTCCTTTTTCGAATCCAATCCACCACAGTTCCAGTATAGATGTACTCAGTAGATAAAATGGAATTCCAAAGACGGGGTTTAGTAAGGAAATACCATAAGGATTTTGCATCCAACGCCTTATTGAAGTGATTGATGTTTTTAATCCCCCAACCACCTAGATCCTTAGGGGAAGTTAGGACATTCCACTTGACCAGATGAATACCACTATAGTTAGGTTGGATTCTCCACAAATGATTGACTGATCCTGGAAAGAATTGATTTGGGGATGTGATCCATTAGATGCCAATAGATCGGGATAGATGACTTAATTAATACCAACCTCCCACCCCTAGAAATCCATTTATTACACCATAGGTTTAATCTTCTTTCAATTATGCTAATCAACCATCTCCAATCCTCCTTCCCATATTTAGATGGCTTTAGAGTGAAACCAAGATATTTTAGACCATCTTCCATATACCCAACTTCAAAGGGGAATTTTTTTTACCAAAACTGTCTCTGATCTGACTGCGAACAAAGTAGAAAAATATAAGATTTTTGAACATTAATTTCCATACCTATCGCAGTGCAGAAGAGTTCCAATATTGACTTCAAACTTTAACAATCCCTTTATGAAAGTAGACAAAACATAAGACTATTGTCCATGAAAAGGAGAAGGGACAAGGTTGTTCTGCCTTTAAAAGAAATGCATGCAAATTTCCTCCTTTGATCTTCCAAGATTATGTAACTCGGACCTTCAATAACTAACAAGAACATAGAAGGGGAAAGGGGGCAACCTTGACAGAGACCTCTAAAAGCCTTAAATTTTTTTGACCTTGAACCATTGATGAGAACTACAGAGGAAGAGGAGGAGATGCATCCCATAATCAAGTTTGTAATTTCCAAACTAAACCCCACATGAAGAAGGCCTAACTTGATAAAGAGCCACGAAACTTTGTCATAGGCCTTTGAAAAGTCTAACTTAAGAACTCCAGCCTTCATATTAAGAGATTTTATTGTATGAATTCCTACTTGAGCGGCGTCAATAACTTCATGAATTTATCCGCCTTTAAGAAAACCAAACTACTCACTTGAAATTTCCCTAGACAGAATAGGCTATATTTGTAGGGACCCCCATTTCGGGTTCCCCAAAAAGACTTCCACAGAATTTGAAAATATAAGTATAATTAATTTTAGAACTTCCAGTATGATTTTTCAGAAGAGGATATAGAGGCCACAGATCTAGTTCTATCTATTGCAGTACATGAATGTCAATAAATAAAACTATATCCCTAGATTTATTCATTCCACCACAAGAGTTAGCAAAATAAATAACTAAATACTTCAAACCTGTTTTTGACGGTTGGTCCAACGAATCGATGGAGTCCTTGAAGTGGTTTCCGCACGATCCAATCCAATCTCCTGACGAAGTATCGAGTGACCCCTCGGTTGACCTCCCTACCGTATCGGGGTTATTCTTCTTCACCCCGAACCCCCGAGCAAGTGGGGTCGTAAGAACACACAAGCTAGCCTCTCGAAAGGATCTCCCAATCCCCGTTCCGGCTAATCCCAACTCCAAGGATCATAACATAATCCGAGATTATGATGACCATCCAGCATTAGGGAGCAAGAGATCCCTTTCTCTCCTTCTCCTCCCTCATTATATAGCAAATTCTTGTGTGCCATGTGTCTGTCCATGCACATATTTAATTTAATTTAATATTTTAATTTCAAATATTCTCAAATACATGTATCTCAATGTCTTTAATGTGCACCTAATTCCCTAAATCAGTGGGAGTTAGGTGTAGGAGAGTTCTACTCCTCTTTTGTTTCTCAAATAGTTTACTAAATACCTTTTTAGTAAACGTGTTGTTTTTATTTAATTTAAAATAATAAAATTTATAAAAGAATTTGTTTCTTTTGTTAAATAACATATATATATATAGATATATAGATATATATATTCTCTTTACTTCTTTTATTCTTTACTAGAATATTCTCATTTAAAGTTAACTCCTATTAGTGTTCAATTCTAAAAGAACTTCTATAGGGACTCCTAGTTTAACTTTTATTTTATTCTTTCAATAAAGTAGATAAATAAAATAGTTTAGACTAAACTAAAAAGTTTTATTTTTAAACGAAAGAATAATGAATAAAGTTTTATGATATTTGTCTTCTTAATTTAAAGTCACCTGAATTTATTTTTTTGATGAGTTTTCGATTTCTTTATTTTAAATAACAATTATCTTTCTCTTGTCCAGGTGCCTCTTCGGCGGGCCCTTCCGACAGTTTCATTTCTTCCTTCTTATGGGGAGTACTGTGTAGTGACCGGGAACTGTTACCGCGATCTCCCAACTACGCTCCTTGGAGACTAAGGGATGCTGAGGGACAAGGCTCTCCTTATTGCGTGCCCCTCAACTCATCGTATGCGACCAAATCATTATGGCCTTGCCTGTACGGCATACGCTTCCCCGGGTGAGCTGAAATGGCTTCACCTGTGCGTGGATTGATAATTCAGGGTCGATAGTCAGTCGTCGTACCCTTAAGTGTTCTTTCCATTCTTACGACCCCGATAATTTCATTGTGGGTCAGTCGGTAAATCGTCTTACCTGCCACTGCACACACACTCAAACGCATATTAGTAGCATTGCACTATAAAACATTTGTATCATTCTTTTCAGTATCTCAGTCAGTCGAGTCTACTGAACATTCATCATTTTAACATTATATCTCTGTCAATTGAGCATACATCATTTTCATTTCAAGTAATTTCAACCTTCATCATTTTCCATTCTAAAGCATTTTCAAAGTAAATTCAAACTGTTCGTGTTTTATTTAGCCGGTTCATTTCAAAACTAGTACCCTCATTAGTCTAATCAGTTAAAGTACCGAGGCAGGCATTACATTATTCTCACTGCAATGATTTTTGCAATGATTTTGTACATTCCCTAAGTCGAGCTTCCTCTATGACCTTAAGAAGGTCATCTCCCACAATCTCAAAGAAATCCAAGAAAAAATCCACTGGCTAGCCGTATGGCCCAGGGATCGTATCTCTTTGAAAGAGAAATGGAACTACAAGCAATTCCTCTTTATCCACTGGCTTAAAAATTGCTTCATTTTCTTCCTCTTCCACCATTTTAGGGAAATTCCTAATAACCTTTAGAATTGCATCCATGTGAGCACCACCTGGGTCAGAGTAGAGAGAAGAGAAATGATCAACACCCAACGCTGAGAGGGCAGAGAACCCCTTAATGTTTTCTCCATCATGATTCTTCAGATCCTAGATTGTGTCAATAGTCTTCCTGTGCTTGGTGTACTTCTGAAAATACTTGGTGTTCTGATCACCCACTTCCAACCAGAGAGCTCTCTTTTTTAGAAACCATTCAACTTCCTTTTCTCTCAAACATAGTTTCTTTTCCTTATTTAGCTTTGACACTTCCTCCAAAATCTCTAATTGGAAAATACTAGAGGGATTATGGAGATAAAAAGATTTCAATTTCTCTTCAATTTCTCTTCAATATCTAGGATTTTAGCTTCTCTAACCTTCTTCTTTTCTTTACTCCACTCTAAAACACTTTTCTTGAGATTTCTCAAGGAACCTAAGAACTGTTGATGTATATGTAACTTCGGAATGTATTTCATATATGTATATTGTATCCCTACAGAGAGGTTATTATTCCTCTGTATGGAAGTGTTGTCATTTGTATTTACAAGTGTCGCAAGTGTCGTAACTTATACAAGATGGGTTATTAGACCACCAAGTGTGGGGTCGGCCCTGAGTTGGGTTACCATGAGTTATTAGACTCTCCTAGAGAAGTCAACCCTGTTAGGTTATTAGGCAAGTCGAGTTGTGTATAAATAGAGTGAGGGTGTCACTCTATTTGATCATTCACTTACTCATCTATCTCTCTCATCGAGTGATGCGCACTAGTGGAGGAGGAGAAGCTGCTAAGGAGACTATCTCTTGTGCTTGGGTTTTGTATCATTGCTCTTTCTATCTTTGAGGAAGTTGCGGGGTTTTTCACCTTCTTGGTTTTACCCGAGGAAACTCTGTGTCTATTGTCTCTTGTGTTTGTCTCTTATGATTGATATGTTGTGCTTGTTATTCTCTCAGATAAGATCCTAGATCATTTTGAATTAATGCTCAAAATCTAACATGGTATCATAGCTAACCTGAGAAGAAGACACTGTGCAGCTATGGAAGCTAGGGCTTCTTGATTTTTGGGTTTCTCTCCGGGAATATTCAAAGGCAAGAGGCTAGATTGACTCTCCTAGCAAGGGCGCATCTTTCTATCGAAACAGAATCTCATTCTGAGCACTTTCAGTTTTTGGCCCATCACTATTGTGGGAAATTAGGGTTTCAAAGAAAGTTGGAATTTTTGGAATCCAAGACCACGGCTAGATGCCCCTCAAGAAAATCTAAATTTAGAGACCAAGATCGAACTTTTTGGTTGGGCAGAAAGCCGGGCTTGATCAAACCCAAGTTCGGGATTTTGATCGGAAAAGTGGAAAATTAGGGTTTCTGCAAAAGTTGAAATTTTTGGGTTTTGTGACCACGGATGTATGCTCCTCAGAAAAATCAAAGTTTAGAGCCTTGGATCGAACTTTTTGGTTGGGCAAAAGAGTGGGCTTTATCAAACCCTAGTTCAGGATCCTATCTAATAGATCCAGAAGTTTCAAAGTCAATTTTGAGGGATCAAAGTTTGAAGATTTCAAAATCAGAGTATACCAGCTTGACCATCTCAGCAAGGCGCATATTTCTATCCTTTCGGAAGTTTGAAATTAAAGTTTGAATTTTTAGGGTTTCTCTGACAAACCCTAATCCAGCTCCAGATCCAGTTTTCAGGAATTCAAGTGGTAAGACCTAAATCTTTTATTTCCATTTGAGTTTCTCATTAAGATGTCTCACCACACCAAGCTTGAGGATAAGTTTGAAGGGGTTGATAACTTCCAAGCATGGAAGTATAGGATTGGGTTAATCCTGGAAGAAAATGAATTGGACACCTACATAAGTGAAGAGGTTCCAGTTCCAGAGGGAGATGAGGCTAAGGAATTACACAAAAGGAATTTGGTCAAAGCTAAGAGAATCATTTATGATTCTATCAAAGACCATCTCATACCACATGTGTCATCTCTAAAGACATCTAAGGAGATTTTTGATTCCTTGACCAAGCTATTTGAAGAGAAGAACATAAATCGGAAGATGACCTTGAGGAATCAACTAAAGAATGTCAAGATCCAGAATGCGGAAACCATGCAGTCTTATTTTTCAAGGGTCTCCCAAATAAAAGAACAACTTGAAGCTATGGGAGAAGATATAGAGAATGGATAAGTGGTAATGACCACTCTTAATGGCCTTCCTAGGTCATGGGATTCCTTCATCGAAGGAATTTGTGCTAGGAAGAAACTAATCACTTTTAGTAGGTTGTGGGAAGAATGCTCACAAGAAGAAGCTTGAATCATAGCTCGAGAAGAGAAGATGGGGAATGAGGACCAAGCTCTCTCATCACACTCCAAAAAGTATGATAATAAAAAGGGACATCACCACAGTAAGAAAGAAAAGTATCACCATCAGAACCCGAGGGGTAACCTCAGATCTCGAAGAAACACATCCAATGACCGATGCTTTACATGTGATGAAAAGGGACACTATTCCAGGGATTGTCCCAGAAACAATAAAGATGGTCCCCACAATAAGAAGAACATCAAAAGAAGACATCATGCTCACATTGCAGAGGATGATGAACCTCCCAGGAAGAGGGCTAGGGAAGAAAGTGAAGATTCTTCAAGTGATGAAAAGTGTGTCTTGATTTCTGCCCTCATTGGTACTATTGCTCATGGAAGGAATGGTTGGCTTATAGATAGTGGGGCTTCCAAACATATGATAGGATTCAAGGGATCCTTTGTAAACCTATCTGAACATGAATCACCCCATAAGGTGAAACTTGGGGATGACTATCAATATCCTATAAAAGGAAGTGGTGAAGCCTCCTACAAGTTAGACTCTGGGAAGTCTTTGAAAATGAAAGATGTTATATATGTACCTGGACTTAAGAAGAATCTTCTATTCATATCATATTTGGATGCAAAGGGAATGAGAGTTGCATTTATAGATGGCCAAGTACTCATGTGGCCAAAGGGTAAGACAATAGATGATGTAGTGGTGATTGGAGAGCAAGAGGGAGGATTGTATAAATTGAAGGGATAAACTGAACGATCCATGGTACATGAATCCATGGAGCCAAGTGAACTTTGGCACATAAGGCTTGCACATGTGCACTACCAATTTCAAGCAAAGCAGTAGAAGGTCTTCCTAAAATCCAGTCAAAGATGAAGTGTTTTGATAAGTTCAAGGAATTCAAAGCCTTGATAGAAAATCAAACTGATAAGAAGATCAAGATATTTAGATCCGACAATGGAGGAGAATTCACTTCAAGGGACTTCAAGAAGTTATGTAGGGATTCAAGGATTAAGAGGGAGTTGACCACTCCTTACAATCCACAACATAAAGGAGTAGAAGAAGCTACTTCAGAGTCGGACTCCAATAGCTCCTACAAGGAAGCAAAGATTCAAAGGGAGTCCACCCAACAAACAAACAAAGATAAGTATTTGAATTGTAATTTCTTGTATATCTGATTGTTTAAATAATATTGTTCAATGATGTATATACTTATGTTCCTAGACTTAGGTTGTGTATTATGCATATTAGAATAATTGCATTAATGAACATTATACTACTAATATGCAAGTAATGGGTAAGTGGCATATTGTACTGTACAACATTCCATTGCTACTTATCTAGAATGAAACCTCTTTGCTGACATGTTGGGAGTTGTGCACACTCTTAACAATGTTCTAGTAGAGATGTAAGGCATCTAGAAAGATACAGGATATGGATAAATGTTGTATTGAAGCATTGGCTAAGATAATTCCATGACTGTATGACATATGCCTTTATGTGTAAGACTTTGTTCTGTAAACTATGAGAAGTTTCTAATCATGCAATTGAATTTGACTTGTAGGAAATATCGTGTAGAATCACCTACAAAAGAAGGACTGCAACATTTGTTCCAGCAACGAAGTTTAAAGAAATCTATCTATTGAAGAAACTGAAGTTCCCAGGATCCGGGATGCAGTAATGGAAGAATGCCATGGTCGAGGAATACCAGTCGATCATGAAGAATGATGTTTGGGATGTGGTCCCAAGACCAGAAGGGAAGTCTGTGGTGACTTCCAAGTGGATCTATAAGATCAAGCATGCTGCAGATCGTAGCATAGAGAAATACAAGGCAAGGTTTGTAGCTCGTGGCTTCTCCTAGAAAGAGGGGATAGATTATGAAGAGACATTTGCACCTGTGGCCAGATACACTTCCATCATAATAGTACTTGCTCTGGCTGCAGTGATGAAATGGAAGATACACCAGATGGATGTCAAGATAGCATTCTTGAATGGTGTAGTCAAAGAGGAAGTGTATGTGGAGCAGCCACTTGGTTTTGAGACACATGACAGGGAGTCATATGTGTGCAGGTTAAAGAAAGCCTTGTATGGCTTGAAGCAACCTCCTAGGACATGGTACGGCAGGATAGATAGCTTTCTATCTAGTTTGGGCTTTACCAAGAGTAAAGCGGATTCCAACCCTTACTACAAGGTTGAGGAAGGCAATCCAGTGATACTACTATTGTATTTGGATGACCTGTTTGTTACAGGTGAGGATAGATTGATTGTCGACACGAAGAGGAAGCTTGCTGCCGAGTTCAAGATGAAGGACTTGGGTATGATGCACTACTTTCTAGGCATGGAGGTGTGGCAGAGTACAGATGGGATCTTCCTTGGACAAGGGAAGTATGCAATAGAGATCTTGGAGAGGTTTGGGATGATGGACTGCAAGGCCATGGCCACACCTATGGCATCAAACTTGAAGCTTATGTGTGATGCTTCATCTGAGCCGGTTGATGTCATAGTGTATCGCCAGATGATTGGGTCCTTGATGTACCTAACGAACATGAGACCAGATATTTGCTTTGCGGTGAACACATTGAGCCAGTTCCTGACGGATCCGAGAAGTGTTCACCTAGTTGTTGTAAAGCACATTCTGAGGTACCTGAAGGGTACGGTTGTTTATGGGCTCAAGTATGATGTGAATCAAAAGTTTAACCTGGAGGGTTATGTTGATTCAGATTGGGCAGGCAATGCTACAGATAGGAAGAGCACTTCTGGGTGCTGCTTCAGTATGGGATCAGGTGTAATCTCTTGGTTTAGCAGGAAGCAGTCCTGTGTGGCACTGAGTACAGCCGAAGCAGAGTATCTTGCAGCTTGTTCGGCTAGTTGTGAGGCAGTATGGATTACGAAGCTACTATCTAAGTTATTTGATCTCCCGTTGGTTGCTACTGGTATCTTTTGTGATAACCAAAGTTGTGTGAAGTTGTCTGAGAACCCGGTGTTCCATGACAGGTCGAAACACATCGAGATCAAATATCACTATATCAAGGATATGGTGTAAAGAGGAGCAGTAAATCTCCTGTATGTTGCGACGAACGAGTAGATAGCTGATGTGTTGACCAAGCCGCTGGCCAAAGTGAAATTTGAATACTGTTATTCGGGAATTCTACCCTATAGCGAGGAGAGGGACACTACCAACTTCTGGGGTGACAGGTAAATACATTGATCATATCACATAGGCTTCTACAAAAGGAAAGAGATCAAGGTTCTTGAAGCCATACCTTATTAACGACGCTCGATCCTTTCGCTTTCTCCTTCGATCGATCCTCCACTTGATCTTCCGTTTGATGAACCTGTAATACAAAAGATACCTTCCTCAGTGTATCTTGACTGATATAACAATAATGAAATTGAAATACAATTTAGACATCAAATACAATCAAGCATTTAATCCAAACAAATATGCAATCCATTAGACATTTGATTGGGATGGGAAGGGTATTTCAACCTTTATTGTCAAAAGCAAATAATCAGTACAATTATACCTGATCATTCAGAGTGCTTGTGCAACCGGATCCTGGGCTCCTGCTCTTCACACCAACTTGGAATTCCTCCAGCATAACAACCCTTAATGCATAGTTTCTCTTCCTCTCTCTCATCTATCCCCCTTGTATTTATGGGACAAGGTAGGCAGTTTGGATCGAGAGGTAGTTTGATTGGGAGGTTGGGGAAGTTGCAAAACCAACTTCAACTAATCCCAATTCGTCAAATTAATATATTTTTTATTAAATTTTAAGATGTGAGCGAGTTTTTCACAGTATAGTAGTGCACAATATGGAACTTCAGTGCTTACAACCAGCGTTTGCAAGGTTTTTGAGGGTGTACGCTGGTCTACTGAAGCAAAGTTGCATATTTCAGTAGGTAAACACTAGTCTACTGAAGCAGAGTTGCATATTTTAGAAGGTGAACGCTAGTCTACTAAAGCAGAGCTGCATATTTCAGCTAGTGAACGCTGCTCTTATGCTTGTAGGATAGCGTTCATGTCAAAATGTAGGTAAAAACAATGTTTTTTCTGCTGCAGAGGGGTAAGTCTAGTCCATACATCACCTAGGTTAATCTAGCTCTTCAATCCAAGTTGTCCTTTTGTGTGATCGACAACTTAATGTGATCACGGATGGAGAAGTGCATATTTGACCTATAACAGATGCCCCCTAATGTGTGAGGTCAGAGGGAAACGATGGCTGAAATACATTATAATTCCAAGTCAGCGGCGGAGCAGGAAACCACAAAACCAAGTCATAAAAGTACCTGAAATAAGGATCAAGGTCAGCGAGCAATTACAATCTTGACATCATATAGATGTGTAGCATGATACAACATGATCTCCGATACATAACTAGGAGATGTATATATAGCATGGCCACTGAAATACAAGCGTGGATCCATGTCAGAATGAGAGATCATAGCCATAGCAACAAACTGGATCTATGTCTCATGGAGAGCCAAAATGGGTGAGGCTCAGTCTTGTGCAGCTTGGGTGATAACATAATGAGGTAATGCTATCAAAATCCCAAGGTCTTCATCCAAACAACCCAAGGTACAAACCATAACCATGTGAATAAATGAGCTGAAGTCGAACATGGGGGGAATCATTTGATTACCGGTCATTGATGTATACCATTAACAAATGCGAGGGCTTCCACCGATAATGATAATGGGGCCCAAGGTACCTAGTACGATCCAACAAGTATGAATAAGTGGACTTGACGTCGAACACTTGAGGAACCTGTCAAATAAGAGACATTGATGTATTCTCATAATTCAACATCGAGAGAGATTGCCACTGGTGACTGCAATCCTCAAGGTACTAACCGAAACTCTAAACTTCATTTCCAGATCAAAATGAGTTGGTGTCGATGGGAAGAAGTCCGTTGGAAATGAGGCCTTAAGGCATCCTCCATCACCCAACACGAGGAACACTCAAATGGTATGAGCTGATGTGGAGTAGTATAAGTAACAAGACTGACACTAGGATGGTCGACACATGAGGTCAAGATAAACTGCAAAATGGCTGACACAAGTTGTATCCTTGAACAGTAAGCACACCACAAAGTGACTTAGGTAGTTTTCAACATGATGGGGAAGTGATATAAGCCTGCAATGTAGGAGACATTAGCAGACCCTCCATATGGTTGGAAGAATAACCAACCGGGGGAGTAGACAACTCGGAGATCAAGTTCACCCTAAGGTCAAAAAATAAAACCCAACTGACATGAAAGACTCAAGTAGGTGTTGTGTTCAAGGATATGACTGACTGAACTTCCTTTGAAGCTGCAAGATGTGATATACCCTTCTTATCCCTTATTCTTTTTAGATAAAAGAATACCTTTCCTGTTGTTTTAATGAGTCCAAGAAAGAATGAAAACTCAATAGATCCAACCATGTAAAGAGTTTAATGAGCCCATGGGAGGAAGACTCATGACCTTCTTCATTGTTTACAGAGTTCGAAGAAGAGATAGAAGATTACTCTATAGTACTGATCTCTGGATTTTAATATCGAGCTGAGATTTGTTCTTGCTCGCCGGTGTTTTCAATTTTAAGGAGTCCGAAAAACTTAAACAATAAATCCATACACCTACTCGTGGATTTTAATATCGAGCCCAAGTAGGTTAATGCTCGCCGGTGTTTTCCTGTTTATAGAGTCTGAAAAACTTAAACAATCCTCTATTTACCCTCTTGTGGATTTCACATCGAGTCGGAGTAGGTGAATGCTTGCTTGGTGTTTTCATATTTTGAGAGCCTGAAAACCCTAAAGAAGGCTCCAAAAGGTCCTTTTTCATAAAGTTAGTCTCCTCCCCCGAAAAAGTATAAAACAATGGAAGAAGAACTCTTCTAGTCATAGATGACTAGAGTATTCCTTTTTCGTAAGTAATTTGCAAAAGTCCGGAAAAGGGTTAAACTTATACGTAGGCCCTTCCTTTAACAATCTTGAAGAGGACAAGTTTGCTCGACAATCTTGTTTAGGTTTCAATAGTCCAAACAAGAGCTTAAAATTACTTAAATGACAGCTTCTAGGATCATAACTCATGACCTGCTAAAGACTAGGATCTCAACAACCAAGTTAGTATTAATGACAAAAAATCTTCAATGACATAAAATTTCAACCATAAAGTACTTAATGTGGTCCGTCAATAAAGAAATTAAGTCATAATAGATTGATGCTACGAAAATCTAGTGAAAATTTGAGAAACATAGGTTAAATTCATCTCATCAACGTTTATAAGTATTAATGATTAAATAGAATCCTTTTTTATGAAATTTTGAAACTATAGACTTTTCACAAAAGTAGGTAAAAAATCAAATTCAAATTCATATATGTAATTTCAACTTGAAAACTCAAATATCACATTTGGAATTGTAGGGCAAGTTTTAGAGCAAACCCTTGATCTTCATCCATTCATAGCGATCAAATCGGGCAACCAGTCGACTTCATTCTTCTTCCAAGTAAGTTATTTTCATCCCAACTTGCATTTTGATGGTTTATTTGTCAATTTTCATGCTTAAATTTCATTTTCTAGCCATGTTCAAATCGTGAAAAACGTGTACGTTGCTGTCTAAGAGGAAAAGTATAGTATTTTTAGAGGTGTACGCTACTGTTCCTCAAGGACAGTAGCGTCCAAACGTGACTGTGTGCTTAGTAGAGTAGCGTTTACCCCTGAACATGTTTAAAAAATGGTCAAGAACTAAAAATTTGATGTTTTCTTGGCAGGATGGCACTTATCTGGAGGGAAAGAGAGCATGAGGAGATGGATAGGATAGCTATGCAAGATCCTGCCACTCTTATGGTGCTTAGAAGATGTGGTTTGTTGAAATTCTACCAAACCGTGAACATGAGGGCCCTTAACCGCTTGCTTCAAAGACTTATTCAGTATTGCGATGCAGATGCCAATGTGTTTAATATCTGGGGAGAGACCCTAGACCTCACCATTGATGACATATACTTCATTACAAGACTCTCTAGGATGGGAGATCCTGTAAACTTGAAAGGGTCTTCACGAAATGCGAGTGGCATGTCCGTACAAGAATACGTGAATGCTTATTGTGTGGAGGGTACTGAGAAATGTGGAAGTCAGATTCTCATTTCTACTCTTACGAGCTTCCCTCTGAAGGTTATTATAAATATGTTGAACCGAATGGGAGGGTGTGCCACACAACACTTAGCCTCAAAGCACTACATGCATATTGGTATCAAATGCTTGCAAGGTCATGTGTATGACTGGTGCACTAGTCTGTTATCAAACATGAAGATTCAATTCTTGGGGTGTAAGACTCGAAGAATGAAGAACTTTGGATATGGCAGCATTCTTTGTACCTTCTTCTTCTAGAGGGTACCTGCTCTTAGTTTGGGCATGCCTTTGCCCCCAGTCATTCCTCGTGAGCCGAGATTGGGCCGTTGGGGTGACATTTTTCTCCGCCAGGGTGGTGGTGAAAGCCACTTTTGATATCACAACGATGATTTCTGGGGATGGTGGGAGAGACAGGTGCCAGCATTTGAGCAGTTTCCATATGCTGGTTTAGACTTCCGTCATTATCCAAAGCTGGTACTTCCTCCAAGTGGTGCCTGGGGAGATATAGGCATGTTTGTGTTTTGAAAATTATTTAATTTTTTCAAATTAAAGTATATTATTTTTATGATGAGTTTGAAAATACTAAAACAAAGTGTCATATGTAGATGTTGGACCAGTTCGTCTCGAGGGACATCCTACTACTTTCGTGAGGCTCGTTGATGTGGGTGCTGCTGATGCTACGCTAGGGGCTATAGAGATGAAGATGAGTCGGTTGACTCATGACATTCCTACATATCGCATTGAGCGGATGCCCATAGACATGCAGGAGGATGTAGTCGGTGTGCCCCCAGCCTAGATTAGATTGCTGCGGAAGGTAGCTAGGCTGGTCATATGCTACCGAGAGGCAGTGGATGCTGATGAGGCCCCACCTTCTCCATAGGAGAAGGATATTTTATGTATATTTTTTAGGCCATTGAGCCCAATTTTCTATCTTATGGCATGACTCTGTGATAGACTTATGTTCCAAACTCATACTATTTTTTGATACAGTATCGGCTTATATTTACATGTGTGTGTTTAACTTTATGTGCAATGTTTATTTATGGAAGTGTATGATACAAATGCCAATCTAAAACATAATTTTCAAATGAATCAGCTAATGCATTCAAATTTCTTGGAATATGTTGATATATGATGGAATCAAACTGTCTTTCCAATAATTTAACTCACAAAAACTATCGTAGCAAAATAGGATCTCTAATCTGATAAACACTCGTCAACTGAAATACAACTAGTTGCGAATCAAGTATTACCTCCAAATGTGAAATGCCCTGGATAAGAGCATCCCAGAGAATTTCTATGACCGCACTGTACTCAGCTACGTTATTCGTTGTGGGACCCAAACAACCCCCCCCCCCCCCGGAAGAAACCAGTTGGCTAGTCGGTGAGTAAATGACCCAAGCTACTGAAGCCAACTATCGAGTGTGGCGACTGGCGCCATCAGCAAATCCTAAAAAGTGTTCAGTCGACATCTGAAACACGAAGTGAGAAAACACACATAAGGTCAACTAACAATCACAAGCAAAAACTAATTCTACAAAATGTACAAATATAATACATGAAAAAGCACAAATGCCTAAGCGTAGTACTTCTTCAGGTAGAGCCCATTTCTAGGCTCAGGCAGCTTATTACCCTCATAGTCTGTTATCTCATAAGCAGCTTTCTTTAGTACTTCGAGATTATATAAGGACCGAGCCACATGGACTTGAACTTGCCAGCCCCTAAAGGTTCCTTGTCCTGATCCCAAAGTAGAACAAGGTCTCCTTCGAGAAAAACCCTAGGTCTGACAGACTTATCGTACTGTCCTTTGACTCATTTCTTATGGATCTCATTTGGTGTGAGCGCATCGAGGCGCTGCTCGTCTAGATGCTCTAAATGTAGCAAACGTTCTTCTAGTACTGAATTTTCTGGTAACAGTTGGACAGCTAACTTTAATGAGGGAATCTCGCATTCAATCGGAACGACTGCTTCTATCCAATGCACAAGTTGGAAGGGAGAGAACCTAGTAGTAGTCTTTACGTTTGCTCGATAAGCCCAAAGAGCAGGATACAACATGATGTGCCAGTTATTCCGACTGACATTAACGGTTCTTTGTAGAATTGTATTCAAAGTTTTGTTAACCGCTTCGACTTGACCATTCGCCTGTGGATAGAATGAAGACGAATGCTCCTGACGAAAACCTAGAATGGTATAAAGCTCGGTCATAATGCTATTCTGAAAATGACGACTGTGATTTGTCATGGTCACTTTGGGTATGCCGAACCTTGCGATAATTTGATTCAATACGAAATAAGCGGCGGTTTCTCCATCCTCTTTAACAGTAGGCATTTCCTTGGCCCACTTGGTGAAGTAGTCGATGACAACGATAATATAACGATGGCCTCCAGCTGAAACTGGATTACAAGTCATATAATCAACCCCCCATTTGGTGAAGGGACCTGCTGTGATCACAAGATGAAGAGGAGCTGGATGTGCTCCCATTTTTCTGGTGAAAAACTGACATGGATGGCAGCGTTTCACAGCTTCCACACAATCTTTAAAGATTGTAGGCCAAAAATACCTGGCACGCAGTATTTTCTGAGTTGTTGCCAACCCAGAAAGATGACCCCCATAAGCTCCACTGTGAGCATCATTCAATACTGACTTTGCTTCTTCTAAATTCAAACAACGTCGTAAGATGGAGTCTATCCCACGTCTGTACAAAGTGTCAGAAATAATGAGATAGTTTTTCGCATGATTTTTCAGTTTGCGTCATTCCTCTCTAGAAAAAGTGGTAGGACACCTCAAAGTCTGGAGATATACTAAAATATCTCCGTACCATGGGTCAAAGGAGGCAATAAGGAAGATATGTTCATCCGGGAATGATGACTCTTCTTCAATATACACTAAGTCACTCGGAAATTCTGAAATTAATTCACCGAACACTAGTGATTTCTTCAACTTGGCAGACTGAAAAACCAAATCAAACTCTTGCAGGATTACAATCCATTTATTGTATTTCCCACCGATGATACGTCGAGTGAGAACATATTGGAAAGGATTGACCTCCGCAATCACAGTAGTGGTTCGTAAAAGGATATAGTGACGAAGCCTCTGCACCGCATAAACCACAGCTAGTGCTAACTTCTCAACATGTGAATACTTAATCTCAGGAGCTATCAATGCATGCGAGAGATAATAAATGACATGCTCTTAGAGCATATCATCCTCCTGAACTAGTACTATGCCGATTGTGTATATTGATGCCGGTAGATATAAGAGGAAATCCTTTGTATAATCAGGCGGGCTTAACAAGGGGGCTGATAGTAATGCCTTTTTCAAGGCCTCAAACGATGCTTGAGCAGCCTCATCCCACAAAAAGTAGGTATCTTGTTTAAGCAGTCTCATGAAACCCTTTGTAATTTTGGCATAGTTTATGATGAAACGTCGTAGGAAGTTAGACATGCCTCGCAAACTTTGGAGTTGTCTCAAGGTGCGAGGAGGAGGAAGATTTACAATCGCCTCAACTTTTAACGGGTCGACCATTATGCCACGAATGGATACAATGAAACCCAGTAATCATCCAGACTCAACGCAGAATACACACTTATTAGGATTCAATCGAATCTTGTATTGTCTGCACCGTTCAAACACAAGTCTCAAATGAGCTGGATGATCCCGTCTCTTGCGAGATCGCGCCGGGAGGTCATCCAAGTAGGGTTCAACTATGTGTTTGATATCGTGAAAAGCGAAATTCATTGCTCGTTGGAAAGTAGCTCCAGCATTCTTTAATCCAAACGACATCTTTCGATAGGAAAAGGTTCCCCGTGGGAAAATAAAAGTTGTTTTATGTTGGTCTTCGGGTTTGATTTGAATTTGATTATATCTTGAAAATCCATCCATGAAAGAAAACATCTCGTGTCCCGCGCACGCATCTATGATCTGGTCAATAAATGGTCTAGGGTAGTTATCTTTCGGACAAGCTTTGTTCAGATCCCGGAAGTCAGTACAAACTCGAATGGTACCTTGCTTTTTATCAACTGGAACAGGATTCGAAACCCATTCTGTCATGTCGATCGGATAGATAAATCCAACTTTAAGCAATTTTTCAACCTCCGCCTTAATGGCAGCCGCTTTTCGAGGATTCACTGGACGGAGCTTTTGACTCACAGGTTTCGCATTAGGATACATTGTGATGACATGCTCAACAATGGAAGTATCGATGCCTAGCATCTCCTTATAAGACCAGGAAAAAATATTGCAGAATTCTTTAAAAAGTTTGGTATATAGAGTGATCTCCTCCGGAGAACAATCTGCTCCAATAAAAATGTTTTCCACGACCCCGGGTTTGGTGGAAATGTTAATCGAGATGGTTTTCGATATATTAGCCATATTCCCTTCAGCGTAGACAGCACTTGAAGTGGAAGAGGACAAATCAACATTCCCACCAAGTCTCATAGAAAACTCTCCTCTCTCTATCCTGTCTATATTTGGAAGTAGGTAAGACCTGTGGTGCATGTGTTCCCAAGGCTGGTCCAGGCCCATCATGGCTTCCAAAATGGCTTCATCAGAAGGAAAAACCGTGTCTAAACAATCAAAAGAATGAGTAGATTCTACTGACCATGCCGGAGCATAGTCCATATCTGACTCAGCAGAGACTAGCGGAGTCACGATATGTTCCGTTCCAGCATGTTGTGCTTCCATGTATGCTACTTCTGCAACGGATAAGTGCACTGATGGTTCTGATACAGTAGGAAGGATCCACGGATCGGTCCTTAAACTGACCGTGAAAGTTTCAGTAGATGTACCTTCATCAGAATGCATGAAAAGAACAGGAGCGGGTAGGTCAAAAGTGCCCATTAATGACCCGTAGAGCCCTGCTCCTAAACTCTCACTTGCTGGGGTAGATTGATCAACTAAAGGAATTGTGGATTCCGATGAAGTCTGGTTGTTTCGTCGAGAGAATGAAAGCTGATTGACCATGACGATCTTACCTTCGTGAGGGAACATAACAACTCGAAAAACTGCCAACGGAATAGCTCGCATGGCATATGTCCAGCTCCTGCCTAACAACATATTGTAATCAAGAAAAGCATCCAGAACTTCAATCTCTACAGCAATTGTCTTACCGACAAGTGTGACGTCAAATGATGGAAAGACTCTGTGTGGACGGAAGGTTCTGCCATCAAATGCAGTAAGCAGTGTGTTAAAGGGGGCTAACTCGGGAGAACCCAAGGCTTTCCAACAAGAAATCGAAATTACGCACGTAGACACGCCCTCATCTACGATAGCTAGTCCAATGGTCATAGGACCATGAACTACCTCTATTTGAAGAGAAACGTGGTACGGAAACCGGTATTTGATATCAGACATATCAAAACGCACAGTCATGTTGGATGATTCCATACTTCCAATCGCTGCCAGAAGTGCATTTCGTTGTAATGGACAACTTTGCAAAACTTCTAAGGTGGACATAGCACAAGGGGTCTGGGCTAGATCTTCAACCACATTGTAGTTGGCAGCAACCCATGCGTTGGGATTGTACGAAGCCCGTTTCAAGACACCTTTCGGGATCTTGGGCAGTGAATCCACAGGTATGTGGAGAGGAGTGGAAGATTCAGGAACCTCTTTATCCTTATTCTGCGAATTCGGGGTATAATTTCTTGCCCGCATTTGTAAAAGAGCGTCCGAGTTAACCATGTTAATAAAAGTTTGATCAACTGAAGCATGGGTGGTGCCCCCAGCATTGGAGGTGCCAGAAGTTGAACTCTGCCCTTTGGGAAATGGATCTTTAAGGACGGCAGGTTTCTTTTCTTGAAGCAGCTTTTGGGCTTCTTCGATTAGAGGGCATTGGTGAGTGAGGTGGTCCTACTTGCAAAGCTTGCAAGGGAACTTAACCTTCTTCTTTTATCTGTTACCCTCCTCGGAATTTTCTTTGTTTTTGGGATTTTGTTGGTTCCCCTCTCCTTTCTTGCCCTTCTTTTTGTTGTTGGGCTGTTGAGGGCCCTTTTGATTAGTCTGAACCTGCTGTATAGATTCAGTAGTAGAAGGAGAGGTTGTGACGGGAGTCACTTCTGCAGTCGATTGTTTGACCGATAAGGCATGAAGATGTTTAGTCAATGCTTCGAAAGCTATAGAATCAACTGAACCTACTATGTCGTCGGCATGTGGTCCAGGTTTTGGTCTACCTAGATCAATGATGGATCGTGGTGCATCAGGTATAATCTCGTAAAGGAGCCTAGACTGAGCATAAACAAAGTCTAGTTGATGGGTCCTTAAAATGGCTTCTTCTTCCGATGACACCCCAGAAGTAGCTACTTCCTTAGAAACATAAGGAAGGAGTGATTTCAGATACCACTCTAATAAGAATTGTGGGGGGATATTGGCCTTAATGAGCCTCTTCCGTCTTCACCACTCCTGAATATGATCAAATAAATGGGTGGCTTTGTTTTGTCTAAAGGTAGACAAAAGATTTGTCCCGGCATTGTACCGAACAGGAAGCTGGAAGTGGTTTAGAAAGACTATAGCGAGATCCCGAAAGTTAAAAAAGGTGGCTGCAGGTAACTCAATGTACCATTTGGCTGTAACACCAGTCAAGGTTCTTTGAAAAAGTCTCAACCTAAGGGAATCTTCATTCAACAAGTTCGAAGAACACCATAGATGGAAAGTGGTAACATGATCACCAGGATCCTCACCAGTTTTACCTTCGAATTTTGGAATGTCCGAAGGTAGCTTAGTGGGAACTGGTGGCCACATAACGTTATGGCATACCGGATCGTTCGTTAACTTGGAAAGATCTGGCAAATTCAGAGTTGCCAGAAATGGTAAACGAGGTCTATAAGATGGCATTTGATAAGCTGGAGTCATGAAGGGGGAACCTCCCATAGTTTGACCCATAAACTGCTAGTTAGGGTTGCCCCCAACCATTTTTTGGTAGGGGTTGCCCCCAGCCATCTGCTGGTAGGGATTGTCCCCAACCATCTGTTAGTAGGGGTTGCTCCCAGCCATCTGTTGTTGTGTGAAAGTGTTGTTGAAATTCCCCCACCCAAATGAAAGTGGGTTGGCACCCTGTGCATTTGTCCACTATGGCTAGGTGTTAGCCCCGCCATATTGTTGGTTAAAGATATTACCCTCTCCTCCAGAAAACAAAGAAAAGGGGATACTTCCTGCAGGTATATTACTTTGATTCATATTGTAACCTGCAAAGGTGTTGAAACCAGGGGTAGTCGAGGTGGACGGCGCAGTCATGGTACTCATGACAGGCATAGTTGCAGAGGGATTCTGCCCTACATTAGGTGTGGAAATCCAAGTACTAGGTATATGGTACGACTGTTGAGCCACAGGAGGTGGAGTGACATTCACTGCATTGTTGGGTCCAAAAGTAGGGGTGGCAACTGAGGCAGATGTCAAAGTTGTTGAGCTTGGCATGCCTAAAGTACCAGTGTTAAAACTAAAAGACGGAGTTGAAGCAGAAGCTGTCTGTGATGAACTTGGTGTAGCAGTGGAAGAAGGATTGACAATCCTTGTATTCATACCCATTGTGGGAGTCTATGGAACTCCCTGTCCATCTCCTGGGTTAGTCATAATATGACCAGGTGTGAAAAGATATGCACTATACTCGGGTTGCTGGAAACCTATAGGTACCAAAAGCAGATCGTTAGATCCGGTAAGAGGAGGGTTGAATGGAGTGTTAAACTCACTAGAAGTAATATCCTTAACCTCGACGGTATTAAGAACTTGTCAATCCGGAGTTCTGGGTTGTGGTTCACCAGGAACCTCTATTTCACCAGTAAGTTCAAAAAGACCACTGGAGTCTGTCCTCCGTCGTCGTGGTGGCGGTAGTGGCTCCACAATGAGTGGGGGGAGGTTTTGCAACCTTCGAAACCTACGAAGCTATTGGTCTTCCACAATTATATAAAAATAAACTAAGTAAAAAACCTAGTGGCCACTAAGACTAAGGGGAAAACAACATACTACTAAAAAATCCTAAGTAATCAAACCAATCAAACGGATAGCAAATACTCTCGGAAGCAATTCTGGGATGATTAGGGCCCAGAACAGACTAACAAAGTACCAATGGTCAGTTTCGTGGTTTCCACCGGAGGTCCACTGGGTGTAAGCACTTGAATCACCAAACCGCTTTCCCAGGATTACTGCCAGAGGGTTACCTTCCACGCCTATCCGAGGTGAAGTGGGAATAACCAACCACTCTACCTGTGTAGGATCCTAAAGGTCTGATACTAAGACTACCATAAATACAAAATAACCTGGGGGGACAGTTGTTGGCCTAGTCAAAACGCCTGGGCAGGGTAGCAAAGCCTGAAGTTCGAAAGGACCCCTATACGCAAATTGACTCTGGTTTATGGTCAAAAGGAAAGTGAGGGGATATCCTCAACAATTCCAGTCTCCCACGACCTTGGGGGTTAACTTTGGTTTGAGTAGATCAGCCCAGGACTATTTGATATATATGGATTTACCTAAATGAAGGTTGTACTACGATTGTTGCGTAATGAAGCCAGTTCCGAGTAGTTTAAGGTGATTTAAGCTCGCAACTCTAGCCTAAGCTAGTTGATGTTGTGTATACCTAAAAAGAAAATGTTCCTAATTGATTTTATTAAAATTTCTTTTGAAGGCTACTTTTTACTCAACGGGGTAGTGCGTTGTGTGGAATGGTTTGAGAAAGTAAAGTGCAAGAGAAATAACTTTCAACGCAACAAAAGACTCTTTTTCTTTTTTTCTGTTTATGCTCTTTCTAAAATGAAAACTAAGCAAACCAAAACAAATCTCTTTTTTCTTTTCTTTTCAAATTCAAAACAAAGTAAACTACGCTACTTCGAAATGATCATAAGTTTTACTACTTTAAACTACCAAACTTATTTTTTTTCTTTTTCTGATATATGTAAAAGAAAAAGAACTCGAAAATGGAAGCAAGTAAGACTTAAAAGAGCAATGTAAGTAAGGAAAAGCAACTCTAAGTGTCACAACAATCAACTTGATGTCTTGACAAAGACTTGTCCTACAAAAAAAATTTAAAGGAAAAAACTTTGGGCTTGGAAAACAAAGTGAAAAGAAAAGAGGGATAAGAGACACTTAAAATGGAAAGGCAAACCTCAAAGGTTGCTCCAAAGCACCAAGAACCCTAAGAAAGCACTAAGCCAAGAAAAAGGTAGGCAAGTGAACCAAAGATGGCCTTACAATCACAAAGACTCAAATGGAAGCAAACTGAAAGACTTCAACTTACTTGGACTAAAACTGACAAAGCAATCAGGAAGTGTCTAGACTCAAAAAGATTTTGAAAACACCCTAAGGAATCCAACTTGGGGTCAAACCCTAAATCAAAGGCCAAGACACTATCAAAGTGTGCTTAGTGTTGCCACAAACAACAAATGTTACAAAACAAAGGTTTGTATACCTGCAACAAGCATCTAGGGTACATGAATGCAGCTATGTCCAACTAGGAGCAAAGCACGGTCTTCAAAAAGAGTCACAAACAACAAGACACCTCAAAAGTACTCAAGCAAGAAAAAGATGACCTAAGGGACTTAGGAGAGGCAAACAAGACTCAACAAGGGCATAAAGACCTCAAGGATCAGCTAAGAAAGCAAGGCAAGAGACTGGAAATCAAACCAAACAAGTGGAAATCAAATCACAAAAGCAAACAGAGACTTACAGGAAAAAACTCTACTGTGTAGTGTATAAACCTACGCACACTGGGAGGTGTACCCTATTGTGCAGTAGGGAAAGCAATGTTTTTCAGCATGTGTACTCTACTGTGCAATAGGTAAAGCAACATTTTTTAGCAGGTGTACGCTACTGTGTGCAAGGGATACCAGCGTTCATGCCAGAGAAGGTTTGAAATAAGCTCTAAAACTTCAAATTGGGATGACTCAAGTAATGGAAACAGGCTACAGTAACCTACAGAGCCTCTCAAAGGATAAAAAAGATCAACAAGTACTGGAAAGAAAACTAACTATGTCTCTTAAAGCAGAAAACAATCGGTCCCCAACGGAGTCACCAGTCTGTTGTTTGGGAATTCTACCCTATAGTGAGGAGAGGGACACTACCAACTTCTGGGGTGACAGGTAAATACATTGAACATATCACATAGGCTTCTACAAAAGAAAAGAGATCAAGGTTCTTGAAGGCATACCTTATTAACGACGTTTGATCCTAGCTTTCGCTTGCTCCTTCGATCGATCCTCCACTTGATCTTCCGTTTGATGAACCTGTAATACAAAAGATACCTTCCTCAGCGTATCTTGATTGATATAACAATGATGAAATTGAAATACAATTTAGACATCAAATACAATCAAGCATTTAATCCAAACAAATATGCAATCCATTAGACATTTGATTGGGACGGGAAGGGTATTTCAACCTTCATTGTCAAAAGCAAATAATCAATACAATTATACCTGATCATTCAGAGTGCTTGTGCAACCGGATCCTGGGCTCCTGCTCTTCACACCAACTTGGAATTCCCCCAGCATAACAACCCTTAATGCATAGTTTCTCTCCCTCTCTCTCATTTATCTCCCTTGTATTTATGGGACAAGGTACGTAGTTTGGATCGAGAGGTAGTTTGATTGGGAGGTTGGGGAAGTTGCAAAACCAACTTCAACTAATCCCAATTCGTCAAATTAATATATTTTTTATTACATTTTAAGATGTGCGTGAGTTTTTCACAGTATAGTAGCGCACAATATGCAACTTCAGTGCTTACAACCAGCGTTTGCAAGGTTTTTGAGGGTGTACGCTGGTCTACTGAAGCAGAGTTGCATATTTCAGTAGGTAAACGCTAGTCTACTGAAGCAGAATTGTATATTTTAGAAGGTGAACGCTAGTCTACTGAAGCATAGATGCATATTTCAGCTGGTGAACGCTGTTCTTATGCCTGTAGGATAGCATTCATGTCAAAATGTAGGTAAAAACAGTGTTTTGTCTGCTGCAGAGGGGTAAGTCTAGTCCATACATCACCTAGGTTAATCTAGCTCTTCAATCCAAGTTGTCCTTTTGTGTGATCGACAACTTAATGTGATCACGGATGGAGAAGTGCATATTTGACCTATAACAAATACTTCAGAGAGAGACTTGGTGTACTTCAGATCAAGATTCCCTCCAAAGGGAAGTGATGAGTCTAGAGACATAGATGCACATGAGCCATTCTCACATAGTGGTAGGTAGGTCCTCCTATGTGGCAGATGTAAGGGCTAGGGCCATTCTCACATGGTGGTAGGTAGGTCCTCCCATGGTGCAGATGTAAGGGCTGGGCCATTCTCACATGGTGGTAGGTATGTCCTCCCATGGTGATATGTAAGGGCTGGGCAGGCTTTTCCGACATGGTGGCAGGTAGGTCCTCCCATGGTCGTTGATGTAATTGCCGAGTTTTTCCAACATGGTGGCAAGTAGGTCCTCCCATGGTCGTTGATGTAATTGCCGAGCCTTTCCGACATGGTGGTAGGTAGGTCCTCCCATGGTTGTGATGTAAGTGTTGTGCCTTTTCGATATGGTGGTAGGTAGGTCCTCCCATGGTCGTGATGTAAGTGCTGAGCCATTCCCAGATGGTGGTAGGTAGGTCCTCCCATGCCGGTGTATATAAGTGTTGTGTGATGTGCATCTGGGTTGTGCTCCGTGGACGATGACGATGATCTGAAGACGATGAGGTGACAATATGGTACACAGGTTTTGCGGAGGCATATAATCGGTCCTGAGATGCTCTTGCAGGTTTTGCAGAGGCAGTGTAATCAGTCTTGGGATATCTTGCAGGTTTTGCAGAGGCAGTGTAATCAGTCCTGAGGTGTACTTATTTGATGGCTTGCTCGGAGAGATGATGAACACCTACTTGGAGGCTAGGCCTACAACCAGCATGAAAAAGGGCTGGCTCTGTAGAGCTTCTTATGGCGAGTAGATTGGAGATTGATTGAGATATCAATAGTGATGATGACAATGATCTGATGATCCAGAGAAGAAGACTTGTGCTAGAAGACCTGTGTTGAGAAATACCTTCCTAGTTAAGAGGGAGTGTTGATGTATATGTAACTTCGGAATGTATTTCATATATGTATATTGTATCCCTATAGAGAGGTTATTATTCCTCTATACGGAAGTGTCGTCATTTGTATTTACAAGTGTCGCAAGTGTCGTAACTTATACAAGATGGGTTATTAAACCACTAAGTGTGGGGTCGGCCCTGAGTTGGGTTACCATGGGTTATTAGACTCTCCTAGAGAAGTCGACCCTATTAGGTTATTATGCAAGTCGAGTTGTGTATAAATAGAGTGAGGGTGTCACTTTATTTGATCATTCACTTACTCATATATCTCTCTCATTGAGTGATGCGAACTAGTGGAGGAGGAGAAGCTGCTAAGGAGACTATCTCTTGTACTTGGGTTTTGTATCATTACTCTTTCTATCTCTGAGGAAGTTGCGGGGTTTTTCACCTTCTTGGTTTTCCGCGAGGAAACTCTGTGTCTATTGTCTCTTGTGCTTGCCTCTTATGATTGATATGTTGTGCTTGTTATTCTCTCAGATAAGATCCTAGATCATTTTGAATTAATGCTCAAAATCTAACAAGAACTATCCAGATACCTGCGGGCTTACTACTATCCACACCAATTGATCTCCAATTGTCCTTAACCAACTTCTGGAAATCCTATCCTCTGCCAAATTGGATACACACACACACACACACACACACACACACACACACACACACACACTTTTTAATATTATGTTATTTATGTTATTTTTATTTTCATAAAATTTCTATCATAAAAAATAATTAATACCTACATATTCATTTTTTCCATAATTATTATTGCGCCGAGAGACGCTCTACAGCCCAATATGGGGGAGATCTTGTGAGTCGAGTGTTTGTCGAGTAACAAAATAATACAAAGTAAAAAGTAATAAATATTATGTCGGCCATAAACAAAAAAGAATAATACAAAGTAAAAAGTAAATATGAGACTTAAACTAGAGACTTTACTTTTTACTTTTAATACAAAGTAAAAAGTAACTATAAGACTTTAGAGTGTTTGTCCAGTAACAAAATAATACAAAGTAAACAAAAAATAATAATACAAAGTAAAAAGTAATAAATATTATGTCGGCCATAAACAAAACAGAATAATACAAAGTAAAAAGTAAATATGAGACTTAAACTAGAGACTTTAGAGCTTAGGATTAGGTGGCTCGAGTATTGCACTCAAGGAGCTATTCAAGGAGAGGTTTGCATCTCGGGAGATTTGATCCCTCTCGGCACTTGATAGAGCCTAGGATTTGGATCCATACTGGTCTTAGTTAATTGGTCTTGGTGATAAATTATAATGATAAAATTTCTAAATATTTAACTTTTTTATTATTAATTAATAAAATAAAATAAAATAATTTAAAAAATAAATATAAATGTATGAGAACTAACAATTCTGCATCTCACATTTATTTTTGTGGTATCTTTTTGGGGACACTCTTGCCTCTACTATTGCGACATGAACTTTAATAGGGTTACAATCAAGCTCAATAAATGAGCACAACAGATTTGTCGACTTCAATTTGGTTGTAATTTAGATCATATTAATAACTAAAATGGACACTAACAATGACGTGACTATATGTACACAAAGTGGGCACATATAAAGACTTAGTAATAGTTTTAAATTGATTCTTAATTTGATGCTAAAATCAACATTATAATTGATGTTAAAATCGGCATTATTTCCACCTTAGTTTTCATTGTAATTTTGGATGCAATATCGATCATCTAATTAAGTCTCTAAAAAGGAAGTTATAATCAATGCAAGAGTTTGGTTGCAACTAATAACCGGCCTTAATTACCATCTAAATCTCTTTTAAATTGACAAAAATATAAAACTTAAGGAATTTAATTTTGAACTATTTTGGTGGTAACTTAGATGGTAATTATGCACTCAATATCCTAAAATGCAATAGTGTATTGAGCTCCAATAAACTTTCTTTACATTCTAGTTAGGTTGGCTCTTGGGAATAGACCAACTCCCCTAGTTATCCCTTAACGTAAATGTTTTATATGTGGTAGATCCAAGGCTTCCAAACATGGTTTTGGGTATTGTGCTTAAATGTTAAACCTATGTTGGATTGGATCGTCAAATTTGTGCCACTTTATCCTTCTTCCTTAACTTAGAAAGTCGTCCTCGTAAGAGATAAAATTCCTTTGGTTGTAGAGTTTTGTGCAACCTGGCAACTTATCATAATTGAAGTGCTTATCCTCATCCATAAAAATGAAGTGATGGTATGTTTAATAAAGCATGGTTTGTTATGAGTTTTCCCTCATATGATAGCTTCCTAGTTTGTGTCGATCCCTAAAACAAATTCCATGAAATAAACACATTCCACCTCTTGCACTTAAGCGAAGAATGGGTTTGTTGGTACTTCACCAACACCATTACAATACTTTTTCCTAAAGGCTACATCAACAATATTCACTAGCCACGTTTAACAAACCCCCGGGGAGGAGCATGCCCATTAGGATTTGCACCTAGGTGGTTATTATAATAACCTCTCCATTTTACCATTAGATGACAACTTGATTAATGTTGTGCTAATCTCCACATGCATAGTGTTACCTAGGTACAAAAGATCAAGTTAGATGTGGTACACCAACGCCAACTTTTGGATTATTGAGGGGGCACACCCTACATCAATGTGTAAAGAGTTACTTGCCAGTTCTCCAATGCATTTGACCTACTCCAAATAATCCCAATGACTAAGAGGAAAAACTCACCACAATATTGCTTTAGTTGTGTGAGAGCAAAAGAAACACTGCCACAATTTGTACCCCTGTCCATGCACTATAATCACAAATTTCCAATGCTCACAATTGCAATCTTAGAAGTAAAGAAACCTCTTAAACCTAAACAAGAAAGTAATGAATGGGATCCTATCACTCCTAACCAAGAGTTGACTAACGATGAATGAGGACCCACCCCTAATGACTATGATGATTCTCATTTGATGTGGGGCATATTTTAAAAACAATATTATTATGATTGTTATTGTATGTCACTCGTGTTATATGTGTGAGATAGCTAAATTATATGTTTTTTTAACTATTACGGCAAATGATTGTTATGTGTGGTAGTGTATATTTTGTAAGGCAATTTTAAGTAAGATAGCGAGTAGGTTTGCTAATGCAACCTTTTCAATGTTGTTATAATTAGTGGTGGTTACTTTATAATTTTATTTTTATAAAATCTTTATTATATACATTATGTATTTATAGATATTAAAAATAAACACTTTATAAAAAGAAATAAGGATGAAAAATTTGTCAAGAATTTTAGTGTTAAATTTTTTAATCATTTATTTATTTATATAAAAAATTATATATCTTAATTTTAACTTATTATTTTTATGAAAATGTGGATTTAAATTATTTATATAATAATTACTTTATTTTTTTTTATTAGAGAAATTACGTTAAAATTTATTTTTGCGTTGAGAGGCTTTCTACAACCTAGTATGGGGGAGATCTTGTGAGTCGAGTGTTTACCGAGTTTGTCAAGTAACAAAATAATACAAAGTAAACAAAAAAAATAATACAAAGTAAAAAGTAATAAATATTATGTCGGCCATAAACAAAAAAGAATAATACAAAGTAAAAAGTAAAATATGAGACTTAAACTAGAGACTTTAGAGCTTAGGATTAGGTGGTAAATATTATGTTGGCCATAAACAAAAAAGAATAATACAAAGTAAAAAGTAAATATGAGACTTGAACTAGAGACTTTACTTTTTACTTTTAATACAAATTAAAAAGTAAATATGAGACTTTAGAATGTTTGTCCAGTAACAAAATAATACAAAGTAAACAAAAAATAATAATACAAAGTAAAAAGTAAATATGAGACTTAAACTAGAGACCTTAGAGCTTAGGATTAAGTGTCTCAGGTATTGCACTCAAGGAGCTATTCAACGAGAGGTTTACACCTCCAGAGATTTGATCCCTCTCGAGGCTTGATAGAGCCTAGGATTTGGATCTAGGCTGATCTAGCCCAATCCCTTCACTATGATAGAAACCTATACCAAGACCCACCTTGATTTGGAAATGAATAATCACTTCACCCTGACCATTAAACTACAACCAAGATTAGGTTAGAAGTGAATAATCACTTCACCGTGACCATTAAACTATAACCAAACGTCATAAGACTAAGACGTGAAATAATACATTGAAGTACAAAATGATTTAAATTTATTACATGGCTTGATGAGCTTGGGAATATAAAAGTGTATAGATTTTATCATCTTATAGAGTTTATCACTTCACCCTAACCATTAAACTACAACAAAGACTAGTTTATAAGTGATTAGTCACTTCACCCTAACAATTAAACTACTACCAAACGACATAAGACTAAGACATGAAATAATACATTGAAGTACAAAATGATTTAAATTTATTATATGGCTTGATGAGCTTCGGAACATAAAAGTATATAGATTTTATCATCTTATAAAAAAACCTTAAATTAATAGAATAATTTATTGATTTATTTGTAATTGCCTTAAGTTACACTAAGACACCAAAAGAAGGGGACAATAATGATGAGACTAATCGTTAACATCAACGGGATTTTATAAAACGATAATCATGTTTAAACCCACATGGCCCGAAATTAGAGATATGGTTAAATTTATTTTTAATGATTAAATTAGTTGGTTTTTTAGTTAACAATCACAGATTCATCATAAATTTGGATTTACCAAGCATAGAGAGATCTAATTTTGTTTTAGGTTGAAGTTTTTTATTCTTGTAGATCGAGATTTAATATTTCTATTTTATTTTATGAACCAACATGAATGTTTTTAACAACTTTTTATTTGGTTTTAAATTTCTTTTTGACAGAAATGGTTAAGTGGCTTTGATTATATAGAAAATCGGAAATTACAAACAAAACAGAAGGATTGCTCCCATAAAAGGATAGCATCCGTCACTCCTTGTTCATCCTTCACAAGCTTGTAGCTGCTATTAAATTTCCCTAGTCTATGGAGGCTATAACACCTTACATATTGTCCGAGAAGGAGAATGCAAAAAAAGAACATGTCTAAAAGCCTATTTTATACAAAAAGCTGATAGTTGTAGCTTTCTAGGGAAACAAAGTGTTGCATAATAGTCATAAAATTCTCAGCTTGTGTGGACCAAAAAAACAGAGGTGGGAGCAGAATGAGACCAAAACAGAGAGTAGTCATCCGTCAAATTGATAAGGGCAGTTAGATCTTCAGAACAACGTCGTTAGGATCTGCATTCCCAATCTTTCCAGAATTGTTGACAGTGTGCAAGCCAGCGTGAACCATTTCTTCTTTAAGCTTGTCCAGGTTCCTACCGAGTGCATCCAGTTTGCTGCTCACATCATTGGAGATTGCATTCTTGCGAGCCTTGTCAGGATAAAGAAGTCCAAGGGTTTCTTCAAGATGTTCGACCTTGTCAGCAATTTTGTTGTTGTGGTGCTTGACCTCCAAGTGAGTCGCATGAACCAAAGTAAAGAGACGAGTAAGAGCCCTTTTGAATTCAAGATTTTCATTTCTCACCAGACGAACCTGACTTTCCAATTCATGGATATGCTTCATAATTACCCCAAAGTCATGTTTACTGCCTTGTCTTTGTCCAAAACCTAGAGTCCACTCAGACCTGACATGATTGTGACGTTACAGCCCAATATGGGGGAGATCTTGTGAGTCGAGTGTTTGTCGAGTTTGTCGAGTAACAAAATAATACAAAGTAAAAAGTAATAAATATTATGTCAGCCATAAACAAAAAATAATAATACAAAGTAAAAAGTAAAAAGTAAATATGAGATTTAAACTAGAGACTTTAGAGCTTAGGATTAGGTGGTAAATCTTATGTCTGCCATAAACAAAAAAGAATGATACAAAGTAAAAAGTAAATATGAGACTTAAATTAGAGACTTTACTTTTTATTTTTAATACAAAGTAAAAAGTAAATATGAGACTTTAGAGTGTTTGTCCAGTAACAAAATAATAGAAAGTAAAAAGTAAATATGAGACTTAAACTAGAGACTTTACTTTTTACTTTTAATACAAAGTAAAAAGTAAATATGAGACTTTAGAGTGTTTGTCGAGTGTTTGTCTAGTAACAAAATAATACAAAGTAAACAAAAAATAATAATACAAAGTAAAAAGTAATAAATATTATGTCAGCCATAAGCAAAAAAGAATAATACAAAGTAAAAAGTAAATATGAGACTTAAACTAGAGACTTTAGAGCTTAGGATTAGGTGGCTCGGGTATTGCACTCAAGGAGCTATTCAATGAGAGGTTTGGGAGATTTGATCCATCTCGGTGCTTGATAGAGCCTAGGATTTGGATCTATGTTGATCTTAGTTAATTGGTCTTGGTAATAAATTATAATGATGAAATTTCTAAATATTTAATTTGTTTTTATTAATTAATAAAATAAAATAAAATTATTTAAAAAATAAATATAAATATATGAGAACTAACAATTCTGCATCTCACATTTATTTTTGTGGTATCTTTTTGGGGACACTCTTGCCTCTACAATTGTGACATGAACTTTAATAGGGTTACAATCAAGCTCAATAAATGAGCACAACAGATTTGTTGACTTCAATTTGGTTGGAATTGAGATCATATTAATAACTAAAATGGACACTAACAAGGATGTGACTATATGTACACAAAGTGGGCACAAATAAAGACTTATTAATAGTTTTAAATTGATTCTTAATTTGATGCTAAAATCAACACTATAATTGATGTTAAAATCGGCATTATTTCCACCTTAGTTTTCATTGTAATTTTGGATGCAATATCGATGGTCTAATTAAGTCTCTAAAAAGGAAGTTATAATCAATGCAAGTTTGGTTGCAACTAACAACCGGCCTTAATTACCACCTAAATCTCTTTTAAATTGACAAAAATATAAAATCTTAAGGAATTTAATTTTGAACTATTCTGGTGGTAACTTAGATGGTAATTATGTACTCGATATCCTAAAATGCAATAGTGTATTGAGCTCCAATAAACTTTCTTTACATTCTAGTTAGGTTGGCTCTTGGGAATAGACCAACTCCCCTAGTTATCCCTCAACGTAAATGTTTTTGATGTGGTAGATCCAAGGCTTCCAAACATGGTTTTGTCTATTGTGCTTAAATGCTAAATCTATGTTGGATTGGATCGTCAAATTTGTGCCATCTTTATCCTTCTTCCTTAACTTAGAAAGCCATCCTCGTAAGAGATAAAATTCCTTTGGTTGTAAAGTTTCGTGCAACCTGGCAACTTATCATAATTGAAGTGCTTATCCTCATCCATAAAAATGAAGTGATGGTATGTTTAATAAAGCATGGTTTGTTATGAGTTTTCTCTCATATGATAGCTTACTGATAGCTTACTAGCTTGTGTTGATCCCTAAAACAAATTCCATGAAATAAACACATTCCACCTCTTGCACTTAAGCGAAGAATGGGTTTGTTGGTACTTCACCAACACCATTACAATACTTTTTCCTAATGGCCACACCAACAATATTCATTGGCCACATTTAACAAACCCTCGGGGAGGAACATGCCCATTAGGATTTGCACCTAGGTGGTTATTATAATAACCTCTCCATGTTACCATTAGATGACAACTTGATTAGTGTTGTGCTAATCTCATCATGCATATTGTTACCTAAGTACAAAAGATCAAGTTAGAGTTACCTACATCAATGTGTAAAGAGGGGGCACACCCTACATCAATGTGTAAAGAGTTACCTGCCACTTCTCCAATGCATTTGACCTACTCCAGATAATCCCAATGACTAAGAGGAAGAACTCACCACAATATTGCTTTAGTTGTGTGAGAGCAAAATAAACACTACCACAATTTGTACCCCTGTCCATGCACTATAATCACAAATTTCCAATGCTCACAATTGCAATCTTAGAAGTAAAGAAACCTCTTAAACCTAAAGAAGAAAGTAATGAATGGGATCCTATCACTCCTAACCAAGAGTTGACTAACGATGAATGAGGACCCACCCCTAATGACTATGATGATTCTCATTTGATGTGGGGCATATTCTAAAAACAATATTTATTATGATTGTTATTGTATGTCACTCTTGTTATATGTGTGAGATAGCTAAATTATATGTTTTTTAACTATTACGACAAATGATTGTTATTTGTGGTAGTGTATATTTTGTAAGTCAATTTTAATGTAAGATAGCGAGTAGGTTTGCTAATGCAACCTTTTCAATGTTGTTATAATTAGTGGTGGTTACTTTATTATTATTTTTTTTATAAAATCTTTATTATATACATTATGTATTTATAGATATTAAAAATAAACACTTTATAAAAAGAAATAAGGATGAAAAATTTGTCATTCTTAATGTGAAGAATTTTAATGTTAAATTTTTTAATCATTTATTTATTTATATAAAAAATTATATATCTTAATTTTAACTTATTATTTAAATTTAAATTATTTATATAATAATCACTTTACTTTTTTTTTTAACAAAAAAATCACGCCAAAATCCATTTTCTAGACAAATCCCTTCACTATGATAGAAACCTATACCAAGACCAACCTTGGTTTGGAAATGAATAATCACTTCACCCTAACCATTAAACTACAACCAAGATTAGCTTAGAAGTGATAATCACTTCACCCTGACCATTAAACTACAACCAAACGTCATAAGACTAAGACATGAAATAATACATTGAAGTACAAAATGATTTAAATTTATTACATGGTTTGATGAGCTTGGGAATATAAAAGTGTATAGATTTTATCATCTTATAGAGTTGATCACTTCACCCTAACCATTAAACTACAACAAAGACTAGTTTGGAAGTGATTAGTCACTTCACCCTAACAATTAAACTACTACCAAGCGACATAAGACTAAGACATGAAATAATACATTGAAGTACAAAATGATTTAAATTTATTATATGGCTTGATGAGCTTCGGAACATAAAAGTATATAGATTTTATCATCTTATAAAAACTTTAAATTAATAGAATAATTTATTGATTTATTTGTAATTGCCTTAAGTTACACTAAGACACCAAAAGAAGGGGACAATAATGATGAGACTAATCGTTAACATCAACGGGATTTTATAAAACGATAATCATGCTTAATACTTAAACCCACATGGCCCGAAATTAGAGATATGGTTAAATTCTAGTTGGTTTTTTAGTTAACAATCATAGATTCATCTTAAACTTGGATTTACCAAGTACAAAGAGATCTAATTTTGTTTAAGGTTGATGTTTTTTATTCCTCTAGATCCAGATTTAGGATTTTTATTTTATTTTATGAACCAACATGAATGTTTTTAACAATTTTTTATTTGATTTTTTTTTTTGACAGAAACGGTTAAGTGGCTTTGATTATATAGGAAATCGGAAATTACAGAGAAAACAAAAGGATTGCTCCCATAAAAGGATAACATCCGTCACTCCTTGTTTATCATTCACAAGCTTGTAGCTGCTATGAAATTTCCCTAGTCTATGGAGGCTATAACACCTTACATATTGTCCAAGAAGGAGAATGCAAAAAAAGAACATGTCTAAAATCCTATCTTATACAAAACGCTGATAACCGTAGCTTTCGAGGGAAACAAAGTGTTGCATAATAGTCATAAAATTCCCAGCTTTTGTAGACCAAAAAAACAGAGGTGGGAGTAGAATGAGACCAAAACAGAGAGTAGTCATCTGTTGAATTGATAAGGGCAGTTAGATGTTCAGAACAACGCCGTTAGGATCTGCATTCCCAGTCTTTCCAGAATGGTTGACAGTGTGCAATCCAGCGTGAATCATTTCTTCTTTAAGCTTGTCCAGGTTCCTACCAAGTGCATCCAGTTTGCTGCTCACATCGTCGGAGATTGCATTCTTGTGAGCCTTGTGAGGATAGAGAAGTCCTAGGGTTTCTTCAAGATGTTCGACCTTCTCAACAATTTTGTTGTTGTGGTGCTTGACCTCCAAGTGGGTCACATGAACCAATGTAAAGAGATGAGTAACAGCCCTTTTGAATTCAAGATTTTCGTTTCTCACCAGACGAACCTGACTTTCCAATTCATGGATATGCTTCATAATTACCCCAAAGTCATGTTTACTGCCTTGTCTCTGTCCAGAACCCAGAGTCCACTCAGACCCGACATGATTGTGACAATGACCGATCACCGGGGGGATAGCCTGCTCATCCTCCAATGCAACACAATTATCCGCTTCATCTATCGGAATGGGTCAATTGCACGCTTCAAGTGAGCTTCGAAGGGGTTTGTTGCCGCAAGGACAACTCAAATAAAACTCAGAGCCTTCCCGGGAAGGAGTCATGGAGAAGTGATGATCCATTGAGTTAGAGAAACCCTTACACCAGACAGAGAGACCACAGATGAAATCGTAGGAAATGCCAAAGCTTAAAAACCAAATCCAGACCATTCTAGGGTGAATGAGGGAAGCGACCATCCCTTCACCATTTAAAAGCGTGTCAAGTCTTCGCATGTCGACCATCTGGCAGGGGGATGGTTAGTCAGGCTGTTGCATTTAAGTTTGAGGAGTGCGAGAATCCAAGACAGATTCGGAGGACAAGGTAGATTTAAAATCCCAAAATTCCTTTGAACGTGTCAATAAATATTCATTAAAACCAATAATAAGAGTGAGACCATCAGCCTAGGATAGAATGAGCAAGCGTTAGGGGATCCAAAAATTTTCTAAAGGAACATGATCACATTCTAAAATACCATAGATGAGCTCGACGCCTTTGTTTGCCATAATGTCCACTTGCATATTGAGGCCTCTCAGGGTATGAAGAAAACTGACATCTTTGAATTCCTTCGCTATGCTGGAGAGTAGAAAGTGCATCTTGGAGGATGGGCTCTTCCTACTTTTGACAATGGTTTTGGCTTCTCTAGTGATGATTAGAGAATCCCCTAAAACCACCAAGGTCTCAATTCACAAATCTCTAGCAAGTTCCAGGCCTTTAATAAGATCGATCCATTCCGCTTCATTATTAGTCTTTTTTCCAATACCCTAGGAAAAATTTCTCTGCTTGTTCCCCTTGGAGTTGAAGATAACTCCGCCCGCACCTGCCAACCCAGGGTTTCCTTTCGAGGCACCGTCGAAGAAAAAAGAGCTGCATCCAAGATTATACCTCCATCTCTGAAATTCTTCCCTGCACATCCTCAACTGCCAGGTCGAGGGTCTCGGCTTCTTTGGTGGTTTTATCCAAAAAAGCGACAGAGGTTGCATGAGTAAATCTGCCATCCAATCTCTTTCCTCAGTAGTCAAAGGTTCCTTATTTATGCTTAGCATTCCTCTCATGGATAAAGCTTCCATCCAAAGAGCCTTAGTCGAGGTGGAAACCCTGTCGGGGCTCAAGGAGATACCTTCGAAAATTTCTTTGTTTCTAGTCGTCCAAATTTTCCAGCATACGTATCTAGGAAGGGCTTCCCAAGCTCTAGTGAAGTCCGGCTTTTGAGATAAGGAACCTTGGTAGTAATCTTTCCAACACTTAAAAAGGTCATTCCAATTCGTAGGCATAACAATGTTAACATTTAGACTTTGAAATGCGTGGCACCACACCTCTTGAGAAAAAATGCAATTGAGGAAGGTATGTTCCAAGGATTCCTCCGATTCTTTGCAAAGAGTGCATCGCAGAGGCCCTTCAATCCCACGCTTACGCAGATTCTCAACAGTTAAGTTTTTTCGGTGGGCAAGAACCCAGAAAAAATGTTAATCTTTGGCAAGCCATCGTTGCACTAGACCTTGTTCCATTTAGCATCTTTAATGCTTCTGTTCTTGCTATTGTAGACATGGCGATAACCTTCTTTTACCAAGTAATTACCCGACTTTCCCCATCCTCGTCTGTCTTTGAGAAGCCTGTGGATTGGGCTTTGTTCGTGTAACAGGGAGAGAAACGCGTTGTAATTAGATAGAAAATGGTCAGGGAGCTTAAGGTTCTTCCATCCAGCCCATCTACCACTGGAGGTCCAAGTAGAGATGTCATAGAGAGTGTTGATGTTGTTAAGATCAAACCAATCCTTAAGATCTCTTAATTATTGTTGGAAATTAGCAGGGGAATTCAGCCCAATTTTGTCATGCCAGAGCTTAATTTGTTTACCATTTCCAGCAATCCAATGGATTGTTTCCTGAATGATGTAGGCCGCCTTCTTGCAGAGATCCCAAATGGGGGTCCCATTTTTGCTCATGTCCATTTCCTCTACGCAGCGGCTTCTTGTTCCTGTCATATATTTTTTCTGAAGGATTTTTTTCCACTAGGCATTCTCTCTCAAAGAGACTCTCCATAAATTTTTTTCTCCAAGAGCAAGATTCATAATTAAAGGGTCTTTTACGCCATCTCCACCACTATTCTTTGGATTGCACACAGTCTCCCAGTTTATCAGATGATATGTTTTGGTGCTGCTTTCCTTCCCACCTTGCCAAAGGAATATTCGAATTTCTCTATTGATTTCATGGATGACATAAGTCGAAGCTAGAGATATCGAACAAACGTAGATCAGGTAAGCAGTCAGGATAGATTTGATTAGGACCAACTTACCAGCAGGATTTAGCCATCTGAAACCCCAAGAAGTAATTTTCTTTTTTATTTTGTCTATCAAGCCTTGCCAGCCGGTCTTCTTTTTTTTCCCCTTAAAGATGGGGATGCCTAGATAACTGAAGGAGTTCCAGATTGTTATCCCTTCGAAACCAAGAAATTTTGAGATCCTGGCCATAATTCCAGGAGGGCATTTCCACCCGTAAACTTTGGATTTAGTTGCGTTAACCTTCCCATCCATGGATTTTTGGAAGATGGAGAGGACACCTTTGAATCTTTCTGCAATGATAGCGGACACACCCCCCAACAAGATAGTGTCATTTGCAAATTGAGCATGATTAGCAGCACAGGCACCTTTGGCGATTTTCAAACCTTTTAACTCCCCATTGTCTTGATGATGCTGAAGCTTTCAGCTCAAAGAATCTGCGACCAAAATGTAGAGGAAGGGAGAGAGTGGATAGCCCTGATGAATTCCCCTGGACGCTTGGAAAAAATTGGTAGGTCTTCCATTTACCAGAGGGGCAATCCAAGGGCTGCTAACACAGGCCTTATTCCACCTAACAAATCTTTTAGAGAAATCGAACTTTGACATAACTTCAAAAAGGAAGAAATGGTTTACCCTATAAAAAGCATTTTCCATATCAAGTTTAATAGCCATACCTTGTTGCTTCTGCTCCAGGATGGAGTGGATGGCCTCCTGTACAATAATGATATTGTCAAGGATTTGGCACCCAACGATGAAACCGCCTTGAGATTCTGAAATAAGATGACCCATGACTTTCTTCATTCCGGTGGCCAGAATTTTTGAGAGAATTTTGTAAGAGGTATTACAAAGCGAAATAGGCCTGAAGTGATCGATGGAGAGAGGGTTCTTTTCTTTTGGAATAAGATCTAGGAAAGTAGAATTTGTGGCCCCTCCTATCTTATCCTTTTTCCTCGTCCAATTTAACATTTTCTTCAAGTATTCCTTGATAATGTCCCAAGCATCTCTATAGAAGTGTATAGTAAATCCATTAGGTCCAGGGGACTTATCAACATGCAAGGACCAAATAGCTTCTTTGATTTTGAACTCCAAGATTGGTTTAGAAAGTTTCCAATTGTCAGAATCTGAGATGAGAGGAGGAATGCTAGAGAGAAGGTCTTCTTGTGCTAAGGGATCAGTTTCGCTTGTGTCTGAAAAGAGCTCCTGGAAATGTTGAAAAATATGGGACTTGATTTCCTCCTGATCAGCAATACGAGATCCATCTTTGTCTTTGATATCCTTGATCATATTGAAGCTGAGTCTAACTTTGGTTTGTTTGTGAAAATAATCTGTGTTGCTATCTCCTCCTCTTAACTTGAGCTGTCTAGACTTCATTCTCCACTCCTCTTCCTCATTTCTTGTTGCGCTAAAAATCTTTCTATTCAGCTCTTGTTCTTGACAGATGAGCGACGGGGTGATCTCAGCATTTTCCATATCGAATTGCAAGCTCGCGAGACCAATTTGAAGTTGTTGTTTCATGTGACCTGGGATTTTGAACTCCAGTTTTGCCCAACTCTTTAAAACATAGCGCACACTTCTAAGCTTGTTCTCCCATATATAACTCGAAGAGCCAATACAGGGGTAATTCCAGGTTGTGTTGATTAATGCTAGAGCTTTTGCTTCGTGGAGCCATGTAGAATTAAAATTAAACGGAATGGGGCCAAAATTCGCAGGGGAGGAAAGTGACATGGATATAGGCTTATGGTCTGATATCACTGAAGGAACAACAAAGGTGGCGGGGATGAGATCTTTGTTCAAAAAAGAGGAGCTTACCAAAAAGCGATCTAGCCTAGCCGCTATATGACCCACACCCACCCTTTTATTGCTCCACGTGAATTTTCCAGTCTTTAGGGCCGGATCCAGCAGGTCAAACTCAGAGATCAGTTCATTCAAGTTTTTCCCAAAGGGATCTCTGACGCAAGAGCCACCACGTTTTTCATCCTGAGACTTTGTAGCGTTAAAATCCCCAGCAATTATGAAATCCTTCCCAGCTAGAATATCTCTCAGGGAAGAAAGACTATTCCAGAATGTATGCTTTTCCTTATAATGGGTTGGGCCATAGACATTACAAACATAGAATATATTCGGGTCATCCTTTTCATGGAATTTGGAAAGGATCCAGTGATGACAATCCTTAATAATCTTGAAAACATACTTACTTGAGAAAAAGATCGCTATTCCCCCTGAAGCTCCTCTAGAGCTAATCACAGAACCATGGCAGTATTTGCAGAAGAGATGTGAGAGGGCCATGACCTCCACATCACTCATTTTAGTCTCTTGGATAAGTAGAATATCTGGTCTTTCAGTTTTGATGATGTCTTTCATTGCTTCAACTTTGTGCGCTCCTCCCAGACCCCTACAGTTCCAAGAGACTAGTTTCATTACTTCTTCTCGGATTGAAGGGCTGCTCTGGCCCCACCTTCTGCTTTTCCTTGGTTTTGGGGGGTTTGGAGAAGCTGTGTTTCCTCAATGCTTCGTTGTCTTCCTAATTCAAGTTCCCTTTCTTCTTCCTGCTCACGATGGAATCTATGAGATTTTCTTCCTCTAGTATTTGGGGGGGACCTGTGTCAAGAGGCTCTTGGGAGACTTTTGAGGAGGATTCGGGAGAATGAGAGAGAGAGGAGACTTTGCTTTGTTTAACTATTTCATCCCAAGAGCTTCCTGGAGGTGGGGAGCCCTCAAACGTAAGAACTGAGATTTCTTCTCCGTTGAGGGGGGGGGATTGTGCTGGAGATTAAGGTATCATGAGGTTCAGAGCCTGTTTCAGCTAGAGGAAGATCAGACTCGGTAATATCGCCTTCTTCTACATTCAGGGCTATGAATTGATTGCTTGTTGTGACTACCTTTTCGTGTTGGGGTTGAGTTTTTCCTTTATCTTGCTGCGGCTCCTTTGGATATGATTTTGGGGCATTCATAATCCTTCCTTTTTTCACTTGTTGCCACTCTTCTTCTTGGGGTTTCTCTGGAATTTCTTGGGCTTCTTTAGGACATTTTTTGACGAAATGACCATACTCGTGACACTTCTTACATTTGAAGGGCAGCTGTTCATGATCGACTTTCTACATATATTCCCATCCATCCATACAGAGGCTTACTATCTCTAGCAACCCCTTCTCCAGGTTGACCTCTACATAGATCCTTGTGCAGGAGAATAGAGTGCCTTTTGGTTCTGCTTTATCAATGTATTTCCCTAAAGAGTTCCCTATTTCTTGAAGGGAATCATCATTCCAGCAATGCAAGGGAAGGTGAGGCAAACAGACCCAAACAAGTACTGCAGAAGGTACATCCTTTTCTGGGTCGAAAGATAAACTCCATCGATTAAGGTAGAGCACCCTCGGGCCCATGAAATAGGGTCCACTTTGAAAAATGAGGTCATTGTCTTCTCTATTTTCAAACAGAAAAGTGAAGAATCCTTTGCCATAGAAACAATGTTGCAAAGCCCCTAAGATCAGTGGCATCCAATTCTTTTTAACCCAGGTATCCATAGTCTTTGGCGAAGGCCAAATCCCCATAAATTGACCGATCAACCCACGGTCACTCATAGCTAGGGCCTTCAGCCTTGAAGCGGTCGTCGTGATCTGGATCTTGGGGGAATCCACGTGTTTGACAAAGCTGTCACCAGTTGAGGGCGTTGAGGGGTGGAGGAGGAGAAGAGGCCACCAGGGCATGGAAGGCCTCGTCTAGAAGCTGCCTGCGAGCCTCCGGACTCGAGTCCGGAGGGGGATCCATCCCTAGACCACAGCGATGATGGAGGGAGAAAACCCTGACCAGGATCACGGGAACACAGGCTCAGGTCGCTCGCGTTTTTTAGTGTTGAAGTTAATTTTAAAGTGGTTTTAAATTTTGATTTATGAGTACACCGGGATTTTTTTAATTACTATTTTTTTTTATGAGTCCACACTAATTTTTTTAATTACTTTTTTTTTTTTAAGACATCTCCCCATACTGGCTGTAGAGCACCTCAATTATGTTATTGTATAATTATTATTAGAAATGATGTAGAGAGAAATAATATTTTAACGTGTACTAAAGATAATTGTTTATTTAAATTAATTTGGTTTAGGAAATGAAACTAACTTTGAAAGATCAACATTCAACAAAGACTTTACATCCAATAATGTTTGAGCTAATGTTGTTTTCATAGTAAACCTTTCCCCATCACTAAACCACTTTGCTTTTGCTACATGCAAACCACCCAGTTCCCAAAACTCTATATCATCACCAAGCATAGTGACATAGGTTCACATGTGGCCTCTTACTTTTGATACAATGTTTCAAACTTACTCCTTAGACACCTCCCTTTTGCAACATTTTAATTTTGATTGTAATATAAACCAACTTAAATCCATGTTAACCTAGATTTATCAAGTGTTGAAAGTGATCAAATCCCTTGAGATGTAAATAGTTTTAGCAATAAAATGAATCCAACCTAGTTGTAGTTTCACTCAACTTAGCAAAACTAAGAACACAAAACTTATGTATATATAGATAAATAAAAATACATTTGGTTATTTTCAAGGTATTTATATTGGAGTAAGCTAAACTCTATACCATTTACACCTCTCTGGCGAGTTTTGTCGAAATCCGACGACTCGATTATTTACTGAAATTGCGATTTTGATTATTCAAATAGCAATTTTGATTGCAGAAATGGATTCGACACCCTAGGGCACCTCTATTATGCAATTCCAACAACCTAAAACTGCCATTTCAACAATCTCTGCGGAATTTTTGTAAGAAAACTCACCAAATATTCGGTGCAAATAGTATAGAGTTTAGCTTACACCATTTATATTTACGCCAAAGGCGTTTCACCAACGAGAAGCATGACCATCCATGTCTACTAGATTCCTCGCTTATAGAGCGAATGGAATTCTGCCACGTGTTTTCCGCTTTGGCCCCAGATATTTCTGACTCTTACAGCTTTCTCTGTAGAAGAATTCATATTTTATCATCAGTCATCTTTATTGACGTTCAAGCCGTCCGAAACAAAGCACCCTAACGCGGTGGCATATTACGAAATTAACTCAATCAACCAATGCAACTGACTGGTTTGCAAGGATTGTGCATCCATTCTCAAACAAAGGAGAAAATGAATTATGTCGTGGTAATGAAGCATTTTCAGACTATTTGCAGGTAACGTTACTTCAGGAAATTTATGTTTCCGTTAAATTATATTGCTGCCGACCAAGGAAACGAGTGTGCTCAATCAAAAGACCATTGACTCATTAAAATATTGCTTTATGTCTACCTACCGACTAGAGTTGTTTCTTTTCGTGAGTTCACGTCGACCGCTTTGGCTGGCGTCGATAGAAATGGGCAAAGTTCGCCCATATGGTCGATAAACAAAATTATATGCTATTTAGTCAAGTGATAAGTCATTTTATTTGAGAATATGCGACCAAAAGAGAGTTTTCGTCAATACTTGTGGCATAGTATATGTTAAAGTTCATTCTGGTCGAATGATGAATTCTACAAGAAGTGACTTTATCTATATTAACTTTATCTGGAGACCATTTTTCAAATTTGACCAGACTAAACTCTCTTTATCTGGTGCGTTGGTGGTGTTTGATGAATGGTTCCAAATGGTCGACTACCTTCGAGCTGGCGTCGGCAGAAATGGGCAAAGTTCTCCCATATGGTCGATAAACAAAATTATATGCTATTTGGTCAAGTGATATGTCATTTTATTTGAGAATATGCAACCAAAAGAGAGTTTTCGTTGATACTTGTGAAATAGTATATGTTAAAGTTCAGTCTGGTCGAATGATGAATTCTACATGAAGTGACTTTATCTATATTAACTTTATCTGGTGACCATTTTTCAAATTCAACCAAACTGAACTTTAACATATACTATGCCACATGTATTGACGAAAACTCTCTTTTGGTCGCATATTCTCAAATAAAATGACTTATCACTTGACCAAATAGCATATCATTTTTTTTATCGACCATATGATGTATAGACTCAAACTACATGTCGCGACAATGTTACATCGACCATATTTTTAAATAATTACTCGACTATTTTTACATACTCGACCAATTAATGCGTAAAATAAACATCAGATGCGACTGAATTAGTCATCTTGATTACATGCCCTTCATAGCCATTGATCATATTTTACAATTCGACCAAAAATAAGTATTGACCCGGAGTGGTCAACCAAATACAATATAGATAAAGTCACTTTGTAGTGGGCTCAAACAAACTTGCTTCGACCAAACTTGACGGTCGACCACCTATCCCTTTATTTGGCGTAACTGTTCAGGTCGACATACTAACTGTCAAAGAACCAGTCGATAAGTCGCGGAATAGCAAGTGGCGTAATAGCAAGTCGACAAGTAATTTTGATGGTCATTTTGCATCGGTGGTGTTTGACGAATGGTTCCAAATGGTCGACTACCTTCGACCTGTTTCGCTAAAAAGTGTTAAGACTCACAGCGAAAAGGTGGCTACCAATACCTGTCAGCGCACAAATACAACCAAACTGGACAGTATTTGGGTTGATGCAGTGTAAGCAGGCGGTCAAGCTCTGCATGGCAAAAACTTACAAGATCTACATTTTTTATTAGAAACTTGAGCATTCAATGACGGATTGGACATTGAACAACCTTCCATAACGTTACCCACGTCAACATTTATTTCTTTGGGTTTAATCCATCACGAAGTTATGAAATTTGGTTTAGTAGTACCGATCTCTACGTATCGACGTATATCTGGATTTGACGGATTGGACCTCCTAGATTTTAATGCAACAATGGTTAAATGTCGCCGATCATTTCGCTGCAAGTGTTAGAGTCACAGGGAAACAATCACTACTGATACCTCTCGGTGCACAAATACAACGAAACTTGGAGGAATTTGGGTTGATGCAGTGTAAACAGGGGGTGCAGCTTTGCATGGCAAAAGCCAATACCTGTTGACGCACAAATACAACCACACTTGCCAACATTTGGGTTGATGCAGTGTAAACAAGCGGTGCAGCTCTGCATGGGAAAATCTTACGAGATGTACATTTTTTATTAGAAACTTGAGCATTCAATAACGGATTGGACATTGAACAACCTTCCATAAGGTTACCCATGTGAACATGATTCTTTGGGTTTAATCCATCACGAAGTTATGAACTTTGGTTCAGTAGTACTGATCTCTTTCTATCGACGTATATGTGGATTTGATGGATTGGACCTCCTGGACATTCTTTCTTGTGGGGATAGGAGAATAGATTTCAATGCAACAATGGTTAAATGTGCTCAGACACTGGTGCACCGCCTTTACTCTTAATTGTGTATAAAATTCGATGAGTAAAGCCTATGTGATTGTTTTGTTGTTTACTAATGTTATTGTGACATCATCTCAGTTTTTTTCTCAGCATTCGAATCTCCATCAATTTGTTCATGTTTCACGGAGCAACAACCCTCTTCAGGAGCCAAAAACTCTTGTTTTCTACTAAAAAGCAAGGTTCTCCTCTAAAACGAAACTCATATTTCTTGTTATAATTACCCTGTTCTAAACCCTGTTCCTGTTTAATATTTACAAATAAGGTTCTTCTGTATTTTTGGGTGTTTTTTGTTGGAAATTAGAGTATGTTTCTGTCAGTGCACTGTCATTTATTTACTCGTATTACTTGTATGTTCAATATTTAAAGTTAGTATTTGATCATGTATGTGATTTATTTAGTGGTTTGAGATGAAAGGGTCCTTGACTCGTATATATTGATTTCCTTGTGTTTATCAATATATGTTTTCTACTAACTTGGTCAGATAATTTGCACCACAACAGTTTTTGTCTCCTAGAAAAGTTAGGTCTTCCAGAAAAATAATCTTTAATTTAGGCATCTAGTATATGAACAATCCTATCTTGTTCTCCCTGTTCCTGTTTAATATTTAAAAGCAAGGTTCTCATAGGAAATTTAAAAATAAGGTTCTCAAAATAACTTATTACAAATATTGATAGAGCCGAGTAAACCGAAATGTCCATCAATTCGACCACATAGTTAATATTCAAGTGGTTAATTTCCTGGGAATACTGCTCGACAGAATAATGCCAAATACAAAGAAAATGATGAATAATTTATCCTTTGTCTGCAAAATTGACATCAATATGCACGATGGTGAGCAGTCCTTGGGTAATCCATCAGTGTTTAACATTCGAGCAGATAGTTGATGCGATAATTGAAAAATAGTCGACAAGAAAGTTTTGTCACCATTGAATTAAGTGGAGCGTCCATTGACCAGTGACCAATGATTCAGCGACGACCAGGATGATATTCTTTCTTATGTCAACTATGCAAGTCGACCAGCATTAGAATTGACTAAGAGTGGTTCCTTTGAGATAAAAAGAACGACGACCAAAACAGCTAGACGTTTAAATGCATACAGTAATGATGTGTATATAAGAGCTTCCTGAAGATAGACAATATCGACCCACAGTCTTGGTCAAACAAAGATCCAACTACCATGCAGACTAATGACGTCGAGATCTACGAGTTGATCGTTTGAAGCTTTTTGGCCAATGCCATCATTGGTGAAAGTATGGATATGCCAATCATTTTTTTTCGCCTGAACTATCAACCATTTCGATCAGATTACTTCATCAACTAGAAAATTCATCGTCGACCGTCGCCAGAATATCAAGACATTTTCTCGGCAGATCCTCGACAGTCTTTATTAGCATATGGTGCATATTAGGTAAAGGGATAGCTTTTGAACGCAATAAAACTAAATATTATATAAGATTCAAAAGGTTCTACGCGTGTCGAGAAAAATAGGTCGACGCGTGGTGACTTGGAAACCCCCATTTTGAAAGCCTTGGACAGGTCGACACATAGGATTGCTTTACAATTTGGTCACCCTCCGACGAGTTACACATTTGGTCAACCTGCAACGAGTTACACATTTGGTCGACCTCATTTTAGTTCTGTTGAAGCCAGAGAATAATAAAACCATTGGTTAAACACCATTGACGCGAAATGACCATCAAAATTTTACAACTTCGACTAATTTTAAAGACACAACTTCTTTTACAACAAAATGACCACTTTCACTCACCATATATTGTCCAATCCCGACCAAATTTCACCTGTCGAACCCCGACCACAACTTTTATTTTTTTCCAAAATTAGTATTCACTACTTTTAGTGAATTGACCAATTACATCATCGACTACACTTTTAAAAATACACTTGGCCCACAAATATAGAAAAGCATAGTGACACAACACACATTGACCATATAAATAATATCAAGGGAAATTAGTCATCGACCAAATATGTAACTCGTCGAAGCGTGACCAAATTTTAAAGCAAGCCTATGCGTCGACCTGACCAAGGCTTTCAAGATGGGGGTTTTCAAGTCGCCACGTGTCGACCTATTTTCCTCGACACCCATGGATGTTCTTCCTTATCTTTGGTTGACCACCTGTTGATTTCCTTCAACAAAAAAATGAAATTAAAAAAAAAGAGAAGCACCTCACATGTTCATCAACATGCTTTATATCTAGAATAATGCCTCCTTTCTAATAGCCAAGTCATATTTCTATATATTGTGCTCCTTTTCCTATGCTCTTAAACAGTTAACTATAACCTGACAACTTTCTTCTTGATTAACATCTCGACTACTCTTTTAACCTACTATCACATCTTAACTCTTTTGATAATATACAATATATGTTTCAAAACAAAATAACGAATCTATGATGGTGTTTCTACATGTTTACTTATTACTCTAATAGGCAGGTTCATTGGTAAAAGGAAACCAAATTTCAAACCATTCATTTGTCTATTCTTTCCACAAATATTGCTATGTATTGCTTGAGATATCAAATGATCTTTTGCCATGTTCTCCTACACCTGTTATCTTTATACTTAATATCAATATCGCCCCTTTTTCCAGCTTACTTTTGTAGTCCAACTATTCTCACTACCACAGTATGGACACTCTGTTGACCGAAAATGCTATTTCACTTCTGATGAATGGTGTTGTTGACCTATGCTCACTTGTACAAGTTGTTACTCTCAATCAAGTAAGCTTTGTTAACTCAGCAACTAACCACTTCCGAATCTCTATCTCTAATGGAATTCATAAGCACGATACATTGTTTCCAAGTAGCTACAATAGTGTTTTGGAGAACCACCAACTCCAAGCAGGTTCGATCATCAAAGTCATCAACTGCACATGCAACAGTATACACGATACAACGTATGCTTTGGTTTCCGCATTTTAAGTTTGCCTTTTTTTTTTTGCACTTCCAATAATTGTAACATATTTTTTACTTATACTTACTTACCTTAATTCTTCTTTCCAGGACTATCGCATTGGGCACATTTGAAATTGTCACATTGGAAATGACAATTGTTGGAAACCCATCCCCTTTCAACTTCACCCCTACCTTTACCTCTCACAGCAGTTCATCTATTTCAGAAAATAACGCCCTTGATCCCGAAAACCCTTCACTTGGCATACCGTCCTCGCAAAATCCAACCCCAAACCTTGTTGCACCTATTCTTCAATTCACATCGCTCAATCCTTCCAACAAAACTTGGACCATTCAAGGACGAGTTACTGCAAAGACAAGTATCAACGCCTTCACCAACCAAAAAAGCCCTGGTCAACTCTTTGGGTTTGACCTTGTTAGTGCTACCAAAGATGAGATTCATATCTCTGCTTTCAATGAACTAGCCACCTCATTATATGACCAAATACAAGTTGGCATAGTCTACACAGTCTCAAATGGCACAATCAAACCAGTTAACCCAACATACAACCATTTGAAAACTGCTTTCGAGATTTTCCTTAACAGCTCCTAAAAAATTCAACGATGTTTGGAAGAGTTCCCACTGAACCATTTTCATTGCTTCCACTTCAAATCTATCCATGACATCAAAACTACACCCCTCAATTCCATGGTTGACCTTATTGGAATTGTCATTTATGTTTCCCCTGCATCAACTATACGCAAAAGGGATGGCTCTGAAACTATTCGCTGAACAGTTGGATTGAGGGACATGTCCGGGTGTAGTATAGACATAACACTTTGGGGGGGACCATTGCACAATTGAGGGTGCCCACCTTGGAAACCTTCGAGGTTTCTCTACTCCCCCTATCCTTGCAATAAAAGGTGGACGTGTTACAGAGTTCAATGGAAAAACCATTGGAACAATCTCCAACACCAACCTTGTTATAAACCCAGATATCCAGGAAGCTCAACTTCTTCAATCATGGTTTGCTGACAATGGATTTCGTTCAACCTCCCCATCTTTGAGCAGAAAATCCAACTCGTCTTCTCCTAGCTCTTGCAAACGCATATCCATCTCTGCGCTACAATCTCTTGAACCCTCTGAGAAAGCAACTTGGTATTTGATTACTGCTACAATCACCCATATTAACACCAATGACTTTCATTTCCTTGCATGCCCTCTATTTGTCAATAGAATACAATGCATGAAATTTTTTTCCCACAAAGTTGGTCATGTTTGGCATTGTGCAAAATGTGATGGGGAGTTTACAGAGTGTGCTTATCGATACATACTCAAACTTGATCTCATGGATGCTACTGGACAATTACACTGTATCATAGCTTTTGATGATGTTGCACAACAACTCATGGGGGTCTCTGCAAAAGATTTGTGCCTTATATCAAATGATCCAACATCTCTCCTAGAAATTGTTCAACGTGCTTGTGCTCGAGAGTACCTGCTAACCTTATCAGTAAAGACAGAGACTTTTAATTCCAACGCTTGCTTGAAGGTGATTCTTGTCATGTCAGAGAACGCTCCAGCATCATCAACACATGTTGATCCACTTGATGAAAGTGAAGACATTGTGACTAATAAACGTCCAATTGCTCGAAAGCTTTGAACTCTATCTTCAAAAACCTCTTCAATTCTGACTCTCTATACTTTCTGCCTCATACTTAGCAACTACAAATTTTTGTATACACACCACTACCTGAGTGGTACTTGTAACCATCAATGACCAGTTTTGAATATTATATTAATTAGTTTTATTGTAACATTGTGTTAAATTACATATTTATTTTACTCTATCTTGGCACTTTCCAATGTGTACCTAGAATTAACATTGCTTTGTCAAGTTTATGCTTCTTTTCTTTATAAACATTGTTCAGGAGGATATGTATTCCTTTCTTGCAACAACTTCCCATAAATTATCCATAAACACTCTTCAAATGATTAAATATATAGTATGTTTTTCTTACAGAAAAGACACCATAAAGTTCATAACCACCAAACATTTTTTTTGTAGGCATGTCAACCAATAATGACAATGATCAAATCAATGCACGCAGAAGAGTTCTCTATGCTCAAAAGAAAAAGGATAACAACAAGCGTCAACGCCTTCTATATAGAGTTGCTCATTAACTTGTTCATATCCCTTCTTCGTTTCACGCTGTTCAACCTCCGACACCTTCCGCACCATCCACATCCATACCAACACATCCAACAAACAACGACCTAGATGGTGCACAACAACGGTTCCGTACAATATTGGGCAAACTATCTCCCATGAATGTATTCTCTATATGCATGAAGTCTTATCCTGGAATTAAAACAAAACAATCTTCTGTTGCATATGCATGTGCTCGTTGCATTGCAGAAAAAAAATGGACACCAATATTCCTTTGCAAACAACATGGATCCTGGGATACAACCACCAGTGCTAGCCATCCTTACTCAAGTTGAAGAAATGCTCATTGCTCGTGTTAACCCAATTTTACAAGTCACTCATGCTCGTGGGGGACAATATACATATTCTGGCCATACTATTAGCTTTTCGCAAAACATTACTAGCATTGCCACTCTCCTCCCTCAATTACTCTCAGACATTGACATCCTTATTGTTCGTAAATGCAGTCCTATGAAGAAGCCTTATGACTTCTTTGTTAGTCGAACACGTGTTCTTGCTGCTCTCTAATACAAGCTTTCAAATGACCCCTACTACAAAGATGTTCAAGTTAACTCAACTACATTATCTTCTTTTCCTATTGAACCAACTGACATTTCGTCCCTCCTTCGTTATGCCACACCCAATGAAACCCCACTTGTTCAATCACCCAACTTCCTTGAACCCCATGAAGAACAATCCTCCTCATTTATATCTACACAAACAAATTGTAGAACTAAAGTTGATGAAATCAAACGCTTCTTAGGCACAAGCGATGCACCAAATCTACCGTCCATTGACTGGCCCCCAATAGACATTTCCCCTATCAATGAGTACAACACAATAGGCCTCCTCTCAATGGCCTTCCCAACCTTGTTTCCCATTGGAGTCATAATTCTTAAACAACCACACATTCAAGAGGTTGGTATGGACAATTATGCACCGCACCTTCTTCGATACCATGACAATAGATTCAGCCAACATCCTCGTTTCCATTATTACATATATAACCTCATCATGCGCCACAATAGCCATTCTACTGCTTTTGTGTTTGTAAAGCGCAACATTGAAGATACATTGCCTCCAACAATCACAGAACTTGTACAGCAATTACAAGACTTGTCGGATGCCAAAATCGCAGAGCAAGTCATGCGCTTTGGCTCAAACCTTCGCGAGATGCGCTCCTACTGGAACAAAAGCAAGTGTGAACTAACTGGCATGATCACTCAACAAGAGACACCAACATTCTTCTTCACTCTCAGCGTAGCTGACACAAAGTGGCCTGATTTGCATTCTTTGATGCCTGGACAAGCTCCACCTACTTCAAATCAACAACACCAATGGAGAATTCAAAAACTTATAAACAATCCACACATTGCACCTCAATACATGGACAATAGATTCAAAATATTCCTAGAAGAGGTACTTCAAAAAGGCCTTTCTACAAAAGACTACTGGTGCAGGTTGGTAACAAATCATATTCCCATTAAAGTTCAATGTATTCAAAGCCTCAAATGTTCATTCCTGATGTTTATAATTTTCCATATAGGTGTGAATGGCAACATAGGGGATCTGCACATATACATGGTTTCTTATGGCTGGACGATGCACCCAATATGGATACATTAGACTGGGAAGATGCTACCAAGGTTGAAGATGCAAAACTGTACTTTGACAAGTTTGTTACAGCATGTAATCCTTGAGTCAACCATTTGCAAACCCCATGCTTCCAAGCCTCTACTATAACTGATCCATGCACCATTGGAAGAAATTCAATACTTGCAACAAATCACTTGGATGACTATGAAGAACTTGTTAATTGTGTCCAAAGGCACACAAAATGCTCAGAATCTTCTTGCCTCCGCAAAAAAGGATCCTCTCTTCAATGTCGTTACGACTTCCCCTTTCATCTACAACCTGCCTCTTCCTTATTCATTGATGCAAATGGCCGAAAAACCTACAAGCCTGCAAGGAACGATGCCCTCCTAAATATTCACAACCCTACCATGCTCTCTATTTGGCAAGCTAATGTTGATTGCCAACCTGTTCTCTCTAGACATGTTGTCCTCAAATATATTTCAAAATATGCAACAAAGGCAGAGCCTAAATCAGAAAGCTACCATGCACTCCTTTCTCTTCTTGCACATGCAACTCCAACTCATGCCCCCATACTTCAACCAATAAGACGTTTCTTGTCAGAGACTGTTGCAAATCGAGACATTGGTGCACAAGAGACCTGCCACATGCTCCAAAAACTCCCTCTTTGTCTTTGCAGCCATTCCTTTCTATCCTTGAATGTTAGCCAAAGTATTTTCCACTGTATTTCCAATGAATCTCTTGACACCCCACCAACACCCACCTTCATTTCTGCTTACATGCAACGACCCCCTGCACTCGAACAAATTACCCTTCTTGAAGTTGCTCGCTTTTAGTCATACTTAACTCGTAGAAAGCACTCCCAATGGAAACCAATCTACCCTCCAAAAATTGTTCGTGTCTTTCCTCGCTTCACTACCATTCCACCAATTACTTCAAATTCCTTTGTTGCCTTTTGTTGGAGTGAGTGTCACCTACCCAAATTCTGAAAATATTATTTTATTGGAAAAATACTTTATGTTAAATTTTAATTACAAAGTTTTGTAATTATGACCAAGTTTGGTCAAGGATGAATGTAATTACTGATTATTATTATTTAATAAATTAAAGTAGGAGACAAACACCCAAGGGAACTGTTAAATGAGTGTTCACTGACCCACTAGGAGGAATGGAAGCTGTTATAAGGCATGGGACAGATGACATCAATTGCACTTCACCACTAGCTGTTGGTTATGGGACAACTACCCCTAAAAATGTGGCATTATCCCCCAGGTGGTGGGAGTGAGTAGGCAGCTCATTAAATGACCAGTTAACCACTAAAATGCCTAGGCAGCCTACATAAGGCAAATTCGAATTGAGCAGGCAACTCTTACACAATATTTTCTGCAGAAATATTCCTCAAGTGCATCAAGTGATCACTGACAGATTCGAATAGGGAGGCTATGTGAGAGTGCAACTGTAAGTCTACAAATTATTCTGAGAAGGAGAACCAGAGGTGTTGGTGTAGGTCCTTTTGACGGCTAAGTCCTTAAGACTGGATAACTATTGCTACTACAAGTGGAGGTCCTAAGCTTCTAAGTTTCTTCCTCCTGGTGGTTCAAAGAACAAACTCGGGGGTCCTAAGGCAAGTAACTTGGCTGTCTTCAGGAATTGGTTGGGTGGAACAGGTTCCTTGGGCTGTTTGTTTCCCTACAGTTAACCAGGTTTTGTTGTTCCTATTTTGTTTACAGTTCAATGTTTTTGTTTAGTAGAATTATCAAACCCTGTTTTGTAAAAGAATTTATTTTATTTTTTATCTATGTTTGATTTTGAATGATAAAGTCTGTGAATTATTGATTAGATAATCATCTCTATATTTTTCCCATGTTGTTATCTGCACAGTACTCTAGTATAGAGAAGCAAATTAAATGATAGATGAGAGATAGGAAGATTGCCATTGATTGGACAAATAATTACAGTAAGTGTTCTGTTTACAATTCTGTCCTATATTTAAAAACATAGTAAAAAAATTACTGTATAGCATCGACAGTAATATAGAACTCTTTATTTAATACATGAAAGGAAACCTATTCTATTTTCTGTATAGTCATATATTTTCCCTTAACTCTATTCTTTTAAGATAGCAAGCAAATGCAATTAAAATTAAACATATCATGATTTCCAAGTAATAGTATTTCCAAGGATTATAACAGCTGCAAGAACTAATGACTATATAGTTTTTTTTTCTTATCATTATACATATTTTATTTCTTCACTAAATTTCTTGCTTTGATTTCAAGTATCAAATGTTTATTACGGTAGTATCAAAACCTAATACACTACAAACCCTTATTCTGTATTCACACATCATATTTTATATCTCAAAGACAAACTGTAGACATTATTCAAAGAATGATAACATTTATGACTTATTCAACCCTATTCATTACTTTCTAGAACCATACTATCTTTTATATATGGTAAGTTTACTATCTAAGAATTATCTAACAGTTAGCCGAAGGCACGATTACATATTCATGTCTAAACATTAGCTCACAACCCTAGCATTTAAACATACACATTATCGAAATTATCTTTTCAACGATTAAGTCTTGGGTACAAACCCTAGCACAAGCCCGATAGCATTTGGAAGTTACAGGTAGGGTATCCATCATAAAACAAAACTAGGACATGGAGGCAAACCCTTTCGAAAAACGTTTTGACAGTCAAACTTTTTCATCTACTTTTCCAAAACAAGATCAACATTAACGAGCATGGATTATAGGCATACTTTCCTTTTACACAGTCATACAAACTTAAAAACCTAGGCCAAAAACAATCCTTATGGTTCGGAAAAAATGCAATATATATTATTACACATTGTCTTCAACTGTCATTCAAAATATATCGTTTTATTACAAAGAAAAACGAACCATAGTTTACAAGCGTAAGAAGAACCCTCGGTTCTGATTTTCCATTCCAAACATATGACAGAGAATTACAAGGGTTACCCTCGACATTTTAATATTAAGCCAAGACCATGAAAAAAACATGAAACTACACAGGGTTTTACCCAGAACTTAGCAACTCACGGTACAAAAACCAACTCGAAGGTGGTTCCAAAGTTTCAGCAAAACACCATTGAGTTGAACATCAAATACAAGATTGAGGATCAACCCTTTTCAGTATAATATCAAAACAATACAAGCATTCAGCCATCACTAATACAAGTCGAAGATTTCCAACTCTCGGCACACAGAAAACACATCAAGGCACCTACGAGGCTTTGTAAGAACCACCGGATCTTACCAGGAAGCAGTAGTAGCTTTCCTTTTTCCAAAACCGTTGCATAGAAACCTTCCAACAAAGAGGGCACCTGCCAAAGCACAAATGCGATTTGTTAGAAGCCTGTTAATACAAATAAAATGCAAAATCTACAGTATCACATTCTTCATTTACTTACCTTGTAGAAGTTTTATTCCAAATATTAACGATGGAACCAGAGGTCGGATGTAACCTTTATACACGCAGAAAATCCAGAAGACGATACCACCATTTGAAAGAGCCGAGAGACAAACTACAAACTACTCTCAACAGTTGACAAATAACTACACTTCTTGTTATTGCATCACGGCCCTATGGCACGAAGCCAAGCCTGCAACATTTAAAAACTACCTCTCATAGGTTACAGGGTCGAAAATCCTAGAAGAGAACCTCCTCCAACCCTAAAAATTTGGCAGCCTGACGGCCTCATTACAACGTAACAATAAAGGACCAAGAAATTTGCTACCAATACATACAACATGGTTAGGGTTACATAAAATCAACGATCAAGATCTGGTGTGATCAACGGACAGAAAAGAGCCAACAGTGCTACGTTGAAAGCCAAGCAACCTTGCATTATTACCTCATTAATTACAAACAACCACGGAGTTGCCAACCCTCCATGCCAAGGAACGTTACTGTGTACAATGTGGAGGAGAGGCGACATAGCAACCATGCCAGCTAGAACTCTCGGTTACATTATCAATCAGAGTTCACGTGGATGGACAACGTGGTATGATAGCCACACATTCCACTATGAAGTTCATTCATAACATTTAATACATGACCGTAACTCTGTCCACCTGTAGCTAGAAAGTTATTACCCGTCAATTCTTCACTTCAATGTCGAGACTTGGGCGAATACAATAACATATGTTATTAACACTTAGGATAAGAGCTATATATATAGCATAGTCCAAACTACTACTTAAGCCACAATCTTTATAAGGTTGTTTAGATCATATTCGTGGTTTGTATAGGATAATATCCTATGGTGCTAAAGGTATAGCTAGGATTTCATATCGAAAAGCACAATATTGCTTTTGTTTATCATATCTTTGTATAATGAAAACCATGTCATTGTAATTGTAGTGCATTTTTATATAGTTACAATTTTGAAACTTAGGCATCGTAAAATATTGAATTACATGTCCATGCATCATGAAAATACATGGCAACTATAAGATATAACTGTTGCATTTCTATAGTTTTATATAAACAAAGAATGAAGTTTCATAATGTTAGTTCATAGCATATGTATACCATAGTTACAATAAAATTTCTATGATGGCCATGTAGGGAAAAGCTATGGTATCTTTAGTATAATTTAAGCGTGACGAGTTACACTCTACATCCAAGTTCTTATACAAGCACTAGTCACTATACCTTTTATATGTTTAAACTGTGTCTTGAAATGATAAATACATGCATTGAGTAATCTAATTCTTGTAGACGGTAAGTATGATGATAGAGTGAAGGTGTAATCATTATTTCTACAAGCTTCATAAAAGCATACTTAATAGATAGAAGTATCGTTGTTTTAATATTAATGACAGTAGTCTTATGACATTGAATGCAGCATCATAACAGAACTTTTGGATGACTTGGAATGATAACCTTGAAGAGCTTCATAAGACAGTACATAATCTAGGATTAGAACCTTGTATTCATACCTCCAGTAACTAGTGTCGCAAGGAAGTACTTAGCATTTTACATTGATTATGAATTGAAAGAAACAAGTACTCTTATTTTTATGTTGTCTTGTAGATTTCTTACCTGCGGTCTGCACATGGAAACAAGATTCAAATTCCTTAGCTAAAACGTAGCTAAGTAAGCTCCAGGATGCCTCGTAGGACCCCTTCTTCAACAAACAAACAAACTGTCAGCACTCCATCAAGAATATCAAAGCGGTACAAACTGTAATAGCATGTGATATTAACAAAGAACTTAAACAAATTTGTAAACTGTACTCGTCTACATAATCATACAAAGATCTTTCGTTAAGGAGTTTAACATCCACTTATACCTGAAGCAGCAATTACAACTATATTTATTTGAGATTCATGACGTGTCATCGTCATTAAATTATCCTAGTTAAGAATTCGAATTAGTTTGTATGTTCTGCATTAAATGACTTTGATAATTATTGTTATTATATATATATATATATATATATATATATATATTTTTTTTTGGTATTTTCGGGATGTTATAGTGAGCTCCTCCTATACAAACCTTTTCACAGTCTCCACGATGACATTGGATCCACAGCATTGGACATAAATTCTAATTGGCTTCGCATTAAAGACACATACACTGCATGGCATGTTAATCATTTTCCAGAAGCCCCCAGTACACCTCCCTCCGATGACTCTACTCCTGTTGTCAACCACTTTCCCTCAGCCCCCGCCATGGATGAATGTGAACTCCTTTCTCAACTCCACCCTGGAAACAACCTCTATGTCGATGACCTTGACATGCTTGGCCATCGTGACTTTGACAAAGAACACAATTGGACCAAAAACCATATTCCTTCACGCATGCATGCAACAACCATATCATTCACTGACCTCAATCGATTGTCCACCCACGTACAACCAAACACCTCTTCATCTTCATGTTCTCCTTCCTCCTTGTCTCTCACACAATGAATGGCCTTCAATCTTATCATCGCACACTCCACAAATGCTACAAGCCCTCCTCCACTAAAAATGGTCATTCAAGGCACTGTAGGAACAGGAAAGTCTTTCTTAATTTCTTGCCTTAGATATGCACTCCAATATGCCTCTGTTGACAAACCTTCACCCTTGCTCCTCCTTGCTCCCACAGGTATTGTTGCCTTTAACATACATGCGCTTACAATACAATATGCACTTCGCATACCCATTACTGAGATACACCCTCTTGAAGGCCAATCCCTTTCAAGCTTCCAAGAACAATTCCGTCATATCCGATACATCATCATTGATGAAATGAGTTTCGTTGGCCCAAAAATGTTAACCCATATGGATGACCACTTACGTCAAGAATTCCCTTCCCAAATGACAACCCCCTTTGGTGGTTGCTCTATCATCTTCCTTGGTGACTTTGGATAACCGCCCCTTGTAAAGGATATCCCCATGTATGTTGGAGCATCACGAGGAAATGCTCTATGGCGTACTTTTGACACTTTTGTCACTCTTTCAACCATATTTCGACAACAAGGCAACACTCCTTCTCAAGTTTCCTTTCGTCAACTCCTGCTGAATCTTCGAAATGCAACACCAACTCTTGAAGATTGGAACCTCCTCATGTTAAGGACACCCTCGCCCCTTTCACATGAAGAGAATCATACATTTGACCAATGCACTCATTTGTACGCAACTAATACCTTTGTTGCATTGCATAGCAAACAAATGCTCAAACTCCTTAACATTGCTTTGCAGAGCAAAAGAAAGAACATGTGCATACCTCAATAGATGATGAACAACTTCCATTCAAGGTTCTACTAGCAATTGGTCAACAAGTCATGTTGACATCCAACTTGTGTGTCTCAGCAGGCCTTGTAAACGGATCACTTGGAAAAGTTATTGCAATTGTCTACAACTCCAATGATCAACCACCTACATTGCCATGTTATGTTGTAATTGACTTTCTCCACTACAAAGGGCCCCCATGGGATTCTTCCAATCCAAATTATGTCCCCATCCCTCCTATAACAAGGGGTTCACAGAGGCAAGTACCACTTCAAATGGCATGGGGTTTAACAATCCATAAAGCACAAGGGATGACTCTCCAAAATGCAACAATAGATATTGGAAACATTGACCAACAAGGCCTTACATTCACTGCAATATCAAGAGTTAAGTCTTTATCAGGCCTTCGCATATCTCCACCTTTTTCCTTCTCTAGGTATTCTTGAATGAAAGATAGTCCTATGTGCAACGCATAATAGAAGAAGAGAAGTTGGTTGCTTCAAAGTCTTTGCAGCCACCTGCTCCATAAAGTTACATTCCTGGTCCTTTGCATCTGTACTTTGCATACCTATTACTTTACTACCTTCTTCTTTTTGCAAAATGAATTGTCTATTTTTTTCATATCTTGTATTCTTATTGCTACCATCATTGAATATTTTCCTATAGAAGAGAAGAGAATACTATTGTATAAAGAAAACAAGAGATTTAATCCTCATATCAACATTTTTCTTGTACTACTCTATCTTATTTACTTCAATGTGTTCTCATAACTTTTTTCAAACCAACCACATCACAACATTTCATTCCATGTTAGTCTTTTTTGCAATAAATATAAACTGTCCCAATATATATAATTCACTATGCTACAATGCATTGTTTGAATGTATAAGTTTTATTGCGTGCAAAAGTTATCCTCTAATGCTTTGTTGAAATGCCTTGAAAATTATGTTATGTCCCCTTACCTAATATGCACCAATGATGGCATCGACCAAAAATCATCAAATGGTCGGGCTGCATGGTCGGTCATTATTGTATATCTTCAGGAAACTCTTAAATACACATGATTACTGTATCCAAGTCGACAGCCGACTACTTGTCTTTGTTGTCGGTGGTCGATAGTTTCAATAAAGTTATATACATTTCATCGTTGAATTTTTTGGTCGTTGGTCTTTTTATCTCAAACAAAGCACTCTTAGTCAATTCTAATGCTAGTCGCCTTGCATATTTGACATAAGCAAGAATATCATCTTGGTCTGCGCTCAATCATTGGTCACTGCTCAATGGACGCTCCACGGAATTCAATGGTGGCAAAACTTTCTTGTTGACTATTCTTCAATTATCGCAACAACTATCTACTCGAATGCCAAACCTTGATGGTTTACACAAGGACTGCTCACCATCGTGGATATTAATGTATTTTGCAGACAAAGGATAAATCATTGATCATTTTCTTTGTATTTTCCATTATTCTGTCAAGCAGTATTAACTATGTGGTCGAATTGATGGACATTTCGTTTTGCTCGGCTCCGTCAATATTTGTAATAAGTTCTTTTGAAAACCTTATTTTTAAATTTCCTATGAGAATTTTCTTTTTAAAGTGGACTTTTTTGTAAAAGAGTCGAATCTTTGAAAACTAGTCAAAGATCGACTGCTTTAATGTACTCGATATATTTGCTTGGTTGACATCCTTATTTTGGTCGGTCTTCAACACCAGCTCAGTAAAAAGTAGTTGATGTGATCGATATGGTCGATACCCTACTGGTCGATATTTTGTTCGAATGGTCGAAGTATGTAAAAGTCTTTGTCGGTTTTGTTGCAGACCATTGTCAATCCAGTTATGTGACCAAAAGAGAGTTTTGGTCAATACATGTGGCATAGTATATTGTAAAGTTGAGTCTCGTCTTATGATGGTCGTCTCCATAATATATGTTTGATGATACTTTTCAAATTTGGTCAAATATAACTGATGTATGTGGTCAACTACTTTGGTCGATCCTCAAGTCTGGTCAAAACAAGTTTGGTCGAGTCCACTACAAAGTGACTTTATCTATACTGTAATATAATACTTAGATATAATCATATTAATTTATACCTAAAGATTCATCACTATAATAAAGTATCATATCAATTTCATACCTTGAATACTATGTACCTTGCAAACATTTTAGTGAAAATTCCTCATTATTGACACTGTATGTTTTCAAATCATGTATGTCTAAAGAAACTGAAAAAAGAAAGACCAAGCAGATCGAGCTTCAAGAAGAAACAACTCCAAAAATACAAATCGAAACACTATTTGAAGACACAAAATCCATAATAGGGAGCACCCCTGAGTTCAAATGGGGCTGTACATAGCTATAAGAGATGATAAAATACCTAATTCGACCGTGGAAGAAGGCATAATTTATCAAAACATCAAAAGGTCCGGCCTTCACAAGGCAGCTACACGACCAAAATTGTTTCCCTGCTCAGAGGTGATTGCGTGTATTTTTCCCCATGTAGATACTACTACAAAGATCATTTCAAATGCCACTGGAGGAGGGATTGCATCCTTCTAGCCAGTCTACCTTACAGCCGCATACAGACTGCCTACATCCAAAGTATTCCTAACTAACGATTGGGTAAGACATGCCAATATAGATAATGCTGAATGTGCAAGGAAAATGCTCCTACCAGACAAACAACTTAGACCCAAATCTAACGGGCAATATGACACCGAAAACTTAACGACCCCCTACCGAATCATAGTTCTATTGTTGAGCAGACTCTTCGGTCAACCAAACGCCAACATCTATAAACTCAGTTGGGTTCCATTGATATACCATGTTGCCACACATGGTACAGTCTTCGATTAGGCACATATTATTTCAGACAGTATGGCGTCAACCATTTCTACAACTCAAACCAGCCTTTCAGAAAGGGAAGTCATAATTCTTCATGTCTGGCTACCTCATCGATTGTATATTAGTCAACCACCCTTTTCCTAATTTGGGATGTACTTGGAATCCGAATGAGACTCCCATTCATGTAGCATATCAGATAACTTGGGCACACCGATATGCAAGCTACTACAAATTACTATGCGAAGAACTAATCATGCCCCTTTATTCACTGGTCTTCAATAAAGAAGCAAATTGTATGTCAGACAATGCCTTGGATGTAATAGCTGAATATGGAGACTATTACTTCTCATCAAAAGGCACATACATTAGAATGTATGGAGGCACCCAACCTCCTTCTCTATTGCCGAAATATGCTACAGATTACATAGTGCATAAAGAAGCGATAAGACAAGTATTCGTCAATGGAATTGGTCACTATCTGCATGACAAAAAAAAGCTTCTTACCCACCTGTACCTTTCAACATTGGTGGATACAAATTTCCTAAGATAAAGGGAGTGGAAGCCTTCATTTTAGACTTGCAACCTTTTCACTTTGGAACTAAACTTTTTGTAAGAAACGACAAGAAAGGCAAGGTGGCTAAACATTGTGCTTCTTGTAACATCACTTTTCAGTACTCGAATCACTTTCTCAAAGAAGAGGAAATATATAAAAGGGTAAACAATATGACAACGCTGCACAACAAACTAAATCCAAATAGTGCATCTACTTCTACCCAAACTACAACCAAAGAAAACCAAGCAAAAATACATAAACAAAGTGAAGAGGCAAAAATACTACAAGAACAGCTATGGCTGTAGCAGGAAGAAGCAATGGAACAACAACAAAACGAAAAAAAAAACCAGCATCAAATACAACAAATGGAAAAAAAACATACAAAAAAAACACAAATTCTACACAGCGAAGCCGAACAAGCTCGTTGTAAGAGAGAAGCTGAAGAGGTGCAAGATAAGGTCCAACATGCATATGGTCGAATTCCTCAATCTCGCTCGACTAGCCATAATCGACAAGTTCAGATAAAGAAAACACGACCTCCCGATGCATATCTACTAGCAAAAAGCAGTCGGGATCTCTGACCAATAGTTGAACAAAATCGACATCCATGCAACGACGCGCAGAAATCCTATCACACCGAATTAAATACCTTGTCAAATCATTCTTTGATGAAGCCATCTACTTCGCATTCTTCCCCTCCTGGTGTCACCCCAACCGAACTTTTGAATCCATCAGATACCTTACCACTCATACCAGAAATCTTGTCCCCTTTAATCATTCAAAAACCGTCTAGCAGTTCTATTCCTAACACTCTTTCCCCAATCAACGAAACACATCTGTCACTGACTCGTCAAGTCGCTACTAGTGTACCAATCCCCACCACTGCCAACGGGACCATGACAACATCAAAATTAATGCAACTTCTGGAGCCACTAGCATAAACAACTAAAGCACCAGTCGAGCCAGTAGAACAAGCAAAACGAGTAACAACTGAAAAAGTACACTCGACAAACACAATAGTCATATCAAGCAGAGCAGAAGAAGAGACAAAACAACCATCAGCAATAGTCGAGACACGAAAACACTCAGAACAACAATTAGCGGTCCCAAAATGGCAAGGAAAATTCAAGAAAAAGCAAGCTAAGGACAAGCGACACCATTAGAAAGATCTTCAGCAACAGCAACAACATCTGGACCACATATCTCAATTGGGTCGCTTATCTATACATCTCGACCAATTTGGGCCGATCTCGACATACCATCCACAAGTAGAGCTCGATTTACTGACTGATGCAATCAACAAAGAACAACGACATAAATGACTAGCAACAGAAGACCGCGTTCACCAGCTGAAAGAAGACCAAACTGTATTTTTGACAAAGTGTCAAGACTTAGCACAACAGGTCATACCAATTCCAGTTAGCTTCGACAATACTAGCACACTTGATAAAGCATTTCAGTTGTTCCAATCTGTAGTGTCGACATTATTTGAAGAGCTCACTAGGGACTGACAAGAACAACCAACAGTAATAGCGTCATTGATGTGGAAACAGTTTGAAGCATTCAACTCAGCACACGATCATCTCATCTAGTATAATAATCAAGCAGAGACAGCAAACAACGTTCTCCGCAATTGGTACAAACATTATTGCAATGTCTTTAGACAAATGCAGGAGACCCGGGACTTAATTAACATTCTTCATCAACAACACCGAGTAGCTGATAAAACCATGGCCCCAATTATTGAGGAACAAGTGATAATGGAAAACAAAAAATTGGAGAAACTGGAAAAAAGTGAACAACAGTGGTTGAGCCACGCCCGTCATAACCTTCACAGAGTAGAACAACTCCGACCACATTTTAAAACACTGCTTTCAGCTGCCAATGAGAGAATAGAGCTTTTGGGTCCCGACCTAATTCATCTACAGGGCAGGACTACTCAAGAACACATAGTTAACTTGTCGAGCCTTACAACACTTACTATCGACATCCAAAGCACGCTGCACCATTGGAAGACCTTCCAGCACCACATGTTTGTTTCAGCTGAAGCAATTGTCAACGTCTGTGTACAACAACAAGCAGCGACCAGTTCTAGTTCCAATATGTACACAAGTTTTGTTCAGTAATTTTGCACATCTCCTCCTTTCTTCGCGATGAAGAAAGATTTTGATAAGAGGGAGATGTTGAAAGAGCCAATTGTTTCCAATGTAAGTCGACAGGTCGGATCGAGCTAGTGAAGATCATACGACCTTTATTGATAAGAGGGAGATGTTGAAAGAGCTAACTGTTTCCAATGTAAGTTGACAGGTCGGATCGGGCCAGTGAAGAGCCAGTCCTCGACCTTTATTGACCAGCAACCTTCATCTGCTAAAAGCACCATCGACATTAATTTGCATTACAAAAAGTCATGTAATAGTCGTAAAGTGTTGGTAGATAAGCATATCGACCAGTGAAGTTGGCTATCGACTATGGATGTATCGACCACATCGAAAGAGCTACTTTCGCCATTCATTGATATCAAGAATTTGTCGACCGAGGAAACAATTTGTTTGATGGACGTAGTTGACTTCAAAATTTGCGGCTCAATCAAAACTTTGTTTATCCTATTGGCTATTGCAGAGTATTTGTTATTGTCTGAGAAGCGTTATTTTTCACCTGCCCAACAATATTAACCACAAGATCCCTAATTACTTGCCAACCACATCACATCCAATCGACCACGAGCACTCGTCAGGTAGCAGTCCTCGTTGATCATGAAAAAAAAAACTAGTAGACCAAGTCATCTCTTCAAGAGGATGCACTCTATTGAGCGAACATGGATCGGCTGATCCCGCATGTTTGAGGAATCAACATCCAACATATAAGTTTAGTCGATAACATGACTTACTCCACATGCTATGAAGTCGATGAAAGTTATAGTTGATATTGGGTCGTTGTCTTTAAAAAAACAAACAAACTCATAACATGGTAGCTGCGACCCACCATATGGTCAGTAATATTTGGTCGATGTTGTCAATGAAGTCATACTATTATGGTCGATGTATGTGGTTGATCTTATTATGAGTCGATGAATAATATGGTCAACCTATAAGAGTGTTCGATAATTATTTGGTCGGTCTCTTATATATTATATTTATGCTTGATATTGTAAAGTGGTCGAGCTTTAATATTGGTAAAGTAAAAGTTGTGGTCGGGGTTTGAATAAGTGGTCGGACCCTATGTGGTCGGGGTTCGAAGGGGTTCGACTAAGTTGCCTTGTTTTGTTCCTCCTTCCCTACCGGCATTCATTTTTGCACCCCAAGGGGCGAATGCTAGTTACATTATAATTTATATCTATACTTTTTTTAATTTTTTTTAATTTATTTATTTATGTCTAAATTTGATATCTTTCTTTGTTATCTCTCTATATAGTAATTTTTATATTAAATGTACATATCAAATATTTCTCTTTCATAAACATACATATTTTTATTTATATTTGATTAATATACAATATTGACTAATATTTATAATATTATTAGCATTATTTGTTATAAATATTATATTTTTTATATCGACATATGACGATGTAAGCATTCCCTATATACATAACAATACCAACATCTCTATATATAGATGTAAAACTAACGTTTTTCAATACAATTACTTACTCAATTAATATTTCACTAATTATTATTATTATTTTTTTCATGTGGTTCGCACCATCTAAGAAACTTCCCCGCTACACTATGAGGCATGTGGGGAATATTATATTTTTTAAATTGACATATGATGATGTAAGCATTCCCTATATACATAGCAATATCCAACATCTCTATCATACTTAGATGTAAAACTGACATTTTTCAATACAATTACTTACTTAATTAATATTTCACTAATTATTCTTTTTTTTCATGTGGTTCACACCTCTATCTTTCAAGAGACCGCCAAGTAGATTTAGTTAAGAGCTAAGCATATCACTTACACATAATTGAACTTGAATGAAGAGATTATCAGTGAATACTCCCAACCACCCAAACTACATCCAATAAACAAGTATTTCACTACTTATATGTTAAAACAAATTTATTTTAAAATAATTAAAAAAACAAATTAATCCCAAAAAATCCCACCATACCTAAACAACTTTAGCAACAACTTTAGTCACAACTGACTGTACGTTGTTTTATCTATACAATCAACTTCAACACATCCATTGATCCAATGGTCCCCCTCCATGGTCAATTCTAGTGACATAATTCGGTGTGGGGTTTTCTATATTTTAAAGTTTATTATGGATTGGTTGAAAATAAAGTTTATTATGGATATCTTAAAAATACTTTATAGACTTTCCTCTTTTCATATGGAATAAACATCACATATAATTAAGAATTTATATTAAAAAAACATTTTTATTAATTGGATTTTATACCTGTATGGACCCTTCGGTTGAAAAGCAATTGTTGTATATATATGGGGTTAATTTTGTTCTTTTAAAAACATAACTTCATTTTTCCATTTGAAAAGAAAAGGTTTTTTATATTTGATTGAGTACTATGACGAACTCAAATGTCGGAAGACTTATTGGATTCTAGTATAGCAAATAATAACAACTCTCACATGGATGGGAGGGACGTTCAACGACCATGTACTAATTCATTTTTTTCATTTTATTAAATGCTTATTTTTTACTTTTACCATAGTTTGACAGGCTTTGATTATATATTTTTATTTTTTATTTTATTGTATGTATTTTGGAAATGTTTTTTATTATATATATTTTTATTTTTACTTTATCGCATGTAGTTTGAAATTGTTTTTTTCATTTTAAGGTCTTATACACCAAAGTTAGTTTTGTAGAAGTTAACTATCGTGATCACGAAATATATTTTATATAAAAATAATTAAAAAAATATTTTACAATGAAAATGAAATATATAAATAACGAGAAAAAGAAATAACACATTATTATTATATATTAATAATAATATTAATATAGTAATTGATTAATTACATTGTAAATAGATATGTTTTTTTATTAATACTCCTCTCGAAACTCTAAACCATCTTAATATCAATTTTTATTATTTTTATTTTTTTAATGCTCCACCTCGATCTAGATGTGATCCGTACTTGGAGAAAAAAGATACGATTCCGACTACTTTCTACCACTCAGTGCTACAAGATTACGGGGAGAAGCAGTAACTACCTACTAGCTTTGTAAGCATCGTTCAAGGCAGTAAGTAACTACCTAGTAACTTTGTAAGCATAGTTCAAGGCAAAAAAATTGCATGATAGATACACTGAATAGTGCACGGGGAGGTACCGTGTGTTGTGTATTGCTCTTTTTGTCGGCCAACAGCACACAAATTCGTATGCAAATTCAAACCAGCAGTTCACCGGCACATTCTGCGATGCTTTTCTATTTTCCCCTTTGTTCATTAACGAGGCCGAGAAACTTGGAGTTCTTCTGAGATTTGATAATACCGAAGCTGAAGTCATTTGCTGATTTGGCTGTATCACTGGCTGTGATAAATCTCTGTTCACCTACTCATGAGTTTGCGGGCATTGAACCTTCAGATCTGATGGTGCAAGAAAGGAGGGCATATAGCACCCGGTGATTAGCGTTTTCGTAACGAAATCATGTCTATGAAGAAGGGATGGAGGAGATATGGAGTTGCAGTTGTGGGTTTGGTGCTGCTATCCATGCTCGTTCCATTGGTATTCTTGCTCGGACTCTATGGTGGATTTCAGAGCAGTAAGTTCATCTGAACCCATTTCATTTTTTGTTTGACTTGAAGCCCCCTTCACACGGACTGTTGTGTATGGGGATCTGGATTTGGAGTACTTGGGCAGGGGCACTTACAGTTTTTTATGAAGCCCATTTGTGGAATTTGTGGTGGGTGTTTTTTCATTTTATTCTTCCATTTTGTCTCTCTGTTGTATACTCAAACAATGGGCATTTAGTGTATACCTAGATCCCTGGTACTGTGGGTGATTTGGGGTTAGTATTTGCATTAGATCTGATTAAACAGCAGGTATTGTGAGGCATATTTCACTCTTTTATAAGTTTGCAGTTTCATGGTTTTGATCTCCTGCATTGCCATTTTCAGCGGCTTAGGCTGAATGTGGGGTTTGAGGGCAGATACAGTTTTACTGCAGTTGGATGTGGGCACATTAGGTGTGAAAGCTTAGAGAGCACAGGATTAGGGATTCAAATCAGTGAGGCCTTAATCCCTGATGTTTGGATAGTGAAATTAAATGCATCATCCTCGGAAAACCCAAACAGGATCTTAGACTATTTTGTCAGAGCTTAGACTCAGATAGGAGTGGGCTGGAATTCCTGCTGGTTGCATTGAAGGATTTCATCAATATGTTTTTGGTTGTTTTAATTATATTTCCAAGAATGTCAAATGCAGCTTCTTGTGGAACATATTGACTGAGCAGTTTCGAAGTTTTATAGTGGTCTTTCTGAACTCCTAAAAGCTGTTCTTCGTTAAAGCTCCTAAAATTATTGTGTAGAACTGAACCAGAGAGAAAGTAAAAGCCCCCAATTTGATGCCCCCTGTTTCATTCCCATCATGGTGTGCAACATTGTGTCATTTGCTAACGATAGATCTTTGTTGTGAGTATGATTGAGGATCCGTATATTTTATGAAAGCATGGAATAGTTTGGTTTAGTGGTGACTAGGTGGTGAGTCGGTGACAACTGCTAACCGGTAGTGAGAATGCTTTATTGACGTCTTCACTAGCACACTGGATGCCCTTTGCTATGAGTAACATGCATGTGATAAGAGTACTTCTGAGCAGCCTGATCTTATTCTGAAGTTTTGAATTCTTTTTGTCTCTTAACATCAAGGAAGTCATTTGGTTGTTCTATAATCTGTTGTGTGTTTCTGTTGCAGGTTATATCAATGATGAAGGCCCTGCAACCCTGGTGAGAATACCCAGATTTGATTTTGGTTTTACAATTGAGAGTAGTTTATAACACACCTAATTTGTGCTCGGCCATAAGAATCTTCATTGTTTAGTAATAGTATGGAATAGGAGTTAGATCAGGTATACATGCTGTTAACTTGTGTAATATCAATTTATTGTTAACCCCACATTAAGAATTGAAGGAATGGTATTCAAAGTCAGTAAAATACTAGTTAACGTTCTTGTTCTTTGTGTATGTAGTGAATTCTGCAGTAATGTCATGAAAATTTTCTCATGTTTTACTTGCCACCTTTGTTGTGTTCAGAACCAGACAGATATTTCCAGGATTGTCAGTCTGTCTAAACACGATGGTGCTGTACAACAAACAGAGGTAAGAGTAGACGACTTATTACATAAGTTTTCACTAAGATGAAGTGGGTATGATCAAAATTTCTTTGGTGGCTTTTGCCACTCAATGGTCAGAAGGTCATATTCTAATGAATCCATCTTATACAATGTACATGCACAATATGGCACCAACCACATTAGAAGTACCACCCTCCACATCTGCTCACAACTACCATAGTTTTTTTGTAAAGTCTTCACAGCATTATCAAGTATATATTGTTGCTTTCATAATATGTTGGTTTGATCACATCGTTGATCTTTGAAAGAGAAATGAATTTTGATATTGCCTGCCTTTTCTGATAAAAGCAAGGCTTTGTTGGTTCTTCACTTTGCAGAGAAATCATTCTAGGCATCTGGATGATCTAAACAAATTGGGCTCTGAAATATCAAAGGTTTCCAAGGATAAAATTGTAATAAAGTCCTCAAATTTCTCTGCAACGAATGTATGCTAAAAACTATCTTGCTTCACTTATATTAACATACCATCCTTTGTACTTTCTTTAGTGATTGTCTGGGGATTTTTATATCATTCCAATGAATGGTTTTGGATTTTCGTTTTCCAGACAAAGCCATATATAGTTGCAAAAGATACTGACTTCGACGCTGGTTACAACTTCTCTGGTGCAACTCATGGAAATCTGGATAAATTATTAACTAGGCATCCAATCTCAGGAGGTACACACGTAAGATTCTATGAGCTTTGACACAACGTTTAAAAAAACATTAGCATTTTGAGATCAGGTTATTTTGCTTGATATAGCACTTGATCTGAATTGAGTTGGAATTTGCAAGAATTGCAGGGTTGTCAGAGAATCCTGGTGTTTCATTGCCAAAAAACAGGGCAGAAAAGAAGGTAGAAATATAAGATATTTTAATTCTTTGAGCTGATGTCCAGGATCTACATTTAAACATGATCTAAATTTCCAATCAGTGTTGATAGGTAGATATTTTTCTTTCCAGAATTCTTAAAGTCATACAAACACTCAGTATGAACTGCTAAAATCTTTCCGCAGAGTGAAAAACTAGTTCACAGGGATGTTAAAAAGAATGTCAACGCTAATGGCCTCTCTGACGACTCAAACAAAGCTTGTGAAGTGGCTCTGGGAAGTTACTGCATCTGGAGAAATGAGCACAGGGAAGTAGTGGCAGATGCAACAGTGAGAGTGTTGAAAAATCAGCTCTTTCTTGCAAGAGCTTATTATCCAAGCATTATCAAACATCGCAATCGTGAAAAAATCCAACAGGAGCTAAAGAAGCATATCCAGGATATTGAACATATGCTAAGTGAGGCAACTGCAGATGCTGATTTGTCAGAGAGGTCAATTCCTTGTTATATGCTTGGAATAAAACTTTTAGCAATAATCTTTACTTTTCAATTCATATAGCATGTTTTTGTCAGCTTCTGAACTTGCATTGTGATTCGGAGTAGCTTTATTTATGCAGTGCACGGAAGAAGACAAAGATTATGGAAGGAGTTCTAGCAAAAGCGAAAACCTACCCTGTTGATTGCAATAATGTGGTAAAAAAATTGGCACAAATCTTAGACCTTACTGAGGATGAAGCTCATTTTCACAGAAAGCAAAGTGTCTTCCTCTACCAACTAGCTGTTCAAACAATGCCAAAAAGTCTTCATTGCCTTTCAATGAGATTGACTGTAGAATATTTCCAAACTTATCAAAGCAACATGGAATTACCATTGAGCAAGAACTTGGAAGATTCAAATCTTTATCATTATGTCATTTACTCCACTAATATCCTTGCAGCATCTGTGGTTATTAATTCTACTGTTGTTCATGCAAAGGTAAGACCTTAGTCTCTTGGCTTATCTACGATTTCATCTTTGATACTAAAATATGTGGGATAGTAGCTTTTGTTGGAGCTCTCACTGTTTGTTGTTCTTCATTGTCATTGCAGGAGCCAGAAAAGCATGTATTTCATTTGATTACAGATAGACAAAACTATGTTGCAATTAAATTTTGGTTTCTAGAGAACACCTTTAACAATGCGACTGTCCATGTTCAGAGTCTGGATGATTTAAATCTTCATCATTTGACCGACTCTATGATGACTTCTTTATCATCAGAGGAGTTTCGTGTTGCTATAGAAAGCCCCACCAAAATTTCTAATGATTCTTCTAGCTTAACTAAGAAGCTTAAATACTTGTCTACCTTCAATCATCCTCATTTCTGGCTTCCTGAAATTTTTCCAAGATTGAATAAAGTGCTATTTCTGGATGATGATGTGGTCGTGCAAAGGGACTTGACACCTCTTTGGAGTATTGATTTGCATGGGAAGGTAATTGGTGCCATGGAGATTTGTGAAGTGACGTTTCATCACTTGAGGAAGTACCTTAACACTTCAAAGCTTTTTGCGAATGGTTTTGATGGAAATGCGTGTGCATGGATGTCTGGAATGAATATTATTGATCTGCAACAATGGAGGAGGCAAGATCTGACCAAAGTTTACAAGAGATGGCTAAAGCTGGTAAATTTTCTTTATGTTTTAAAGTTTTAAACTAAATCTTCTAAAGAAGCCCTTGAACAAGTCTATGAATTTGTACTGCTATGGTGCTTCATTTTAACATGTTGAACTATAGCAACTTCTGAATATCTATTAATGTTGTTTTTTCCTTGTTCCACAGCAAAATAGGTATAATATTTCATGGAGATTTGGGACATTGCCTGCAAGTCTGATTACATTCTACAATATGACCCATCGCCTGGAAGACTCTTGGCTTTCAGTTGGTTTAGGGCACAACTTCGGGATTGATGAACTTGATATAGAAAAATCTCCTGTTTTGCATTATAATGGCAACCTGAAGCCTTGGTTAGAGATAGGCATTAATAAATACAAACCATACTGGGCTAAGTATTTAAAACAAGAGGGTCAATTCATGCTAGAATGTAATGTCAATGGTTGATGCTGTGATAGATTTATGTCGATCATATCTCAAGGTGACACAGATTTGTGAAGGCATAGCGACGTCTGATGCTTTGGGATGGATCTACGTGGTTTTGCAAAAGCCTTATTGGAGGCAAGCATGGGATAAGTGCATTGGTTCGTGGGCTAAACATTTCAAACAAATTATTCTTTTATTCAAGATTGTAACATCATTTCGTAGGGGCTTCCATCGCTGGAAGCTATTCCAATTCATGAATCGTGTCCTTTCAGGCTCCTGCTATGGTTTTGAATCTTATTGCATCAATGATTAGAGTGCTGTTTATTTGCAGATTTCGGCCTAGCTATGGGTAACTTATACAATATAGATGATTAGAGGATAATCATAAATTTAAGGGACTGAAGACATACTTGTATCAATTATTTGACTCTTTTTCTACTCAGAACAGTCTCAAAGACTACAGGGCAACTAGCTTGCTGTATTTTGAGTTCATTCCTCTAGCAGTGCCTGCATTCCAATCAACCATCAAGAACGGTGTGAAGATTGCCTAAATGGCAGAATTACTTGGCAAGAATATAAAGATTTTTGAACTTTTATCTATGTTATGTTTCACACTCATTTGGGATGGGGGAACAAGTTTCAGGGACAGCTGAAGAGATTCCCCCATAATCCAAATTTTAGGGGACGGCACCCCAAAATCTATAAAAAACTGCAAGTTTTAACATTTTATATTCATTTTGAAATGCAAAAAATCTGGTTTTCTCTGCTAAAAGATGCCACTGTAAATGGAAATTGAGTATCCATGCCCTACTTTGGCAGGAACTGGGGGAAATGCATCCCGCAGCCGGGTGGAGGTCTCCCTGGGAAACATTGCCATCTATACCCCTAGGTTCCATGCTAACTACTGTGGCCAAGTGAGATTGTGAGATGATCATTTGCATTAAATCTATTTTTTGAAATATTCTTTGTTGGCCAGAGTGAATTCATGCAGAGATAAATTCAGACATCTAGTTGCTACAAGTGTGCAGAAATAACGTTGAGATTGATGGTTCATAGGAGATATCTCAAGTGGAGATCTACTCATTATATAGTGATCACAACTTCATCTCTTAAGAAGTTTATCGGTAACTCTTTTAATACACTTGGTGAAGATGCATGATTTTAAGTTCAAATCCGCCACAGCATAGAGAAAAATTACACAATTGCTTTGATTTTGCGTGAAGCAGTTATTCTTTTTTATCAGGTTGCTTGCTACCTAAATGACCCAAGCCATTTCGCATGAGACACATTACTCTAGTAATAGAAGTTGCATGCACAACCTGTAGAGTCATAGAACTTGCATGCATAACATAGGCCACACATCCACAAGCTGGATAAAAAACAGAACTTGTGCCTCATAGCTCCTTGGGAGCTCATCTGGCCTTATTTCTCTTTGGCTTTAATGTTGATATTGTTTATTCCCCCATTAGTTTTAGTGTCATTCCTCTAGAAATTTGGTAAACATTTTGTTCATGCTCATGCAAATCTTTAGCAAGGGTTTTAACAAATATTTCATGTTTTTTATGCTGCGGATAGAACATTCATTGCCTTGCCAAATCTCTCTGCCATTTATCATTTTTGACATCTTTAGGGTGTCACATGACTTCTACATGCTGAACATGCCAGCTTGGTAGCTATGCACTAGAGCTTTACTCATACAGATTCCTTTGCTTCCCTTTGGCGTTTTGATATTATTCAGAGAATAAAAAAAGTTGTTTTCTAGAATAAATGACTGCCCAAAGGTGAAGAAATTGCCATTAAAGGATGTAGCACAAGTAGAGAATAACATAAAAGAAGTGCAAAATTAGACTGCCATTGAGGAATATCAAGGACAATTAAAAAATGGATAAATGGCTCAGAAATCAGTGACATACAGATCTATTACGACAGCTGACACAGTAAAAAACTACAAGTTAAAATGGAGCAAAAATAGAGAATGCATACCAGAATTAATGGAAGAATGAGTGTTACTTTTCAGTTTCTCTGTTATATACAATATTATAAATTACATACAAAACATCCTGTCTTGTTTATCCTTAATTGTCGTTTTAAAGTCTTCATACTCTTGGATATATTTATTTTTATTCCATAGACATGTAAATAAGTTAGCTGCCTATGTCCTACACTACTCTTGCAAAATTATTTACATGTCTGCAAAATACTAATGTGAATAGGTTCCAGAATGGAAAGTTTTGCGATAAAACCATTAATATGGAAAGTTTTGTTGAGTATGTAATTTACAGACACACACAACGAACAGAAGTTGAAATTGAATATTTATACCCATTAATTCTTCTATAGATGCTCTGTTTAATGTTCAAAGGGCTTGCCATAAAATCACATACATTTCGTTTAACTAACTAATTTCAATTCCTTTATGAAATAAACTAATTTTAATTCATTGTAACTGAACTAAAATAAGATCAAGTAAAATGCGTCGGTAGCCCATAAAGTTTTCAATTCAAACTAGCCCATAAAGTTTTCAATTCAAAATCAATGTCTTACACATACAACTTATTTAACTAAGTGAAATTCATTTATTGTTATTGAACAAGAGGAAGATCAAATCAAGTTCTTTGGCAGCAAATAAAGTTTTCAAATTCAAAACTCAATTATGATAGCTAACTTAAAGGAAGATCAAGTGCTTTTGGGAGTCCATTAAGCTTTCAATTCAAAGAAAATTGGAAGTAATGCCTCTTAAAATAGAATTGTTGAGTATAGTGAAAAGGATGATAGGGAGATGATTTTGATTTATTGCATTAGTTGTAATGATCGCTTCAACTTTGATAGAGAGAAAGCCCCATTTGATCATTGTAGTAAGGATAATGAGTTGATTTTAATTTATGGTGTTGGAGTTCATATTTACTTGGAACTACTTGAATGAGATTTCTTTATGAACTCCATTTGTTGCTTACCAACTCCTTTGGGACACTACCTTCATAAAAAAATCTCATGCTGAAAAGAGAATAAAAACCACAAATATTATTGGTAAGTGTTTTTAAAGGATAGAGCTTCTACCAAATTGATCACATGGTCTATGAAAATTAAGAAGTATTTGTTGTATTTATGATACGAAACAAAAGTTGGGCTAACAAAGTAATAATACACTTTTCTAAATGTTGTAAAGAAATAAATATGATATCAACATGTAAAAGAGTTATGGGTCTTCGTAGAGTGGGGTGAACATCACATAGAATAATGAGTTTGCTTTAATACTATGAGTTACCCAACTCTAAATCATTTTTTTGTTCTTTTGGCATGATGACCTCGAGAACATTTTATCTATTAGGGGTTGGTAAGTTAAGGGATACAAGTTAGTGTGCTAAGGTTTGGTAGGTTAGGGGGCATGAGTTAGTGCATTAGACACTATGGGTTAGGTAGTGGGTAAGTTGTTAGGAGGTACAAGTTTGTGCCTTGGATGTTAGGGTTTAGTACGTTAAGCATTATGGGTTAGTGGTTAGTAGGTATGAGTTAGTGCATTCGGTGCTAGGGGGTACGAGTTAGTGCATTAGGTGTTAGTAGGTTAAACATGTTGGGGTTAGTGGTTAGGGGGTACAAGTTAGTGTGTTAGGCACCAGGAGTCGATATGATTTAAAAAAAAATAGAAATGTTATATATGGTGTTGATTAAAGGATCAATGTCAGCGAGATCATAGTTTTAATGGTGGTCATTAGTTGTCGTAAATCTATGATGATGATTTTTTGCGACGACCATCATTAACTGTGGCACCATTAAATGTGACATTTTCAACAAGCCAATAGTTTTCATTTGATAGTCATTAGTTGTCATAATGCTATGAAGATAAGTTTCTATGATCGCTAAATTAATAACAACAATCTCTTAGTGATCATCATCTTTTTCAATGACAAAAAAGGTTTTATGGTGACGATTGGTGACCAACCATTATTGATGTGAACATTAAAAATATGGCGATGTTAAAAACGTTGTCGCCTATGGTCTTTTACCGACCATTGCTATTTTTTACAACATGCTTGTTAGTATTGACAATTGTAAATCATTGTTGCCAAAATACACCTTTCTCAATAGATTGGCAACAATCATTAACCACTACCATGAAGTGCCTTTGTAAGTGGATTAGTGGTAGCCATTGAACATCGTAGAAGGGTACTTTTTGCCAATTGTCGTACATTGTTGCCAACAACATTTTTTGTTTTTAACAAGGAAGGTTTTAACATTGGTTGACCTAATGACCATTATATTTATGGATATGACCAGCGTTTTGGCCCTTCATCATATCCCAGAGTTGTAGTAGTGAAAATTCACATGGTAATCGTAATTGTAAATGTAAGAGGATTGAACAATGGTGATGTAATTACTAAAGTATATAACATGCCATTGACACAATTTTTGTCGCCTTGCATACACTATTTCCTTTTTCATTTTGAACGAGAACAATTTTGCGAATTATGAAACGTAAAAGGCATTTAAGTTGTTAATTAATGAAAATCATTATATATAGTGGGTCTAGCCAAACAACAGATTAGTAACTCATCGTCTAAATTTTGAAATTGATTGCCTTCTATTTTGTAACTAAAAGAGCTAAAAAGATGTGTGAATATGAATGCAACTAAAAAAAATAAGCTATCTCAGAGATGCAACTAGAGGCATCTATTTTTCCTTGTTAGAACAAAAAGTAGATAGGAAGGAGTTAGGATCCATTGGGAAAAAGTATGGAAGAGGCACACCCTTCCCATCTTATTAATGAGAGCAACTATTGGGTATGTTTTAATTTGTGATGTCTTTCTAAACTCGTGTTGCCTGAATTGTGTATTGAGCATCTCACACAAATTTTAGGGGAAAAAATTGATGCCATTGCCTTGAATCTAAGTTAACATTCACAGGTAATGCATGAGCTCTTTCTTTCTCTCTTGTGAACATCATATTAAATGAGTAGGTTAATGACTTCAATTTCAACAATTTGCGTGACTTCTAGCTTTGACAAATGGCAACATAAAACATATATGAATACATACCTTCAGAGTTGGCCACACTACTTGTAGGAAATATGCACAAAGAATTTCTATAACCATGTCTTCATTATGTTAGCATCCACCACAATTTAGCAAAGTATAATCAACCCAAACAAATAGAATCAATCTTACACAAGATTAGACAATGGATCCTATGCTACATTGTTGTTCAGGATTTAAACCTTATAGTGAGGAGAGACACTACCAACTTGGGTGGGATTGATAGGTAAATACATTCATTATATTGCATTTAGTTCCTATGAATGAAAGAGATCGAGATATCGAAAGAGGTACCTTTAACCGATGGATGGTCCTAGCTTTCACTTGATCTCCCGCTTGATCCTTTACTATGATGAACCTGCAACATAAAGGAAACCTTCCTCAACGTATCTTGACTATATAAATATTGATGAATATTGAAAGCAAACAGACATCAACAACAACCAGATACTAATCCAAATGAACATACAATCCAATAGACATTCGATTTGGGACAGGAAGGGTATTCCACCTTTTTATTGTCAAAGAAACATGAAACAGTACAATATACCTGACGTGTCAAGATGCTTCTGCAACCGAGTCCTGGGCTCCTGCTCTTCACAATGAATTGGGAATTCCTCCAGCGTAACAACACTCAAAGCATTCTTTCTAGGTTCAGTTCTATCTAGTCTCCTCTCATGGACCCCCCTTGTATTTATGGGACAAGGTAGGCAGTGGTAATCGAGAGGTGGTTGAATTGGGAGGTTGGGGAAGTTGCAGAACCAACTTCAACTAATCCCAATTCGTAATCTTAATATATTTTTTGATTTCATCTTAAGATGTGCGCGAGTTTCATACAACAAGAGTAGTGCACAAAGAGCAACTTTCATGCTTTGCAACAAGCGTTTGCAACTTTTTGGAAAGTGTGCGCTGGTTGTCTTCGAGGAAAGCAGCGTATCTTTTGAGGTGTGCATTGGTTTGCTAGAGCAAGAGTAGCACACATGTAGTGAAATCAAGAGAAACTGTAAGATTTTCAGCTGAAGAATGTAGTTCTAGCAGCAAGTCATCTAAGTCAATCTAGCTCTCCCATCCATAGTGTCCTTTTGTGTGATCGACAAAGCAATGTGATCACAGACGGAGAAGTGCAGATTTGACCTATAACAGATGCCCTCTAATGTGTGAGGTCAGAGGGAAACGATGGCTGAAATACATTATAATTCCATGTCAAAGGAGGAGCAAGAAAAGTCAGAACCAAGTCACAACAACACCTGAAACAACAATCAAGGTCAGCGAGCAATTACAATCTTGACATCATATAGATGTGTAGCATGATCTCCAATACATAACTAGGAGATGTATATATAGAGCATGGCCACTGAAATACAAGCGTGGATCCATGTCAAAAAGAGAGATCATAGCCATAACAACAAGCTGGATCTATGTCTCATGAAGAGCCAAAATGAGTGAGGCTCAGTCTTGCGCAGCTTGGGTGATAACATAAATATGGTGATGCTATCATAGTCCCAAGGTCTTCATCCAAACAACCCAAGGTACAAACCCTAACCATGCGAATAAATGAGCTGAAGTCGAACATGGGGGGTATCGTTTGATTACCGGTCATTGATGTATACCGTTAACAAATGCGAGGACTTCCATCAATAATGATAATGGGGTCCAAGGTACCTAGTACTATCCAACACGTGTGAATAAGTGGACTTGAAGTCGAACACTTGAGGAACCTGTCGAATAAGAGACATTGATGTATTCCCATTATTCAACAGTGGGGGAAAGTGCCACTAATGATTGCAATCCCCAAGGTACTAACCGAAGCTCTAAACTTCATTCCTAGAGCATAATGAGCTGAAGTCTATGGGAAGAAGTTCGCTGGAAGGGAGGCCTTAATGCATCCTCCATCATCCAACATGAGGAACACTCAACAGGTATGAGCTGATTTGGAGTAGAACAAGTAACAAGATGAAACAAACTGACACCAGGATGGCCGACACATGAAGTCAAGGTAAACTATAGAATGGCCGACACAGGCTGTATCCTTGAACAATGAGCACGACACAAAGTGACTTAGGCAGTTTCAACATGAAGGGGAAGTGATATAAACTTGCAATGTAGGAGACATTAACAGACCCTCCATATGATTGGAAGAATAACCAACCAGGGGAGTAAAAACTCGGAGATCAGGTTCACCCTAAGGTCAAAAACTAAAACCCAACTAACATGAAAGACTCAAGTAGGTGCCGTGTTCAAGGATATGACTAACTTAACTGCCTTTGAAACTGAAAAAGATGTGATATACCCTTCTTATCCCTTATTCTTTTTGGTAAAAGAATGTCCTTGTTGTTTTAATGAGTCCAAGAAAGATATAAAACTCAATCAATCCAACCATGTAAAAATTTTAACAAGCCCATGGGAGGAAGACTCAGGACCTTCTTCATTTTTTAAAGAGTTCGAAGAAGAGATAGATGAATACTCTATAATACTGATCTCTGGATTTTAATATCGAGCCGAGATCTGTTCTTGCTCGCCGGTGTTTTCCTGTTTATAGAGTCTGAAAAACTTAAACAATCCTCTAAATACCCTCTTGTAGATTTCACATCGAGCCTGAGTAGGTGAATGCTCGCTTGGTGTTTTCATGTTTCGAGAGCCTGAAAACCCTAAAGAAGGCTCCAAAAGGTCCTTTTTCGTATAATTAGTCTCCTCCCTCGAAAAAGTATAAAACAATGGAAGAAGAACTCTTCTAGCCACGTATGACTAGAGTATTCATTTTTCGTAAGTAATCCGCAAAAGTACAGAAAATGGTTAAACTTATACTTAAGTAGATGTCACTTCAAATCCTTTAATGAGTCTGAAATGACAACTATACTCGGAAATCTTGTTTAGTTTTTCAAATAGTAAAAACAAGAGCTTAAAACGACTTAAAAGACAACTTCTAGGATTGTGGGTTCATGACCTGCCAAAAGATAGGATCTCAACAATCGCATTAGTAACTATTGACGAATTTTCTCAGTGACATAATAATGACGATATAGCACCCATATTGGTCTATAAATAAGAAAATAAGTTATTTTCGGTTTAATACTTTGAAAATCTAGTGAAAATTTGAAATACCTAGGTTATAACTACCCCACCAACACTTGTAGGCATTAGTGAATAAATAGAACCTTTTAGGGACAATTTCAAACTATACACTTTTGCAAAACGTGGGTAAAAAATTAAAATCAATTTATATAACTAGTTTCAAATTGAAAAAACAAATATCACAAATTGAAATTTCTAGGGAAAAAGAGGAGCAAAACCTTGATCTTCCTCCATTCGTTGCTATCAAATCGCGCTACCAATCAACTTTCCGCTTCCACCAAGTAAGTTTATTCCACCCATACTTGCAATTTGATGCATTTTTTGTCAATTTTTATGGTTAAAAATCATTTTCTAGCAATGTACAACTCGTGTTTTGCATGTGCGCTACTGTGTATGAGGAAAAGTAGGGCATACTGGTAGTGTGCACTGGTTTTCCTCAAGGAAAGCAGCGCTCAAACGTGCCTGTCTAGCCTAAACAGTAGCGCACACCCCCGAAAGTTGGGTAAAAAATGACGAGGACTAAAAATTTGACCTTTTCTTAGCAGGATGGTTCTTGTTTGGAGAGAAAGGGAGCATGAGAAGATGGATCAGATAGCATTACAAGATCCGACAACCCTCCATGCCCTCCGAAGGTGTGGACTATTGAAATTTTATAGAACAGTCAATATGCAGGCACTAAATCGCTTGCTTGAGAGGCTTGTCCAATACTGGGATGCCGAGGCATTGGTGTTTAATATCCAAGGTGAAATACTGGAACTCACCGTCGACGACATCTACTTTATCACGGGTCTCTCTTGGAGGGGAGATGTTGTGAACTTGAAAGGGTCCTCATGCAATGTGGGTGCCTTGTCCGTGCAAGAGTATGTGAATACTCACTGTTTACCGGGAACTGAGAAATCCGGTAGTCAAATTCTGATCTCGACTATTGCGAGCTTCCCCCTTAAAGTCATTGTAAGTGTTCTTAACCGAATGGGAGGGAGTGATACACAACATCTTGCTTCGAGGCATTATGCACATTGGTACTTAATGCTTGCATAGAAGAGTATATGACTGGTGTTCAAGTCTTTTGGCCAACAGGAAGCTTCAACTCTCGGGATGTAAGACCGGGAGGATGAAGAAATTTGGGTACGAAAGCATACTTTGTACCTTCTTCTTTGAAAGGGTGCCTGCTATGAGTTTGGGCATGCCTTTGCCCCCTATCGACCCTCGTGAGCCAATGTTGGCTCGTTGGGGTGAGATCTTCCTCCACCAGGGTGGTGGCGAGAGAAACTTCTGTTACCATGAGGATGATTTCCGGGGTTGGTAGGAAAGACAAATGCCAGCTATCGAGTAGTTTACATATGCGGGTATAGACTTCCGCAACAATCTTGAGCTGATCCTTCCTCCAGGACCTGCGTGGGGAGAGATAGGTATGTTTATGCTTTTGAAAAGTTATTAAATTTTTATGTTTTTTATATATATAATTTTTATGATGAGTTTGAAGTACTGAAGCAACGTGTCATGTGCAGATGTTGGACCAGTGCGTCCTGAGGGACATCCTCGCACTTTCGTGAGGCCAGTGGAAGTGAGTGCAGCTGATGCCATGCTGGGAACCATTGAGAGAAAGATGAGTCGGTTGACTCATGATTTTCCAACTTACAGGATCGAGCGGATGTTGCTCGACATGCAGGAGGATGTGGTTGGGGGCTAGATTAGGCTACTGTGGAAAGTGTCTAGGATGGTCATATGCTACCGAGAGGCAGCAAAGCCAGATGAGGCCCACCTTCTCCATAGGAGAAGGATATTCTATGTATATTTTTGAGGCCATCGAGCCCAATTTTGTATCTTATGACATGACTCTGTGATAGACTTATGATCCAAACTCATATTATTTTTTGATATATATATATATATATATACAGTACCGGTTATTTACAAGTGTGTTATTGTGTTTTATGCATGAATTATTATGTGTGTGAACGATGCAAATGCCAATCTAGAACGTAGTTTGGAAATAAATCAGCTAATGCATTCAAGTTCCTTGGAATATGTTGATATGTGATATAATCAAAATGTCTTTCAAGTAGCTTAACAAGCATAAACTGACGTAGCAAAGTAGGATCTCTAACCTGATAAACACCCAGTAACTGAAAAACAACTAATTGTGAGTCGAGCTGTACCTCCAAATGTGAAATGCATGGAATAGAGCATCTCAAAGTAGCTCTATGACTGCACTGTATTCAGCCACATTATTCGTTGTGGGACCTAAACAAGCCCCTCCCGAAGACACTAGTTGGCCAGTTGGTGAGTAAATAACCTAAGCAGCCGAGGCCAATTGACGGGTGTGGCGGCTAGCGGCATCAACAAACTCTATGAAGTGTTTAGTTGATATTTGAAACACAAAGCAATAAATGCATAAGATGTAACTACAACCGTAAACAAAACTAACTCTACAAAATGTACATCTAAAAATACATGAAAAAGCACAGATGCCTAAGCGTAGTACTTATTCAAGTAGGGTCAATGACTGGGATCTCTTCATGAGACCGGGCAAAGATGTTGCGGAAATCGTTAAATAGATTGGTATACAGAATGATCTCATCAAGATAACAGTCTGCTCCAATAAAAATATTTTTCGTGACCCCATGTTTCAGTGGAAATGTTGATCGAGATGGTTCTCGATGTATTCGCCCTATTCCCTTCAGCAAAAACAGCTTGTGAAGTGGAAGGGAAAGAGGACAAATCAACATTCTCACTGGGTCTCAAAGAGAACTCACCTCTCTCTATCAAGTTTAGAACGGGAAGTAAATAAGACCTGGGGTGTATACTTTCTCGAGGGTGGTCCAGGCCAATCATAGCTTCCAAAAATGTTTTGTGAGAAGGAAAAACCATGTCTAAACAATCAGGAGAGTGGGTAGAGTCCACTAACCATGCAGGAGCATAGTCCATATCTGACTCAGCAGAGACCAACGGAGTCATGATATGTTCTGTTGCAGTTTTTTGTGAATCCATTTAGGCTACCTATGCAACAGATAAAGGCACAACTGGTTCTGATTCAGTAGGGATAATCCACGGATCTGTCGTTGAACTAGCCGTGAATATCTCATATGAAGAACATTCCTTAGAACCAATAAAATTAACGGGAGAATGTAGGTCAAAAGTGCCTATTAATGACCCATAGAGACCTATTCCCAAACTCTCAGTAACTAGGAGGGACTGATCAATCAACTGGATAGTTGAACTTGATGAAGTCTAGTTGGTCTTCCGAGAAAACGAAAGTTGATCGACTGTGATGATCTTTCCTTCGTGGGGGAACATTACGACCCGGAAAACAGCTGATGGCACTGCTTGCATGGCATATGTCTAGCTCCTACCCAACAACAAGTTATAATCGAGTGGAGTGTCCAGAACTTCAACCTCTACCGATACTAGTTTTCCCGCAAGTTCAACATCAAATGATGGTAAGACTCCGTGTGGACGGAAAGATCTTCCATCAAAGGCGGTAAGTACCGTATTAGAGGGAGCTAACTCAGGTTTTCCCAAAGCCTTCCAGCAATAAATAGACATTACGCACGTTGATGCGCCCTCATCTACAACATCTCGTCAAATGGTCATGGGACCATGGACGACCTCTATCTGGAGAGCGACATGATACGAAAACCGGTACTTGATATCTTTCATATCAAAACGCGCAAGCATGGTAGATGAATCAACACTCCCAATCACTGAGAGGAGTGCACTGCGTTGTAATGGGTAACTCTGTAGTACCTCCAAAGTAGACATGGCACAGGGGGTTTGGGCTAAATCCTCCACAACATTATAGTTGGGGGAAACCCGTGCGTTGGGGTTGTGCACAACCCATTTGTAGATACCTTTCGGTATCTTCGACAACGTCTCCACTGGTATGTGAAGAGGGGTAGAGGATTCAGGAACATCCTTCTGCTGCGGATCCGGGGTATAATTATTTGCTCGAGTTTGCAATAGAGCATCTGAGTTAACCATATTAACGAAAGACTGATCAGTAGAGGTAGCATGAGTGGTGCCCCCAGCACTAGAGCTGCTAGAAGCTGAACTTTGTCCATGAGGAAAAGGGTCTTTTAAAACAGCTGGTTTCTTCTCACGGATTAGATTTCGGGCTTCTTCCATTAGAGGGCATTGATGGGTAAGGTGGTCCTCTTGAAATAGATTGCAAGGGAACTTAGCCTTCCTTTTTTCCCTTTTACCCTCCTTAGCATTTTGTGTGTTTCTGGGCTTTTGTTGCTTTCCCTCCCCTTTCTTGCCCTTTTTTTTGGGCTCCTGAGAGCCCTTTTGGTTTGTCTGCACCTGTTGTACAGATTCTGTAGTTGAAGGGGAGGACGCAACAGAAGTTGCTTCTGCAACAGACTGTTTGAATGACAAGGCGTGAACTTGCTTTGTTAAGGCATCAAACGCTGCAGAATCGACTGAACCCACAATGCCATCAGCATGTGGTCCAGGTTTAGGTTTACCTAAGTCTATATTAGACCTCGGTGCATCAAGAATAATTTCATATAAAATCCCAGACTGAGCATAGACCAAGTCCAATTGCTGGGTTCTCAAAATGGCTTCCTCTTCGGAGGACACCCCTGAAGTGGCAACTTCCTTAGAAATATAAGGAAGGAGCGATTTAAGCTACCATTCTAATAGGAATGTTGGGGGGAATGTCGGCTTTGATGATCCTCTTTCACCTTCTCCACTCCTGAATATGATCAGATAGATGAGTGGTTTTGTTTTGTCGAAAGGTCGACAGAAGGTCTGTGCCGACATCGTACCGGACGGGAAGTTGAAAGTGGTTCAAGAAAACAATAGCGAGATCCTGAAAGGTGCCATAGGCAGCTGCAGGAAATTCGATATACCACTTGGCTACGACACTTGTCAAGGTTCTTTGGAAGAGCCTTAACCTTATGGAATCATCATTCAACGAATTTGAGGAGCACCAGAGATGAAATGTCGTAACATGGTCACCGGGGTCCTCACCAGTCTTACCTTCAAACTTTGGTATGTCTGAGGGAAACTTAGTGGGAATGGGTGGCCATGTAGAGTCATGACGCATGGGGTCGTTCGTGAGCTTTGAAAGATCTGGCAAGTTCAAAATTGCCAGAAAAGGTAAACGGGGTTGAGCCGATGGCATCTGATAGATAGGAACCTGGTATTGGGAACCACCCATTGCCTAGTTCGTGTACTGTTGGTTGGGGTTGCCCCTAGCCATCGATTGTGAAACGAAAGGATTGAAATTACTCCACCCAAAAGAAAGCAGATTAAATCCCTGTGTGTTTGTCCATTGTGGCTGGGTGTTAGCCCCGCCATACTGTTGGTTAAACATATTACCCCCTCCTCCAGAAAACAAAGAGAAGGGCATACTCCCTGCAGGTATGTTCAATGGATTCACATTGTAACCTGCATAGGGGTTGAAACTAGGTGTGGTCGTAACAGACGGCGCAGTCATGGTACCCATGACAGGCATAGATGTAGAGAGAATCGATCCTACAGTGGAAGTGGAAGCAACAGCTTGAATTACACCCTGAAACTGTTGTGTAGCAGAAGAGTGAGTGAAATTCACTGCGGGTATCCCTGACAAAGGGACATTGTTTGGTCCAAAAGTTGGGGTAGAAACTGAGGCAGATGTCAAAGCTAATGAGCTCGGCATGCCTCGAGTACCAGCGTTAAAACTAAAGGACAGAGTTGAGGCAGAAGTAGTCTACGACGAACTCGGGGTAGCAGTGTTTGTGAAAGAAGGATTAACAATCCTTGCATCCATAGAAGTTGTGGGATTTTGAGGGATTCCTTGCTCGTCTCCTAGGTTAGTCATAGTATAACTCGATGTAAACAAGTAAGCACTATACTCAAGTTGTTGAAAACTTACAGGTACCAGAAGCGGATCGTTAGGTCCAGTAAGAGGAGGGTTGAAAGGAGTATTGAACTCTCTACAAGTTAGGTCCTCAACCTCGATAGTATCAAAGACTTGTGATCCGGGGTTTTGGGTTGTGGTTTACCAAGAACCTCTGTGTCGCCCATAAGTTCAAAAGAACCATGGGAATTAGTCCTCCGGCGTCATGGTGGCGGTGGAGGCTCCACTATGAGTGGGGGAAGGTTTTGCAACCTCCGAGACCGACGAAGATGTTGGTCCTTGACAACTACAAAAAGTAGACTAAGTAAAACCTAGTGGCCACTACAACTAAGGAGCAAACAGCATACCACTAAAAAATTTCCTAAGTAATCCAACCAGGAAAACAATGGAAAATACTCTTGGAAGCAAGTCTGGGATGATTAGGGCCCAGAACAGACTAACAGAGTATTGACGGTCAGTTACGTGGCGTCCTCCAGAGGTCCACTGGGTGCAAGCATTTGAATCACCAAACCGCCCTCCCGGGATTATTGTCAAAGGGTTACCTTCCACGTCCGTCCGAGGTGAAGTGGGAATAACCGCCCACTCTATCTGTGTAGAGCCCTAAAGGTCTGATACTAAGGCTACCATCAATACGAAATAACCTGGGGGGACAGTCGTCAGCCTAGTCAAAACGCATGGGCAGGGTAGCAGAGGCCGAAGTCCGAAAGGACCCCCGTACACGAGTCAACTCTGGTTTATGGTTGAGAGGAAAGTGAGGGGATATCCTCAACAATTCCAATCTCCCACGGCCTTGTGCTTAACTCTAGTTTGAGTAGAGCATCCCAGGACTATTTGATAGAGATGGATTTACCTAAAAGATAGTCGTACTACGATTGTTGAGTAATGAAGCCAGTTTCAGATCGTTTAAGGTGATTTAAGTCCGAAACTCTAGCCTAAGCTAGTTGATGATGTGTATACATAAAAAGAAAAATGTTGCTAATAAATTTTATTAATATTTCTTTTTAAGGGCTACTTGTTACTCAAGGGTTGTAGTGCGGTGTGTGGAATGGTTTGTATGAAAGTAAAGTTCATGTAAAGTAATGCTTTCAAATTCACAAAAACTTTTTATCTTTTCCATTTATATTCTTTCAAAAATAAAAAAACTAGGCAATCCTAAAATCAAACTTCTTTTTGTATTTTCTTTTAATATTTCAAAGCAAACTATGCTACCTTAAAATAATGAAAGACCTTACTACTAAGATACTTAAGCAATTTTTTATCTTTTCTGATAAATGTAAAAGAAAGAGAACTTGTACAAGAGCAAGTAAGATCTAAACGTGAAGTGTGAGTAAGACAAACACCTAAATGGCTCAAACAAACAAATCAAAGGATTTGAGGAAGACTCAACCTATCAAGTTGTTTCGAAAAGAAAAAACTTTAGGCTTGAAAACAAAGTGTAAAACAAGCATGGAAAATAGATGCTTGTAACGGAAAGACAAACTTGAAAGGCTGCTCCAAACCCTAAAAAAACACTAAGCCAAGCAAAAGAGTAGGCAAGCAAACCAAGAATGACCTTACCAACACACAGACTCAGAAGAAAGATGACTAGAAAGATTTGACTCACTTGGACTGAACTGATAAGACAATAAGAAAGTATCTAAACCAAGCAACCTTTCGAAAGCAACCCTAAGGACTCAAACTTGAAGTCAAACCCTAATGGGAAGGATAAGACATAGTGAAAGTGTGCTAAATGTTGCAACATACAACAAACGTTAAGAACGCAGGTTTGTATGACTGCAATAAGCAACTAGGGTAAAAGCATGCAGCTATGTCCAAAAGAGAATAGTGCACGAATTTCAAAAAAGGCTAGAAAGCAGTAAAGATACTTAAACAAGTACTCAAGCAAGAAAAAACAAACTAAAATACTCAAGAGAGGCCAACAAAACTCAAAAGAGACATACAAAGTCTCAGGGGTCAGTCAGGGAAGCAAAACAACAGGATGGAAGTGGAAGCAAACCACTAGAAATCAAACCCTAACAACAAACTGCAAGACACAGGAAAATGCACTACTGTGCAGTGCAGAAACCAATGCACACTAGAAAAGATGCTCTACTATTCAGTACACAAACCAACACTTATCAGGAAAGATGCGCTACTGCAAGTAGGGTAAACCAACGCACATGTCTTAGAAAGACAGAAACAGGATTTGCAATAGCAAACTGAGATGAATCAGGTAAGAGAGAATAGGTAACAGTGACCTATAAAGCCTCTCAGAGAATCAAAAACTGAAAAAGGATTGGAAGAAACCCTAAACTAGGTCTCCTAGAGCAGAATAACTACCGGTTACTCCCTAGCGGAGTCGCCAGTCTGTTGTTCAGGATTTAAACCTTATAGTGAGGAGAGACACTACCAACTTGGGTGGGATTGATAGGTAAATACATTCATTATATTTCATTTAGTTCCTACAAATGAAAGAGATCGGGATATCGAAAGAGGTACCTTTAACTGACGCCTGGTCCTAGCTTTCACTTGATCTCTCACTTGATCCTTCACTATGATGAACCTACAAAACAAAGGAAACCTTCCTTAACGTATCTTGACTAAATAAATATTGATGAATATTGAAAGCAAACAAACATGATCAACAATCAGATACTAATCCAAATGAACATACAATCCAATAGACATTTGATTTGGGACATGAAGGGTATTTCCACCTTTTTATTGTCAAAGAAACATAAAACAGTACAATATACCTGACGTGTCAAGATGCTTCTGCAACCGAGTCCTAGGCTCCTGCTCTTCACAATGACTTGGGAATTCCTCCAGTGTAACAGCACTCAAAGCATTCTTTCTAGGTTCAGTTATATCTAGTCTCCTCTCATGGATCCCCCTTGTATTTATGGGACAAGGTAGCCAGTTGTAATCGAGAGGTGGTTGAATTGGGAGGTTGGGGAAGTTGCAGAACCAACTTCAACTAATCCCAATTTGTAATATTAATATATTTTTTGATTTCATCTTAAGATGTGCACGAGTTTCATACAACAAGAGTAGCACACAGAGAGCAACTTTCATGCTTTGCAACAAGCATTTGCAACTTTTTGGAAAGTGTGCGCTGGTTGTCTTTGAGGAAAGCAACGTATCTTTTGAGGTGTGCACTGATTTGCTAGAGCAAGAGTAGCGCACATGTAGTGAAATCAAGAGAAACTGTAAGATTTTCAGCTGAAGAATGTAGTTCTAGCAGCAAGCCATCTAAGTCAATCTAGCTCTTCCATCCATAGTGTCCTTTTGTGTGATCGACAGAGCAATGTGATCACAGATAGAGAAGTGCAGATTTGACCTATAACATACATGATCAACATTAAACTCCAAAATAAGGATTTCACAACTTAATGTCCACGTGAGTATACCTTAATATCACATCTCCTTAATGAGCCAAATGAGCCCCCTATTTATACACAACTCATCTTCTAGAGGCATTAACTAAAATATAATAAAATATGTGGGTTGACATAACTAGCTTATTAAAATACATCCATGATGCCACATAAGAGGATTATTATGGGACAATAATGATTCAAACAACTACGTAAGGGTGTCATTAATGCTTGCACCATTGCAATTCCATCTTCACTCTGGATCTATTAAATACTGAGATGGATCAAATGGATCTACACTAGTGTGTGTGTGTGTGTGAGCATGCACGAGCATGTGCTTGGTATCATGTAGCTCACTATTGACACTACGGGTTTAATAAAAAAACACAAAGAATGGTGTCAAATAGAATTGACTCAATCTCCTCATATATATATATATATATATATATGAACTATTATTATTTAGTCCACATGAGATTTATTGTTACTATAATTTTAATTTTGTACAACTTTATATATAGGTTGATAAACAATAGTAAGGAAGAGTGCCAAATAAATTTGCCTCAGTTTCTTCATCTTCCAATAGTTAATTATATATATATATATATATATATACATATATATATATATATATATATGGGAAGGGAGTGGGTATCAAATGAATGTGTAATATATATATAACACAGGTACCTACCCCTCTCCCAAAACCATCCTCTAATGACATCATGCAAAATACATCAAAAAGAGGTGCAAGGTGTCATCACACTGCATCCTCCTTTAATATCAACTTCCTTTGCCTCAAACATAGATCCCAACATCATGAAATTTTCCTATCTTGAACATTTAGTCAAGATGTCTGATACATGTTATTCACTTCTAAAAAACTTCAATTCAAGATGCCATCGTACATAAGACTAGGTAGTAAACATAAAGCTCCATTAGATTTTTCAATGTTTGAATTGTGCCTACATTTGAAGATCAAGCTCATATAAGATATTCCCGATCCATAATAGTTCCTCTTATGCTTCCTTTTTTTGCTCTATCTTCAATTTAATGAGGTAGCATTATGCTTCTTATTGAACCATATAATTGGACCAACGCTAAGCTGAAAGATATAACCTTTAGGTCGTTAACAATTCTCTAGATCTTTTGTATCCATTAGCGTAGCCACAAGAGCATGGTTGTACAATCCTTTTAGTTATTGGCTTAAAAGATTTCCCTACATGAACATCCGCAGCCTCGATGGTGTTTACAACCTAATTGGGAAAAATTATATTGTTACTTTCTTCATTATAACTAACATTTGAAAAAGAAATATCTGAACAACTACATCATTTGAAGAACTTAATTAGAGCTCACCTTTAAGAAACCATGTTCTTCCATTAAAAACATTACAGAAGGGCCACATCAATATGGGAGTATACAATATCAAATGATGTTGTTTATTGTATTGATCGATATACTTTTGCTTCTATACGTGTATCAATATTCATAATGTTAAAGATCATATCGAACTAGGAATTATACATAGGTCGATCATACTTTATTTCCAATAATTACACATTTTATTTCATCAATTGATAGTGAGATGGTAGCATATATCCATCCAACTATATGTATATGTGTATTTTCTAAGAGAAACAAATAATATTATTTATTTCAAATAAAAAAGGTGAGATTGCATTATGTAATTGTTCAAGGACATAGAAGTGTAATTTTCATTATCTTACCAAAACATCTAGATTTATATCAGATATTGAGCTTGATATTTATAAAAACATTACCAAAATAAATTTTACATCACTTTTCATGTTCATCAATTAAAGACTAAATGTAAGAAAGGAAGAAAATGCTTTCCAGATTGAAACCACCAATCATGTTTTCCATAAAAATTAGGTTTAAGGTTAAAACCTAAATATTTAAAACTTTCACTAATTTCAATTTGTTGGAAGTGAAGGGTATACCTAAATCCCTACCTATAGTCTCATCTAAGCCTTAAGTGAGAATGGTTGATTTTTCCACATTTATCTCCATATATGTCGCCCGCTAAAACAAGAAAAGAATTTCAGGCTTAAATTGTACCCCATCCCTCCTATTTCCCAAGAGGAACAATAGGACATCATCTACAAAGAGTAAATGAGTAAGGGTCTCTCAACCAATTTTGATCCCTATAACTCTATTATGTCTCCTAGCAACAAGAATCGCTTTGTTTAAACCCTCAACAACTAGTAAGAACATATATGGAAACAAAGGGAAGCCTTGCCTTAAACCTCGAGAAGGCTTGAAAAAACTTGAATTTGCTCCCTTAACCATAGTGAAAGAGAAACCAAGGTGTATCAATAACAAATTCAGATAAGTCCATGACACCCTGTCATAGGCCTTTGACAAATCAAGTTTTATAACTGCTGCCAGATCCTAGGATTGCTTAATCGGGTAAATCCCTTCTTGAGTTTCCCCTACAGCCTCATGGATTTGTCTCCCTTGTGAAAAATCAAACTGTTCATCTGAGATATGATATGATAGAATCAACTTGAGTCTGGAGGCTACCACTTTAGCAATGATCTTATATAAACAATTACATAATGAAATAGGAGGAAATCCCTCAAATGTATCTAGATAGTCCGTTTTCAGAATTAAGGTAAGGAATGTGGTGTTCATTTCATTGGGCATCTTGCCAGAGGTCCTTAACCCTTCCACCACTCTAGTGAAGTTGTCACCAAAGATATTGAAAAATTCAATAAAAAACTCTACAATCCATCCTTTAGGTCTTGGGATCTTTATCTTTCCCAAGAAATGTAGAATCATCTCAATCTCTTCCTTAACTATTGCCCTGAAGACTTCAGAATTTAATTCTTCATCCACCATCCTGGGAAAGAGAAATTAACTTCAATGTTTCATCCAAAGTAACCCTCTCAGGTTCCTTAAATAGAGTACCAAAATAACAAACTCCTAATTCCACCAAGCCATTGAGATCTCTAATGCTCACTCCCTAATGCTTTAACTCCCAAATTCTATTAACGCTACGTCTATGATTTGCAGATGCATGAAAAATATTTGTATTGCTATCACCCAACTCCAACCAAATCGCCATGCTCTTAATCTTCCAATGCGCTTCCTTGTCCAGTAGTAACTTCATTCTTTCTGCCTCCATTCGTTTTAGAGTGTTAATGATCCCTTCTTCCCTTGGCCTGACCACGGGACCTTCAACCACCTTTTCCATTTGCCTTTATAGGGAAAACCGTAGGGGAAAAATTGAGTCCATGGGCTAATTTTTGACCTTTTTTTCCAAAAAAATATTCGTCAATTTTCATTTTTTTTCTAATTTGATTCATCTAAATTCCATGGAATAAAAAAAAGTAGTTTAAAAATATCCAAAATTGTCCAGAAACTATATAAAACCCTTATAAATTTGAATCTTTTTAGAAAAATATTGTTCAACATTTTATGGCTGGAAATTTAAGAATTAGTAAGATTCGCCAAGGTTTCTACACTTAACCTATCCTCCAAACTGCACAACTCTAAAAAAATAGGAAAATCATCTAACCTCCTATGTGAGTTGATCCATGATTTTTATCAAGAAATATTTTACAAAACTACATGATGGTCTCGGAAACAAAAGTCTCTTATGGACCTCCTCTCCCCCTTGCCTAATGTTGGACCAAGTAGCACTACTACGAAAGGACCCATTTTACGACAAATGATCGACAACTTGTATGACATCCCAAAGGAAAAAAAAGTGTATTAGGAACATCGTAGATTTCTCGTCGGAACTTTGACTTTCACCTATAGTGTTGTTATTACGACAATGTTAGGACGTGCCTTCCAGCTATGCAACAGTTGAAGAGTGTATTGAGTTCGTTGGTCTTCCAACAAGGTATAGACATTACTACAACGTTCTTTCGATGATGTATAGACCTTCATACGACATTCCCGCCAACTATGTTGCAATTGAAGATCGTCTCGTGGACGTCGGTCTTTCAACAACCTATAGACTTTATTACAACGTACCATCGATGACTTGTCGACAACACTGTTAGTCGATAAGGTTGCATGCATGTTGCTAGGACATCGTAATATCAATGAGGGGCCGACAACAAAGTTCATTGATATTGTTGCAAATATGTCGGTAGGACGTCGTAATGGAGTTGATCGCCTGACAACATAGTTCGTCGGTGTACTTGCACTTATGTTGCTAAGACGTTGAAATTTCAAGGTAAGTCCAATGATCAACTATTGATTACTGTTGACTTCCCCTTGTAAACATCAAGATTGGATTTATTTCTTAGGTTTCACCTATCCTTTGGAAGCTTAGTGTCCACTATGATCCAAGTTTTATCCAAGGTTGGAAGTTAGAAGACATGGAACTTGCAAAAGTGATCAATATATCATAATTGAGGGCAAGTGCATGCATTCTAAGATAAGTTGCAGGTTAATTGATATGAACCAACAACTTATGTGCAAGTAATGAGAACAAGATCACCTCTTGTTCTAATTACTTACACATGAGTTGTTGGATTTGTACCAACAACTTACGTGTAAGTAATGAGAATGGGAGGTGTCCCATTCTCATTATTTGCACATGAGTTGCTGGTACATATGTAACAATATCCTGCAACTTCTCTTAGCATGCATGCACTTTCCCACAAGGATGATATATCGATCACCTTTGCAAGTTTCGTGTCTTCTAACTTCTAACCTTGGATAAAATCTAGATCGTCTTGGACACTAAGCTTCCAAAGGACAAGTGCAACCTGAGCAATAAATTCAATCTTGATGTTTACGAGGGGCATTCAACAATAATAAATATTTGACCAAAATATTGTACAAGCTAGTACATCAGAAGAATCATGCCCCTACAACTATACCAACTAGTAAGTGGCAAAACAATTCCATCAGCAAGTTATACAGGTTTGGTTGATTTTTCCTTGAATTCAAAAGAAACCAAAATGTAAGAATTTCAAATCTACCAAATGTAAGACTCTCATAGCGAAGAGAGTGATTGCTACAATTTCAAAAGTAAAAAGGATAGAATGTTATCTGGCAGCCAACTAAAACAAGACAACAAATGGGAGTCAAATAATTGGCTACAAAGCCAAGACATTCGTAGAATCCCTATATATGATGTTCATGATATAGAAGCTACAATTCTAATTTACATACCAATCTTGAGACATAATACTATTGACAGTGTGTTAGACACAAGACCAAACTTTAGGAAAATGCTAATGCTAAACTAAATTTTGGAAGATGGAAGTTACCAAGACAAGACTATAATTACTTGCAAAAGCAAGTAAGAGTAAAAACATTTATACCTTGTAGTTTTCAAGCATTTATGCATAAAAAAATGAATACATATAGAAAAATTCAAGACCAAAGATTTGTTTTTTTCTACTTTTCCAAAAACAAAAAAAGGTAATTCAACATGACTAGGAAATAAATCTAGTAAGAAAATAATATTGTGATGTGTCATAGTAGAGTTTACTTAGGATCCAACATTATCATGATTTACTTTCAGGAAACTATTGAGAAATATAGGTGTTTGCTTGGTCCTTAATGGAAACCATTGCTGAAATTTTAGTCAATAACCATTCACTTGGTCCTATCATGTTGAAACACATTTGCTGACAATTTGTACAATTGCTAAGCAAACGCACTACATGTTAGGAAGTTGGTAAATTAATAACAATATATCCCCATATTTTGATGATAATGTCTAATTCTTTCTAATGTAAAACATTGTCATCTTATGCTGTATTTGAACACAGATAAGAGAGAAAATTAGCTAATTGTGGTTAGAATATAGGCAATGATGGATTTAATAGTCATGAGAGAAGGAAAATATCTATAAAGGCATAAACCATACATATATATAAAAAACCAAGCAGATGAAGCAAAATGCATAGTGACTTTAAACATTGGATCAACAAAGGCAACATGATCAACAATACTTCGAAGGAATGCTAGGTCCCAAACTATTTGTCACTTAAAAATTTCTTTACCCCCTGAATAACAAATATTCACACAGTGAGAAGTAGAATTAGAGGTATGTACATTATATATGTGTGTGTTATTCCTCCAATCTAGCATGGGTTGGCCCTACGTTTATGGGTTGTCCATTATTTTATGTGCCCTATTGTGTTCTCAAGATAGGTTGATCTAAGTTATCAGTATTTCTTTGATCAATATCATATGAAGAGGGACTAGAGTTCACGTATCGAGGTTTGTTAGTGTTGTTTATAAATCAATGCCTCAACAATCTAACAGTAGCACTTCATACATACATGAAATACAATGCTCTTGTATAACATCCAATTCCATCACATTGCAAAAGGTGACGACCATGCATTCAACATTTTATTATAGGAAAGGTGTGAGAATCACAAAAAGTTTTTGGAGGGTGCTCCTTTTAGCCTAGGTCAAATATGCAAGAAAGTGTTTCCTTCAAAACTAAAATCAATGCTTACACGATAATATTACATGGTAGGCATATAAGCATATAGATTAAAGTCAACATATCCTATAAGCAAAATGAGGAAAATGGCTATTTTCAATAGATTTCATTTACTATTGGCAGCCCACTGATGCACCTCTCTTGGAGTGTCTTGTATTGGAAATATTTGTCTATCCTTATTTTCTTATGCATAAATAAGGCCACCATCATTCTATTCTTAGCAGTTTCACTCATTATATTATAAGAAATTCTCTTTGTACACTCCCATGCTCACTATATAAGAATGGAGAAGTGAGAGATGTTTTTTTTATTTGCATTCTTTAGTCTTCTCCTTCTTGATTTCTCTCCATTTTTCCTTCCAAGTTATTTCATGACAAGTTATAAAAGAAAGTTCCTAATTGAGCATGGGAGGTCACTCTCATGGCGTTCATTTGAATTTTCCATGAAACATTGTGTGAGTAAAGTTCTTGAGAAGTGATAGTTCATCTCCTTAAGTCGTTGTGGTGCAAACCTAACATCTTCAAATTATGAACTTACATCTCTGGAATAATATTGAAAAAAATATGGTAGACATTTTTTGCACTTTGTAGACAGACAATAAATCCTTAAAACCTATACTAGAAATATAATATTGAATTTAAAATAAAGAAATAACTAAATTTTTCAACGAGAAAATATTCAATAGAAATTCTAAATACTTTTATCATCCAAACATCCATGAAGTTGGCGACCGCAATTCATAAGGTTTACAACATTGTTGGAGCATCAAAATGTATCATCTTCATAAGGGCACAAAAGATGTATATCCCACTAAAATTCTATGCTAGATACATAAATTTACTTAAAAATAAAGAAATAACTAAATTTTTGAATGAGAAAATATTCAATAGAAATTCTCAATACCTGAATCATCCAAACATATATAGAGTTGGTGACCAAAGTACATAAGGTATACAACATTGTTGGAACATCAAAATGTATCATCTTCACACATACACATAAGATGTATAGTCAACAAAATCAGAATATGAGAAAGTACATAATTGCTTGAGCTTTGCTTGGTTTCGAGAATAATTCATTCTCTACTGAACAAGGCCAACCCCATGAAGGTGAAAGTTCATTAGGACCCTCTCCTTCCCCCTCACATCACTCTCAATTCCCCATAGCCAATCTATTTACTAGTGCGGAAGAAATTAAATTAACATTAAATAATTAAACATGTAGATTCCATAAGAAAGATCATTTACAATATAGTACCAAATATGTTATATCAACAAAATTTATTATACAAAATCAATGTACAAAATGTGTTATGTCAAAAATGTTCAGTGTACATCAATTTATACGGGCTTTCCTATTCTTAAACAAATTCATAAGAGGCACATCATCCTTTGTTGTGTTCGATGGACATTGTTGGTCCAATTCTGTTGATTCCTGCTGCCTAACATGGGAACAAAACATACGTCTCTGGTCATGTACAGGTTGAGTTGGACCAACATCCACTATAAAAAGTTAAAAGATATATAATTAATATTCATAATAAATGTTCAGTGTTAATATTAAATCAAAATTTAATAATTGTTTAGTGTTAATATATAATAAATCAACGTTTATTACCTTCTTGATGTGGAAAGGCCATTGTCTGAGGCACATTCACCTCTTCTTCTCTCCTTCTTTCCTCACCTACATCCTCTACCCCCAAATCAAAATGAAAGTTGTAATTATATGAAATGTCATCTTAAATGATCTGTAAATTGTTGTGGATACTCCACTGGAACAATTCATCACAATGGATCTTACAACTTAGTTCTTATTTTATTAGCTTATTTTTATTAAATTCCAAATAACTGTAACTAAAACAAGAATAACTAAAGCAAGTAAGTACACAATCCACACAACAACGCAATATATACCCTGGGAAAACCCACTATGGGGAAAAACCCAACCAGAAATGATGACTATGCTTTTCTCTTTATGCCAAATTGCAAATACAAAGGAAATTGTGCTCTCTATGGAGTTACCTATGATTTTGTGGCCAAAATGGCTACTACAGGAACTCCTATCTCCTATATTTTGCTCTAACATCCACTCTCGTGCTGTTTCTCAACTATGGAACATTACCAAAGGTGGAAGGTGCAAGTGGGGAGATATTATCCCTAGGAGGAAACACTAGAATTCAATTTTCATGAAGCATCGGAAGGGCAACAAATAACCAAGAAAGACTAGCCCCTTTTATTACTTAATTTTAATATTTTATTCAATTTCTTGCTTTGTGCATGCTTGACACACTTGTCACTTATGCATTTTAATTAAGTTACAAGGCACATTTTCCCTTTTAACTTGTTTATATATTATTGACATCTTTTACTATTACTATATACCATTTCACTAATGTCTAATGTTGGGTTGTTACATACTCCCTCCCTTTAGGAAACTTCATCCCGGAGTTATAATCCCATAGCAATAAATACAAAGACTTAATCAACTATGTAGATAATAGGTAATGTATATATATATATATATATATATATATAGCTAGTATTACTGTGAAGATGATAAATTTATATGTGTGGCCACCATGTAGAAATGTCCCACCTACACTAATACAATCATGGCACCCTAAGTTACAATTGTGCATTAATTTCATCACACGGTCAATCATCAATCCATAAAAATAAAAGTACACATTCGTGAATCCTCCTCCTACCTTACTCACCCTCTCCCTAAGAATCATACCATCTTCCTCCTCCATAATCCTCCATGCCAACTATGGATGGTATCTCTCACCATGGCACGGGCCCTCGAATGTAACCTATTTGCGGATCATACAATACGAAATGGAAGTTCCATAGGAAGTTAACATGGCAAATCCACCCTCCCAACTTTCGATAAATGTGCGATCTCGTTGAAAATTAACAAGAATATGGGCCTCATCGATATTAATCGACATATGGTTATCCATACCTCTATCCTGATATTAGGATCATTATACTCCAGGAATCTTGAAAGGTTTACCAATACACCCTCCATATGCACCCTTAAGAAACCATCCCCAGGCATTGGAAGAAGAAGGTAGGCATCAGAAGAAGAAGGTCACATCATGTGTCGATGGGGTGATCTTCTTCTTCCTACTTAGTGGAAAGATTCTCCCACTATAAATGTACATAAGTCGACATCTTCAAATTCAATGGTGAATTTCTCAGCCTCAAAAAGTTGATTTAGAGAGAAATAGGACTCTAATTGTTGTATCTAGTTGTCTACATATTTTGCATCAATCCTTCCTTCCAAATTTGGGATGTCCAAGTTCATTTTCACCTTAAAGGGGATAACCCTGTCGAGGGTAGATCTCATCAGGTTGCTAATTTAATTCGAGCCCAATCAACTAGTAAGTCGAGCAAGGATCTCATTGAAATGCTCATACATTTCAATTTTCTGTCAAGTGAGTGCTTTCTCTATAAGTTGTCTAGTTTCACTACGAGAAGTTTGGTCCTCTATTTCACCTACTATCTTCGGTCTAGGGTTTCGAGTAGATAAATACTCAGAGGTAGAAGGTAAATGTAAGTTAAATAGTTGGGTCTTTGAACGTGTCTAAGCAAGAATAAGTTTTCTAACTATGCAAGTAGTGTTTAAGAAAGGCTAGAGAAGACTAGAGTGCTCTGATACCAATGATCCATGTCGCCCTGGGAGTCAACATGAGGAAAACATAATCAATTGAATGAGTCAAGCTCTGTTACGGCGGAATAAAATAATACTAGGTTGAATAAGAAAACCAATGTAGGTAAAAACCAAACAGAAAATGATTGAAAGCAATAGACAATACCAATCACATGAAAATGCAAGTCAAGAACTGATAATGGAGAAACCACAAGGGAGACAACTCTAGTTGTATCGAGAAGTCATCTATAGGACATTGGTCACCTAAGTCTATAATCCAAACCTTGTATCAAGGTGTACTAAGTCAAAATATTTGTTTACATGAATGGGGATCGTTTGAAGGAACCGCAAGGAACTAATCGATCCTTCTCTGTCGAAACCTATCTTAGTGCAATCAAGAACAAGGAGCCTTTTCATGCTCGGGCTTACATGCATATAGGAAAATATAAAGGACACTTGGGTGTCTAACCACCGTGTTTCAGCTACACTTGATTGAGGAGACTAAGCATTTTCTTTCCATCTGTCGGCTAGAAGAAGATGAAGGGACACCACTGCCATGTCGATGGCGTCTACCTAGTTCTTTTCGAATGTTCAGAATGTCGACTAACATGTGTTTGATTCATCGAATGCCGCAGGGCATGTATGATGAACGAATCTTGCAGAAGATTGCGTGAGGCAACTGAGTCGATGGATCGACTAATCCACGAGGTTAACCGAGTCATTGGATCCCGACTATGTTGGTGGATCAATTGATCCATAGACAGGACTGAGTTGTTGGGTCGACTAAGATCCGACCAGGGAGTCAATTAGGACTAGGCACTAGTCAACATTGTTAGTCAAGTCCTAGAATGGATAATTGTTTTGAGTCTATTAGTTCACATAATGGATACTAATAAACATTAGCACCCACTACAACTTTCTTTAGCAGATTATGGGTTCATTAGAAAGTTCAATTTGGAAAAGTTCAAGATCGGGCTATGGTTTATGATTGCCTATTTTTTTAATATCATTTTCCGTTTGGTATAATTTTCTAAAAATTTACCTCTACTACATAAACATGGCAATGTGCATCAACCTTAATTCTCTAATTAGTTTTTTTTCCTATTTGGATGTTTTCTTTGCAAAATAGAAAGTATTAGTTGTTCTCTTTGCCTCCCTCTCTAAAAAAATATATAAACATACAAAGATATGATAATTTATTTAATGTGTTGTTTCCAATCTACAGTACTTGATTGATTGAATATCACATTTAACCCTCACACATAGCGATGCATTAACTCCTTATGTTGTTGGTTGGAATCTCCTTCATCTCAAATCTTGTTTTCCACTATTTTTTTATTGATAGGTGTTGTTGTCTTAGCATCATGAGAAAATGGTATAATCAAGATTTTAGTAGGGAATAAGGTAGGTTCTTTATCTTTAAGAGTAAAGCATCATCATCAAGTATGCATATGACAATATCTCTTCCATACTAAGTTGTAAAGCACCTCTCAATACAATAAGAAAGATGACAATTGAGTACACATATTTATATATTTTAAGAAATTGAGAGAGATTTATATGTCACTTATGCCAAATAAAGGGCCACTAACCTCTAAGGTATGGGGTAAAGGGTTTGAGCATTCTCATCACGCTTCTCTTAAATCCATTCTCAAGGTTATTCCATACAAGTCAAGGTTTGATAAATATTTGATAACTGTTTAATTGATGTGTAAGAGAGGAATACCTAGCAATGTAATGTGATCACCCCTATGGTGGAAATCTTTTGTAATGTCTACTGAATGTAATAAGATCCCTATTCAGAAAAGAGGGAAATAAATTTCATATCAATCTTAGACTTGGAAAGAAAAATATTTTTTTATTGTTTATGTAATCCACTAGTAAGAAAAAAAATACTTTTTATTTATATAGAGAATGAGAGAGATGTTGCAATGTTTGATGAGAGAGATGTTGTAACGTTTGTTTCTAACAAATGGACCATAAACAAAAAAGAATAATATAAAGTAAAAAGTAATAAATATTATGTTGGCCATTAATAAAATTATAGCCGACTTAAAATAAAGAAGTTAAAAAAATATTATAGTGGATATGAAAAGTAAAAACATAATATTATACCGACATAAAATAAAGAAGTAAAAAAAAAATATAGCAAACATAAAAACTAGAAATATAAGAAGTAAAAATGATAAAGAAGTAAAAAAATATTAGAAATATAAGAAGTAAAAAAAATAAAGAAGTAAAAAATATTATAGCTAACATAAAAAGTAGAAACATAAGAAATAAAAGAAAGAAGTAAAAAAATATTATAGTAGCCATAAGAAATGAACACAAAAGAAGTAAAATAAATACTATAGCCGACATAAAAAATATAAAAAATAGAAGAGATTTGAACCTTAAGCCTAATCATCTCACTACTTACCAATAGACAACAAACAAATGTTCTTAAAAAAACAAGTTGCATGTTGATTTGATTTGTTGCATTGATTTCAACAAATGCATTGTTTTTTTTTGTTATTTACATCTGTAAATTGAATTCATCAATTTAATAAAAAAATGTTATAAAAAAATATATTATAGCCTACATAAAAACTAAAAATATAAGAAATAAAAAAGATAAAGAAGTAAAAAATATTATAGCCAACATAAAATAAAGAAGTAAAAAATATAAGAAATAAAATAAAGAAGTAAAAAATATATTATAGGAGACATAAGAAGTAGAAACAAAATAATAAATAAAAAAATTATTATAACCGACATAAGAAATAGAAAAAATAGAAGGGATTTGAACCTTAATTAAAAGACATGGTTGCATTGGTTTCAACAATGCATAAAAGATAAACAAACAAAAAATATTATAGTTGACATAAAAAATAGAAATATAAGAAATAAAATAAAGAAGTGAAAAATATATTATAGTAGATATAAGAAGTAGAAACAAAAGAAGTAAAAAAAAATTACTATAACCGACATAAGAAATAGAAAAATTAGAAGGGATTTGAACCTTAAGTCCAATCATCTCACTACTTACCAATAGACAACAAACAAATGTTTTTGAAAAACACAAGATATATGTTGATTTCAACAATGCATTGCTTTTCTTTTTTACATGTATGCATTGAATTCATCAATTTAATAAAAAACATAATTCATCAATTTAAAAAAAAACATTGTTGCATTGATTTCAACAATGCATTGTTTAATAAACCACAAACAAATATTCTTCAAAAACACAAGATGCATATTAATTTCATTTTTTACATTAATTTCAACAATGCCAACCATAATAATAGTTAGATTTGATAACTAAATATAACTCCAAGCAAAAAGGGTTTTGAACCTTGGTCTTTAGGTTAACACAAACCCAATAACCGTACTGCTTACCAATAGACCACACACAAATGTTGTTAAGTAACATAACATGCATATTTATTTGATTTGTTGCATTGATTTTAGCAATGCATATTTTGTTTTGTTTTTTACACGTATGTATTGAATTTATCAATTTAATAAAAAGTAAAAAAATTGCATTGATTTCAACAATGCATTGTTTTTTGTTATTTACATTTATACATTGAATTTATCTATTTAATAGAAAAACTATTTGCAATGATTTCAGCATATTAAAGTTTTAAGTGGTTTTTTTTTTAGGGTATATTGTGGATTCTCATGATAATATTGCAAATAATGAAGATATTGATGATTAAAAAAGAAAAGTACGACAAATGTATAGAAGAGAAAGAGAAAAAGAATCATCAGAACACATAGAAGAACATAGAAAACACGACCGTGAACTAGAGAGATCATGAAGAAGTGTTATTTGTGCAAAGGGATTCTCAAAAGAATGTCTGTGAGATAATTTCAGGGTTATATAGGAATAATTATATTGTTAAAATCAACCAAAATGAAAACCCTAATTTATATATACTGGAATCTCCTGATTAAAACAATGAGTAGAAAATTAATAGCGGAAGCATACCTGAATCCATTGAAGGAGAAACCTTATAGGAAGAGAACCCTTTGAGATGGTCTTCCAATTCTAGCCACTAGATTCTGTGTCAACTTCTCTCTGAGAGGATTTTCAGAAATTGGAATGCGTCGTGGTAGAATGGGGACCATAAACCTATTTATAAACCGCTAGGGCAGTTCACAATAACCGCTAGGGCAATTTTAATTTTATCATAATTATATTTCTGCCCCTCATAGAAATAATAATTATCTAATGGTATCTACACAATAATCTCATGACAATTATACCCTTAAGCCAATTAATCAATTATTAATTAGATCACTATATTTAGGCTTAATTAAATGATAGCACACACATTTTAATTATTTACATGTGTGGCCCAAATTATAGATTAATTACAAAAAATTAATCTAACAATCTCCCACTGGGCCACATGCATATTTAATCAAATAAATGTGCTTAACCTTATGAGCTCAAAATTTGCTATCATGTCCTTAGGGTATATCCGAACAATCTCGTCCATTAACTATACTGACATAGGATCAAGGTGGCCTTTGTTACATCAATCGTTACTAGACCAATCAATGGTCACATATATCTGCACAGCTAAATGACATAGATCAATCATGAGTGCATAGCATGGAAATTACATGCAATGTGATCTATTCATGCCTATTTCCAACTGGTCCTACTTAACTTTATTAAGATCAAATCTTTAGCATAATTTAACAGAGTGCAATAAAATGAATACTTTATTTCTGCAGAACACAATCCAAATGTATAGATAAAGTCTAAACATAACATAGAGCAATATACAATGAATAATATAAACACCCACTAAATTTGGATATCCTCAAATGAGACCCATATGAGCAGTGTGCTCATGAAAGACCTTGGGTGGTAATCCCTTTGTAAGGGGATCCGCTATCATGGAGTTTGTTCCAATATGCTCTATGGATATCTGTCCACTCTGTACTTTTTCTTTTACAACTAGGAACTTGATATCAATGTATTTTGATTTTGTAGAACTCCTGTTGTTATTGGAATATAAAACTGCTGATTTATTGTCACAAAATATCTTCAGTGGTCTTTCAATACCATCCAGAACACGCAGCCCAGTGACAAAATTTCGTAGCCATATTCCTTGATTGGATGCCTCATAACATGCTACAAACTCTGCTTCCATGGTGGATGAAGTTATGAGTGTCTGTTTGGCAGACCTCCATGAAATTGCTCCACCATCCAACAGATAAATATAGCCTGATGTGGATCTTCTGCTGTCTTGGCATCCAGCAAAATCGGAGTCGGAATACCCAATGATCTCTAACTGATCCGATCTCCTATATGTAAGCATGTACTCTTTTGTTCTCTGTAAATATCTCATAACCCTCTTGGCTGCTCTCCAATGATCCATTCCAGGGTTACTTAGATATCTGCCTAACATGCCAACAATGTACGCAATATCCGGACGTGTACATACCTGAGCATACATTAGACTCCCCACAGCCGAAGCGTAAGGAATCTTCTGCATTTCTTGACTTTCTAAACTATTTTTAGGGCATTGATTAAGACTGAATTTGTCTCCTTTAGCGACAGGGGTATCACCTGGTTTGCTATTTTGCATGCCATACCTTTGGAGGACTTTATCAATATAGGTCCTTTGTGACAATCCTAAAATACCCCTAGAACGATCTCGGTGTATCTGGATTCCTAAGACAAAGGAGGCATCACCAAGATCTTTCATCTCAAAATGTTTTGATAAAAATCTCTTGGTGTCGTGCAATATGCTAATATCATTTGTGGCTAGCAATATGTCATCGACATATAAAACCAGGAAAATATACTTACTCCCACTGAATTTGTGATACACACATTCATCCATAAGATTTGCCTCAAAACCACAAGGAGACAATAATTTGATGAAACTTGAAGTACCACTGACGAGAAGCTTGCTTGAGCCCATAAATGGATTTAGTTAATTTACAAACCATATTCTTTGAGTCTTCGGACACAAAATTTTCTGGTTGTACCATATAAATTGTTTCATCAATGTCACCATTGAGAAAAGCTGTTTTAACATCCATTTGATGTAACTCAAGATCATAATGTGCAACTAGTGCCATGATTATCCTGAAAGAGTCCTTCGTAGAAACTGGAGAGAAGGTCTCTTTGAAGTCAATTCCTTCTTTTTGAGTAAAGCCTTTAGCTACAAGACGTGCTTTATATCTTTCTACATTACCATTTGAATCCCACTTGGTTTTAAATATCCATTTACAACCAATGGGCTTCGTACCAACTGGTAATGGGACAAGTTCCCAAACTTTATTGTCTTGCATAGATTTGTACTCTTCATCCATGGCTTCAATCCATTTCTGAGAGTTGGAACTTTTCATGGCTTGCTGGAAGTTGATTGGATCATCTTCCATCATTCCACTTTCTACCTCACGTTCCTGGAGATATACGATATAATCGTCCGAAATTGCATTTCTCCTCTCTCTAGTGGATCTCCTTAATGGCACATTTTCTTGAGGTTGTTGAGTTTGTTCTTCAGGAGCAATGTCCTCATTTGCAATTAAGGGTTGAACAATATTGTCTGTTGGTTGAGGATCCAAATTTACTTCTTGATCAATGATAGGTAGTGAAACCTGTACATTATCAAAAGCAATAGTAGATCCCTCTTCCTCCTCAAGGACAATATTCCTAGCCTGATTTCTCCCCCCAAACTCAACATCCTCAAAAAATGTTGCAGTTCCCGTCTCAAAAATTGACCTAATAGCAGGATCATAAAATTTAAAACCCCTTGATCGCTCTGCATAGCCAATAAAGTAGCTGCTAACTGTTTTAGAGTCCAATTTCCTTTCATGAGGCTTATAAGGTCTCGCTTCAGCTAGACATCCCCAAATATGAAAATGCTTTAAACTGGGCTTTCGACCCGTCCAAAGCTCATAAGGCGTTTTAGCAGCCGCTTTAGTTGGCACCCGATTTAGGATATAAGCTACCGTTTTGAGTGCTTCACCCCAGAGTTTTTCGGGTAAAGTAGAATGACTAATCATACTCCTTACCATGTCCTTAAGAGTTCGGTTTCGTCTTTCTGCTACACCATTCATGCTAGGTGATCCTGGCATGGTGTATTGAGGGACGATCCCACATTCCTCTAGGTATTTAGCAAATGGTCCTGGACGTTGTTCACCTGATCCGTCATATCTACCATAGTATTCACCACCACGGTCAGATCTGACGCTCTTTATTCTTTTGTTGAGTTGTAACTCAACTTCTGCTTTAAATGTTTTGAACACGTCCAATGATTGTGATTTCTCATGTATAAGAAATAGGTAGCCATATCTTGGATAGTCGTCTATGAATGTTATAAAGTACTGTTGACCATTCCAAGATGCCGTAGGGTATGGTCCACAGATATCTGTATGAATTAATTCTAAGACGTCTGTAGCTCTATTGGCACCTAATTTCTTTGTTTTGGTCTGTTTTCCTTTAATACACTCAACACAAATATCAAAATCTGAAAAGTCAAGTGATTCCAAAATCCCATCGGACACAAGTCGCTCAACTCTAGATTTAGAGATATGACCTAGGCGTTTGTGCCACAATGAGGCCGAATTATCTTTATTTAATTTACGCTTTGTACCTCGTGATTCCACATGGAAGGTTTCATTATAGGACGAAACAGTTTCCAACAAATATAGATTATCATAAACATTAAGAAAACTGGTTCCAACAGCATTTGAATTAATAGATAATGTAAATTTATTGTTTCCAAATGAACAACAATAACCTGATTTGTCCAAAACAGAAACTGAAATTAAATTCCGTCTGAAAGACGGTACAACAAAAGTATCTATTAAATCCAAAAAATAACCAGATTTCAATAATAATCTAAAGTGCCCTATTGCCTCTACTTCTACCGACTGACCATCTCTGACATAGATGCATCTTTCAGCATCACTTGGTTTTCGGTAACTCAGGCAACCCTGCATAGAAACACAAATGTGAGTAGTAGCACCATAATCTAACCACCATGTGTTTCTAGATACTGAAGCTAAATTAACTTCAGAACAGACCAAAGTAAGAAATATACCTTTCTTAACACGCCAAGCAGCATACTTGGTACATTCCTTCTTAGTATGTCCAGGCTTATTACAGAAGAAACATGTTACCTCAACTTTTTGTTTCTTTTGTTCTGGACCCTTAGAAGCAGCAACCTTATTATCCTTATTCTTTCGTTTGCCCTTATCCTTAGAAGTGCTAGCCAGATGAGCACTTTCGGTCTTGTCTTGCTTCAATCTCTCTTCCTCTTGCACACAGAATGAAATGAGCTCATTAAGAGTCCATTTATCCTTTTGACAGTTATAACTGACCTTGAATTGATTAAATTGTGCAGGAAGAGAGATGAGAACCAAATGCATGAGTAAATCATCAGATAAGTCGAGTTTCAAAGCCTTAAGTTTTGAAGCAAGATGAGACATCTCCATGATGTACTCCCGAACATTACCCTTGCTTTTATACTTCATTGAAATCAAGCTTGCTAAAAGCCTACTCGTTTCAGCCTTATCGTTTTTGGCAAAACGTTTCTGAATTTCCGCAAGGAAGTCACTGGCATTAGTAACCTCATCGGTTACCGCACCCCTGAAAGCTTCTGGAATGCCGCGCTTCATGATCATAAGACTTAGCCTATTTGAACGTTCCCACTTACCCCAATAAACCTCATCCTCTTGAGTACTATCCTCATTGAGTTCATCGGGTTTGGACATTCTCAAGGCTAAGTCTATATCCATGCAGCCTAAGAGAATCATCATATTCTCTTTCCAGTCCTTAAAATTAGTCCCATTTAACATAGGGACATTATTGATGTTGGCAGATATAGAAGTAGTTGATATAAAAGCTGAATAGAGAACAAAATAAAATGAATCAAATAAACCATCATGCTCACATAAAATAAGCAATTAAACACATAATCTTTAAATTTAAAAACAAATTATGACATTTCAAGATACCTAGCACAACAGTAATATCAAGTCTTTGGACAGTAATATTAACTGTAAGTGGTACTCTTGTTGTAGTGATCAAACATTGATGATAAGTTATGTCAAATAATAATTCTATCTTTGGATTGATTTATTATTCACATTAAGTTACCTTTATAATCATCACATATTTATCACCACAGGTATGTATGCAATTTGACCAAATATTAACTTTCCTTTGGGCCAGTCAATACCCGCATGAATCACATACACACAAATATCTAACACCCCGAACAGACTAATCTACACGAAAGATGTCACTTTGGTGATTTTCCGCTTTAATTAGCCTATTTAAAATGCTAGATCAATAACTTAAATATTAATATCATAAAATGCTATTAAAAAAAAATCAAATTCAAATTCAAATTCACAGTTTTGATCAATAATTATATACTAAATACAATAACTGTGCCAAACCAAAAAAAAAATTATTTAATACAAAAAATTAAATTAAAACTTAATATATTATTATAAGAATATGATAAATATTGCAGCAGCAATGGATAAAGGCATTTTATACTCATATACATATATATATATATTTGAAACTTTAACAGAATCATCACCTACTATTCCCAAAGAAATTTCTAAGATAAATCATTGGAAAGGTAATACTTTTGACTTCAAATACAAATTTTTCTGCACCTCTCTTCTTAACCAATGAATGTATCTATGTATACTCTTATAGAAAAAAATAGCTAAAAGCACAGAAAGTAGGAAAATTTCCAAATGTATTTATGTATATTCTTATATTAATACAATCGATTTCTATTGACTTTATCAAAACGATCCACTGGTTTGTCAAACGATTTATGAAATGATTTATTGGTTTATCAGACGATTTATCGGCAGAATAAATACAATCGATTGATAAACCAATAGAAACCGATTGCAGAATAAAAAATAAAAAAAAATATATTAACCCAATATTTCATAAATCTTAATCCATAAGCATATATATATATATTAAATTAATAACTCAAAGAATTAATCAAGAAGTAGGCTCTGATACCACTTGTTAAAATCAACCAAAATGAAAACCCTAATTTATATATACTGGAATCTCCTGATTAAAACAATGAGTAGAAAATTAATAGCGGAAGCATACCTGAATCCATTGAAGCAGAAACCTTATAGGAAGAGAACCCTTTGAGATGGTCTTACAATTCTAGCCACTAGATTCTGTGTCAACTTCTCTCTGAGAGGATTTTCAGAAATTGGAATGCGTCGTGGTAGAATGGGGACCATAACCCTATTTATAAACCGCTAGGGCAGTTCACAATAACCGCTAGGGCAGTTTTAATTTTATCATAATTATATTTCTGCCCCTCATAGAAATAATAATTATCTAATGGTATCTACACAATAATCTCATGACAATTATACCCTTAAGCCAATTAATCAATTATTAATTAGATCACTATATTTAGGCTTAATTAAATGATAGCACACACATTTTAATTATTTACATGTGTGGCCCAAATTATAGATTAATTACAAAAAATTAATCTAACATATATAACTACCAATGGATATGACATAATTGGATACATGGAATGTGATAACAAAGAAAATTGGAACTCTAATTTTGTTGATATGGAAACTTCCAATCGTGCACTACAATTCATATCTGAAAACCGACAATTGAATGTCATTGTTAATAATAATCGTACTCAAAATTATTCAATTGAAATCTTAGCAGGGAAGCAAAGAAAATCATTTAAGATTATTCTTGAGCATTACAGAGGTGGGAACAATGAACCACTACGAATGATTATCCAAGGAACTGCAGGTACAATAAAATCTTACTTGATTGGAGCTATTAGACAAACACTAGAAATTGATTATTTTCCAGATAAGTCACCATTACTTCTTTTGGCCCCAACCAATGTTGCAACGTTTAATATATCTACATCAACAGTGCAAAAAAAAGGGATTAACATTGGAGAAGGAAACTATAAATATTGGAAACAAACAATGACATGCTCTCCCATTTACAACAATATCAGGAGTAAAAGGTCGGGATGGTCTTCCTCCTTTCACATATGATCGATACGAGAAGATGCCAAAGGGGGCAGGAGTGGAATCAAGAAAAAATGAAGAAGAAATATCAAAGTTGATCACATTGTAATATATTTGTATTTAAACATTATATAGGCTTATATTCTTTGACAACATCAACCAACATGTTGACATATATCATATTTAAACATCATCTTATTTGATCTGTATTCATATGCATTGTTAATTTTTTTTATGAAATAATTTAACTATGATTACCGGTAATACGTTAAAACATCACATCATTTTGACGCACACACCGCGATTGAAACCAGTATAGACCCATATAACTCCAGTTCTATGAAGTGCTGAGAGGGATCAAATCCCTTGAGGTGCAAACCTTTGCTTTAACAATTTACTGAATCCTTAATACTTATTACTTACATTATGATAATCATCATAATTCTATCTGTGTTTTCAACTTAACATGTTCCTTACAATGCTGATCAAACTCCAGTTTTGTGTCACCGCCCACGACTAGAACCAGCCTAGATCCAAATCCTAGGCTCTATCAAGCACCGAGAGGGATCAAATCTCCCAAGGTGCAAACCTCGGCTCAGGTATTGCACTCAAGGAGCTATTCGAGGAGAGGTTTGCACCTCGAGAGATTTGATCCCTCTCAGCGCTTAAGTGCAATACTTGAGCTAAGGTTTGCACTTGAGGAGATTTGATCCCTCTCGGCGCTTGATAGAGCCTAGGATTTGGATCTAGGCTGGTATATTTTAAGAAATTGAGAGAGATTTATATGTTACTTATGCCAAATAAAGGGCCACTAACCTCTAAGGTATGGGGTAAAGGGTTTGAGCATTCTCATCACGCTTCTCTTAAATATATTCTCAAGGTTATTCCATACAAGTCAAGGTTTGATAAAGATTTGATAACTGTTTAATTGATGTGTAAGAGAGGAATACCTAGCAATGTAATGTGATCACCCTTGTGGTGGAAAGCTTTTGTAATGTCTACTGAATGTAATAAGATCCCTATTCAGAAAAGAGGGAAATAAATTTCATATCAATCTTAGACTTGGAAAGAAAAATATTTTTTTATTGTTTATGTAATCCACTAGTAAGAAAAAAAAATACTTTTTATTTATATAGAGAATGACTTTAAAAAGGTCTTTTAAAATCATTTATTTAATCCACGCTTGAGAAAGAAAAAAACAGAATCGTTTTTCTTTATATAGAGAATGACAAGGAAAGGCATATCGAAGCATTTATTTAGTCCATGAAAATATATTTTTTCTTAATATAAAGGAAAATGAAATTTTGACCATTTTCACGAACACTTAAGAAAGAAATAACAGATTAATGTTCCTTTACATGGAGAAACTTTGAAGGGAAAAAAAAGATTGATGGAGTGAAAAAGAAATATAGGGAAATAATTTCATATCAATCTTAGATTTGGAAAGAAAAATATTTTTTTTTATTGTCACTTTTTATTTACATAGAGAATGACTTTAAAAAGGTCTTTTAAAATCATTTATTTAATCCACACTTGAGAAAGAAAAAACACATAATCGTTTTTCTTTATACAGAGAATGACAAGAAAAGGCATATCGAAGCATTTATTTAGTCCATGAAAAAATATTTTTTTCTTAATATAAAGGAAAATGAAATTTTGACCATTTCCACGAACACTTAAGAAAGAAAAAAACAGATTAATTTTCCTTTACATGGATAGACTTTGAAGGGAAAAAAAGGATTGATGGAGTGAAAAAGAAATATAGAGGATCACTTTTCTATACAATACTTTAACATTTATTTAATCTATTTATGAGAAATGAAAAAAAATGTTTTTTTAATGTATTTAGGCCATATTTGAAAAAGAGAGTAATTTTTATTTACATAAAAAAAGAAAAAAAACACAACAAAAATAAAGGGAATGATGCATTGTGAATGAAATAAAGAGAATCAATTTTTTTTTACATAGAGAAAGAAATTGAGAAAAAAGAATACTTAATGAATAAATAAATGAATGATAGAATGATGTATAGATAAATGTTGCTTGTTAGAGTGGTATTCAAGATTGTATTCAATTTTAAAAGGAACATAAGGCATTTGAGGAAACCTTTTAGAAAGCTAAATATTTTTATGAGCGGAAAAAGGTAGATCTAATTTGAATTAGGCTTGGAAGGATAAGAAGAGAGAGAGAAAATACCAAAGAAAGAAAGGTTAAGAAAGGTTTCCAAGCTTCTCTTTAGGAGCTATCCCTGTTTTTAACAATATTAAACAACTAAAAGTGGGACAACGATGGCTAAATCCTTTGTGAAATTGACAAAACTATTAATTAAGTGTTGGAGTTGTGGAGAAGAGCACACATATATAGATTTCCCACATTAAAGGAGAAATAATAGGACAATGCAAAACATCCAAGAGGTTAGTACTATAAATGATGTGGCAAGAAATGTACCCCATATCTATGCAACAGTGGTAACACCAAGTATACCAAATGTTAAAAGTAAAATTGCAAAGCAATCTATTTCAATTTTGATTAATCGTAGGATAATTCATAATTATTTTACTCCTAATATTGTTGATTGTTGTCTTTTTAATAGGAGTAAGCATAGTGAGCCTCGGTTGGTTCACCTGGCCACCAGAACCAAGAGGAAGACCAATGATATGGTGAAGGATTGTACATTAGATCTAAATGGAATATATGCTCATGCATATTTGAATATCTTACCATTTATTTCATATCATGTTGTCTTGATCGAAATGGATATTGGAGCTATATTATGCAAAGCTTGATTTCTACAACAAGACCTTAAGCCTTGGTTGGTTCATCTGGCTACCAGAACCAAGAGGAATACCAACAAGATGGTGGAGGATTGTCCATTAGATATGAATGGAATATATGCTCATGCATATTTGAGTATCTTACCATTTCTTTTGTATTATGTTGTCCTTATTGAAATGGATTTATTGGAGCTATATTGTGCAAAGCTTGATTTTACAACAAGACCTTTGACGGTTTGGATGAGGAAGGAAACCAAACGACAATGAAGAGTATTTCAAGGATAATTTTCATAATTATATTTCAGCCTTATATTTGAAGAAGCGATTTAGAAAAGGTGTCAATTTTAGGAAGCCCATGTATTGGAATTGAGAAAGGAAAAAGATCCAAGCCTTACTGATTTTTCAATTTTAAAAGAGATGTATTTCCCAAGGAGATACCTAAACTACCTCCAAAGACGAACATTGAATTTTCCATTGATGTAATCCTTGGAGCTCCACTAGTGTACAAGGCTCGCCTATAGAATGAGTACTCTAGAATTGACTAAGTTACAAATGGAGTTGGAATATTTTTTGAACAAGGGATATATGTAGCCAAGTGTATCACATTGGGGTTTTCTAGTCTTCTTTGTTAAGGAGAAAGATGAGACTCATAATATTTGTATTGGATTTAGAAAACTAAATAAAGTCAGCATTAAAAGACATGTACCTTCTAACTAGAATAAATGACTTGTTTAATTAGTGGAGGGGACCAAAAATCTTCTCAAATATTAACTCGAGGCCCTGATTACTACGAAGTCAAGATAAAGTATGAATACATTTGTAAGACAACATTTAGAACAATATATGAGCATTGTGAAATTTTAGAGTTGTTGTTGTAAATGTAACTTTAGAAGATATTCTTTTGTCTATTATTATAATATTATTATTGTACTTTTATTGTACCTCTGTCGGAGATGTTTTTTGCTCTGTTCGGGGATGTCATTATTGTATTTAGTCATGCAAGAATATCGAGGTCGGGGGAATAGTTCCCCAACGGTCAAATGTAAAATGTATTTTTTGAGTCTCCCTAGGACAGGTCAGTCAAGTCAGTTAGACAAGTTTGCCCCAATGAGGAATTAGGTCATTCACACTTAAAGTATAAATAGAGAGGATCACTCTCTCATTTGGGCATCACACTCACTCAAGCCATTTAGCACCAAGTGAGAGAGAAGACAAGTTCACTGGAGGAGAAAGAGAGAAGCTGCAAAAGAAATCTTATATTTTGGGTTTTCCATCTTGCTTGATATTGTACTAGTGACAAATCTATTTCTAAGGAAGTTGCGGGGTTTTCTCCTTTATGGTTTCCTCGAGGAAATTTCTTGTGTCTTTTTTGTTTTGTTGTGCTTTTCTATATTTCAGTTTAAAGATCTAATTAAATTGAATTAAAGTGCAAACTCTAACATGGTATCAGAGCCAATCTAAAAAGAAGGCATTGTGCAACAGCTGGAAACTAGGGATTCCTAGTTCAAGGTCTTCTCTTCACAGATCATCAAGAAAATAGGGCTAGGATAACTCGCCCTAGGCAGGGTGCATAGTTTGGAGTAAGCATAATTCAATTTGAAGAATTTTCATTTTTGAACTAGACACTAGTGCTAGGAGAAAACTAAGGCATCAAAAGTTCGGGGTTTCCTTCCATCAATTCAGACAAAGGAGTACACTGGACAACTCGCCTTGAGGAGGTGCATCTTTATGTCCAAGGAAAAGTTCAAAATTCCAAGTTTGGAAATTAGGGTTTCTCTTACAAACCCTAGGTCAGCCAACTCCATAACCAGTTTGGGAATCTCAAATTGGTAAGATCTAATTCCTTGCTATTTCCATTTTAGGTTCTCATATCAAAATGACAAATCACACCAAGCTTGAGGATAAGATTGAGGGATCTAATAAATTCCGGGCATGGAAGTATCGAATATCTCTTGGATAAGTATGTCAATGAGGAGGTTCTAGAACCAGAGGGAGAAGAGGCAAATGAAATCCACAAGAATAACTTGGTCAAGGCCAAGTGGATTATTTCAGACTCCATCAAATATCACCTCATCCCTCATGTATCATCCTTGAAGACTCCCAAGAAGATGTTCAATTATTTGATGAAGATATTTGAAGGGAAGAACATCAATCCGAAGATGACTCTAAGGAACCAACTCAAGAATGTAAAGATCCAACACTCAGAGACTATGCAATCTTACTTCACAAGGGTCTCTCAAATCAAGGAGCAACTTGAAGCAATTGAAGACAAAGTAGAAGAAGGAGAGATTGTAATGACCACCTTGAATGGTCTCCCAATATCACGAGACTCATTCATTCAAGGACTATGTGCCAGAAAGAATTTAATCACATTCAACATATTATGGGAAGAATGTACCCAAGAAGAAGGTCGACTAGTAGTAAGAGAAGAGAAGATGGGAGCAAATGATGATCAAGCTCTAACCACTCACACAAAGAGAAATCATAACAAGAGGGAGGACCATCATCACAATAGATCTAGAAGTACCAATAGGAATCATGGACCTAGAAGAGATATCTATAGTATCAAATGTTTTGCATGTGATGAGAATGGACATTACTCAAGAAATTGTCCCAGAAACCAAGGGTCCTCTAGGAAAACCAACAGAAGAGGCACCATTCTCACACCGCTGAAGATGATGAACTAGAAAGGAAAAGAACCAGAGAAGAAAGGGATGATTCTTCAGTGATGAAGAATATGTATTAATATCAACACTCACAGGTACCATCACCCATGGAAACAATTATTGGCTTGTAGATAATGGAGCATCCAAACACATGACAGGATACAAAGAATATTTCATCAACCTATCAGAACATGAGTCACCCCACAAGATGAAACTTGGGGATGATTATCAATATACCATCAAAGGAAGTGGAGAAGCTTCCTACAAGCTAGATTCCGACAAATCACTAAAGATGAAAGATGTTCTCTATGTACTAGGTTTGAAGAAGAATCTTCTCTCCATCTTAGCTTTAGATGCTAAAGGAATGCAGGTTGCATTTTGTGATGGCCAAGTTCTAATGTGGCCAAAAGGAAAGACAATAAATGATGCAACAGTAATTGGAGAGGGGAGGCTTCTACAAGTTGAAAGGTCAACTAGAACAAGAGTTGGTCCATGAATCCATGGAACCAAGTGAATTGTGGAACATAAGGCTTGCACATGTACACTATAGAGCACTACCAATTGCAAGCAAAGCAATTTTAGGTCTACCATAAATCTAGACAAAGCATGAAGGCATTTGAAAGGGATGTGCACAAGGAAAGAACGTGAAGAAGACATTTCCTAGCAGTGAAAGCAAGGCAAAGGGAATCTTGGAGATAGTCCACTCATATGTGTGTGGTCCAATGTCTTCCAACTCATTAAGCGAGTATGTAAACTATGTTTCTTTCATATATGACTTTTCCCATAAGACATGGATTTATTTCTTGAAGGGTAAAGATGAAGTATTTAGCAAATTCAAGGAATTCAAATCCTTGGTTGAAAATCATACTGAAAGGAAGATCAAGACCTTACGATCGGAGAATGGAGGAGAATCCACCTTAGAAGAATTCAAGTACCTTTGCAAAGAATCTGGGATTAAGAGGGAGTTGATCACTCCTTACAATCCTCAACAAAATGGTGTTGCAGAACGAAAGAACAAAACAATAATGGAAGCAGTGAAGGGAATGCTCCATGATCAATATCTTTCGATACACTTATGGGTAGAAGCAGCAAGAACAATTGTGTATGTACAAAACCGTACACCTAACCGTGTATTGAACAATAAGACTCCCGAAGAAGCTTTCTTGGGAGAGAAACCAGAAGTAAGTCATCTCAGAATATTTGGCTTCCTTGTGTACATACACATCCCAAAGGAAAAGAGAACAAAACTAGATCCTTCAGGGAATAAGGGAATATTCATGGGATACAATGACACATCAAAAGCTTACTGAATATACTTCCCAGGATTCAAGAGATCGAGATCAGCAGAGGCATAAACTTTGATGAAGATTCAACATACAACAAATCAATAAAATTACCTATTGAAGAAACTGAAGAACCTGAAGTTCCCAGAACCAAAGACATAATTATGGAAGAGACAATCCAAGAAGATCACCAAGACCATGGCATGATAGAACCACAAGAACCTGTAGATCCACCTCTTGAGAAGAATTCCCAGAAGAAACGACTAGCATGGACACGTGAAGCAATACAAGATGCAGAGAGGTATGGTACTCCAGATGGGATACATAGAGAAAGCAAGAGACCCATACCATACTGCAGCTATGTGGCCCTACTATGTGGAATCATTGATAAAGAACCTTCCAACTACAAGGAAGCATCAGAAAAGAAGGAATGGAAATATGCCATGACCGAGGAGTACTAGTCGATTATGAAGAATGATGTCTAAGAGATAGTTCCAAGACTAGTAGGAAATTCTATTGTGACTTCGAAATGGATCTACAAGATCAAGCATACTACAAATGGTAGCATAGAAAAACACAAGGAAATATTTGTGGCACGTGGCTTCTACCAGAAAGAAGGAATATACCACGAGGATACATTTGCACCTATATCAAGATACACTTCCATCAGATCTATACTTGCATTGGCTGCAGTAATGAAATGGAAGGTACACCGAAAGGACGTTAAGACAACATTCTTGAATGGTGTAGTCGAAGAGGAATTGTATGTTGAGAAGCCAATGGGATTCGAGACACATGATAGACAGAATCATGTGTGCAAGTTGAAGAAAGCCTTGTATGGTTTGAAGCAAGCACCCAAGACATGGTATGACAGGATGGACAGCTTTCTGATGAGCATAGGATTTACTAAGAGTAAAGAAGATTCCAACCTTTACTTCAAGGTTGAGGGTGGAAGATCAGTTATACTACTTCTATATGTAGATGACCTGTTTATAACAAGGGGAGGATGAGCTCATTGTAGATACAAAGAGAAGGATTTCTGCGGAGTTCGAGATGAAGGTATGGAGGTGTGGCAGGTCAGAATGATGCACTACTTCTTAGGTATGGAGGTGTGGCAGAGTGCAGATGGGATTTTCCTTGGTCAAGGAACGTATGCAGTGGATATTCTGAAGAGGTTCGGAATCATGGACTGCAAGGCGATGACCACACCAATGGCATCGAACTTGAAGCTACTATGTGATGCTTCATTAGAGACAGTTGATGCCACGATGTACATGAAGATGATTGGTTCATTACTGTACTTAACGAACACGAGACCAAACATATGTTTTGTTGTGAACACCCTGAACCAGTTCCTGACAGATCCGAGGCATGTTCACTTGACGGCTGCAAAACATATATTGAGGTACCTGAAGGGTAAAATTGAATATGGGATCAAATATGAGACGAATCAGAGGATTAACCTACATGTTTATGTTGATTCGGATTGAGTAGGCAGTTCCACCGACAAGAAGAGCACTTCAAGATGATGCTTTAGTTTGGGATCCAGTATGATCTCTTGGTTTAGCATGAAGTAGTCATGTGTGGCACTGAGTACAATCGAAGCAGAGTATGTTGCATCTTGTTCGGCTAGTTGTGAGGCAGTATGGCTTCGAAAGCTACTGTTACATTTGTTTGATCTCGAGCTAGAGGTGACTTGTATCTTTTGTGACAACCAGATTTGTGTGAAGTTGTCCAAGAACCCAGTGTTCCATGCAAGTCGAAGCATATCGAGATCAAGTACCACTATATTCGGGATATGGTACAGAGAGGAGCAGTGAAGCTCCAGTATGGGGTGACAGACTAGCAGAAAACCGATGTGTTGACCAAGCCGTTAACAAGAGTGAAGCTCAAGTACTTTAGAGAGAAGCTTGGTGTTATCCAGATCAAGGTTCCTCAAAAGAGGGAGTGATTTGACTAGAAGACACAGGTGCACTAGGGATATATCTTACATGGTGGAAGATGCAGGTGGTCCGCAAGGATGTAACGCATCTGGGATGCTCCTGGGATGTATCCACATGTTTGAATACGTTGGTAGGTCAACGAGTCATAAAGCATCTGGGATGCGCCTAGGTTGTATCTTACATGGTGGAAGACGCAGGTGATTTGAAAGGATGTAATGCATCTGGGATGCTCCTGGGATGTATCCACATGTTCGAAGATGCAGGTTTACCAAGAGAGTCGTAATACATATGGGTTGTATCCACGGGGTGGAAGACGCAGATTTCCTTGGGTTGTACCCACTGGGTGGGAGATGTAGGTTGGTTGAGAGAGAGATGTAATACATCTGGGCTGTATCTAGTGGGTGGAAGATGCAAATGTTCCTGGTTTGTATCCATTGGGTGGAAGACACAGGTTGTATGATGGACATGATGTATCCACCTGGGCTGCTCTCCGCATGGGATGATGAGATGATCCAGATACGATGAGACGATAATAGGAGACGCAGATGATTGATGTGGCAATGTAATATGTGGTCCTGGGATATACCTACTTGATGGATTGCTCGTAGATATGACGATGACCTAGATGATAGTTAGGCCTACATCCATCATGGAAAAGGGTTGACTCTGTAGAACTTCTCATGCCAGATAGATTCAAGAGATGTCACTAGTCAATGATCAACGAGATGAGGATTGTTGCAGTAGAGACGATGATGATGATCCAGCGATGATGAATTTGTCCAGAGTTTGTGTCCAGCTGTGATGATGACTGTGTCAAGAGAATACCTTCCTAGTTAAGAGGGAGTGCTGTTGTAAATGTAACTTCAAAAGATATTCTTTTGTATATTATTATTATATTATTATTGTACTTTTATTGTACATCCATCGGATATGTTTTTCCTCCATTCAGGGATGTCATTATTGTATTTGTTCATGTAAGAATATCGAGGTAAAACCTCCATTGTAAGTTGGGGCAATAGTTCCCCAAAGGTCAAATGTAAAATTTATTTTTGAGTCTCCCTAGGACAGGTCGGCCAAGTCAGTTAGACAAGTCAGCCCCAATGAGGAATTAGGTCATTCAAACTTAAAGTATAAATAGAGAGGATCACTCTCTCATTTGGGCATCACACTCACTCAAGCAAGTTCGCACCAAGTGAGAGAGAAGAAAATTTTGTTGGAGGAGAAAGAGAGAAGCTGCAGAATACATCTTATATTTTGGGTTTTCCATCTTGCTTAATATTGTACTAGTGACAAATCTATTTCTGAGGAAGTGGCGGGGTTTTCTCCTTTATGGTTTCCCCAAGGAAATTTCTTGTGTCTTTTGTGTTTTGTTGTGCTTGTCTATCTTTTAGTTTAAATATATAACTAAATTGAATTAAAGTGCAAACTCTAACAAGTGTTTCCCTTTATATTGATAGATACAATTATGTGTCTCATGAATGGTGTCTTCCACCATTATCTTGGCAAATTTGTAATTGTATTCTTTGATGATATTTTGATTTAATAAAAAGAAGAAGAAGAACATGAAAAACACTTGAGGATGGTTTTGGAATCACTGAGAGAACATCAAATCTATGCTAAATTGGGTGAGTGTTCATTCTATCAATAGTAGATTCAATACATCATGCACTTTATATCGAAAAAATGAATAGTGGTAGACCTTGAGAAGATTGAAGCTATAACGGGATGTCCTACTCCTAGAAATGTATTGGATGTTAGATCATTCATGGGACTTGTTGGATACTACAAAATAATCATAAAAGGATTCTCTCATATTTCCTATTGTATCAATTCTCTAAGAAAATTTGAATCCCAAACCAATAGTGTGAAGATAACTTTAATCTATTGAAGAAACGTCTCACATATGCACCAATTTTAAAATTGTTGATTTAAACAATGATTTTGTTGTGTGCACAATTTCTTTCATAGAAGGTGTTGGTGAAATCCTCACACAAGATGGGCATGTGGTAGGTTATGATTATTGAAAAATTAAAGGGCATTAAAATAATAATGCCACACGTGACTTAGCTTTCTACAGTGGTGCATGCACTAAAAATGTGGAGACACTACTTGATGGAAAATAAACTTGCACTAAGAAAATAATGTAATAGCCTTAATTATTTGTTTATTAGTAAACTTTGAATCTAAGGAAATCAATATGGCTAGATTTCCTTTGTGATTTCGATTTTGAAATCAATCACATCAAAGGAAAAGATAAAAAGGTTGTGGTTTCCCTTAGCAGAGAAATCATTAGGGTCCTAGCCTAACTCCCCTAGTGAAGGGGATTAAGTAATTACTTAATGTCCCATGTTTATTAAATGATGTCCACTGGGTAGTAATAGTGTGTAATCATAATGAAAGGTGGTTTCATTAAAGAATGTCTACTAGGTAGTTGGTGTAGCCTCATTAAAGAAGTCTCACTAGGTGGTTAATATTTGGGATAGATAGAAACTATTTATATAGGTAGAAGCCATGTAATCAAATGTGAAGTTATTAATATTGTATTAGATCTATGCTTGATTGGAGGTTCCCCTCTTGAAGAGGAAAATGAATATTGCTTCCTATGCATAATATTAATAAAGGTTTTCCTATTTATGTAGCTTCAATAATTTGGTTATGTTTTATTTTCTTTATGTACTCACATTTATGTCAATATTGTTTTGAGTTGTTTGTTCCATTTATCAAGCTACACCACAAATGATCAAAGCACTTTCCTATGCCGACGTGGGCCCAATTTTGAGAGAAACATTTTATAGGCTAGAGAGGTTTTTCTTTCAAACATCTCAAAACATGGCGATATGTCATTTGGAAAGTAAAATAAGGTTGGAAAGCATATCCATAGGGAATACACCTAGGGTCACCTAGTTGGATGCCCTTGAACACCTTTGTTCATACCTAGCAAATATTACCACATTAGATATAATCTATATATGGATTCAATCTTTCATGTACACTTGGGTATACCAAAATCACCCTAGGTGCACCTATAAATATCCTTATTGAAATTTCATTTTATCTCTATAATACAACAAGAGCAACACTCAGGGAGATCACTCTCATGTACTAGGGAATTGGGTAGTATGGGTAAGGGTATGGTTCATCCTCCTTAGTTTGTGAAAGATTGGCTAAGTAATATTGTTGGAAACCCTCTGGTATATCACATAATTATAGCACCTGCCACTCCCTTAGGACCCTACAACCCTAGCCTATGAAACATAGGAGTTGAAATTTAGTAATAAATTCTCATTTTGTATTGATAAACTTGGCAAGTTAGAGGTTAAGCACAATGGTGTTGAATGTTCCATATGTGCAAGCCCTCACAATTGGTTGAACTCCTTTATAAAATGTTTCCCATTATGTTGCATTGATTATAAGGTCAATATGAATACATTTGATGGATCAAATCCAATAGGGTAGGTTGACCATATGGAACACTATTTTCTCTTCATGCCATAGATGATGACCTCCTGCAACTTAAAATAGAAGTTTTATATTTGGATCTTGAGGATTGGTAGTAGTGAAAGTGGCATAAGAAATAATATCAATGATACATTTCCTAGATGTAGTTTGTGGAAGCCCTTTATTATGGAATATTAATTAGAAAATGATATTAACTTTGTGGGATTGCTTACCAAATTCTGTCAACAAGAACAATGGAAGAATATATTGCTACTTTTGAACACTTGGAAATTATAATAGCCTAATTCTAACTAATGAATTTTTAAAGAAATGTTTTATTAGTGGTCTCAAGACAAAATAAAAGCACAAGTTGAGATGAATCACCCACTACCTAGTTGGAGGCCTCTTAAATAGATTTCCATGCATATGTTGTGACATATGCCTAGTCCAAATGCACAAAATTTGTTCCACGACCATGTCAAAAATTTGTGGCACATCAACATCATGCTCCACCCATCATATGCCATAAGTTGACATGGGTAGAAATGGAAAAACATTTAGTCAAAGGTCTCTATATATTTCCCATGAAATTAATGTAAGGAACATAAATTATTTATGTCCCTTTAGCTTTGGATGACGAGCAAAGTAACTAGAGGAAAGACAATGTAACACTTGGAAACTTTGTTGTGCCACATGGAGCTAAATCCAATTGCACGGAAGATGGAATATATCCCATGTTTTGTGGCCTTGTTTGATTGGTAAATGTATCATGTAATGGATTGCATTTATGAAGTTGACTAGGTTAGTTAGGGATTTGGCATAGCCAATATATCCATAAAGAATTGTATGAGTAATCCCTTAGGGATAGGAATAATGGTTAATAAATTGGTAATTCCTGGACTGGTATTGAGAACTATTCTCTTCTTGCGGAATAGGTTGTGCATTCTTGTTATGTTGTTGTCTTGATCTGCTTGTATTCCTATTGTAAGTGTGAGAATGTATTGATCTATGTGTTGTAATGGAGAAACGAAAGCCCCTCTTTATTTCAAATTGTTTCTTGCCTCTTTGATATGGACGATTGGTATGCTAATATCTCTATTTACTATCTATTTCAATGGATTTGTTGTGTATTGTGAATTTGCATATGTTAGATTCTATAATGAATGTATGTTAATTCATAATTGTTAACCACTAATATTCTTTCAACTTACCTCCTTATCCTTAGTCTTGGCACAAGATTTGGGTGATACCTTCTCCACACAAGGATTAAAAATGCTAGCACTAGACTACAATGAACCTTTGTTGGACACCTAAGTGGACCGTGGTCTCCAAATAGAGCCAAAAAATGGTTCCATTGTTAGGACACTATTATGAGGGATATATCCTTATAACATGAGATAAAGGTTTTCAAGATCATAGATATAAAGTTGATTTTAAAGTATGTTTGAAGGTTTCATTATGAAATAAATAAATTTGCAAATATGGAAGTTTGAATTGTGCAAACAAATACTTTTGTATGGTGATGTTAGTAGGGATGATATGAGAAATTTTGGTCCAGTTTCCAGTGAGTTTTTACCAATCATTATAGCATAGTGAAGAGATACTAGAACATGCCCAATGGGAGAAAAATATAGTAGCATATAATATCTAGAATTTAGTTGCATTTCAACTAGTGGATCATTAGATAAACTATAAAAGAAAATTCATCTCATGTAGTCATGGCGGCATGGGTTGAGTATACTTCTTATGGGTACTATAAGAATCCTACATTATATGGTGAGAAGAAATATCATCTATATTTTCATCAATCATCTCATTTTCCATTTGACTCTATCACTCACTCTATATGCAGGGAGAGAAAAGGATCTACATCATATGTTATTCGCTTCATTGCTAACATACCAGACTAAAATATTCACTAGAATCAACACTGTGAAGAGCAAATTAAAGACAGTAGAGTGAATAAAAATGGTTGTAGGTGAACATATAGGTTGGGAAAGTTAGGAAACCTTCACCCATTGTACATCTGTTGCTCCTTTGATGCTTGAGAAGCTAAGTATTGATTTTATAGGTCATTCTTATAAGCATATAGTAGGTTGGAATCTTTATGCACACATTGAAGAGCACTATGAGGGAATGGTGCTTTGAGGGATTGTTAAGCAAAGAAAGGGTAGTCCTTCCTTGTGTTGTGTGGGGAAGTGGAAGAGAGTTACATGGCTAAAATGTTTGATTGAGATTCCTATAATGTTTTACGGTGAGAAGATTGGATAAGCATGAGAGAAAATGAGTTGGAATGAGAGAGAGTGAAGCTTGTAGTTGTTTATTCTCCCTTATGGATTCATAAAGTAGCTTGGGGGTGGTATATGTAGTAGGTACTTATGGTTGGGTGGAAAACCACTCTTACATAGCCAGTTTATTGGATCTTCTTCATTTTAAAGATAAGTGTTTATCATTGTCTATCAATATATAGAATTTATGTTCGTTTTCTATTATGAAAATAATGTATTAGGCATGGTGTGTGTGTGAATTTGATTGTTATTCCAAAACATTTTAATTTTCACACCTGCATAGGCATTTCTTAAATTCAAGCACTCAGGAGAGGCTTAATTTAGTTGTGATTTCAAATATTGGCCTTTGTGAGGCAAAATTTGGAAGTTGGTATTCGTAACTACCTATCATGTGGCTAGAATGTTGGATGGAATTCATAAAATTTGAGTCATTCTAGCGTCATATTTAGATCATATTCGCATCAAAATTATGCCATTTTAGCATCACATATGCATAAAAAACTATGTAGATTTGCCTCAAAATTCTGTCATATTTAATCAAATTAAATTTTGTTCGCATCAAATTTGCATCTTTTGCATCATGTCTAAATATATAATCATCTCATAATTATTGCTAATTATTTAATTATTTATAAAGTTAGTATGGGGATGAAGAGACCTAGGGTTTGAAACTCCGAAGTTTCTTGGTATCAAACCCCCCTCGACCTATTCGCTGAGTCCCTCACCGAAGAGTGGGCTGGTAACTAGCATGAATCCTAAGAATGAGGGGATGCGATCCCCATCATATCATGAAGCAGTCCCTAATGGGAGGTGATCTATTGGATCGGGATTGGGAGAGCCACAATATAACCAAGTGCATCCTTTTCATCTATCGTCGACAGGTTCATTTCCAAGCGAATCTAGCAAAGGGAAAGAGGGGGGAAATGAGATAAATCCACTCCATCCAAAAGTGGCTCATGCATGGGAGCCGAGGAAATGCATACTCAAGCTCAAATCATGCCAAGATACACAATACAATCAGAGAAATTAGGATCCCACACTCAGTACATGAAGGATCATGCGCTTATTGGAAAATTTCTAGGTTTATGACCCTCAGAAAGAGACCTGGTGTGATGGATAAAATCCTAGTGGATACCAAAAGGTCATTTTGACCTATGGCCGGGTTCAAAGGGATTTTTTACGACCATATTTCATGACCTAGAAGATCATGACATGGTGTTTGAAAATAGGCCATACTTCTACAACTCAGTCGGCTTGTACCTCAAATATAGGTCGAAGCATTTCAGTCCCGGTAAGGAAGACTTCACTCGTACTCTGGTATGGCTTAGCATGTACTCTCTCCCTCACAAATTTTGGTTGGAAGAGATATTGGAGGGAATTGGAAACACTATGGGGAATTTTGTGCATGTTATGAAAGATATAAGGTATGGCCACTAAACCTATTACTCTCGCATCTATGTTTATATGGAAATTTCTAAGCCCCTCCCTGGCTCTATATGTCTCAAATATCAAGACATGGATTGGATCCAAATGATAAAATATGAACACATCCCATTTAGATGTCATAAATTCCATGTGCATGGCCATCTCTTTAGATATTCCCACTCAATGCTCAGCTTAAAGCAATCGATACAAAAAATGGGAAAGGCAGAGATGGCTTCACCCAAGTACAAGGCAGTAAAAAATATGCTAACAAAAAACCAATCAAATATCAGGATAAGCCTCATCCCTTGGAAAATTATTTCGACATACTGTTCGTTGTGGAGTATGATCTTCCTGATCCAGAGGTCGTGTTTCAACTGTTTTTGGATCCTAGCCCATGACGGGGGGGGGGGGGGGGACTAATTTGGGAGACCCCTCCTGGTGGGGGTCTAGGGGCAGTGCTCCCATAGCGAAAATTTTGTAAAACAATGCCTTGTAAAATGTTTCAATTTCATGTTATTGGGTAGCCCGTGGTATTTTCCTATGGTAATGCCTCTTTAAAAGGAAGGCATTGCAATAAGGTTGTGTATTGTAGTATTGTAAATATCTCTATGATTGTGTAAGAGAGACTATGAGAGAGTGAAGAGGAAGTTGCAGCAGATGTGTTGCGGGTTGTATCCCTTCATTTGTTGGATAGATTAATAAAAGAACTGGAAATTTCTCTGTGGACGTAGCCCAGATTGGGTGAACCACGTATATTGGTGTCTCTCTTGTATTTTGATCTTATGTGTTTTATTTATGCATTCTATTTATCTTATTGCTCTACAATCCTGTTTTTATAACACATACTAAACTAGGATCCAGAGAATCTGGAAATGGAAGGGAAGACCACTCCAGCTAAGAACAACTAGTCTCCTGCAATCACAAGCGATCAGATGGATTTAGGGGACACTCTAGTTCCCAACACAGAACAAATCTATGAGGAAGGAGGTGGAACGGAGGCGAACCTAGATGATAAAGAATTGGTCAGAATTGATATAACAGGAGTGGAAGTAGCTTACTACAACAATGATTTTCTATCACTTCCTCCTGAATAGTTGCATAAATTCCATAAGGACTATATAAAATCTAAGACAAATTCAACCCCTAAATATGTTGTGGCTTTGGGAGTTCAAAAAGAACCTTTGAAATACTCTTGCAAGTTGCCTAAAGGAAACAAAAAAAGAGGTTGGAAAATCATCTAACAACTAATCCAAGAGATGGGAGGCTATATGATCAACTCAAACCATATTCATTTGATTACAAACACATTCCTACAAAACTGTATCATCCGTGAACATCCAAATGTATTATTTCTTTAGGAGACCAAATGTACCTACACAAAAACTAACCACATTTTGGCTCGTTGTTAGCACCACTGTGAATATGTATTAATACACTCAAGAGGTTCCGTAGGTGGACTGGCCATCCTATGGAGCCCTGCAACTATTATGCTCGATCATTTTTTCATGACCAAATGAACTATTTCAGCAAGATTCATAGTAATCAGCTCTGGAAAAGAAGGATCTCTAACCAATTCCTATGGTCCCCATAGGCTCAATGAAAAACTCCAGTTTTTGCAAAATATAGAGGGTTTGAGTGATGTGATTCAGGGTAATCAATGGATCCTTGGGGGAAACTTCAACATGATCCTCTCCATTGAGGAGAAAAGGGGAGGTTATCATCATCTAGATGGAGATAACAATGCCTTCAAATACCTCTTGGTGAACCTTTAACTAATCAATTAGGATAAATCTAATGGAGATTATACCTGTACCAATCTCCAAACTAGTTCCCAACAGATCTCATGTCACTTAGACAAGTTCCTAATATTGGAACCATTCATGTGGGAGGGCCTGCCCACGTATACCACCATTATTTTGATTCCCTAAACCATTTAGATTTGATAAGTTTTGGTTATCTCACCCAAACTTCCCAAATATTGTGCATCAATGGTGAGAAGAGGTGGTGATCAATCATGGTACTCTAATGTTCCTCTTCCAGCAGAAGTTGAAAAACTTTAAACTCACCTCAAAAGTTGGAATAAAAAAGCATTTGGAGACATCTTCCATGCTTAGAAATAACTTAAGCAACAATTGTAGCACAACCAACAATAAATTATTCAACAGGGTAGCTCAGATCAACTCAAAGAGGAAGAATCCATGCTCACACAACAATTGGAGGAGCGATACCAACAAGAGGAAACCTTGTGGATGCAAAATTATAAGGTTCAATGGCTCAAGGAAGGCAACATATCAATAAAATTGCCAGCCTAGAGAACGCTCAAGGTCAAAATGTCTATGAGCACCTTGACATATAGCAAGAACTAGTCGACTGTTATAAGAACTTGATATCATAGCCATGTCTAGATAGATCAACAACTATTACAAGAATTATGAAGAACTTCCCCTCGTTGATTTAAAAAGAGAAAAATGTTGCTCTCCTTAAACCAATAACTCTTGAGGAAGTCGATCAAGCCATTCATGCCATGCCAATAGGTAAATCCACGAGTCCAGATGGATTCACCTCATATTTATTTCATCATTGTTGGTCTATGGTACATGAATAAGTCTGTAAGTTGGTCGAGGACTTCAAGAAATCCTCAAGTTTTCTCCCCGCATTGAGTGCGAACTTCCTTTCTCTAATCCCCAAGGAGTACCATGCTCCCATCCGAAACAGTTCCAGTTGATTGCATTGTGCAATGTGATCTATAAAATTATCACTAAGTTCATTGCTCTCCATCTCAAGACTCTCCTAGCTCTTATTATCTCTCATGAGCAAACAATCTATGTGGAGGGGCACCAAATCATGGATAGTGTCATCTTGTCACATGAGGCCATCCAACTACAACACTCCAAGTATTATCCTCGATCTTGATATCTCAAAAGCCTTTGATAAATTAAGTTGGTAGTATATGTGAATAATACTTATTGCTTTTGGATTTAATGTGGCCTAGGTCAAATGGATCATGAATCTTACCTCTTCTACCTTCTTCTCCATTTCGATTAATGGTTCCCCTTCTATCCCCTTCTCTCCCACCTGAGGCATTAGGAATGAAGACCCCCTCTCCCCTTTTCTCTTTGTCATCCTAGTGGAGGGTCTAGGTCGTTCAATCTAAGCTATTATCAGTGACAGTTCTCTCCAAGGCCTTCCTCTTCACGTTGTTCACCCCCCTATTTTGCATAGCCAATTTGTGGATGATACATTTCTCATAAGCACCCCCATTGTTCATGAAGCTCATTTTATTCAAAGCACCCTTAAGGACTTTGGTGAATCCTTGGGTGCTTCAGTTAATCTTGAGAAATCCTAGATTTTATTTTTCAACACCCCTCATGCCATTCAATTGCACATCTCCAAGATTTTGAAATTCCAAAGGAGCTCCCTTACATCCAATTACCTTGGTATGACAATTATTGATAATGCCCTCATGAACTCTTTCTAGCAGGATCTACTCCCCTCCCTTGAAAAGCGCCCCACTTATTGGACCTTATGTTCCCTTAATCTAGACAGTCACCTTGTCCTACTCAAATCCATTATGTAGGCCCTATTTTCTCTACTCTAGTCTTCCCCAAATCATCCTCAAAGTGATCATAAATAGACAACGGAAATTCCTCTGGAAAGGCACCAAAGATGGTAGGAAATGGGCTTTGGTTGAACGGGAGACGATTTGCAAACCCAAGGCTCATCGAGGCCTTGGTATCTAGGACCTCGATATTCTCAACCAAGTCATGGGGTAAAAATATGGTGGTGGTGGCTCCAGCATCCCAGTGATCTTTGGGTGCACCTTTGGAGACACAAGTACTCGCCGAATGTGGAAGAATCCAAGTTGATAAGATGGAATAAGAATCTCCAAGGCTCCCTAATCTAGAATGCGGCATGGAAAAATAGAACTATTTTCCAATATCACTCCTTCTAGGAGGCCGAGAATGGAAAAAATTCCTTCTTTTGGTTCGACCCTTGGAAACAAATGTCACTCCCTCAGTTGATAGATTCGCTTCAACCTCTCCAAAAAAGCATGAACAATTGTGGGAATCTGTTAGTGGCAGCCCTCTGGAAAGATGAAAGGCCTTATCTCCCTTTTGGAGAGAATGGAAATCCTCACATGAATAACTTGGTCTTCCAATGGGCTTTGATCTCGAGCCATGGAAAGATGAGGTGTCTCTTTGCAAAATCATAATTAAGCAAGGCCCCGATATTTTATGCTGGGGTCACTCCCCAAGAGGAATTTTTTCTATCAAAGAAGCATATGCCTTAAAGAAAGATTTCACGTATTACCAAAGGAGGATATTTGGAGCAGAATATAGAAAGTGGACTTGTAGCCCAAAGTTAGTATATTTCTCTAGCAAGTGGCTCTTTGAAGCATCTTAACCTAGGAAAATATTAAAAAAAAATGATTCTCAGGCCCCTCCCTCTTCCTCCTCTATCTTGAAAATGAGGAAACCATGGAATACCTATTGAATCAATGCCCATTCAAATCTCAAATCTAGGATCATGTTTCCCAACTCATGTGCCAACCTGACAGGCACTGCAACAATATAGTTGATTCAATTAGCCTTTGGAGACCGAAAACCTATAAAAACCTAGTCTTAAATAAAATATGGAAACTTATTATGGGTCTCCTCCTTTGGAATATCTGGAAAGAAAGAAACCAGAGAGTCTTATGTTTTGTCTAGCTGTCTGGAAAAAAGTTCTGGCAACAAATCATGGGGATCATAAAAGAAACCATATGAATGAAAAACTAGATTTGCAAGGAAATAATGAGGAAGTATTGATATTGGCTAACTAGGATCTCCACTTCCCCCTTGTTACCCCTTCTATCAATTTGTGTTTGCCTTCTTCAAACAGCCCTTCCATCTAGTCACGTCTACCACAAGGCTTCATCAAAATGAACTTTGTGTCCCTCGAAATGAAATGCAAGACCCACGGGATTTGGAATTATCTTTCAAGATGATCAAACCAATATTTTGGATCTTCTAGTTGGTAATCTTGGAATGATAAATAATGCTGTGAAAATATGGGCTCCACAACTTGTAATATAAGGGAACTCTCAATTTAGTCTCAATATGATTTCCAATCTCTTAACATGATTGGATCTGTCCAAGGTATCTCCCAGTTGGCTCCTTCTCATCAATTTGGAATATTTGAAATCTCTCATGCTTCCCAATTTGGTTATTGTTCCATCACATGTTTGTCGCTAAGCTAATACAATTGTGAACAAACTGGAAAACATCAGGGTGGATCAGAAGGATAACAATTTAGCTTACACAATCAGACAAGAGAAAAATCACCCCCTCCTTCAAGCATTCTTTCCTCTCTCAACTTAGGAAAAAACACACCCGCATAGGGTGCCATTGTATTAGTGGATGACAGAGCATTCTCACATTTCGAACCTAGCCACCCGACAACCTGACTTGTTTGATGGGCGTGTTGGGATTCAACTCTCCCCCACCGCCGCCGCATGAAGGAACTTGCATTTAAAACCGGTACAATGGGGGTTCATTCCAACCAGGGTTGGAATTTGACGGGCATTTTGGCCGTTATTTACCGTCAAAAATGTTTCCAGGCCGTCGAGTGAAACGGGCAAGTAACTAGCAATAATGTATTTTTGACGTTCATTTTTTTTTATAAAACATGATTAGTTTTGGTTAGCAATCAAGTCCCTCCCAAAATGATTGGGTTACCCTTGTTGAGTAGATTGTTTATGAACAACTTATACCAGCTTCCTAACTGCCTGAGTCGAGTTCTATAGTTGGAATATGACCGACTCACTCAACCGGGACTAGTCGAGGGCATTTTAAACTTTTGAAGCAAGTGGCTTAGCAAGTGGAAAAGGTTTGAGTTTGATAACAGAGGTTAGCAGGCTTGATAGCTATATTGATAGTTAGAGGTAACGTTATGGTAACCGCGGTTTGAGTTTTCATAAACATAGGTTGACAGGCCTGTCAAAAGGGGTCTGCTCACATTGCCAAAATAGTTATAGACGGAGGCCAGAAAGAAAAATATCCTCGCAAAGCAATAATTGTTTATTGTTTTAAGTCATCTTGATCTATCGGTGTATCTCTCCATGTCCCGGCCTGCATCACAAAGCTATGTGGGGCCACTATTGAAGCCAAGTAGAACATTGTAGGCATGAAATAGGCTCTAAACATTGGATAGGAGATCCCATGTGTGGATGTGTGGAGAATGGTTTTTGGCTGCGTTTTGAGAAAAAAAATTTAACCGAAGGTAGTTTTGTTGAAGGGTAATTTTTTCAACAAAACGTTAAGTGACAGGGAATATTAAAGTTCAAAACATAAAAAAAATTTAGCCTGAAGGGAAAAGATGAAATGAAATTCCAACCTTGATTCTAGCCATGGCTCAATGAATTCGGATCGCATGGTTGACAGGATAGGACAGAGGAATAATGGGCGGGAAAGAAATTTGAAGGGTGACGGCTCTCAACATTTAATGGCTACACACACAAAAAACATTCATAACAGTTAACGCGATGGATTCACCCATATGCACTCTGATGCTTCCTTTGGACCTCTCCTTGGATTGATCCGTTTGTTTATTTCGCTAGGATTCATTGTCGAAGGAAGCGAGGGAGATATCGCAAGGGGTCTTGGACCTCGTGGGGTGGCCGTACTAAAAAAGAGTGGGTGGATTATCCTCAGGAGGATTCCTCAGGCTCAAAGCATAACATGAGCAAGGAATTTCATAGGGATAATATGGAAGGTTTTTTAGGAGAGGAAGAGCCCATCCTTGAGGCTATTGTGGGAAAAAACGAGGAGGAAGCAATGCGGGAAAGCGCCTCTCAACCGCTTGTTATTGATATCCTGCTTTGTGGAAGTCTCGACAATATGAACAACGATGTGTTTTAGGAGGATGTTAGATCAGTATATGGGTTTGTAAGACATCTTCTTCCACTGTTGTTGAGATATCATCTCGCTACTCTTATATCTATTCTGATGTATCAGGTGACATAACTTTGTGGTTAATATAAAATTGGTTGCTACTCTTATATCTATTTTGATGTATTCGTTGATACAACTTTGTGATTAATATAAAGTTATTTTTTTTGTTAATGAAAAAAAAGCACAACGATGTTGAAGTGATTCTTCAATGGGATTGTAGAGTGGAATAGACTGAAGCCTTCCCCTTGGGTGATGAGACTCATCCAAGGAAATCACAGCATGGAAAAGTGGAAACCCAACCTAGTGCACTCTGAATGGTTGCACATCGCGAGGGTGATAAGATAGTAGCTCATCATTATTGGGATAGAAAAGCATATTATCTCCAAAAGGAAAATGAGTGCCTCCTCTTCGAGACTAGAGGTGATGTGGAGGATATTCGTTTTTGCATGGAACAACTGGAATCTGCACTAAGAGAAAGGCATGGAGATGCCAATTGTATCAGACCATACTTCCCATATTCTACTGAAGTAGAAACATGAGAACAACAACTGTAGGAGAGATGACTAGACCATTCAAGCAAGTTGTCATGTCTTTTTACTTTCCTCATTTTTTTGGTCAATCTAAAGTTTTGTTGTCTCTTAGATGCTCTGTATAGCACTCAAGCTTTATATATAATTTATGTGGCCTTGTAGTTGTCTTTTTACAAGAGACTGATTTTTTTTTAACCATGTATAGTCTTGGGCTAATTTCCAATCTTGGTAACCCAAGCCAAGAAGACAACATTTGTATTTTATTTTATGAAAGGTAATATAATACGCTTACTTACAAAAAAAAAATATTTAATTGTTTTTATTAATAATAATTAAATTATTATTATTATATATTAAATTATTATTAATTATTTAATTATTATTATAATTATACCCTAGATTGGGTGATAAGGAGGATATATGGTATCAACAAAGTTGTCATCAGTAGCACATAGGGGTTGATAGTGGATGAAGGTACCATCGCAACAAAAAGCAATACCAACATGGTACCACAATAAGATAATGATGTAACACACTTCAAACTTTAAACTAATGAGCATTCATGAATCTAACATTCCCGAGCTCTAGATCTATTTTCCACTATTTGTCAAGCAATCCCCAAGACCATTGTTAATCATGATCAAATCAATCTTGGGTGGTTAAATGTAGGCATACATGAGAGCTAATGGGAAATCTATTTTCTCTAGGGGTTTCTTGTGGCTGGTTTTTTATTCACTCTTTCCGTATTTGTGACTTTTTGATGGGTCCTCCTCCCATATCCATGAATGGGATTATCCTCATCCTAATCTAGGAATCCCATGGCTTCAAGAAGAGATAGGTAATGAGAGTTAGGGTGCCCCAACTCCCAAAGAAAAGGGAAAATAAAAGTGTAAGCCTATGGGATATTAAAAAGGGTTTCTTTTAGAAGGGAATTCCTCCATATTTTAAATCACACACCAAGTTCATTCACTCATCCTTCAAACACACTCATTTAAAATATGCCTACAAAGTGGTAACCAAGGTTAATGAATAGGCTTGGCTAGAATTCAAAGACAAAAGGTTGAAGAAATCACCCTTCCTGATTTTCGTCGGGAAGTTCCTACAAACACCTATGGAACCTATAAGAATACTCTTGACATGATGTAGTATATTAAATATTTTATAGCCTCTAGCCTAAATGCACATAAGAATTTTAGGGAGCCAATAGCATATCAATTGCCCTTCCTAGAAAGGACCTTCAATCCTCTTTCCAAGGAGCTCTACAAGATGAACATGGATCTCACTTGCATAAATGCTATCTTGGTTGAATAAAAGCATGAAAAGGAAGGAAAAATCAATGAAGACAAAGGCAAGGGTGGAAATCAATAAGTTAGTCCATTTCTACCCCTTCTATATGCTAGCTAGTAGTATGACTTACTATGATCATCTAGGCTTCCATGATAGGCATGTTGATGTTATTGGATTATATACTTCCATATTTCTCATTTCTATACTTCTCCCATACTTCCTTTGCATATAATTTCTATATCACTTAACAATTTTGTGTGGTTTATAGTTATGCTTCAGATTTGCATCCTTGCAAAACATGGGTTGATGATTTTCTTACTATATTCATATTGTGCCCTCTCAATCATTTTGTATACTATTGTATTATATCCTTTTGTGTGTGTGTGTGATAAAAATATATATTATTATATCAATGTCCACCCACCTATTCCACTGGCTCAAAACTGATTTTTTTTTAATCTTAATGTAGAATTATAGTAGTACTTGAAATCAGATGAATAATCAACAAGCATAAGCATTCACATGAGATGCGGTATTTACCTTGGGGAAACCCTCTAGTACTTGAGGGAGAAAACCCCAACAAAATCTTCCCTAGAATATTGATAGATAGCAGCAAATGTTTTTTACAATGATCATATTACATCAAGCACCACTGGTGCATTATTAGAGAGAAATACCAAGCACCCCTAGTGCAATCACAGAGCAAGAGAGAATATAGAATAATAGAACTCAGAATAATATCCTGCACAAAACCAATTCATTGATTTTGGTCACATGCACAATTAATGTGAATTTCCTTCAAGAGAGAAGAGAATTTTCTCTCACATTGAATTCATCAATGATATATATATATATATATATACTTCTCATTCTTAGGATTCTATTTTTATCTTCTGAATTCAAGATGAACTCCCCCTTCATCTGGATGCTAGGTCATTAAGTTAGGAGGCTAACTCAAGTGTTGTTGTGCAAGTGTCGTAACTTAAGTGTTGTAACTCAAGTGTCGCAACTCAAGTGTTGTCTTTTAGTTCAACTTAAGTGTTGTCTTTTAGTACGTTTAACCCAAGTGTTGACAAGCAAAACACTTTAGTTAACTATATCTTCTTTATTAACACTTAGTTAACTCTTTTAACTGAAGTCCTTCTTGATAACATCACTGAAGTGAACAATTCGAATTCTCCTTTAATTAACTGAAGTCTTTCTTGTTAACATCACTGAAGTTTAACAATTTGAGTTCTCTCTTATTTAACTGAAGTATTTATCATTATTGAGCAATTGAATTATCTCTTATCTTTTTTTTTTGTAAATAAAAGGTACTTCATATTACTTCAGAGAAATAGAGATACATAGCACGCTGATAGCGCCGTAGTAGAATATTCAGAGACCCAAACCCCCCATGACATAACCACACCCCAGCTTTCCCTATTACAAACACGAGCATCCTTGTGAATGGATCTCCAATCATCAAAAAAGAGTTTAACAGACTCCCCATACCACTACACAACTAGTAAACCCTATTACACAACAAATAGCCACGGGAGTGGAGCTTATCCCAACAAAAAAAGTGAATAACCGGTCTATAACCTTTCAAAGTTACAGCAGACTCCAAACAGGGCTAGAAACCAAAACCTTATAAGGTTGACAACCAAAAACGAAAGGACCCCAAAACCTAGAGGCTAGTACCAGGCAAAGGCAACTCCGCAGCATCCACATCAATGATCTTCAGAGTGTCCTAGTTCGTCGCCGAATCCACAGTAGGAGTATCGCTTTGCATAGCAGTGATAGTAGGCTTGGAAACATTATGCTGAGGCTGCTTGCTGTTGGAAACCTGGTTCCCCTGAGCATCCAGGCCTGGATAGGAAAAGGATAAGCCTAGCTTTTGAGCAGTTGCATCAATTTTGCATTGCATAAGCCTATTGTCAGCGTTGTGGGCTTTCCATGCCTTGACATGCTCATCATCACCATTGTGTTTAGTACAACCATCCATCACCACATGAGCCACCAGGTTCTTGGTCACCCAGTACAACATAACCATTCTGTCATATGCCGACACCCTACCAACCATGTTCCCAGGATTGATAACCAGTCTTCCACTTCATTTCTCACTTCCTCAATCGGAAGGGAAAGAACTTCACTCCAAATATACTTCTCCATGTCCTCAATGTCATTCTTGACAGGACTAGGGATACGATCACGGAAGAAAATTGTAGTAGACTGAGCTCGAAATTGAGCCCGAGTAACACGGCCAGGGCCACGGCCTTTTGACTTGGCCTTGGATTTTCCTTTCAACGAATTACTATCCTGACCCACCCTAGAGGAATTTCTAGTAACCCTTTTGGGAGCCATGGCAAACACCAGATACAGACTATTCTCAGGAGGATGAGAAAACATAAACCACACCCTGGGAAAACCACTTAAACTGCTCTCAGCACATAAACAAAGAATATAGCGAACACTACCGCACCAGAGATGAGCCTTATGCGGAAAGGGATCACCATATAAAGACCGTCAGCACATGATGACGGGATCATGGAAATAAATGGCGACGTCCCGTAAGGAAATGATCTATACCAGGGTAGTACCATTGCCATAACCTTGAATAATGAGGGCCATTATGACAACATAGTGAAGTAAGTGCAAATCATGCCAACAAATTGATCCGCTCTTAAAACCATACTATTCAATAACTCCCATAATACCCGATCTATGGGAGAAATCACTACTCTTTATAAGAGGTTTAATCGGCATGCGTCACCACCATGACCTCTGTCGTATGATCATCACATTTCAGAGGCACATGTGTCACCGTGTTTCCCAATTGGTGTCTATCAACATCTGCAGCTTCCAATTGGAGACATTTACGGGCCCACTCCCTATCCCTAAACCTGACCATATGGCCTGAAGTATGACCGCCAGCCTGATCCGCCCCCAAATTGGCTAGAAAATCTGCTACCTTGTTAGCCCCTCTACGAACATGGTGGAAGGAGATGGCGCTATTATCCTGAAGAAGGCGACCCAATGTGTCCAACCTATGACAGAGCCACCAGCTGGACGTGACATCTTCAGTTGTTCTCCCATGCATCAGCTTTTTGGCCATGTTGATAATAATACACAAATCAGACCATCAAGCTCAACCGAATTGTTGGTATCGTTCCCTATGTTCCCAAAGAAGATCTGCAGAACTCTCCCTTTTGCATTTCTGCACACTCCACCATAACCAGCTACACCAGGGTTACCACGCGAAGCCCCGTCAAAATTAGTTTTATACTCCAATTGGGTCGGTGGATTCCAGACATTAGCGCTGAGGGGTTTACATATCCTCTCCTGTCTTTGCAATCCTAACATATCATCCCTGCCAAGACCCCAACCCTTAGCAAGGACCATATCCTCCTCTGAAAGGTTTTTGTCTTCATCACTCCATTGCTTTCTTCTAATGGTCTCCTGAATATTGCGAACTAAGGTTCCCCACACCTCCTCCTTGCTATGAATTTTATCCTTGAAAATTCTCCCATTTTGTTCCTTCTAGAGATTCCAGCAAACCATGCGATGGAACATTTGCCAGATCAAAGCTAGAATAGGGTTACTAAAAGCTTTTCCATTCCAGTTCTGAAGAGTCTGGATCGGATAACCACAAACACGATCACTTTTTCAAAGCAGAATGGATCCTTTGTCCCAGATAAAAGAGGCAAATTCGCAATCATCCAACAAGTGGCCCAGGGTTTCCTCACTATTTTTGCAAAGGGGACAACAAGAAGGGCCCTGTATACCCCGTTTCTTTAGATTTTCACCAGTTAAGATTCTTTGCCAACTAATCAGACAACAAAAAATCACAACTTTAGGCCAGGGATTACTTTTCCATATTTTTTCCATGGGCCTTCTTCATCGACCTCCCGATAAGTTTGCACATCACAAGCCTCTTTAATTCTAAAAACCCCTTTTTGTTGATAACCCCAGCAAAGCTTGCCAGGTCCAGATTATTTACGGATTATCTATCATGGATTATATCAGCAAATGCTTTACCATCATCCTCATTTAAAAACCCCGTCCACCAGGGATGGTTCAACCAAGTTCTGGAAGTCTCCAAAGATGAGTTGGAACAATAATGGCATACCTTAATCTTTTCTTCAGTCAATCCCTAGTTTCTAAGGTGTTGCCACCTCTAGTCCGTACATAATTTAGGGAATTGGTTCCATGAATCATCCCACATATTAGCCAACTTACCATCCCCAATTTCCCAGAAGCTGTGATCTTGAACCAAATTTCTACCTTTCTTAGCTTTCGTCCAAATATGCGAACCAAGAATGTCAGCATTGAAACGGATAAGTTTGTTGGCTAGATGGTCTTTGGCATATTTTACATGCCAGAGCTTAGCCCATGGCTCCTCCTTGTGATTACACCATCACCACCATAGCTTGGATACCTGAATATCATTGATCACCTCCGGATCTCTAAGCCCGAGTCCTCCTCTTTCCTTAGGCCAACACAGGGCTTCCCATCTGATCAAAGCAAATTTCGATTTGGCCTCCCTGCCCCCCAAAGGAAATTGCGTTGGATCCACCTAATATCTCTGAGAATCGACTTAGGGGCAGAGAGTAAGGAAAATAGATAAATTGGCATAGCCTGAAGGACGGATTTGACAAGCGTTAGCCGGCTAGGAAAGTTTAAAGGTATGTTAGTCCAACTGGACAACCTTCTTTTTAAACGATCCACCATATCCTGCCAAGAAATCCCTCGAAGAGTGCCTTTTGAGAGTGGATCCCCCAAGAATTTGGTGGGAAGAGAACCTTTAGCAAAATTGAGGATGCGCAGAATATTACGCTGCATAACCCCAGGAGTATTGAAGAAGAAAACCCTAGACTTATCAGAGTTTACCTCAAGTCCAGAGGCTTTGGCAAAAAAATTTAAGATTTTTTTAAAGACCTGGGCTTCTTGGACTGAAGGGTTCCCCATGAGCATGGTGTCATTGACAAATTGTTGATGGGTTTCTTTTGTCATGCCCTCATGAAGGTTTAAACGTATAACCTCCCCAGTCTCAGACATGGAATGAATAAGTCGTCCAAGCCCCTCCGCCATAAGGATGAAGAGAAAGGGGGAGGGAGGATCCCCCTCCATTATGCCATGGGAGGCCTGCATAAGCCTAGTTGGAGAGCCATTGAGTAGAATGGAAAAGAAAGGGGTGGTAACCAAATTCATTATCCACCTGACCCAATACACCTCAAACCCCATAGCCTCTAACATACTTCTCATATACTGCCAACTTAATTTATCATAGGCTTTAGCAATATCAAGTTTGATCATCATACCAGGTTTCTTAGTAATCTTCAGAGAATGAATAGTTTCATGAGCAAGGATGATACCATCCAAAATTTGTCTACCTTCGAAAAATCCCGATTGCTTCGGGCTAATCAGAGCAGGTAACAGAGGCTTCAACCGATTTGCTATTACTTTAGTGATAATCTTGTAAATAACATTGCATAAGGAAATGGGGTGGAATTTTCTCGGCACCTCTGCCCCTTCCTCCTTAGGAATGAGGGATAGAAAAGTAGCATTAAAAGCCTTAAAAACCCCATAGCTTCTACGAGACTCTTCCACTATTTCAGCCACCTCATGCTTAAATAAGTCCCAAAAGAAGTGAAAGAATTTGGTGGTAAAACCATCAGGGCTTGGTGCTTTCCCTAGCGCCATCTGCCGAAGGGCTTCCTCCACCTCCTATAAGGTGACCAATTTTATAAGGATCTCATTTTTCTCATTGGTTATCATTCTAGGGATAAGTCTAGTTATCTGGGAGATAGCGTTGCTTCTGTCCACCCAATCCTCTTTAAGAATATCTTCAAAGTAATGGATGAGTTCATCAGTAATTTCCTGTCTAGACTCATCCTGAATGCCATCATTTTTACGGAGCTTATAGATCTTGGAATTGTGACGATTTTGGATCACTGAATTGTGGAAAAATTTAGTATTTCTATCACCCTCTTGAAGCCAATGATTTCTAGATTTTTGTTTCCAGAATATTTCTTCCTGTCGCTCCCTGGTCTCCAGTTGATTCAACGGGTCATATTCCCGCTCCTTAAGCTCATCAATCCAGGCTTCTTCCATGCCTCTTCTATGAAGCAACTCAAGCTTAGTGCCCACTCTAGCTTTGTCTTGAAAAATATTTCCAAACTCTTCTTTGTTCCATAATTTAATTTTGGCTTTGAGAGCCTTTAATTTTTGTTGGAACTGATACATACCTGTTCCCTTGGGGGGAACAAAATCCTACCACCAATGGCCCACCAAATGTTTAAAATCCTTGTGCTCTAACCAAAACTGTTCAAACCTAAAAGGTTTGAACAACAACATATTTGCCCCTCCCCACTGCAGGAAGATTGGCCAGTGATTAGAGCTAGCCGAGGGAAGGACAATAGCATGAGATTTTCCTCCATCTCTAACAATATCATCAGTGGTAAGAAAGCGATCAATTATAGAAGCAACAAGGTAGGACCCTCCACGCCTATTGTTCCAGGTGAAAAGGCCATTACCAGTATCAATATCAATGAAGGGACTCTGGGAAATGAAGACCCCAAAAGCTTCCTGAAATTTGTCCAAAACCCTCCTACCTCCTTTCTTCTCTTCAAGAGAAGAGATCAAATTGAAATCTCCCCCTAAGATCCATGATCCTTCAATGGCTTGATCCTTCAACCATGATAGATACTGAAGGAAGGCCCTTTTTTTAGGGAAGGCACTCGGACCATAAATATTCACTAGCCGACCCGACGATCCAGAAATCTTATAAAAAAACTTAGCACTCAGACAAAAACGGTTGGCCCACCATTCCAACAGACATAGAGAGTCTGGCTTCCAGAAGATAACCATGCCACCCGCCGTCCTTGTTGTTTCTAAAGCCATACACTCACTTCCTTTCCATATTTTCTATTTCACTTTTTCCAACGCCTGAGAACTACATTTGGTTTCTTGTAAAAAAAGAATATCCAGTTTTTCTTGCTGAATTTTCCTTGCAAGGGTTTTAATTTTCCTAGGGTGGTTGCACCCCCTAATGTTCCAAGAGATTAGCTTCATTGAGTAACCTTTTGAACTTCAGAAAAGGATGCCAGAATAGTAGGGTATTGGCCAAACTCAATTAGCTTTACTCCTATCTCAGCTATCCTTTGTTTATTAGACTTTCGTCCTCTCTTCAGATCCTCCCCTGGAGATTTCCTCTTGCTGCCTTTCCGAGAATCAGAGGCTATACCTAACTGTTTTGGGACTTTATAATTGATTATAGCATCATGTAGGAGTTCTAGTTGCCTCCGAGTGACACACCCTTTCCCACGCTTTTCACATTCTTTCTCGACCTCGTCCATATTAAGCTCTCCCAATTCCATTTCCTCATCTTCATTTTCTATCGTAGGTTCCAAATGAATTACCGCTTCAAGGGTTTGTTCAACACCCTCCATATGATCAGTATTCTTATCATCCTTCTTATCTCCGATCTCCTTATCTGTTTGCTGAACCTCCAGGATCTTGAAAGGATTACTGGTTTTAATAACTTTACCCAAGGGTTCCTTCCCAGCTTTGATCTGACCATTAGGTTTGTTACGACGCTTATTACGCACCTGAGTGAACCTTTCTTTATCCTTCTCGCCAGCCTAGTTGTTTGTATGGAAAGAGGAAGAGGATAATACCCAGGGACAATTCCGGCTGAGATGTCCATATTCGTGACACTGGCGGTAGCGAACTGGGAGCTGCTCGTAGTCCAAAGGCTGGATCCAGGATTCATCTTCCCAATCCAAACTGATCACCTCTAGAAGCTCTTTTGACAAGTCCATGTAAACAGATATATGAGCATATGCTGTGTATCTCTGCTGCTTGGTCTGATTTGCTATTTTAACAAACTCTCCAAGGGTATTCCCTATATCCTACAAAATTTCAAGATCGCAGTACTCGCAAGGCAAAGAAAACAGTCGAATCCAGACTGGGTCAACAGTGACATCCTTTGTCTCCAGATTAAACCTTTCCTTCCAGGGTCTAAGGTATAATCCAGCTGAGAATAGGAAATACGGGCCTCCTTGTATAATTCGATCACAATCCTCTATGATGAAGAAAATAATGGTGAAAAACCCTTTGGCTCCCAGTTGTAGATCATAATGACCTTTTGGCTTCCATGTGGAATTAATCCAGTTCACAAGATCTCTTTCTATGGGCCAGACTCCCATGAATTTGCCTATTAGAGATTTTTTTTTTTTTTTTTTTTTTTTTTTTTTTTTTTTGACTTTACCTATATAGCAGGAATATTCTTCGTTTTGGGGAGGCATCCTCCCAACCCCATCCTTCACTTTGGCCCTTGATCAGCTTCACTTGATTCGGTGTGAGGATTTCCAGTCGAATCATTTGTCGACCGCGAGCTCGAGGGGTTGCTAGTCCCCATCGCAGGCGATCAGGGAGAGGGCCCTTGCCCTAGACCACCAATGCGGTTAGAGCCTATCCTCCACACACAAATGATGACAGGCCGTGATTGCTAAGACTCAGAAGCACCACCAAACCCTAGGCGAGGGTATTCGGCAGAGCCAGCCTAAATGCGCTCGCTTCAAGAACTCATTTCTTAATTATCTCTTATCTTATCACATCTTATCTTTATCTCTTGTCTTATTTGCATGGTCCACATATGTCAAATTTAATTTATCTATCATATCAAATTTACTAAGGATACTTTTCCAATGATGTGATCATCTTGTTCTACTATCGTTCCAAGTGTTCATATGCTAAAGTAATTCACTCTAGAGGTGGCCAGGCTTTAGATGAGACTTAATAGCTCAACCATGGTTAGTAGTACATCACGCACCATTCATGCTTCGACATGCAAAGCATTACCTCAACACATGAGGATTCGTCTTGACACACAAGTCCTTAGTCTTGACAAATAAGACTTTACATCACCATCACTTTGACATACAAAGCACTTACCTCAACACATGAGGCTTATTCATTCTTGAGTCCAACTCAAGATTCTTCCCCAAGTTTCTTGAGTCCAACTTAGGCTCTTATAAGGAACTACCTCGACACACAAGGCTTAATCTTGACATACAATATTGACTTGGAGAATGACTCATGATGTTGTAACTTTAACACTCCCTCTCAGCGTGGGGGGAATTATCTTCCATGCCAAGCTTGTCTCGGAAGTACCTATACTTCATTAAGGACATATGCTTAGTCAACATATCTGCTATCTTCTCACCAGTAGAAATGTACTGAAGTCTTATGGCACCTCTCTGGACCATTTCTCTGATGTAGTGGTATTTCATCTCAATGTGTTTCAATCTATCATGAAATACGGGGTTTTCTGAGATCTTAATACAGCTCTAATTGTCAGAACAAATGACAGTAGTCTCAAGATTCTCACCGATCAACCCAACAAGTAGCTTCCTAATCCACACATCTTCTCGGCAGGTGGTACTAGCTGCAATATACTCTACTTCTATAGTACTCTGGGATATGGATCCCTGCTTCCTGCTAGACCAAGAGATCATAGTTGATCCCAAGCTAAAACAAAATCTGGATGTACTCTTTCGGTCCACAATATTACCACCCCAGTCAGAGTCATCATAACCAAGTAACATCACTCCACCACTAGAAGCATCTCTGAGTCCATAAGCAATAGCACCTTGAAAGTATTTAAGCACATGCTTGGCAGCAACCCAATGTCTTTGTCTTGGCTTAGACATGAACTAACTCAAGATACTCATAGCATAACAAATGTCTGGTCTAGTATGTATCAAATACATCAAGGAACCAATGAGCTGTCAATACATGGTAAGATTCACTAGATCCGATCCAGAATCTGACTCATGTAGTTTCTCTATATTAGACACCATTGGAGTAGTCATGAACTTACAGTCCATCATACCAAATATGTGCAACACATCGACTATGTACTTTCCTTGTGAAAGAAATATCTCATATTTCCTTTGCCAAACTTATGGACCAAGAAAATAGTGCATAAGACCCAAGTCTTTCATTTCGAACTCTGAAGTGAGCGCCCTCTTGCACCGATCTATCTGTTGTTCCTCTCTAGTAAGGAACAAGTCATCAACATAGAGAACCAATATCAGTGGTTGGTTCTTCACAACCTTGAAGTACAGGTTGGGGCCAACTTTGCTTTTGGAGAAACCCAAGATATGAATATAGTTGTCAATCCTTGAATGCCAATCCCTCAGCGCCTGCTTAATCCCATACAAGGATTTCTTAAGTTTGCATACATGGGACGCCTTCTCATGAACTACAAACTCCTCCGGTTGTTGTATGTATACTTCTTCCTCAACTTCACCATTGAGACAAGCAGCCTTCACATCCATTTGGTGAAGTTTCCACCCCAGAACTGAAGCAAGGGAAATTATATGTCACATCACCTTCCATCAATCCTGTGCAAGGGAGGAAACATGACCAAACATACCGGGCTTATTTGACAATCTCAGCCCCATACATTACTAAGAAAGTCATGGATAAATAAAAACTTATGTATACATATTCATACTCAACAAACACAACGGAATTAAACACTATGTATACACACCGTTTCTTCATGCATTCAGCATATAAACAAGTCATTAATTAAAACATTGTAGAGCACAGAATTATCATAACTCAACCACAAGAATACTTATCTTGAAATGAAGCTGTCCAGACAACTAGCTATGTGAGAGAAACATTCCACCCAACCATTGATCTCTATCCAGCCTGTATTCTTTCAACTAAGAGATCACCCCCAAGCTGGGTTGTATATCCACTAAGGAGGAACTAAACAGGCTCACTCACAACCATGGTTTCACTCAAACAATCATGCTAAGCCAACACACAGTTGGGTTTATCAAGCATGCAATAAGCAAAGGAGGAGGATGCTAAGCCAGTGAGCTCAACCAAAAAGATACAAGCATCTCAAATGAACTCAACAGTTATGGCACCCACAATACCTACGTCACCTAACACAAGGAAGGTCCCCTTCTCTGTTGTGCAGTCCCTCAGGCATCGCTTCCCTCCAGTGCTATTTAGGGTGGGAATAGAAAGGTCCAACTACTAATTCCTTGATATTCCATCCTTCACTGGGTTTATCAAGCAAACCCAACCTCTATTCAATCATTCACACTTGGATTTCTCACAATTATGTCATCAAATAACTCAATCTCGTCACTGGATTTCTGGGCTATAAAACTGAGTTTTCCAATGGATTTCGAGGTATCTAATGTTAATTTTTGAGCATTAATTCAACATACTCTAGGATCTTTACTGAGAGAATAACATGTACAACATATTAAGTATAATAATGCATATCAATCACACCAAGAAATCACATGAGACAATAGACGCATAGAGTTTCACTGGGGAAAACCATAAAGGTGAAAAACCCCACAACTTCCTCAGAGATAGAAAGAGCAATGATACAACCAAAGTACATAGAGATAGTCCTCCTAGCAGTTGAACCTCCTCCTCCACTAGTGCGCCACTTTCTGAGTAGTGTAGAAGTGAATAATGAGATGATCAAATAGAGTGCCTCCCGCACTCTATTTATACATGACCTGACCTACCTAATAGCCTAGCAGGGCTGACTTGTCTAACTCAGTCTAATAACCCATGGTTATACTAATCAGGGCCGACCCCACACTTGGTGGTCTAATAACCCATCACTTGCAAGTTGCAACACTTGCGACACTTGTCAATACAAATGACGACACTTCCGTATAGAGGAATAATAACATCTCTATAGGTGTACAATATACATAGGTGAAATACATTCCGAAGTTACATATACATCAACACTCCCTCTTAACTAGGAAGGTATTTCTCGACACAGATCTTCTAGCACAAGTATTCTTCTCTGGATCATCGTCACTAGATCATTGTCATCGAATCATCATCATCGTCACTGTTGCTGCTATCTCATCAATCTCCGATCTACTCGTCATAGGAAGTTCTACAGAGCTAGTCCTTTTTCATACTGGATGTAGGCCCACCACCTGCAGGTCTTCATCATCACTGGCCATATTGTGAAATCCTCAGGACTTATTACGTGCATCACAAACCCTCGCAATATCATCCCAGGACTTATTACAGGTACACAACCCAACCTATCGGATCTCCTAGGTCTTATATGTGACCCTCATCACAAACCCTCAAAAGAGCATCCCAGGACTTATTACGAGCACACAGACCAACCTATCGGATTTCCTAGGTCTTACATGTGATCCTCATCACAAACCCTTGAAAGAGCATCCCAGGACTTATTACGAGCACACAGCCCAACCTATTGGATTTCCTAGGTCTTACATGTGATCCTCATCACAAACCCTCGAAAGAGCATCCCAGGAATTATTACAGGCACACAACCCAACCTATCGAATCTCCCAGGTCTTACATGTGATCTCCACTACAAACCCTTGAAAGAGCATCCCAGGTATTATTACGAGCACACAGCCCAACCTATCGGATATCCCAGGTCTTACATGTAGTCACCACCACAAACCCTTGAAAGAGCATCCCTAGACCGATTACGGAATCCCAACACTTATTACGGGCACACAGCCCAACCTATCGGATCTCCCAGGTCTTATATGTGGTCACGGGACAAACCCTTGAAAGAGCATCCCAGGACTTATTACGGGCACACATCCCAACCTCTCGGATCTCCCATGTCTTACAAGTCCTCTCAAGCACAACCTGTCCATGGCCACAGAGTATCAACCTGATACTCACCATACATCATCCCGATCATCATCATAGCATCATCCTGATGCATATCATCCAGATCATCGTCCTGATACTCATCACACATGATCATCCTGATCATCGTCACTGCATCGTCCTGATGCATATCATCTGGAGCAACATCCTGAAGCTCATCATCCATGATCATCCTGATCATACAATGCATCCACCTGATGCATACCAAGTATCTACTTGATACATATCATCATACATGATCTACCTGATACATATATAAATACATGATCCATCTAATCATACAGTGTATCCACCTGATACATATACAAATCCATGATCCAACTGATCATATCAAGCGTCCAACATGATGCATATACAAATACATGATCCAACTGATCAAAACAAGCATCCAACATGACGCATATACATATACATGATCCAACTGATCAAAACAAGCATCCAACATGACGCATATACATATACAAGATCCAACTGATCATATCCAACATCCAACATGATGCATATACAGAGCAGTAACTGGAGCATCGTCCTGATGCACATCATCCAGCGCTTACATCCACAGCCATGGGAAGGATTCTCCTCTCACCATACTTCGAATGGCTCCAGCAAATGTGTCCATCACTTCTTCCTCGAAGTGTCATCAATCTGAAGAACACCAAGCCTCTCTCTGAAGTACTCAAAATTCACTCTCGCTAGTGGTTTCGTCAACACATTTGCAACCTGCTCATCCGTCACAACATACAGGAGCTTCATTGTTCCTTTCTACACCATATCCCTAATATAGTGATACTTTATCTCAATGTGCTTCGACCTGTCGTGGAACACCGGGTTCTCAGACAGCTTCACGCAACTATGGTTGTCACAAAAGATACCAGTAGCATCCAACAGGAGATCAAATAACTCAGACAGTAGCTTCCTCAGCCATACTGCCTCACAACTAGCCAAACAAGCTGCAACATACTCTGCTTCGACTGTACTCAGTGCTACGCAGGATTGCTTCCTGCTAAACCAAGAGATCACACCTAATTCCATACTGAAGTAGCACCCAGATGTGCTCTTCCTATTTGCAGCACTGTCTGCCCAGTCCGAATCAACATAACCCTGCAGTATAAAATTTTGATTTGCATCATACTTGGGCCCATAATCAATTGTACCCTTCAGGTACCTCAAAATATGCTTTACAGCAACCAGGTGAACACCTTTGGGATCCGTCAGGAACTGGCTCAATGTGTTCATCACAAAGCAAATATCCGGTCTCGTGTTTGTCAGGTACATAAAGGACCCAATCATCTGACGATACACTGTGACATCAACTGGATCAGATGAAGCATCACACAGAAGCTTCAGGTTCGATGCCATAGGTGTGGCCATGGCCTTGTAGTCTATCATCCCGAACCTCTTTAGGATCTCTACTGCATACTTCCTTTGTCCAAGGAAGATCCCATCTGCACTCTACCACACCTCCATGCCTAGAAAATAGTGCATCATCCCCAAGTCCTTCATCTCGAACTCGACAGCAAGCTTCCTCTTGATATCGGCAATCAAACCATCCTCACCTGTAACAAATAGGTCATCCATATACAAGAGTAGTATCACAAGATTTCCTTCCTCAACTTTGTAGTAAAGGTTGGAATCCGCTTTACTCTTAGTAAAGCCTAAACTGGATAGAAAGCTGTATATCCTACCATACCAAGTCCTAGGAGCTTGCTTCAAGCCATACAAGGCTTTCTTCAATCCGCACACATATGACTCTTTGTCATGTGTCTCAAAACCAAGTGGCTGCTCCACATACACTTCCTCCTCGACTACACCATTCAAGAAAGTTGTCTTGACATCCATTTGGTGTATCTTCCATTTCATCACTACAGCTAGAGCAAGTACTAATCTAATGGAAGTGTATCTGGCCACAGGAGAAAAAGTCTCTTCATAATCAATCCCTTCTTTCTGGGAGAAGCCACGAGCTACAAGTCTCGCTTTGTATTTCTCTACGCTGCCATCTGCATCATGCTTGATCTTGTAGATCCAATTGGAATTCACCACAGACTTCCCTTCAGGTCTTGGGACTACATCCAAAAAATCATTCTTCATGATCGAATGGTATTCCTCGACCATGGAATCCTTCCATTCTTTCTTTTCCACTGCTTCTTCATAACTGGAAGGTTCTTTGTTCATAATGTCACATAGTAAGGCAACATAGCTAGTATGAGATCTAGTTCTCTTCCTTGCTTTGTGTTCTTCTTCTGGAATGCCATACCTTTTTGCATATTGAATGAGCTCTCTAGCCCATGCAAGTTTCCTCTTGTGAGAGTTCTTCTCACAGGGTGGATCTATAGGTTCTTGTGGATTTTCAACTTCACGATCTACTTTTGGAATTGCTTCATTCATGGTGGTGTCTTGAAATATGGTTTCCTTTGGTTCTTCATGCTCTTCAACAGGTACCTTTGTTGACTTGATGAAAGCCGAGTCTTCATCAAATGTTACATCCCTGCTGACATCAATCTTCTTGAACCCTGGAAAGTATATTCTGTAAGCCTTCGAGCTTTCACTGTACCCCACAAAGATGCCCTTCTTTCCTGAAGGATCTAGCTTTGTCCTCTTTTCCTTTGGAACATGTGTATATACTGGACAACCAAATATTCTGAGATGGATGACTTCAAGTTTCTTACCAGAGGATACCTCTTCTGGTGTCTTGTTGTCCAATATCTTGTGAGGTGTTCTATTCTATACATATACAACTGTCCTAGCTGCTTCTGCCCAAAGATGCATAGGAAGATCCTGGTCATGCAGCATTGCCCGTGATGCTTCCATGATTGTTCTATTTTTCCTTTCTGCAACTCCATTCTGTTGTGGATTGTAGGGAGCAGTCAGCTCCCTCTTAATCCATGAGTCACTGCATAGCTTCTTGAAATCACCTGAAGTGAATTCTCTGCCATTTTCGGATCTGAGTGTCTTGATCTTCTTATCAGTTTGATTTCCATCAAGGCTTTGAATTCCTTGAACTTATCAAACACTTCATCTTTGTTCTTCAAGAAGTAAACCCAAGTCTTCCTAGAGAAATCATCAATGAAAGAGACATAGTATACATACCCACTCAGAGAACTGGATGACATCAGACCGCATACACCGGAGTGGATAATCTCCAAGATTCCTTTTGCTTTGCTTTCACTGCTTGGAAATGCCTTCTTAATGTTCATTCCTTTTGCACATCCTTTGCAAACACCTTCATCCTTTGTCTTGATTTCAGGAAGACCTTCTACAACTTTGCTTGCAATTGGTAGTGCTCTATAATGCACATGTGCAAGCATTCTATGCCAAAGTTCACTTGGATCCATGGATTCATGCACCATGGCATGTTTAGGTTGTCCCTTCAATTTGCACAATCCTCCCTCTTGCTCTCCAATCACTACTGCATCATCTATATTTTTACCCTTTGGCCACATTAGGACTTGGCCATCTACAAATGCAACCCTGATACCTTTTGCATCTAATGCAGATATGGAGAGTAGGTTCTTCTTGAGCCCAGGTACATATAGAACATCTTTCATCTTCAAAGACTTCCCAAAGTCTAGGTTATAGGAGGCTTCACCACTTCCTTTGATAGGATATTGATAGTCATCCCCAAGTTTCACCTTATGGGGTGACTCATGTTCAGATAGATTTGCAAAAGATTCTTTAAACCCAATCATGTGTTTGGAAGCCCCACTATCAATAAGCCAACCATTACATCCATGAGAGATAGTACCTGTGAGAGCAGATATTAGAACATATTCATCTTTACTTGATGAATCATCACTTTCTGCTCTAGCCTTCTTCTTGGGAGGTTCATCATCCTCAGCAGCATGAGCATGATATCTCTTCTTCTTCTTGTTCTTCTTCTTGTTGAAGTTGTTGTTGTTGTCTTTCTTCTTCTTGGGACAATCTGCAGCAAAGTGTCCCTTCTCATTGCATGTGAAGCATCTGAAATCTTTCTTATCCTTATGATAATGGTGGTGTGAAGATTTCCTGAAGTGGGATGGCTCCCTCTTGAACATTCCTTTCTTGGTGTTTGCTGTGAGAGATTGATATTCATTCCCCATCTTTTCTTCTCAGGCCACAAGCCTAGCTTCTTCTTGAGAGAATTCCTCCCACAGCCTACTGAAGGAGATTAGTTTTCTTCTTTCACAGATTCCTTGGATAAAGAAATCCCATGACCTAGGTAGGCCATTCAAAGTGGTCATAACAATTTCACCATTCTCCACCACTTCATCCATAGATTCAAGTTGTTCCTTGATCTGAGATACCTTAGAGAACTAGGATTGAATGGTCTCTCCATTCTGAAGCTTTACCCCTTTCAATTGATTCCGCAAAGTCATCAGGGAATCAAACATCTCCTTGGGTGTCTTTAGAGATGACACATGTGGTATGAGACGGTCTTTGATAGAATCAATAATGATTCTCTTTTCCTTGAACAATTTCTTCTTATGCAAGGCCTTAGCCTCTTCTTCTTCTGGGACAGGGACTTCAGAACTTATGTAAGTATCCAATTCATTTTCTTCCAGGATTAACCCAATCCTATACTTCCATGCTCGGAAGTTATCAAACCCTTCAAGCTTATCCTCAAGCTTGGTGTGGTGAGACATCTTAAAGAGTACTTCAAATGGAAATAGAAAAGATTTAGGTCTTACCACTTGATTTGTAGAAATCTGGATCTGGTGCTGGATTAGTTTTTGTCAGAGAAACCCTAAAAATTCAAAATGTGAATTTAAACTTTCTGAAAATATAGAAAGATGCACCTTGTTGAGATGATCAGCTTGGTATATTTAGAATTTGAAATCTGCAAAGTTTCACCCTTCAGAAATGCTTTTCAATCTCCCAGATTCACTAGGGAGGACCCTGAATTAGGGTTTGAGTTTCCCGAAGCTTCACCCAACCAAAAACATCGATCCAAAGCTCTAAACTTCTATTTTTCCAAGGATCCTCCAGCTATGGTCTCAGATGGTAGAAATTCCTATTTTTGTGGAAACCCTAATTTTTAGGGCAAAAAATGAAAGTGCCCAAAATTGGATTCTGATTGGACAGAAAGATGCGCCTTACTGAGGAGAGTCAAAATACCCTATTGCCTTTCAATATCTGTGGAGAGAGATCCAATAAACAGGAAATCCTAGTTTCCGCAACTGCACAGTGTCTTCTTCTCAGGTTAGCTCTGATACCATGTTAATTTTTGAGCATTAATTCAACATACTCTAGGATCTTTACTGAGAGAATAACATGTACAGCATATCAAGTATAACAATGCATATTAATCACACCAAGCAATCACATGAAACAATAGACACACAGAGTTTCACTGGGGAAATCCATAAAGGTGAAAAACCCCACAACTTCCTCAGAGATAAAAAGAGCAATGATACAACCAAAGTACACAGAGATAGTCCTCCTAGCAGCTGAACCTCCTCCTCCACTAGTGTGCCACTTTTCGAGTAGTGTAAAAGTGAATAATGAGATGATCAAATAGAGTGCCTCCCACACTCTATTTATACATGACCTGACCTGCCTAATAACCTAGCAGGGCCGATTTGTCTAACTCAATCTAATAACCCATGGTTATACTAATCAGGGTTGACACCACACTTGGTGGTCTAATAACCCATCACTTGCAAGTTGCAATACTTGCGACACTTGTCAATACAAATGACGACACTTCCATATAGAGGAATAATAACATCTCTATAGGAGTACAATATACATAGGTGAAATACATTCCGAAGTTACATATACATCAACATATAATACTCTCAATTTCGCCCCAAGGTTCATATCTATGGATCCCCCATTGGATTTTACTATCAATACCAAATTCTGGGTGTTTATGGCACTTCAAAACGTGGGTTCTTGCAAAGTTGTGATTTCTGTTTTTTCTCACTGCTGGGCATGTGTAATGGATGCAAACTGATGCTGGGATGTTCCACAATGGAATGGGAATTAGGAATAAATAATTCCCATGAGGTAGGGTGACTTGTGGTACAAGAAAAACAGAGCCCATACCTGCCATACGAATTTCTGAGCTTCCCATGCTCCATTGAAGCCATGGACTGATTTCTCAACAACTTTCTTACAACTGAATTAAATGTCAGCAAGGAAAGTCAAATGGGTTCTCAAAATGACATTTGGAAGCATATGGTTCAATCCCACAACCCCCTCACCACTCCCTAGTGGAATACACATGACCCCTTCTCATTCGTTGCTTCCATAGCCAGTTTTGGTATTTTATTGAAATATTAATATTTACATCAATTTACAATATCCCATGGCTTAATAACACATGGATAACAAAATGTCAAATACTTGCCTTTTAAATAAAATCCGAGCATACACTGGCGGGGCCTTGGCCTTGAGCTCCACGCTAGGAAAACATACCTCGCATGTACACAATATTTACATAAAAGCCAATATAGCATAAGGGTCAAAATTGGGGTATTACATTATAGCTTGAATAGTGGTGTACCTAGCCAGAAGAGTGAATGTCTCATCATAGTCTATCCCTTCTTTCTGTGAGAAACCATGAGCCACAATCTTGCTTTATATTTCTCAATACTTCCATCAGTTGCATGTTTGATTTTATAAATCCACTTGGAAGTTACTACATACTTTCCTTCCAGTTTAGGAACCACTTCCCACATATCATTTTGCATGATGGATTTGTACTCTTCCACCATGTCATATTTCCATACCTGTTGCTTAGAATCTTCCTCATAGGTGGTGTTAACACCCAAAAAGTGCGCACTAGCTCATTTCCTTATTCACATGACCCATTTGTCCACTTTTCCACCATTTGAGCCTCTAAAGCCATCAAAAGGTCACCAAAAGACCATAATACACCCCTTTTTCCCCTCAAAATGAATATTTTTCCTCAAAAAGGGTCCAGAATTCCCAAAAATATTAAAAAGGGAATAAAAATATTCTAAATATTCAAAAAAAGAAAAAGGAGGGAAAAAGGTACCTAAACCATGCTGGTCAATACCATTGGTTTCCTCAAAACCATAATGGTATTCCCCACCACCAAAAACTATAAAAAGGTGGTAGGGGCTCCTCACTTTCCATCCATCCATCATCCTATCCTCACGCTGTCAAAATCTCTCATGAGACTTTTGGCCATTTTCAGCATCTTGGAGAAGAGACCATTGGAGCTTGAAGCTACCCACCCTTGGAGTTGGTCAACACAAATCCTCACCATTTGAGGTATCTTAATACAAAACATCTATTCTTTTATTTCTTGTTCTTTCCATGAATCGTTTTTAAATTTATTTGTTATATGCACATGTTAGTTTAGATTTAGATTTAATTCATAATCGTTTTTGCTTTCTGTATTGAAACTGCTATCACATTGTTGATAGGTACCCATTGCACTAAGCTTGGTTGCAAAACCAAGCCAACAGTTTTTGGCGATCCGCTGGCTTCGAATTCTTAGATCTCAGTTTTTTGATTTAGATCTTAGTTTTTGTTAGTTTTAATCATTTTAATTCATAGATCTGCCATTCTAGACAGCAGATCCATTGTTGTTCTAGATCTTGGCCTTTCTATTGCCATTAACAGCCTAAAATTTCCATTTTTGGGTTCGTTTTTCAGTGTCTGTTTTTTGGCTTTCGCCTCGCGGCTTTTCGCCCGACAGTCAAGCGGCTCATCGCGACCTTTTTCCGCGCGGCGCGCCGCGGCTTCGCGGCCATTTTACGCGCTGCACATCGCGACTTCGCGAACATTTTCCGCGCTGCACATCACGACTGTGTGACCGAAACCCACGTTGCACATCGCGGCTTCGCGGCCATTTTCCGCGCTGCACATCGCGACTGCGCAGCCGAAACCCGTGTTGCACATCGTGCTATTTCCCCAAAACCCGCGATGCAGTTATTTTGAATCCGGCCATATTTTTTGAAAAAAAATTTGCTATATTTTTTTCCCATTTAACCTCTTTTACATCATTATTTTTTCTGCATTTTTACAGCCATTCTAAATCTTTTTCTATTTATATATGCTCCATTTAAAAGTCTTTTTAAAAAATTTCAGTAATTGAAAGAAAGATTTTTCTTTATTTATTTAATCAAAGGTTTTACTGTTTATTTGCTCAATACTTTGCCCAAGCAATTTTCTAAGAGATCCATTTATTTCTTGAAATATTTATGCTATTTGCTTCCCTTTAAATTATTTCAAAGATCCATTATTTTTGAATAGTTTTTTCAAGCATTTACATTTCAAAAAAAAAAACGTCTTTATTTTTTGCAAAACTGGAAGCGTCTTTTCTTTCATTTGTAATCAGTCGCCCAAGCGAGGAAAATCAATTTCAGTTTAAATATCACACTTGCACTCACTCTGCCACATAATTTAAACTGAGCCTTAAAATTTACCTTAACTCAACAAACTTTTAACCCCACTTGGGGAGCACTTAAAAGAATCTTGAAGTTAGGTAGAATTGAGGGGATAGGTTTATCAATAACACCCATCAATTATTTACATTTGAGACAGTGGTTGTCTTTAGGGTCCAAAAATCCCTTATAATTTTGACACGGTTATCAACTAATTTATCGGGAAGGCCTCTCCCTTAGGAGGGTTGAAGTAGCCAGACTGGTTCTGGAAGTCTGAGTGGAATACCGCAATCCATTCAGTAACCGAAGGATACCTTTCGAAGTTCTCGATGTACACCTGAATGGGGGTACAACGGCGATAGAACCAAACTGCAGATTCACCCAACCGAACGTGTCATGAACGGGGTATCCTAGTTGCCACTCTTTAGGATTGTCTACCCGGTGTCCCTCCCGATAGGGGGATATCTAGCCATTGATGCAACACTCTTTATTGTCTGAATTGGATTTCATCACCTTGCAGATAATATCGTTTGTTGACTCACAATACTTCTAGTTAGGTGTTTGCATGATACAATACCCACCTTTGGTCTAGTAACACCACTTGTTTCTAGGAACTGTTTGAATTTTGGTATTCTGACCAATTTTGTTGCATCCCTCCACTTATTATAGCACAGCTGCTATAATAAGTTCTTTTTGAGGTTGGTTGTTGGCCTGAGAGCCTTTATTTTTTTCACTCCCCTCTTGCACTGATTGTTGCACTAGGGTTTTGAGTTTTTTACATCACCACCTTACATTGAAATTTTTAAATATTTCTCACCATTGAGAATTTAAGACGATCTCACTATCTTCAGGGTCAACCCCCTCAGTTCGGTACACTTGGCTCTACACGTCATAGACGTAGAGCCTTATCCCTTGACTCGACATGTCATCGGCCAAGAACACAGTCATCCGATTCTGACACACCTCACTTCACATCTGATTCTGAGGCTGAATCCGAAAACCCTACTGAAATATCACCAACCAACCCCATGGATGGATCACAATACGACCCCCTCTTCACCAGTGTTATTGGAGATACATCGACAAACCCTTCTACTACTATGCCACCCATGGTAACAAAAACCCCTTTAGGCATGCCTAATATAGGGGCCACTCCACCTTAAGGTATGCCCAACACAGGACTACCTCCTATTATGGGTATGCCCAACATAGGAATCACACCCCCTCTCATTACCACAACCCAGATCCCAGGAATTCTTGGCACTATTCCTAACCCCTTTGCAACCCATGTTGCACTTGGGAGCGCTGGCCCATCCCACACCACAACGGTTGGAGGACACATACCTTCAATACCTAGCATACCCTTAGGAGCCACTGGACCACTACATAATGCCACCATTGACAGTTATGTCCCTGTCACTACGCCACACCCATCTGCTAGTTTACCATACATGGCTAGTCTGAGCTTACCAGACCTAGCCAGGTTAACCAACAATCCTATTAGGAACAACCCAACATGGCAACCCATGCCTACAAAGCTCCCCTCAGACATCCCCAAGTTTGAAGGAAAACCTGGGGAGGATCCCCAAAACCACATAATGTCATTTCACCTATTGTGTTCATCTAACTCCATAGTGGATGACTCCATTAGACTAAGACTGTTGCAACGAACGTTCATTGGCTTTGCATCCAAGTGGTACATTGAACAACCACATGGGACCCACCATACATTTACGTCCCTCGCCTCCACTTTCCTTCAGTTTTTTCAGCTACCTGTACGCTATGATGCAAGAGTTGAAATACTGTTGTCTTGCAGACAAAACACAGCTACCCACATCACCGACCATATCCATGAGTGGTGCAAGCGTCGTAGCCTCTACAAGATTAAACTAGATGACTGTATATTTTTGGACTGGTTTCTTAAATCACTCCTACCCCTCATAGCCAAAGACGTAGCTTCCGAATGACCCCAGTCAGAAGAAGAAGCTATCTTAAAATCTCAACAATTCAACCTGATTTATGCCCAGTCCAGCTATCTCTACACCATCATACCAGACGCCCCACGAGGCGATTCTTCACACGGTGACGCTCCAGGGGCATCACATCCGCTGATGGTATTATCGGCCAAGTCACAACACAAAATAAACCTTTTAGCATGGTGAGCACCATAAATTCCCCAGACCTCTCTAGGGATACATCTAATTCTGGAGTGACGACTTCATACGCTCCAACGAATCAGACTCATCACACTCATGGACCCTCTTGTCCACAACATTTCTATGGGAAAGCGCCATCGACATATGTACCACCCACATACTATAACCAACCGGCCACCCAAAACCCAATTCATTTACCGACCCAACCAATGTATTACCCACAACAAGATACACCAGCTAACCCAACACTTCCAATAGCTCAGGGTTACCAACAACCCCAGCATGCAACTGGACCACCTCCAACCCCACCAGCTTATTATCCACCGCAACTTGCTCCCGCACCTGCGGCACCCCAAAATCCTCCTACTACTCAAGGGAAAGTGTACACACAACACAATCAGCCCCAACACCAAAACAACCAATGCAACCAGGGAAGACATCAAAACCGCGGAAGAGGATGTAACCGTGACTAAAACCAACAACATAATCAAGGTCCACCACCACCCAATCCTCCAAATAATAACAACACTACTCCCCCAAACTAGAATCCTGATCGTCACCCCAAGCACGAAAAAAACAATAACCTCAGAACAAACCATCCATGTTCTATATGTGGAGTCTATGGCCACTACACTCACAACTGCCCCCATTTAGAGAAAGCACGTAAGCTTTGGGCTGACGATGCCCAATGCCAGGGCCACGCTAGACAACCAGCTCCACTTAATCAACCTCAACCCATGATTTTGCAAAACCCATTGCCAAACCAGGGAGTAGTAAATGCTTGCCCAATGGATCCCCCACAAGGATCTGCTGCACCTCAGCAGCAAATCACCTATGCCACAACTGATTATCAGCATACGGATTTAGGCACACACCATTTATTAATGATGTCATCAAATGAAATCAACCTCTAGACTCGCAGGAATCAGTACGGCCCACCCCCAGAAACTCCTCCCACTGACGCATCCACCTCCCTTCCACCAGATCAACCACTACGCATACCAAATATGCCGTTGGACGGAGGACCTAAAATCCCTCGCATCCCATTGCGAAGGATTAACAACAATCCTAATGCTTGCGCAGCATCCAATTATAACGTCGTGGAAGACCTAGCAAAATCCCCCGCTGCTATGTCTGCTTTAGAGGTACTGAAAACATGCCTTGCATAATGAAAAATACTACTATCCACCATCGGAGGAGTAGACCCTAATGATACACACATGATGGCTTTCAACTTAGACCAAGCCGAACCTCGATTGCCATCAAATTTGGCCTTCCAAGTATCAGTAAACATTCGAAACCTTGTTGTACATTGATGCATCATCGATGAAGGAGCTTCAACCTGCGTTATGTCCACTCTTGTTTGGCAGAAACTTGGCTCCCCCGCTTTACAACCATCCACCACAGCATTACGAGCTTACGACGGGCGCTCAGCTCATCCACAAGGCCTCTTAGCGAACGTACCCGTAGAACTAGGCAGAAAATTAGTTCTCATCAACATCGAAGTGATCAATGCCCAGCTCGGCTACAACCTCCTTCTTGGACGTAGCTATATGTACAAAATGAAAGCCATCGCTTCATCTGTGTTCCACCTCATGATGTTCCCACATGAAGGAAGCGTTATCAAGATTGATCAACTCACATAATATGATCCTAACGCCCCCACAGCCCCTCAAAATGTGCTACGAATGATTGAACAAACCGTTCAAAATGCATCGACATCATTTGTCTCGTCAATTGGTCCTGGAATCTACATCGAGTCACCTATGAATTCCACATTTCCATCGATTCCATCACCTTTACTGATAACAAAAACATCCGATTTTTGCACCCTGTTGCACACCACACAACAGCCCTCGTCACTACCACAAACACCCACAGTGCCTACTCATATTGGAACAACGCCAATTCATACTATCTCGTTCTTGTTCCCATTTTCCGGAGTTGTCAGTTCTCCAGTAATGGCTACACTCAACCTTCTTGGTTTAACATTAGGGATACCTGTATGGTACTTACCTGCTCCGAGCCCCCCGCCGAATCCGACTGTTATTTTACAACCGGTACAACCTATCCCTACTAACAACCACCCACCCCCTCCTGTCACTCATCTGCAAAACAGACCACCCCCAATAGTGACTACGGCATCAACGTCTAGAAACGCCCCACCTCCGTTACGAAACACAGGGGGCAGAGGCCCACAAACTTATAAAATTGGACCCATAACTCGCACCCCCCCGGCAACCCCCAAGGTAGCCAAGAACCCCCCAACTATTCGCATTCCCCCTAAGTGCTCGTTGTGTGACGACGTAGCCCATGCCACTCATCAATGTCCACAATTACCTGCACTCCAAGAACACATGAATATGTTGGATGACGACACCAAAATTCTAGTGATAAGACTTGAGCCACCTCCTCAACCTCGCGACAAAATGCTTCGCACTAACCACCCTTATGCGATATGCGGAATTTATGGCCATTATTCACACCACTGCCCTGATATCCTAGATTATAGAGTAGCTTTATATGAGATGAACAATTCCGACTTAGAAATATCTCCTCCCCTCATCGAGGAGATCTACCCTCCGAAATCATCTTCTTCGGAAGAAATCAATACCATCTATATGATTTCAACCACATACAAACCAGAACCCGTTGATTTATGGTCTGATTACTTTCGTACTGATGAGAAAATTCTAGAAAAACTCACTACACTGGACTACCCTTGGAACGATATGCACCATAGATCATACTTCCTCCCTGAGACATCTACATCCACCGCGGAAAACCAACTATTAGTCGAATCGAAAGATTTTCTACCAACTAAGGTTGATTGGTTCAAAGACCCCATCCTAGCACCAGATGCCTTCGAAGAGGGGAATATGTCCAACATTTCCCCTATTATACAAATTGACATTTCCACAACACTTGGAAAACCTGAGCTCATCTCGCTAGGCACATCATGCACTCAAGAAGAGACTCAGGCATATAATAAACTCTTCCAAGAGTTTCGTGATGTCTTCTCCTGGTCTTACACTGAGATGCCTGGCCTTGATCCTAACATTGTGGAACATCACATCGACACTTGGCCCCATGTGCCTCCTGTCCGACAGAAACAATGCCCAATTCACCCATCTAAGCTCCGAGCTGTTAAGGCTGAGATTGAGAAACTCCAAAAAGCAGGATTCATATATCCTATTTCCTACACCACCTGTGTTTCAAACCTAGTGCCAGTAAACAAGAAAGTGGGCACCATACGCGTTTGTACTGATTTGCGAGACCTCAATCTCGCTTGTCCCAAAGAAAACTTCCCCACACCATTCATTGACCAACTAATTAATGAATGTGCGGCACATGAGTTTCTTTCTTTTATGGACGGTTTCTCCGGATATAACCAAATCAAAATTCGTAAAGAAGATCAATACAAGACAACTTTCACTACCCCATGGGGCACCTTCACCTATTGCGTCATGCCTTTCAGTCTCAAGAATGCTGGAGCCACTTTCCAATGCGCCATGACTTATTGCTTCCACGATTTACATAGAATCATAAAAGTTTATCTAGACGACCTTACCGCTCGATCTAAGAAACGATCTGACCATTTATACGACCTTCAACAAGTTTTCTTGCGTTGTCGAAAATACAACATCTGCTTGAACCCACTCAATTGTGTGTTTTGCGTTACAGCAGGTCGCCTGCTGGGGTTTGTCATTTCAGAAAAAAGGCATCACCGTAGACCCCTTGAAAGTCCAAGCCATTGTAAACTTACCGTCACCCCGTACATTAAGACAACTTCAAAGCCTTCAAGGGAGGTCCAACTTCCTCCACCGCTTTGTCCCTAACTATGCCACGACGGTCCATGGTTTCCTTCGACTACTACATCTGCATACCCGTTTCATATGGGACCAACAAGCAGAATCAGCTTTCACTGACTTAAAGAAAGCACTCATGAATGCCCCGTTGATCTCTCCTCCAGATTTCAAAAAATATTTCGCCCTCTATGTTTCAGCATCTGAATATGCCGTATCTGGAGTTCTTGTCCAAGAAGATACTACTCGCCAAGAGCATGTCATCTACTATGTGAGCCAGACCTTGTCAGGCCCACCCCTCCGCTACCCACATGAAGGGAAGATGGCCCTCACCGTCGTATTTTCTGTACAAAAGCTGCGACATTACATTCTTCTCAGCCACACCATGGTTGTAGCCAATTCCAATCCAATGGTTTACCTCTTGACACGTCGCCTCCTTCAAGGCCGCGTAGCTAAATGGGTGATTATCCTGCAAGAATACGACCTAACTTTCAAAACCCCAAAGAGCACCAAGGCCCTAGCACTCGCTCAACTCATCATAGATCTCCCATCCTCTTCGTCATCACCCGCTATCCAAATGGAGCTCATTGACGACCACATTTTCATCATTTCCTTTGATGACCCATGGTACGGCGACATCTTAATCTACCTCCGCACACAAAATTTTTGACCCAACATCGATCGTGATGGACTCCATCATATACGACACCATGCCCCTCGATATCTCCTATTAGGCGATGTACTTTACCGACGCGGCGTCGATACCATCTTACGACGCTGCCTTTCTCATGACGAAGCAGAACAAGTCCTTAATGATTGCCATAGTGGTGCCTGCGGAGGCCATTTCTCTGGCATGGCCACTGCCCAAAATATTATCCGCACAGGTTACTATTGGCCCTCATTATTTACTGATTGCATCACCGCAGTTAAACATTCTCAAAACTGCCAACTTTTTGCCCCCAAGGAAAGAACCCCACCTGCCCCCCTTCATCCAGTCATCATTGTCGGACCATTCTGCAAATGGGCCATCAACTTCCTAGATTGCAATCCCACGTCAGCCAGTGGTCTTAAACACATCATTGTGGCCGTAGCTTATTTCACCAAATGGAGGGAAGCCTTGCCAACTTACAATTGCAAAGCCGACACCACAACACGTTTTTTCCTCAACCACGTTATCGCTCGTTTTGGAGTGCCAAAGCAACTCGTCTTAGACCACTACTCTCACTTTGAATATGCCATTTGGAGAGAATTATCAACCCTACTGAAATTTGAACACCATTTCTCCTCCACCTACTACCCCCAAGGGAATGGACAAGTCAAAGCAATTAACAAAATTTTGAATACCATCCTCCTACGCACTGTTGACAAACACAAATCAAATTGGCATCACATGCTCTTCCCGACACTATGGGCATACCGCACGTCAACCAAAACTGCCACCGGTTTTACCCCTTTCCATCTAGTTCACGGTGTCGAATCCGTTCTCCCCATTGAGTGCCAGATTCCAGCCCTACATATGGCCATTGAACTCCTACCGAACACTTCCCCAACTGAGCAATGCCTACTACTTTTGGAGCAAGCCGATGAAGATTGGCACACAGCCCTCCAAACCATGGAAGTAGCCAAGAACTGATCCAAAATGAGTTACAACAAACATGTCCATGCAAGAAATTTTACTGAAGGGGACCTTGTCCTCGCCTATGATCAAGCTCATGACAAAACCGAAAAAGGAAATTTTGTGTCCATGTGGCAAGGCCCATACATTATACATACCTGCCTCGGACAGGGGGCATACATTCTGACCGATTCAGAAGGAAACCCCCTACGCAACCCTGCAACGGGTTGTACCTCAAGCGATTTTACCCATAGAAAATCTAATGGACACCACCGTCCATAATTGTACAGTCTTATTTTTTTTTTACAAAAAATACAAAAACCTAAAAAATTTTGTTTTTCCTGCATGACCACAAATGGATCCTGTTCCACTTTGCTACATTGGTTTCGTGGATGGTGCAAGCCGTTGGTCCCCCAATCTCGCCTCCGCAGCTTGGGTAATATATTCCCCTTCACATGAGTTGATACACATCGACGCAGTGTGCATAGGTGCCACCACCAACAACCAAGCTGAATACGATGCCGTGACCGGTCTTCTGGCCGTTGCTCTCCAAATGAGTATAAGTCACCTCAACATTTTCTTGGACTCACAACTCCTTGTTTCCCAGCTCAACAATGATTACCAGGTACGCGATCCCTATCTTTTTAGAAAATTCCTGTGCACTAAACAAATGGTTCGACAGTTTGAATCCATTTCATTCACACATGTCCCAAGGAATCTCAACAATGTAGCAGACCATATGGCCAACAACATTCTTGATTGGCACACCAATCCAACCATGTAGTAAATACAAAAGGTGCATCCACGGGCATATACAAAATTACAAAATGCATCCACGTGCATAACATGTGCCTCCACGGGCATATACAAAATTAAAAAACTGCATCCACGTGCGTAATATGTGCCTCCACGGGCAAACAAATAGGTGATAAATGCATCCATGTGCATACACGACTATATACCAAAACACACACACATATATATATACATATCATCATATAGTCAACATGTCATAGGTGCCCTTAGCACCCAATATACAAAATACATAAGCCGTACAAAAAGGTACCTCCCCATATGCTCATCAGCATTTGGGGGCAGATACAAGATCATCTAATCATCATGGTCTCCAGGCTCCTCTGGCGCCACCTCCTCTGGCCCCGCCGGATCATGCCGAGCCCGAACCCTCCTCTCTACCGGCCCCGCTAGATCATGTGATGCACCTGCAACAATTAATTAACAAGAATATGCGGAATAGCAGAAATGACAGAACTCAGAATCACTTTTATATTGATCACAGGCCACTTCGAGGGGGCAACCTCCTTTGAGCAAGCTCAATACAATTAACTTCACGGTGCCTTCATAGGTCTCAACACACACTTATATACTAATTCTAGGCGCCAATACTATGGGCAAAACCATGGGCCGTTACAAACTATGGATCAACAATACTACGGGCGACTTACAAAGCATATGCGCCAACAACAATAACATAAACTATTAATCAACAAATACTACGGGACGAATTACAAAGCATATGCATCCAACAACAACATACTAATAAAGTAAAGACATGGTTTCCTAACATCCCCTCCCCCTTAAAAAAAGCTTTGTCCTCAAAGCTTTAGATGTGGAAATTGTTGTTGAATCTAAAGGAGTGGTTCCCATGTAGCATCCTCTGATTGCATGCCGTGCCACTGAATTGAGACCTCTGTGATAGAGCGAGAGCGAAGCTGACGCATGCGCCGATTGAGGATGGCCTCTGGCTCCAAAAGGATGGATCCTTCATTATCCAATTCAGGTAAAATCGTTTGTCCAGTGATGTTGGTGCCAAGAACTTTCTTCAGACAAGAGACATGAAAGACTGGATGAATGCGGGAAGAAGGAGGAAGTTCCAATTTATAAGCAACGGACCCAATCTTCTGAAGAATCCGATATGGACCATAGAACTTTGGAGCGAGCTTATGACGTCCTTTGAGTTTCAAGGATGATTGTTTGTACGGCTGGAGATGAAGAAAAACCATATCGCCAACTTGAAAAGTGCGCTCAGAACGGTGCTGATCAGCTTGTTGCTTCATGCGATTTCTTGCCATGTGAATATTGTCCCGCAAAATGTGAAGAATCTGATCACGGTTTCGAAGGACCGTGTCAACTTCCTGAACTGGTGAACTGGTGGGGGTGTATAGAAGAAGAGTTGGAGGTGCCTGACCATAGACTGCTTCATATGGGGTCATTTTAGAGGCAGTGTGGTAAGAGGTATTGTACCACCATTCAGCGAGAGGGAGCCATTTTGTTCACTGATGTTGTTGTTCCAAGGTGAAGCAACGAAGATAAGTTTCCAAGCATTTATTAACAATTTCAGTCTAACCATCTGTTTGTGGGTGATACCCTGAACTCATCTTCAGTTTGGTTCCAGTGTGGCGAAATAGTTCTGTCCAAAAATGACTAGTGAAAGTCGCATCACGATCCGAGACAATGGAAGAAGGGATGCCATGAAGATGAAAGATCTGGTCCAGAAAAATTTGAGCGACGGAGGAGGCTGTATAGGGATGGCTGAGAGCACAAAAATGACTATATTTGGAGAGGCGATCAACCACAACAAGAATCACTGTCTTCCCGCCAGATTTAGGGAGCCCTTCAATGAAATCCATAGAATTATCTGTCCAAATCTGTGTAGGTATGGGCAAGGGTTCAAGCAATCCTGGGAGGAGTGTTGTTTCACCCTTATTGCGCTGGCAGGTATCACATTCGGCCACCATCTGTTGAATTGTCCTTTTCATGCCCTGCCAAAAGAAGTTACGCCGTGCTCGTTCATACGTTTTGAGGAACCCAGAGTGCCCTGCCGATGGAGAAGCATGGAGTTCATAGAAGACAGCCTGTTGAAGATCTGTGCTCTGGGGAAGCACTAGACGACCCTTGTATCGCAGAGAAGCACCATCCCAAGAGTAATGTGGTACAACAGAAGGGTTGTTGGTCAAGCGTTGGATGATTTAAGATAAGGAGGAGTCATTGACATAACCCTGTTGAACAGATTGCAACCAATTTGGAACAGGCATAGAAATAGCTGAAAGAGAACCTTGGGCCTCAAATGTGCGAGAAAGAGCATCTGCCACAATATTGTCTTTACCCTTCTTGTAAGTGATCTCATAGTCATAACCCATGAGTTTGCTAACCCATTTCTGTTGTGCCGGGGAGGAGACACGCTGGTCCAAGAAATATTTCAGACTCTAGTGATCAGTCTTGATGCAGAAATGATTCCCTAATAGGTATGGGCGCCACTTCTGTACTGCATGCAAAATAGCCATCATTTCCTTCTCATAGGTAGAGGCAGCTAGATTCTTACCTGAAAGGGCTTTGCTGGTGAACGCAATGGGGTGTTCATCTTGAAGGAGAACAACACCAAGTCCATTGCCGCAAGCATCACTCTCAATAGTGAAGGGCTTGGAAAAATCAGGCATAGCTAGCACAGGTGTAGTACACATAGCTTGTTTTAGTTTTTCAAATGCACACTGAGCAGCAGGTGTCCATGTGAAGGCATCCTTTTTCAATAGAGCAGTTAATGGAGCTGCAATCTTCCCATAATCCTTGACAAACTTGCGGTAGTAGCCAGTCAACCCCAAAAAACCACGAAGGCTCTTGAGTGTCTAAGGATGCGGCCAATTGTTCATGGCATCGATTTTGGAAGGATCCACGTGAACCCCTTGTGCTGAGATAATGTGCCCGAGATACTCAACTTCCTTCTGTCCAAAAACACATTTAGACTGCTTGGCATGGAGATGATGGTCAGAAAAAGTTGCATGACAAGATCCAAATGCTGGAGATGTTCATCCCATGTTTTACTGTGGATGAGGATATCATCAAAGAATACCAGAATGAATTTCCGCAAGTAGGGTCGAAATATTTTATTCATTAAGGCCTGGAATGTGGAAGGAGCATTAGTGAGGCCAAAGGGCATGACCAAAAACTCATAATGGACATCATGTGTGCGGAAAGCTGTTTTAGGGATATCATCCTTATGAACCCGAATTTGATGATACCCAGAACGAAGATCCAACTTGGAGAAAACGTGAGCCCCATGAAGCTCATCAAGAAGCTCATCAACAACAGGAATTGGAAACTTATCCTTGATGGTGAGGTGATTAAGTGCTCGGAAGTCAATGCAGAGGCACCATGACCCATCTTTTTTGCGGACAAGAATAACTGGAGAAGAAAAGGAACTAGTGCTTGGGCGAATAATACCTTGCTTCAATAAGTCCCGAACGAGGATTTCAATTTCCGTTTTTTGGTGAAATGGGTAGAGATAGGGCCTGATGTTGGGAGGAACGATTCCAGGAAGGAGCTGAATACGATGGTATTCTGGCCTGGAAGGTGGCAATCCCACTGGTTCAGCAAAGACACCTGTATATCGATCCAGAATTTGTTGTAGATCCAAAGGAGTAGTGGAGACCGCTGATGGTTGCATCTGGATGGAATGGATTTGAGCGATGACACCATGTGAATTCTTCTTGAGGAGTTTTTCCATGTGATGTGAACTGATGATGATGAGAGAACCTGGTTGTAATCCTGTCAATGTGTGTTGGCGTCCATTGAGGGAAAACTGCATCCAAAGTTCAGCAAAATCCCATAAGATAGGGCCAAGTGTGCGTAGCCATTGCGTGCCCAAAACCACATCACATCCGCCTAAGGGCAAGGAAAACATGTCAGAGCGCAAGGTATAGTCTCCCATAGAGATACACACATTTCGACACTTCCCTTTGCAAGGTAAGGTGCCCCCATTGAAAACCATGACTTCAAAGTTGGAGCAAGGATGGATAAAACAATCAGCTTGTTTGGCGATCCGAGGGTCAATGAAATTATGAGTGCTACCAGAATCAATGAGTATTGTAAGAGGAAGCTTCTTGAAGTAACCCCTGACTCGCATTGTTTGGGGGGTGGTGATTCCAGCTAAAGCATGGAGAGATATCTCTGGCTGGTCATCCTGAGACGGAGGGTCAATAGGCGGTTCCTGAATGTCGACTGGAGCATCCAGTGTTTCTGGATCTTCGTCACCAATTTCAGAGGCAGGCAGAGACTCCACATCCAAGAGATAGAGCTTTTGTTGAACACATCTATGTCCCCGAGTGAATTTCTCATCACAATTACAGCAAAGCCCCTTTTCTCTGCGTGCTTGCATCTCTGTTTCAGACAAACGCTTGATAGGAGTCGGTCGAGGAGCCTGTGGTATAGGTGGTCGCTGGGAACCCATATTTCGGAAGGGAACAAAAGTGGGCTTGGAGCGTTGTTGGTATGCAATCTTGTCTTCTGCCAACTTAGCCAACCCTAGTGCTTCCATCATTGTGTTGGGACATAACATTTTGACCTCAGAGCGGATGGCATCCTTTAGACCACTGATAAAACAACTCCCGTAAAAGTCATCAAAAGCACTAGGACCAAATCGTTGCAAAAGGAGATGGCAAAAGTCTGGCCATTTGGGCTCTGGATGAGCCTTGATGTACCAACGGTACCATTGAAGAGCTTCCTGTTCCAAATGAAAGGATGCCAACGGAACTTTGTTGACATCAAAAGTATTATGCAGACTGAAATACTGTTCTGCACAATAAATCCATCCAGTTGGATTGGTACCATTGAAGCGAGGAAAATCAAGCTTCGGACCACAGAAATTGCTGGAAGAAGAGAACCCATTGTCTGCTGAAGACTCGGACTGCCGTTTGTTGTTCATAGCTGAATGTTCAAGATGGAGACCGAGAAATTTTTCATCCAAATGCTGGAGTTTGGCTTGGATGGCTGCAAGTGCGTCCTCCATGGTTTTTGCTCCTACATGGGTGACAACTATAACCAGGATTTTTTTTTTTTTGGTTGACTGGGTAGGAAAACAAAAACAGAAACTACTTCAGTAAAGGAAAATCTGGACTTGGGAAAAAAATATGAAGGGTAATTGGGGTTTGACTAGGTTTTGGACACTATTGGATAGACAGGGAAGCAAAAATGAGTATTTCAGAAGCGGGGTGAAAGAATGGGAAAATTTGGCAGAGGGGAACAAAGAAGCAGAATTCAGAAAGGAACTCTGTGGCAAAATTTGAAGGTGATTGGGTGAAATCTGAGGAAGTTATGGCAAACCCTAAAAATAGACAAATGTGGGATTTCGGGCTTTGGGAAGGGGAATTGGGGATAGGGTCCTCAGGACTGAAATATGCAGAATGGGATGACAGGGGTTCCCCGAAAATTTCAAGGGAAATAGAGTGAAAATAAGGGAGATATGGAGAAATTTTTTTTTTTTCTTTTTTCTTTTTTCAGACTGGAGCGGCTACGGCTCGAAAGGGATCTGGAACAACGTCGAATGGATTGAAAACGGCTGAATCTGGAACGGCTTGCAAAATGGATCTGAAACGGTGCAGTAGTGATCGACAATAGTTTAGCTGAAAGTAGATATGGACCCCAGGTATGTGCGGCTTCCTAACAGTTTAGGGGTTTCACTCGGCCACCAATGCTGAATGACGGCTTGTGTATTGGGGCAGTACCCCTCACTCCACGGCTCAGGTAAAACTGATAACTGCTTTGCCACAAACGACAACTCTTGGTTTACCTCACGGGTGGGAACTAGTCAATCAGGTAGGGGTCGTTGCCCTTTTTGCTGGCAGGTCCTCTCAATGGGCCAACTACTTCAGGGTTCCTGTGGTACTCCTCACAATGAGTTTTAGGGCTTATGCCCAAGTACTTCCCACAGTTAAGCGGATAGGGATTATTCCAAAATCCGAACCTACAACAGATGCGAAATTTTTTTTTTTGGCATAAATTTCACCCAGCGAGCCCAAGAAAGTGATCTGATACCAGATGTGATGCACCTGCAACAATTAATTAACAAGAATATGCGGAATAGCAGAAATGACAGAACTCAGAATCACTTTTATATTGATCACAGGCCACTTCGAGGGGGCAACCTCCTTTAAGCAAGCTCAATACAATTAACTTCACGGTGCCTTCATAGGTCTCAACACACACTTATATACTAATTCTAGGCACCAATACTATGGGTCAAAACCATGGGCCGTTACAAACTATGGATCAACAATACTACAGGCGACTTACAAAGCATATGCGCCAACAACAATAACATAAACTATTGATCAACAAATACTACGGGACGACTTACAAAGCATATGCGTCCAACAACAACATACTAACAAAGTAAAGACATGGGTTCCTAACAGATCATCCCGCAACCAAATCCTCCCCTCCACCGGCCCTGCCAGATTATGCCGAGCCCCATCCCTATACTCAGCTACTACCAATGCTGCTCTGAGTAGGATAGAGCGCCACTCATGAGGCGCATCGAAACAATGCTCGACGATGTCCTGATCCAAGTCCCTCCACCCATCCTCTGGAAATCCTGCCAGGATCATGTCTAGTGTCTCTCGTACGCCCTCCACGGCATCATCTCGAGGCCCAGCTCCTCGACCGCGAGGCCCAACTCCTCGAGCATGAGGAGGTGGTACCGCTACAGGAGGCAGAACGACCACCATCGCCCGTCCCCTATGAACCACATGATCGGCTGATGGTACAGGACCAACATCTGCAAAAACACACAACTGAACCATCACATAAATATCTCTAACTATACTCATAAGAAAAACATCTACAAAACACATGATATAGTAGAGAACCAAACAAAAAAAACATACCATCTAAACCCCAGGCCTGTCCCTGGGCTCGAGGCATCTCCGGATCTCCTCGATAATCCATACCAGCATATGGATAGTCATCAATCAGCAGGGGGATCTGCTCCCACTGCTCATACATATCCTGTGAAAAGAACCCGCGGATACCACCACCACCGCGGGGCATCATCTACCCCCACCGCACCATGCGCGACTCGCTCACCAACCCGTCTCGAACCGACACCCATGGACGCAAGGTTGGTACCCACTTAAAGAAGAAACAACACAGGAAGGAGGCATAGCAAAACTCTCCCCCCTCCCGACTGACCTTGTCCAGATCTCTTCGGACACCAGCCAAAAACATATGACCCCACGTGTAGTAGGTCCCCCTCAGCACAGAATCCACCATCATCGTTTGTCCCCCAGACAAACGATGTGGTGCCGCGGCACCCAACAACCGCAGAACACAAGCCCCAACAGCCCGCATATCCCACTCCCGCAGAGATCTTAGGCTCAAAGCGTTGTTCTGCATGATCACCCCAGGAACACAGAATGTCTCCAGCAGATCCTCGATATCCAAACCTGCCGGGATCCTTGGCAGAAGATCCCCTACCTCCCCTAAGCGAGGCAACCCGGTAAGAAGGTAAACATCAGTGAGGGTGATCTCTAACCTCTCACCCCCAACAATGAAAGCACCCTCTGCAGTGGCCTAGAGACCCACCAATTTGTTCAGCAGTGGTGCCACTGAACGCATTAGTGGAATCTGAGCGAACTTCAGGAGCCCGCTCACAGCTAGAGTCTGTTGGACCCCCTGATTGGTCTGAATCGGAATCATCAGGTCCTCCTCCATCTCCCGCTCTCGCCATGACACCAATGGTCTCCTCAACATCCTGCCAAAAATAATACAAGAAAAAATTTTAGAAACATAATTTTTTTTCAAAAAATTTCATCGCGGCTTTTCCATCAAAAGCTGCTATGATCATCACGGCTTTCATCCATGAACCCACGATGAACATCGTGGGTATTGACCCCACAATCACGATGCGCATCGCAACTGTCAGCCCCACATTCGCGATGAACATCGCGACTATCAGCCCCGCAGTCACGATGAACATCGCGACTATCAGCCCCGCAGTCGCGATGAACATCGCGACTTTCAGCCTGACAGCCGCGATGGACATCGCGACTGTCAGCCCCAAACCCGTGATGTTCATCGCGGAAAAGGACGTGAAACCCGCGATATTCCACGTTGGAAGGCCAACATGGAATTTCGTGGCCTTCGGGGGCCCGCCACTAACAAAAAGAAACATAATTAAAAAGGCTAAGGCGAATAGGGTTACCTGAAACTCGCGGAATTGAAAACCAATGGTCGAATCTCCCAGAAATCAAGAAAGAGCTCTGATTGCTCTGCCAAACTCGCACGTAACAATGACACGTCATATTGGCCCCACACCCTATTTATAGACATTTGACCATTTTTCAAACAACCATTGCGGTATCATATGACGTCCGTTCCTCAAACCGTTGGTACCGTTGGAATCAACAAAGCGAGAACTTCATGATAGTCCTTTCCTTTTCCTGTTTTCACTAGGTCCATTTTTTCACGCCCTTGTCACCTCGGTTTGCATGCCACATCGGTCGTTGTCTATTTTTTACGAGTCTTATATTGCCAGATTCAGTTTTCCACGCTCGTGATGATGCTTGAGATCATTTCTTGCTCTCACCTCTAGATGTTTTGGGCATTTTTTTCCCATGCCACCTCGTTGCCTCGATTTGTGTGCCACATCGACCGTCATCCATTTTTGACAAGTTTGATATCATCGGATTCAGTTTTCCACGCTCGTGATGATGCTTGAGATCATTTCTCGCTCTCACCCCCATAATTTTCTGGCATTTTTTCAAAATGCCACTCATCACCTCGGTTTGCGTGCCACATTGTCCATTGCCCATTTTTGACAATCTTTATGTCACCGGATTCATTTTTTCGCACTCATGACGATGCGTGAGACCATTTCTCGCTATAATCAAAACCTTTTTGTTCGGTATAATTTTATCCCTTTTTCGGGCCGAGCAATTCTTTTATGAAAAAGGCACTTAGGGAGTTTCTGTTAAGCTCTTTTCTGACTCCTAAAACAATGAAAAGATCACCGAGCAACCTTGCTTCCTTTCATGCTCGCTAAACATATCTGAAAGGGCGTCTAGATGGTATAAGTTTACCCCTTTTCCAGACCTTGTAGACTAATTACGAAAAAGGAATACTATAGTCACATCGGCTAGAAGAGTTCTCCATTTGAATCATTTTATGCTTTTTCGGGCCTTGGAGACTAACTTACGAAAAAGAACACCAATGGAGTCCACTTACTGCTTTCAGACTCTCTAAACATGAAAGCAACCACGAGCAATCACCATCCTGGGCTCGTAAAAACCCACAGGACGGTACTCACAACCACTACAGAGTCTTCTTATCGTTTTCAGACTCCTTAAAAATGAAAACACCCATGAGCACGAATAGTCCTGGGCTCACAGAATCCACAGGATAGTACCATTTCAGAGCACACTTTTATCCCTTCTTGGAGCTCATTAAAACTACGAAGAAGGACCCAATGGTGCTTCTCGGCACCACAACAGATCATGTCTACTCATATGGCAGCCTACCCATTTTGGTCGCCTTTGTTCAGAGTATTATGCAGTATGTCACCCTGAGAATCCCTCAACAACACCCATCAGCTCGTCCCCCCCAGAGTTAATACATACCCTTCAGTCCTTAAAAGCTATGATCCCCGCACCTACAAGTCAGTTCCCTACGCTGCCAGGTCAACCATGTCGTCATACTCTGAACAAAGGAAGTTTGAGTCCACCCACTCTATGACCCCAGTTACTTCCCATCCCCACAAGTATGTCAGTCCTACCATAAGTACTACCACACTTTAGTTCTACACCTCGCGCTCCTATCAAGGAAACATCATTGCCTTGTTAGTTGCTAGTCTCCCTCTATCGACGACAACCAAATTTATTCCAAAGGATAGATCTAGAGGTCCCTGTATCTTGGACTCATCACCATTTATGATGAGTGCCTACGAATCATTTCGAGAAGAGTCATCAGTGCCTCTCCAAATGGTTGTTTCTCACATGCTCGACTTCAACACCTTGATCGCATCATTGAGACTCACACAGGGCATTGGTCCCTTCAGTTATTTGTTGAAGACCCTGGATACCACCTGACTCTTCCACATTTGAGAGTCTACTTATGGAAACAATAGTTACATTTTTCCTATAGATATCCGGGTTTCGCATGGCGACAATATTCAGATGTACCCCAGTTTTATACTCCCTCGAGTATACAGTTACATGTACTTCTCAAAGATGACTCACAGTCATTGAGTCCCTACAGATGTTGGACACCTTCAGATTCAACAGTTCATCAACCCTTCTGAGACCTTGTTCAGAACGGTTGTCGCTTTATTCCAGTGTATCAGTTATTGAGATTAGTCATGTTATGATCATGAGTACATCCCAAAAATAGTGTCCCCTTTAGACCATTATGATGTACCAGCCGAGTTTTTATGTATTATTCAGGTCCCCCTTCTTGGGACTAATTATTATGTATATGTCTTGATATGAGCATGGGTATGCCCGCTTCGTCCATTATCAGAGATTATTCCTCATTCATATTGAGGCCATGTAATATTTTTTCTTTTTTCAGCTTCCAAGGGCCATGGATCTAGTCTCCAACCGATCTCTTCTCTTCCCCAAACCCCAGGAAAAAGACAAAAGAACTATGATGTCTATTGGCCATACGATGAGCTCCTGCCCTCACACATCAGGGGGCAATCTGTTAACACTTAAAAAAGTGCTCACTAGCTCATTTCCTTATTCACATGACCCATTTGTCCACTTTTCCACCATTTGAGCTTCTAAAGCCATCAAAAGGTCACCAAAAGACCATAATACACCCCTTTTTCCCCTCAAAATGAATATTTTTCCTCAAAAAGCATAAAAAACCCTCAAAAAGGGTCCAGAATTCCCAAAAATATTAAAAAGGGAATAAAAATATTAAAAATATTCAAAAAAGGAAAAAGGAGGGAAAAAGGTACCTAAACCATGTTGGTCAATACCATTGGTTTCCTCAAAACCATCATGGTATTCCCCACCACCAAAAACTATAAAAAGGTGGTAGGGGCTCCTCACTTTCCATCCATCTATCATCCTATCCTCACGCTGTCAAAATCTCTCATGAGACTTTTGGCCATTTTCAGCATCTTGGAGAAGAGACCATTGGAGCTTGGAGCTACCCACCCTTGGAGTTGCTCAACACAAATCCTCACCATTTGAGGTATCTTAATACAAAACATCTATTCTTTTATTTTTTGTTCTTTCCATGAATCGTTTTTAAATTTATTTGTTATATGCACATGTTAGTTTAGATTTAGATTTAATTCATAATCGTTTTTGCTTTCTGTATTGAAACTGCTATCACATTGTTGATAGGTGCCCATTGCACTAAGCTTGGTTGCAAAACCAAGCCAAAAGGTGGTGGGTTCTAAGTCACTGATGTGACTCATCTGAGCTACATATCCTGAAAATATTTCAGGTCTCCTTCTCTCTCTGAATGTGCTTGGTGGTGCTCCAACATTTTCTTCCTCTTGCAGAATGTCTCGACACCATGCAAATCTCCTCTTAGCAGGAGGTTCATCAAGAGACCTTTCTACCAATTCTATTGGCTCTTCAAGATCAAGCCGATCTAAGGAATCTTATGGGTTTTGTTAAATTTTTAGTAAATATGATGAGCTTTGAAAATTAGAAATTTTAAGTGTGAAAATATGGAATACTTGAATCAATTAACCATTCAATCACATGAAACATTCAACCAAAACATAAGAAGTACCCTGGGGAAAATCCTCAAAATAATGAGGATGAAAAACCCCAACAAATATTCATATTATAATTATGATAGATAAAAGAGAAGGTCTTGTACATCAGGCACCCCTAGTGAAATCATATATCAAGAGAAATATAAAGAAGAGAGACTCAGAATAATATCCTCTATAAAGAGAAGCATCTTCCCTTCAAGGGAGAAGAGGATTCGCTTCACATTGAATTCATCAATCCTGCATAAAATATTTATATATTCCTCACATGCATTGGCTTCTATTTTTATCTTTTGACTTCATGATGAACTCGCCCTCAATCTGGATGTATCAATATTGCATGAAGAAGTGCATCCCACTTCTCATGCAGTGCATTAACTCACTGAACTGATTCTTAGGATGGAATAACCCCTTAACTGAAAGCTTTCCCACTTAGTTAGGTGGCTAAATTAAGTGTCATCATGCAAGTGTCGCAACTCAAGTTTCATCTTTTAGTTTAGCATAAGTGTCATCATGCAATAGCACTTAATTAACTAGATATTCTTTGTTATCACTTAGTTAAATCTCTTTAACATAAGTGTTGTCATGCAATAACACTTAGTTAACTAGATATTCTTTGTTATCACTAAGTTAACTCTCTTTAATTGAAATCATGTTGATTGATGTACTTGTAGTGACCACAATGAGTTCTTTAATTAACTGAGGCATACATTGTTGCTTTAACTGAAGTTTAACAGTTCGACTTCACTTTAGTCATCTCATGAACAATTCAAATTCTCTTTTTCTCTATGCATTTATCTTTATCTCTTGTCTTATCTTGATGGTCAATATGTGTTAGCTTTAATTATCTATCATATCATATTTTACTCAGAATATTTGTCAGATGTTGTGATCATATTATATTACTCTCAGGCCAAATGGTTAATGCTAAAGTAATTCATTCTAGAGGTGGCCAGTCTCTAAAGGAGACTCAATAGCAATCGATGACCATGGTTAGTAATATATCACACAACATTAATGCTTCAACATGCAAAGAATATACCTCTATAACTAAAGGTCCACCCCATGGGTACCTACTATAACTGGACGTCCACATGAGAATCTGACTTGTCACACAAGTCCTAAGCCTTGTCCAATAAAACTTTACAAAATAATCACTTTGATGCATCAAAGCATTCACCTCAACACATGAGGAATAACCTTTTACAACTTAAGGCTTAGTCATTATTGAGTCCAACTCAAGAATCTACTCCAAGTTCTTGATTCCAACTTAGGCTCCCTACCTCAACACATGAGGCCCAATCCTAGCTACACATGATTGGCTTGGAGAATGACTCATGATGCTGTACATTTAACACTCCCTCTCAGCGAGGGATGCATTCTCTGTCATACCAAGCTTGTCTCGGAAGTACCTAAAATTCGTCACTGATAGAGACTTTGTTAACACATCTGCAATCTTCTCATCAGTAGAAATGTACCGAAGTTTCACTGTTCCTTTCTGGACCATGTCTCTGATGAAGTTATACTTCATTTCAATTTTCTTCGACTTATCATGAAACACAGGGTTTTCAGAAATCTTGATGCAGATTTGAATGCCACACCTAATGATTGTAGACTCAAGCTTCTCATCGAAAAACCCAACAAGTAGATTCCCAAGCCACACTTCTTCTCGACAGGAAGTACTAACAGCAATATACTTTGCTTATGCGCTACTCTGGGCTATAGATCCCTGCTTCCTACTGGACCAAGGGATCGTAGCAGAACCCAAGCTAAAACACTAGTCGGATGTACTCTTTCGGTCCACAATGTTTCCACCCCAATTAGAGTCAGTATAACCAAGTAACAACACCCCTCCACTGGAGGCATATCTGAGTCCATAAGCAATCGTACCTCGAAGGTACCTAAGCACATGCTTAGAAGCAACCCAATGTTTGTGTCACGGATCAGACATAAATTGACTTAGAATACTCACATCATAACATATATCCGGTCTTGAATGTATCAAGTACATCAACGAACCAATAAGTTGTCTATACAAAGTGGGGTCCACTGGATCCGATCCTGAATCTGACTCATGTAGTTTCCTCAAATTGGAGACCATCGGAGTACTCATGGATATGCAATCCATCATGCCAAACCTGTGCAATATATCAACAGTGTATTTCCCTTGAGAAAGAAATATCTCATCTTTTCTTTGCCAAATCTCAAGGCGAAGAAAGTAGTGCATAAGACCTAAGTCTTTCATCTCGAACTCAAAAGTGAGCTCCCTCTTGCACCAAGCAGTCAGCTATTCCTCTACAGTAAGGAACAAATCATCAACATATAGAACCAATATCAACAGTTGGTTCTTCACTACTTTGAAGTACAAATTTGGATTAGCTTATCTCTTAGAGAAGCCCAGTCTCTAAATATAGTTGTCAATTCTCGACTACCAAGCTTTGGGAGCTTGCTTAATCTCATACAAGGCTTTCTTCAATTTGCACACATGGGACTCCTTCCCATGAAACACAAACCCCTCAGGCTGCTGAATATAAACCTCTTCCTCAACCTCACCATTGAGGAAGGTTGTCTTCACATCCATCTGGTGAAGCTTCCATCCTAGAACAGATGCAAGTGAAATCACAACTCGAATAGTGGTGTACCTGGCCATAGGAGTGAATGTCTCCTCATAGTCTATGCCTTCTTTCTGAGAGAAACCTCGAGCAACAAATCTGGCTTTATACTTTTCAATACTTCCATCAGCAGCATGTTTGATATTGTAAATTCATCTAGAAGTAACTATGGACTTCCCTTCAGGTATAGGAACAACTTCCCAAACATCATTCTTCATAATAGACTTGTATTCCTCTACCATTGAATCTTTCCATACTTGCTTCTCTATAGCTTCTTCATAGGTGGAAGTCTCTGAATCACTGATGTGACTCATCTGTGCAACATACCTTGAATATATGTCTGGTTTCTTTTTCTCTCTAGAAGAGCCTAATGGTGCTCCATGCCTCTTTGCATCTTGTAGTATATCTCGGAACCATGCATAGATTCTCTTGGCAGGAGGTTCATCAACCAATTCTATTGGTTCCTCAGGAGCTAGCGAATTTGAGAAATTTGTTGGATTCACCCTCTGAACATCTGAATGGAGAGAATTAGTATCCGGGTCGTCCATCATAGGAGTCTCATGCTCCTTTGTGTCTGTATCATACTGAATCTCTTTCGATCGCTTGAATGTTTCCTCTTCATGTAAGTTCACATCTTGGTTGACCTCAATGTGTCTTTCACCTAGCACATATATTATGTAGGATTTGGATGATTCGCTATAACCAACAGGGGTTCCCTTCTTTCCTGATGGCTCCATCTTTATCCTCTTTTATTTCGACACATGAATGTATACATAACTGCCAAAGATACTTAGGTGTGAAATATATGGTTTTTCACCAATTAACACTTCTTTAGGTGTCTTCTCATCCAGAATGGCATGAGAACTTCTAATCTGGATATATATTGATGTATTGGTGGCCTCTTCCCATAATGAGGTAGACATGTCTTGATCATCCATCGTGGCTTTTGCAGCCTCATATATGGTTCTATTCTTCCTTTCAACAACCCCATTTTGTTGAGGGTTGTAGGGTACAGTTAATTGTCTACAAATTCTTGTATCAATACAGAACTCATTAAACACATGTGAATCAAATTCACCTCCATTGTTAGATGTCAAATCATAGACATGCTTTCCTGTCTGATTCTCAACTAGGGCATTGAATTCTTGAAACTTGATAAAGGTTTTGCTCTTATCCTTTAGGAAATAAATCCATGACTTTCTAGAGAAGTCATATATAAATAGTACATAATATAAATAGCCTCTCAGGGAAGGGGATGACATGGGACCACATCCATCAGAATGTATTAAATCTAAAATCCCTTTAGATCTAGTAGTATTGCTAGAGGAACTCTTTTTAACATTCTTCCCAAATGCACAATCCCTACCTAAACTATCATGCTCAAAATCAAATACGAGCATACCTTTCACCATTTGTTGTAATCCTGGTAGCGCTTTGTAGTGGATGTGACCAATCCTTCTATGCCATAGATCTCATGGACTAATAGTGTTGTGAACCATAGCTTGAATGTACATCTCGGGTACCTTGTAAAGACCTCCCTCTCTAACTCCAATCACTGTTGCATATTTCAAGTCTTTGTTCTCTAACCATAATAGTGCTTGATTATCCATGAAGCTAACTCAAAATCCCTTCTCTTCAAGAAGCGAAACTGATAGGAGGTTCTTCTTCAATCCTGGAACATAAATAATTTCCTCCACATGTAAAATATCTCCTGAACTCGGCTGGAAGGAGGTGGATCCAACTCCTTGGATCTAATAGGTTGTGTTGTCTCCCAACTCTACCCTGCATGCAAAATTTATCTCCTTGAGACCGGTGATGGTGCTCTTATAACCAATCATATGTTTGGATGTTCCACTGTCAACCAACCATGTGTCCTCACTTGTGATGATAGATCCATAAAGTGTTGAGACTAGGTAATACTCCCTCCTTGTCTCATTTTCTTCGAGTGAATTCTTCTGAGTAGTTGCATCTTCTAAAGCAGTAGAAGCATGAAACATTCCTTTTCCTTTTTTATTTTCTTTTCAATCCCTTGCATAATGGCCCTTGTTGTCATAATTGTAGCATATAATCTTTGACTTGTCAAATTCCTTGTTGTATACCTTCTTCTTCGAATGGGAAAACTTCTTTTGACATAATTTCTTCTTACCTTTCTTCATCCTTGTCGTGAGGGAGGGAAAGGCCCTTTATTCCTTGATGCACATTGACTTTCTCTCGATTCACCCCTACTCTTGGAGGCAATCATCCCACAACCTTTCAAAGTTAGGTTGTACCTCTTGTCCATTTACCGCAGCCAATAATGTCTCCCATGAGGATGGGAAACCATCAATAGCGGTTTGGATAACATCATATTCATCCACCACTACTCCAATACTAGAAAGTTGATCTCTTACTTGAGAGATATTGGTGAAGAAGGATGCCACTTTCTCATCCTTCTCCATCTTTAGGTTTCGAAGCTTATTATTCAATGCCCTCTTTTGACTTAGGGCCTTCTTCTCATATAGGATTTTCAATGTATCAAAACACTCCTTTGCGGTCTTCAAATGAGTGATAATGGACATAAAATTGTCCTTTACTGAATCATATTTGATCTATTTGGCTTTAGCTTGGTTCTTCTTGAATTTGATGCACCCTGCATTAGATGTAGGCTCTTCAACCACAGTGGATATGTAGACATTTAAGTCATGTTGCTTCAAGATGTTCAACACCCTTGCCTTCTAAGTCTTGAAATTCAAAGTGCCCTCAAGACGGTCTTTCGGTCAAATAGAGATCGATGCCATGGCTCTCAATTATTGTGCTCAACTCCTCGGGATCTACGTAGGATCAAGTTTTCTTGAAAAATCTTAGCTCCTTCACGCCCTGAGCTCTGACACCATGTTAATTTTTTAGAAAATATGATGAGCTTTGAACATTAGAAACTTTAAGTGCAAAAATATTGAATACTTGAATCAATGAACCATTCAATCACATGAAACATTCAACCATAACACAAGATGTATTTTGGGGGAAATTCTCAAAACAATGAGGATGAAAAACATTAGCAAATATTCAGAGTATAATTATGATAGATAGCAGAGAATGTCTTTTACATCAAACACCCCTCATGAATTCATAGAGCAAGAGAAATATAAAGAAGAGAGACTCAGAATAATATCATGCATAAAGAGAAGCACATCGCCTTCAAGGGAGAAGAGAATTCGTTTCACATTGAATTATTCAATCTTGCATAACATATTTATATATTCCCCACATGCATCGGCTTCTATTTTTATCTTCTGACTTCATGATGAACTCGCCCTCCATCTGGATATATCATTCTTACATGAAGAAGTGTGCCCCACTTATCATGTAGTGCATTAACTCACTGAACTTATTCTTAGGATGAACTCGCCCCTTAACTAAAAGATTTCCCACTTAGTTAGGTAGCTAACTTAAGTGTCATCATGCAAGTGTCACAACTCAAGTGTCATCTTTTAGTTTAACATAAGTGTCGTCTTTTAGTTTAACATAAGTTTCATAATGCAATAACACTTAATTAACTAGATCTTCTTTGTCATCACTTAGTTAACTCTCTTTAACATAAGTGTCGTCATGCAATAACACTTAGTTAACTAGATCTTCTTTGTTATCACTTAGTTAACTCTCTTTAACTGAAATCATGCTGATTGATTTACTTGTAGTGACCACTATGAGTTCTTTAATTAACTAAGGCATACATTGTGGCTTTAACTGAAGCTTAGCAATTTGAGTTCACTTTAGTCATCTCATGAACAATTTGAATTATATTTTGCTCTATGCACTTATCTTTATCTCTTGTCTTATATGCATGGTCAATATGTGTTAACTTTAATTATCTATCATATCAGATTATACTCAAAAGATTTGGCAGATGCTGTGATCATATTATATTACTCTCGGACCAAATGATCATATCCTAAAGTAATTCACTCTAGAGGTGGCCAGTATCTAAAGGAGACTTAATAGCAATCGGTGACCATGGTTAGTAATATATCACACAACATTAATGCTTCAACATGCAAATCATATAACTCTATAACTGGAGGTCCACCCCATGTGTACCTACTATAACTAGAGGTCCACATGAGAATCTAACTTGTCACACAAGTCCTAAGCCTTGTCCAACAAGACTTTACAATATCATCACTTTGATACATCAAAGCATTCAACTCAACACATGAGGAATAACCTTTTACAACTGAAGGATTAGTCATTCTTGAGTCCAACTCAAGAATCTACTCCAAGTTCCTGAGTCCATCTCAGGCTCCCTACCTCAACACATGAGGCCCAATCCTGGATGTACAAGATTGTCTTGGAGAATGACTCGTGATGTTGTACATTTAACAGTTTCTCCCTCTCAACATATGAAAGGGGAGAATCAGAAGTTGGATCATCCATCATGGAATTCTAATGCTCCTCCATATCTGAATCACAATGAATTTATTTAGATCGCTTGAAGACAACCTCTTTGTGAAATGTTACTTCTCTACTGAATTCAATGTTCCTTTGTCCTAGAGTATAGATTCTATAATATTTGGAGGATTCACTATATCCAACAAAAGTTCCTTTCTTTCCGAATGGATCCATCTTTTTCCTCTTCTCTTTTTGGCACGTGAATGTAGATAGGACAACCAAAAATATTCAAGTCTCCAACATCTGTTTTTTCACAGATGAAAACTTCCTCATGAGTCTTTTCTCCCATGATAGCACGAGGACTTTTGTTCTGTATATAAATAGCAGTGCTAGAGGATTCTACCCATAAGGAAGTGGGAATATCATGATCACACATCGTAGATTTTGCAGCCTCGCATATTGTTATTTTCTTTCTTTCAGTAACCCCATTCTGCTAGGGGTTGTAAGGTACATTCAGTTGTCTTCTTATCCCTACATCGCGGCATAAGTCATTAAAGTCACGAGACTCAAAGTCTCCTCTATTATCATATCTCAAAGCACAAATGTGCTTTCCACTCTGATTCTCAACCAGTGCTTTAAACTCTTGAAATTTTGTACAGTTTCACTCTTTTCCTTCAGAAAATAGATCCATGACTTGCGAGAGAAGTCATCTATGAAAAGAACATAGTATAGATAACCACTCAAGGATGGTGCAGACATGGAGCCACATAGATATGAATGGATCAAGTCCAGTATCCCTTTAGATCTTTTATTACTATTTGGAAATATTTTCTTGATGTTCTTACCAAGAGCACAACCTCTACAAATAACATCATGCTCATATTGAAATACATGCATACTTTTTACCATCTTTTGTAATCTAGGTAGTGCTTTGAAATGAAGATGACCAAGCCTCCTATGCCATAGTTCACAGGGACTGACAATGTCATGGATCATGGCTTTAATGAACTTTCCAATCACAATTGCATAATTCAAGTTTGAATTCTTAGGCCACAACAGTGCTTTGTTGTCCATAAAGATTACTCGGAAACCTTTATCTTCTAGAACTGAAATAGACAGGAGGTTTTTCTTCAAACCAGGAACATACAGAATATCATCAACATGGAGTATATCACTTGAATTCAACTGAAAGGAAGTGGATCCAACTCCTTGGATCGAATAGGTGGTATTATCTCCAAGCTCCACCTGACAGGAGAAATTAGTTTCCTTCAGATCTTAGATAGCGCTCCTATATCCATTCATGTGTTTTGATGCACCACTATCCACCATCCATGTCTCAACACTAGTGGTAATGGCCCAGCTAGAACTGAGACAATATAGTACTCCTCCATTGGTCCTTCTTATTTCAGTTGAAGCATTTAACCTTAGACTTATCAATGTTCTTGTTGTATTCTTTTTCCTTTTGATGAGGAAACTTAGTCTAAGAAAAGGATTTATCTCCTCTCTTTTTCCTTGTCGTAAGAGCAAGGTTCTCTTCTTTGTAGGAATCAATTTTTCTTTGAATTTTCCCTTCTTCTTGAAGGAAATGATGCCACAATATTTCAAAGTTTGGTTGCACTTCTCGACCATTAACAACAACCAAGAATGTCTCCCATGAGGATGGAAGACCATCGAAAACAGTCTAAATAATATCATCATCATCGACAATAACTCCAATGCTCATGACTTGATCTCTTACTTGAGAGATATTTGTGAAGAAGGAAGCAACATATTCTTCCTTCTCCATCTTCATATTACGAAGCTTGTTCTTCATGGATCTCTTCTTACTGGGATCCTTCTTCTCATAAATATTTGTCAAGGTGTCGAAGCACTCCTTTCCAGTCTTCAATGGAGTAATAATCGACATCAAATTGTCTTTCATAGAATCATAAGTGATTCTCTTTGCTTTGGATTGATTCTTCTTGAAAGTAATGTTCCCAGCATTAGAAGTGGGCTCTTCAACAACATTGGATATGTCTCCATCTAGATCATGCTCTTACAGGATATTTAAAATCTTGGCCTTCCAAGTATTTAAGTTCAAATTTCCTTCAAGTATGTCTTCCGGTCTTACTGATATTGAATCCATTATTCTTCAAGTATTGTGCTCACCCAGGATCAACATAGGCTCAAGCTTGAGTGCAAAACTTAGCTCATCCATGCCATGAGCTCTGATACCATGTTAATTTTTTTATCTTAATCCAGAATTATAGTAGTACTTGAAATGAAATGAATAATCAACAAGCATAAGCATTCACATGAGACACAGTATTACCTTGGGGAAACCCTCTAATACTTGAGGGAGAAAACCCCAACAAAATATTCCTTTGAATATTGATAGATAGCAGAGAATTTCTTTTACAACGAGCAGGTTATATCAAGCACCAATGGTGTATTATCAGAGAGAAATACCAAGCACCCCTGGTGCAATCACAAAGCAAGAGAGAAGATGGAAAAATAGAACTAAGAATAATATCATGCACAAAACCAATTCACTGATTTTGGTCACATGCACAATGAATGTGAATTTCATTCAAGAGAGAAGAGAATTCGCTCTCACACTTCTCATGCTTCTCATACTTCTCATGCTTCAGCTTTTATTTTTATCTTCTGACTTCAAGATGAACTCTCCCTTCATATGGATTCTATGTCAAATAGTTAGGAGGCTAACTGAAGTGTCGTCATGCAAGTGTCGTAACTTAAGTGTTGTAACTCAAGTGTCGCAACTCAAATGTCATAAATCAAATGTTATCTTTTAGTTCAACTTAAGTGTCGTATTTTAGTTTAACTCAAGTGCTGACATGCAAAACACTTTAGTTAACTAGATCTTCTTTATTAACACTTATTTAACTCTTTTAACTGAATTCCTTCTTGATAACATCACTGAAGTGAACAATTCGAATTCTCCTTTAATTAACTGAAGTATTTCTTGTTAACATCACTGAATTTTAACAATTTGAGTTCTCTCTTATTTAACTGAAGTCTTTATTATTACTGAGTAAATTGATTTTTCTCTTATCGTATTGCATCTTATCTTTATCTCTTGTATTATTTGCATGGTCACATGTGCCAACTTTAATTTATCTATCATATCAAATATACTAAGGAGATTTTCCCAATGATGTGATCATCTTGTTATACTATCATTCCAAGTGGTGATATGCTAAAGTAATTCACTCTGGAGGTGGCCAGTCTCTAGATGAGACTTAATAGGTCAACCATGGTTAGTGGTACATCACACACCATTCATGCTTCGACCTGCAAAGAATTACATCAACACATGAGGCACCACCTCAACACATGAGGCTCTGTCTTGACACATAAGACCTTAGTCTTAAAAAACAATATTGTAAGACACCATCACTTTGACATACAAAGTGTTATGATATCTCATCATCACTTTTTTTTATGTTTGCATGCATCCTAGTCATTAGTGAGGTGTCACCCAGCACCTAGTCCCCAATTTGCTAGCCCCGTGAGATTCTTTCCATTCATTTCCAGCCCTCCTAGTCAGTGATGCACCCACCTTTCACCTACCACTTGAGAAAGGCGCCCTCCTTCACCTACCACCACTGACACACTCAGTTAGTTGAGTAATTTGTGGATCTTTCCTTGATTTAAGGCTAGATTGACTCCTTAACTTATTGAAACACTCTGATGGATCTCCAGTGAGACTAGATTGCAAGTTCTCACTCCAGTCAGCTCCTCGTGCGCCCTCCTTTGATCCTCCTTCACTACATTAGTGCCACATGCATGTGTTGCACATACCTACATTCAGTTAGACTCAGTTTGACACCTGGCTGACAGTTACTTGGGTATTGATGAAACTCCACTAATGATGATGAGGACTCCTAGTGAAGGAAATATACACCATGCAGGATATTCGATTGACCTCCTTGGTCAATTCGAATTGCTTGTCTTGGCCTATTCAGTCATTTTGACTGCACATTGTATTGTATTCTACTTTTGAGTTCAATAGAGCACTGCTGCAATTCTCTTGCATAGTTTACACATATTATTCTTTATGCATATGTTGTAATTGATTTACTTGTTCAATTAGATCTGTTGTGCTTCAATTTTAAATGGTATCAAAGCCATGGCAGGGACAAGACTTCTTTTCTGTAGGGATTATTCATGAAGATTGAACAGTTTTCTATAGTTGCAGCTATTGCTCCATAATGGTTCTTGTTTGTTTGTGATTTGCAGGTTTCCACTTCATCCATTTGCATTCGCTATTGCAGAGATGGAAGCTTCTTCTTCACAAAATCTTCTTACTCCATTCAACTATGATGAATGGGAACCAAAGATGATTGCATGTTTGAATAGACAATGTCTTTTTTATGTGTGCATTGGTATTACAAGAGATTTTGATTCTGATGAAGAGGAGAATGATTGGCTTAATGATTGTGAAAGAGCTTTTGGGACAATAGTGTCTTGCTATGTCTCCTTGTATGCGCTACCTCAATAATACTGCTGAAAATCCAAGAGATCTATGGGCCCAACTCAATAGAGAATTTGGAAAGCAGGAAGAAGAGGATCATTCTAGCCTTTTGGAGAACAAGCCCAGTGAGATCTCCTTATGTGTTTTCTCTGATTATGTCTCGGCCTCAACAATTGTTCAAGATGAAGAAGAGATTGTAGATTCAACACTCACTTTCTCACTATCTTCTGTTTCGAATTTTGAGCAAGAAAAACCAACTCATACTCTAGAATCCGAAGAGGTTCTTGAATCCTCTCTTTCACATGAGTTTTCTAGTATGCAGAATGATGATCTACTTGATATTTTGGAGGTAAAATCTGATTTTGGAGGTGAAGCATTCGCTCCCCTTGATCACATGCTTCCTACATACTTTTGTTCGATCGTTGGCACAGTTTCTCAGTTTTATTGAAGATGAAGAGCACTACCATTCGCTTGAGTTCAAGTCTCATGCAATTTTTGTTGAGTTTGGTTTTGATCTCACCCCTGTTGGTTCAAAGGAGATCTCAAGAAACCATCTCTCAAATCTTGGAGCTGATTTAACTTCCATTGATCAGAAGTTCAAGTTTCAAGATCTATTTGATACGATTGGAGCTATTCCTACCTCACTTGGTTCGAATTACATGCCCCAGGATCATATTCATATTTTCAAATTTGTTCTCACCATTTTCGGTATGAAGAGCAAGTTTATAAAGTCTCCATATTCGCTTGCATCCACTGATGGAGAATTCAAGCACATGTTTTTGGAGCATGATCCATTTACTCCCAAGAGTAAGATACCTCCAGACATATCTACATGAGTTTGGAGCAATTAAATCTTTTGGTGTGTTACAGTCCATTTTGAGGGGGGGGTTTTCCCATGAGGTTTTCTCCATTTCCTCGGTTCATGGACTGTTCTTTATTTGGATTATTATTGTATTGGGGTGACCTTTGCTCTTAGTTACCAGGGCCCTATCCTTTATTTTTTTCCATCATAGTATATCTTTTGCGGGGGTGTTGGGATATCTCATCATCACTTTTTATGTTTGCATGCATCCCAGTCATCAGGGAGTTGTCACCCAACACCTAGTCCCCAGTTTGCTAGCCCCAGGAGCTTCTTTCCATTCATTTCTAGCCCTCCTAGTCAGTGATGCACCCACCTTTCACCCACCACTTGAGAAAGGCACCCTCCTTCACCTACCACCGGTGACACAAAGTTAGTTGAGTAATTTGTGGATCTTTCCTTGATTTAAGGCTAGATTGACTCCTTAACTGGCTGAAACACTCTGATGGACCTCCAGCGAGACTAGATTGCCAGTTCTGACTCTAGTCAACTCCTCATGCACCCTCCTTTGATCCTCCTTCACTACATTAGTGCCACATGCATATGTTACACCTACCTACATTCAGTTAGACTCAATTTGACACCTGGATGACAGTTACTTGGGTATTGATGACACTCCACTGATGATGATGAGGATTCCTAGTGAAGGAAAGCTGCACCATGCAGGCTATTTGATTGACCTCCTTATTCAATTGGAATTGCTTGTCTTGGCATATTCAGTCATTTTGACTACACATTGTATTGTATTCTACTTCTGAGTTCAATAGAGCACTGCTGCAATTCTCTTGCACAGTTTACACATATTATTCTTTATGCATTTGTTGTAATTGATTTACTTGTTCAATTAGATCTGTTGTGCTTCAATTTCACACAAAACACTTACCTCAACACATGAGGCTTATTCATTCTTGAGTCCAACTCAAGATTCTTCTCCAAATTTCCTGAGTCCAACTTAAGATCCTATAAGGCACTACCTCGAGACACAATGCTCCATCTTAAGACACAAGATTGACTTGGAGAATGACTCATGATGTTGTAACTTTAACAAAAACAGGTTTTCCAGTTTGGCATTTTTTTTACAGTTTTTCATGCCCAAAATGTTTGGGGCCATTTTGAGGCCCTAATCAACATTTTTTGGCAACACCATAATACAGACATAGCCAAAGGCACGTCTAGATGGGAGAAATGTGTACTTCTTAGCTAGACCTTTCCCATGGGCTACCGAGTGCCCTAAATGAAAATTTCATGCACAATTTATGCCTTGGGAAGTTGACACATCAACCAACCACCTCGAACTTGCAAACCTTTTTACGATTCATCTCCCAGGGTTAGGTTTTTCGATGTTAGGGTTTTTTCCTTCATGCTTATGATAAAAATTCCCTTCGACCTCCTTTTGTAATCAACTTGTGGCAAATGAGCATTTCCGCCATATCTCTTCTCAGAGATAAAGGTACCACCATTCTAGCTACTTTTATAAAACTGATAAACAATATATTATTATAATTATAATCATGTATCAATTTAAGTTTTTTTTTTAAATTTTAAACACTAATGAGATTGACAATTAGTATGCATCTATTTAATAGCATACTAATCATAAGATAAAAAAACCATGTATATATAAACATAATTTGTGATTTGATTGCACTAACATCAGTTCATTTCACACCACGAGGAAAAAGTGTGTATCCATAAATGCAATTATGAAATTTTATTGCACTAACATTGAATCAATTTCAAACCATGGGAGCAAAAAACTATGTATATATAAATGCAATGATGAAATTTTAAATAAATCATAAAATAACCATGTAATTTGTATGCTTGTAAATAAGTGCTACATTGCCACCCCAAGAAAATGTCAACTTTGTATACAATATAGTAGTGAATATATCTAGACATATAAGGAAATAAAATGAATTTGACATCAGAAGCTGATTTAATGAAGTTGTTTGAACTACCCATAAATAAGTGGTACACTACCACCCTAAGGAAATGTCAACTTTGTATACAACATAGCATGAAAAAATATCTACACATATAAGGAAATGAAAAGAATTTGACATCAGAAGTTGATAAAATTGTTGTTAGTTCCTTCCTCATTTTCTTAACCCTACCCATCCTCACTCTATAAAAACATAATGAAAGAACATGAGTTTAATAAAATAAAAAATCGTTAATTGTTAAATATGTAATAAAAAATATATAGGATAAAAGGCTGGCAATGCCTCTAAATCACTCTCATTGGAATTAGTCTAGAAGACCATAATATATCTTGATTAATGAATGAAACTTAAAATGTAAAGGATTAGAAACATGAGTAGATAAAAATAAGACTAATTTGAACATATTTCACCTAATTTGGTGTTTGCATCATTTATGATTTGTGTCAATGTTAAAAATTTCTTAAATATAGAAAATTGTCCACTTTAAAATTTTGAAACCCATCCTTTTCCATCAACTTGTACATCATCATTCTCAAAAGCATCTTCTATGTCTTCTCTTGAGATAGATATTTGACTCTATTCATCATCAAATCTACATCCTATGCTCAAACATTAATATGTATGTCATAGAATTAATAAGTACCACGAAAAATATAGTATATTGGATTCAATTACACTCTAAATTTCATTGAAAAATGCATGATAAATTATACAATGGCTTACATGCTCAAAGTAACTGCATCTGAGACTCAATCTAAGACTTTTTTTTTTCTAAAACTCTTAACCATGATTCGATTTTTTTAATCAACCTTTTATGCAACATAAAACAAAATATACTAAACTTAATGATTAGAATTATAAATGCAACTCTTCATAAAATCTATGTTTTTCAATATTATATAACAACCATGAAGTATTTAATTACAACTCACTTCGGGATTTTTGTTGTTGTTTTCATTGATTATTCTATCTTTATATTTTCTCCTATGACCTTCCCCATCTCTTTCCCTACATTTGGCATCAGCATTTGATATCCCCCCTCTATTGGAATCCATGTGTGTGTGTGTTTGTTTTGATCCTTAACCCATAAACCTAAATCGTGAGAAATGATCACACTTTATTAAAATAAAAACCTTAAGGTAGGGAAACACCTTACAATGACCCTTTTATCGAAGGAATCCACTCATGTTTACTTTCCTCTTAAGGTTGGGAAACCTTCCAATGAGTTAAGCTCCAAATAAAATATTCTTCTACGCCCCTCATAAGGAGGAAAACATACTTATTTATCGTTAGCTAGAGAATATTAATCATAATAACCTCCTAAATACCTAGTGGAACTTATTTAATGAGGTCATATTGCTTTTATTCAATTCTAACTACCATAGTGGGCTTCATTTAATAATAACAAACATAGTGGACCTAGTCCACCTTAAATTGAATGGCCTCCACTACTATTACTCTAGTGGCTCCTTCGGCCCCCCACTACACCCTTAGGAAGGATCCCAACACTCCACCTTTAGAAAAGGATTTCCATCGATGCTTGTTGTCAGGAGGTACAACCATAAACCAAATTCCCATAGACGAGTGTTTACTGCATTAATGCTAAAGTAAATCAGGGAACCAAGGTCCTATGTACAAGTACTACCACCATGTTTAAGTAGTCCAAGAAGATAAAGCATAATCGAGATCACATGTATGAGTTTCGATCACATTGTTGAAGTAGCTAGTGTCCCTTCTGCAATTATTAACTACAATACTAAAGTATTCTAAGGAGTTCATTCATAAACCTGGGTCCCATGTCCAAGTGTTGATGTTGACTCTCCACTGAAGTTACCTAATCTCAATACCTAGTAGAGAATGGTGCTCCAAATTCCTACCATGTTCAATTGGATCTAGATATATATATACAATCATAACCATAAAACCATCCACATTACTACAAAAGGTTAGATATGGATGTGGAAGGCATACTACTAATAGAGAATAGGAAAATTGAAAACCGGAAGTCATAAAAAAATATTATTCTACTACAACAATGTGTTCTACCTAAGCTGGATTAGAATGCTCAAATCGAAGCTAGAAGTGGTTGTTTTCCTAGAATTTACAATTTTCCATATACTAGTTATTAATGCCTAAAAGTCTGTTGGCATGCGGTTTGGTAAGGAAGAATCGCAGCATCATCGATGCTGTGACATATCAGAAGAGGTCGCGGAAGGAAGAAGGCTGCATTATTTTATGTATTTTTTGGAGTCGTTTGTACCACAGAATGCGGGAACAAGCTAAGAAGGCTCGCATGATCGAAGAATTAAAGAAAGAATAGGACCACCTCATCGCCAAGAAGGCCAGTATGTGGGATGACAGTGTATGGGTTGACCGAGCCATCACGTAAGCTTATCAGCATGTGCCAGAGCCCACTGAAGAGGTGGATGTGCTCCAACGGGTGCAGTGACTGGGGGCTGTGTCATGTCCCAAAATTTGAATTGGGTCACAATGGCCTAATCAGATTAGCCATATTCATTAGAGTTTGTAAAATTGATGTTAAGGGTCAAATAATTGCCAAGGAGGAAAATTACTAGTTTCCTAGGTTTGGGGTGGAAGCTTTGGGATTTGGAATAAGGGGGATAATAAATGATGTTTAGACATTAGAAGGGTTCAAGTATTTAATAAATAGAGTGAATAAATAAATTCAAGAGAAATCCTAGGTGACAAATGGTTTTGGAGACATATGGAGGATGTGGGACCCACACTAGCTTGATTTTTCATAATACATGGTATCTCTCTTTTGCAAATTCGAATTAATGGGAATGTGAACACTCTTGGGTGAGTTGGTAAGTCATAAAATATTTCATTGAGCATCTTAGGTCGAATTGGGAAGGATTGTTAACCTCCATGGAAGATAAAGAGTCAAAGTGGAAGTTTGTGGACACTTGGGCTAGATTCCCTAGCCCCTATGACACCAATGATGGAGCATCTATGACAACTATGACAAATTGCAGACCTGACCTCTGACATCTGACCACTATGAAATGTCAGCCCCAAAAATAGGCTCAAATAAGGTGAATTTGGGAGTTGGAGAAGCCAAAGAGACTCAAAATCGAATTTGGGAGAAGATGGAAGGTTGGAACTAGGAGACAAGTGGCAAATGTGGAATATTTCCTAAATGGAAATCTATTGAATCTATTGAGAGGATTTCGACCCTTAGAAGGCTAATGTTGGTTATAAAATGTAGAAATTAAGTATGAGAATATTTTTTGATCATTGGTAGAATTTGCAATTGCATTTGTGTAGAGGGAGAGCTAGTGGATGGCTAGTTTCTTGCCTTAGCCAATTTCGAGGGTGAAAGATTCCCATCCAAGTTGGTAATTGGAAAGGCCATTCAAAACTTTCATTTGGATATTTAATGGAGTCTTTATTTGCAGGTTTAATAGACAGGGCAGCTCATGGTTTCTTCTATTGCAGCTCACTCCTTCAACCATTTCCAGTTTTGATGGCATATTCTTGATCCTTGAGGGAGGGCATTTTTGGTGAGATATTGTACTCTTTGGGGAAGATTTTAATGCACCATTTATTTTTTAATATGAATTAAATACTCTTTTCTTCATCTCCAAAAAGTTTCAGGTTGAAATTTCAAGTAGAAATGTATAAATCTCATTTTTAATGGAAGAACAATGCCATTTCCCCACTACCTTGTTGTGAGCCAATGTATTGATGATGATTTCGAATGAATGGATGATTATATGATATATTTGTGATAAATATACTGCCATGGATGTCTTATACAAGTTTCATGTATTGTACTTTAGAATTTGAAGCATTTTTACTCAGTTTAGTTGTATTGGGAGGTGAAATAGTGTCATTTCCCTAAGGGTCGAATTGGGGATTTTTGCAGTTGAATGGGAGAGGGTGATAAAAGTTGTAATAATCCATTAATGGTGCATATGATACTTTAATAAAATACTTAACACATTACATACCTCTTTTCATAAATTTGAGTGAGTTTGGAGGCATTTGGGAAGCCATTTTCAGTACTTACCCCAGGGGGATTTGAACCCCAAATTACTAGTAAAATTGCATAATTGGTACATAATATTAAGAGAGTTTTCAGAGGTCTTTTGGTGGACATATGTCATCCATAAACATCATATTCAAGTTCTAATATCATTCATACACCTTCCTTGAATATTTGAAGGCATTTGGAGTCAATTTGAGACCTAGAGACCAATACTAGTCAAAGGAAAATCACTAGTAAAGTTACCTACATTGATCAGAATTGAAAAAGGATTTGCAGAAGTATTTTAAAGGTCCAAAGGCATCCCTGAAACACATATTTATGTTCTAATATCATTAATATACCTTCTCAGAAGATTTGGGATCATTTGGGGCAAATTTGGCACCTAGAGATCAAAACTAGTCAAAGGTCGAACTAGGGAAAAAAAGTGGAAATTGCCATTTTAATAAAATTCCTAACAAGGGACATTATAGTGGTGTCATAGCATGGTCCTTGCACCTGTGGATTACGTACATAAATTCAAGAATAATAGGCAGCCATGTCTTACTATTATGATGAATCCTATGAGTACAATTCTTATGAGGAATATGCAGATGCTTATGAGCAATATGAAGCAGAATGTGAATGGTACGAGGAAGAGGTGCCATCATGCAATACTTCTTACAATTTCAAAAGAAATGAAGATTATTCTTATGAATTTAAATCTGATGAATATGAGTGTGTCACACCAAACAAGGATAATTCTATGAGTGAGTTCCAAAAATGGAGAGCAAAATATAAAACCTTGCCTCAACAATATCAAAAATATCAAGAATATCTTGCTTTTAGCAAAAATACACAAAATGCCATGTCTTTTGAGTACTTTGTTGAACATGTTTTTGAAAATAGGCCCAAAAATGAAGATGTGGAGTTAGTAAAGAAAGGTTTATGCCCTTCTTGTAAAGAACCTTCGAGTGAGTATCATACATGTGCGCATGAAATTATGTCCCACTTGAGGAGAGCTTTTGGGAATTCTTCAAAAAGAGATTCCAAAGATATTGATCATAAGGAAAACAAGGGGGAAAATGCATCATCTTGCTTGAAGGATAAAAATATGGAAGATCATGAAGAGACATCACAAGAGCATGAAGAATATTCTATTGAAAATATGGAAGATCATTTCGAGACACCTTCTAGCTTAGACATGAACCAAAGAGCATCTACTGATGGATGCTTAAACTATGGAGTACCTATTGATGGGTGCTCACACCTCTATTTTGGTGACATAGAGATCACTTTTGAAAGTGTTGCTGCAATCCCAAGTTCCATTAAGCATGATAATGAAGACCTTGTAGCAGTTGAAGAAGAACCAAGATCAACTTCCCCATCACCACTTGAGCTTCATGAAGTTGGTCCAAGAAAAAATGAAGAAGATGAGGAGGTTCATTTGCAAGAGATTCATTTTATTGAAAGGTCCTTAAATATGAATGAAAAGAAGATCCAAGATTCCCTCAGCATTCTCCATGACACTCAAGCATTGGTGTCAAATTCTTGTTGGAGAGCTACTTCATTGGAGGAAACATCCGTCATTGAAGACATGGAGAAGATTCAAAGAGCAATGTGCAACATCAAAGGTAATTTCATGTCTTTGCTTTTTGATAGAAACCATTTATTTGAGATTAATGAATTGTTACATGATGCATACTTGAAGAATAATGAGGATATTCATAAGCTCACAATTCAAAATGAGCAACTTCTTGAAAAGTTGCAAGATACTTGTTTTTCCTCCTATGTTTCAGATTGTCAAATGGTAGATTATTTGGAGGATTCTCATGACATGGTGGATCATGAGAAATGTGGGAATTTGAATGTGCTTAATGTGTTTGAAGATGAACTTGAAGAGATCCAAACACTTGATGTGGTGGAAGAGGAACTTGAATTGTCTCTTGATGAAGGTTATGCTATTTTTAAAGAAGAGCATGATTCCTCTACATTGGAACCAATCTATGACAAAGGTTTCCCACTTTTGAAGGAGCTGCATGATACTACCCACATGGATCCTTCCCATGATGAAACGTCTGCACTTTTTGATCATTTGGGTGAGTTAGTTCGTTCTCCTACATCCTACAATTCCATGTTTTGCAGTATTAGTCTCAATGAAGTATGGGTGAAAGGGTTCTTTTTGATGGTGCCACATGAGGAGTATGGAACTCCTAGATTTACCTTTTATGATGACATGGTTGGAGCACATTCTTATTCACATTTGCAGCAGCATAATTTGTCACTTTATGATGATTCACATCTACATGGATGCAGTGCCCCTCTAACCGGAAGGCCACCGAAGTTCTAGATTTTGAAATCAAGTTTTGTAACCAGCTCCTAGCAGTTGTTTTTCCTTCTTTTTCTTTCAATAATAAATAAGTATCATTATGCTTTCGTTATGCTAATTTTCTGCATAATTTTAGTGATTAGAAAAATGTCTAGTAGCATACAGTGCACCTACATATAGGAATTTTAACAACATACATAAAATTGTAATTTCTTGCATAATACTCAGTATATTGAAATATAAATCATTTTTCTAACTACCAGTAGAATACCTGGACCGATGTAGGTTGTAGATTGCCCCTATCCACTTCGTAGCTCCTTTGGTCCAAGCCTTAGTAACCAAAAAATAGATGATCCACCCTGCCGACCAGCTCTTATCATGCTGGCCCTAGGAAACCGACGGGTTTCCTAGCCCCCGAGCCCACAAACCAATAATCCCGACAGCACCTTTCCTTAGTGCCTTTCCATAGCTCAATAGAAATTTTTTTTTCCTTGAGTTAACCCCACCTCGTTCTTTTGAGTTTCCCACCTCCTCAAAGCTTCGAGTTATCCCCCTCCTCGGCATTCCTCCTTTTCATCAAAATACTAAGTTTTCTTCTCCCCAAAACCAACCCCCCTCATCTTCGTGAACCATTGCTTTATAGATCCATTTTCCTCCTCCAAACTTCATTCTCACTCCACCGCCTTAGCCCTCCAGGTTTTTTTTGGGATTCTTAAACTATTAATACCATCACACTCATCAAGGATAAAATAATATTTAAATATGCTTGTCAGATTTCTTGTTTTTCTCGAGCAGTGGAATAATTCAATTCTAAGAATAAAATAAAATAATATTTAAATATGCTTGTCAGATTTCTTGTTTTTCTCGAGCAGTGAAATAATTCAATTCTAATTAAGGTTGTCCTTTTGTGTAGATTTCCTATTGTCAAAAAAAATAAAAAAATAAATAAATAAGCATGACTTGCCTTATCTAAACATATGGGACAAGTTAAATTGTATCGAATTTACCCCACCGCTTGATCTTTAAATGCAGATAGGATAATATAATAAATGCAAAACTTGAATTTACACATGGAGGAAATTCATGTCTTTATTACTCAACTAAATCTTGATTCGAAATGTTGTTTGATTTATAATTAAAGTTTAAATAACAATATAATATGGAATATAATAATATGACTCACTTTCAATTGTTTTTAATAATTTTGGTTCCTTTTTATTATTCACATAAAACAATCGTGATAAATTCATCCATTTATGCAAAACATTAAGCTATGTTTATTTGACAACGATTATAATAACAAATAAGATTATGCATGTTAATAACAACATTAATAATACTAATAACAATAATAATATTAATATTAAAATATTTAATGATAATTATTTTATAACACTATGACCTTAAAGGTTATAAACATAACATTGAATTACTTCTAACCAACATAATTTGACTGTTCAAAGAGAAGTACAATTATGCTAGAACAAACAACGCTAATTGTGTAAGCTAAACAGGGACTATGTTAAATACAACACTATCCCCAACGCATCATAAATGATGTTAAGCACAACACTATTTCCAACAATTAGTTACTAATGCATGTAATTAACAACTAACAAACTGATCCATTTATGCATTTTTACATTATTAACAACCATCATTTGGACTTCACTAATTCACGACTGAGTCTTATCTAGAATTCAATCACAACCAATAGTTATCACATTAATACTAGTGTACATGTACAAGGTGTGCATCCGTGGCCAGCATATGCATAGACTGTACTTGTACTATAAGAAAACATAATTTCCCCTATGCATATATATTAACTTCAGCAAAACAATGATTTGTACTGACATAACAATCATACATACAAACAATCACAAATACTTAACCCATTCAACATGCATAAATCATAATCATTTCAGCATCATTAAGCATTGATAATTATCCAATTAAGTTGTAACATTTATGTTTTCCAGATTCACCATAATTAATCAATCAATTATTTTTAAGGAAGAGGCACCTACTACCACTAAATCAGGATCAAGGGATACCCAACCCTCAATAGTACTAACTAACATATCCCCCCACCCTAACCTACGTCCGCATCCTCCCTATCCTTCCTCTGCTAGTACAAAAGTGGATGTCAGCTATACTGACCTAGCCACGTAGAACGTGAGAGCGGTAGCGTCGGCTAACTAGCGGACCTAACCTCTCCTAGCAGGCATCCGACCATCGTCATCACAACAACTTGGGGAGCCTGTCTCAGCACGGCCCTCCCACGACCTCGGGTATCATAGAAACATAGGGTGGGAAATACATCCATCCCTCTCAACATACTGGGTCTACGCCCTTATCAACTCATACTTTGTTGCTCTCGAGATTATTGGTTTGTGTCATCGTATCATCAACTTTGGTAACCAAGGCTCTCTGCAAAATAGGTACTATACCATACTTCGTATCAGGTATCCGACTATTACATAGCCCCGGTGTCCTGCAGATTAGTACTTTGCAGCAATAGATTTATAACAATATTTCCATTCTATCATCGTCTGATCCATATTGTGAACATCATTTATTTCATCACATAAAACCATTAAATCGATCACAGCATAAATACCACATCATATATATCACATTTCATCCAGGACGATTATTTAAACATATACTATCATTATGAAATAAAAGAATCTCGTGATAACTACAACATAGTAACCACATAAACCAAATAACATCATGAGGATGGTAACATCATAACATCATAACCGTAGTATCAGCATGGGCACAGTAACATCCTAAACATAATAGCAACACATCATCATGTCTAACATGCCGAGAATATAGTTCACTCTGTCTAGCTGAGTCGAACAGATAATAAGAAAATAAAGTGAAAGGTGTCTAACTCATAAACACGCCTAGTCAAAATATGGGGCGTTACATACACCCACCCTTCAGGAAACTTCGTCCCGAAGTTATGGTCATAATAATGCAGGGAAAATCTTGATGCCTAACCTCTTCATTCTTGCAAGTAGAAGGTGTTGGCCATACTTGTCCTACTTGGCTTTGACATGACCAACTATGCCGATATTATCTTATGTTTCTATATCTTTAATACCGTAATATGTATTCTAATAATTAAAGAGACCTTTAGATTCATCCTTCTGTAGAATCTCAATATTATATTTAGAATTATTAAAGGTTATAATTAGGTGCTATCCTCCTTGGCTTTGTTCTCCTTACCCTTTTTTTAAAAATATCCCTTTGGTTATGCCATCACGTGAGGTTTACTCGTCACACTACCACGTTTTCATCACACGCATGTATTTAGCATGAAGTAATCATTAAGGTTATCATATCTCTTGTAGGGAAAGAATATCCACATTAACAAATCCTAATGCCATACATTATTATTACCCTAGCGGAAATAAGCAATTTGTATCTATGATAACCAAAAGTAATATAACATTAACTTAGGAGAACTATCATTGTTTACAAGGTTTTTGTGACAATATCCTATCAGAATGAAAATGTTACCAACTTTGTTTATTGTTCTCTTTTTTTATATGCGATATTATTGGAAGGGGAACCATTACTTCCAATAAATTTATAGCTAATTTGTTCTCGTAATCTAAGTTTCCTATACATACGCTTATTAATCTACATGGATCTTATTGATACTTACACACATTATGCATTATGACTACTTCATATGATACTAATGTGAATCCAACCTATTTATGTGGCATCAAGCCTTGTTCCTATTTTGCGAGACGTTGATGTCAACGGAGACATATTTTCCTTTCTTCATAATGTTATAATTCTTACCTTGTTAACTCTCTGTAAAGAAGTATTATTATTATTTTTCTTCTTCTTCTTCTTCTTCTTCTTTTTTTTTTTTTCCTTTTCTGAGGTGACGATTGATTTCCTCCATCCTATAATAGGGGTTTAAACATCGTAACTTTATTTATTGTGATGCACATCGGTTACTATTTTTCCTCCATCATTATTCCATTTATTATCATTACTTCTCTTAACCTCGTATATGCTTATTGAGGCTAACTTATTAGTTCCCCACCCATCTCCATACTTTTTATATTGTATCGCTTGTTCGCTTTGTAATTTTTAAATCCTAGTTGTTTCCCAATAATATTTTCCTTCAAAACATGCCAATTTTGCATAAGCAAGACTAGCGACATATAGCCTCTACCCCTTTCGCACACCTACTTAGTTCGCACAAACTCTTTCCACTTACTATACTGTCACATGGCTATTTGCACACGATGTGGAAAAATACATCATACCCAAATCCCAATTCTCGATAGTGTCTCGTTGGGCAATATTAATTCATCATTGACCCTCATTTCTCTATCGCTCAGGTATCATCCTATAACAACCTATGATCTTTTAGGCCAATATGAAGTCTCTAGGACATACCAACTTCCTCATCAAGTTGTTTTTAAGGTAGCAAGGAAATAACAACTTCGCTAATTTAATGTAATTTATAAACAATAGTATGGTATCACTTTATACTTATCAATATCATATTAACCTTATAATATTAATATTATATAATCAAAATAATATCAAATAATTTTAATAATTACTTCACATCATTACTATATTATATTGTAAGGTTTCTACGGGCAATTTTCCATATTTCAAAAGACTAATATTTCTCTATATTCATTGAATTAATCCTTGAAATTTCCATTTCTAATATGGTGATGTGTTACAAATTTCTTCCTTTAGATCTATTTATATACATGCATAATTAAAATCTAGATATGCATACCCTTATACTTACGTGTACTTCATCATGAAACAACAATTTGTTAGGATTGGCGTTTTAAATTCTAAGGTCGTTTTCATTAACAATTTGTCATGTGGTGAGATTAGCGTCTTAGCATTCAGCTCGCCATGCTCGTTTCAACGGTTCCTTGTTTTCAGATTATGTGTTTGTTTCGTCTCTTCGACTATACGTTGAAGTCTCGACAGGGCTTTTCTAAGTTTCAAATAAATAATTTAATGTTTGATCTAGGTTTATATATTAAACCCATACATTAAATTCCACTATCAATATCTTTATTTCACATTCTAGTTCAATTTAAACCTAAAATTTAAATTTAAATAAACACATTTCATCATTAATTAAAATCTGATATTAATTTAGACATTAATCAAACATTTAATCAACCTCAATTATCTCTTTTCTATCTTTTTTCTTTTTTTTATTTTAATAATTTTTTTATTTTTATTTTTAAATTAAAATTATCATCATTTTTATTTTTAATTATTATTTTTTTTAATTTCAAAATAAAAAAAATCTCCGTTCATTTTGAGACTTAATGGAAACTAAAATTTTGAATTTTTAAACATTTTATAATAATAATTTTAAACATTTGTTTTTTTTATTATTATTATTTTTTTTTTAAGAATATTAACCTAACCTTAGCCTAAACCCTAGCTAGCAAGTGGCTCTCTCCACACAGCATGCAGCCCTTCTCTCCCACGCGTCCCTGACTTGCCCCGGGATCCCCATCCCTTCACCTCCACGACAGCCTAAGGTTCAAGGGCGCCCACGTGAGGGTCTCCTGCATGCTTGCCACGCGCCGGTGTGCATGCTACCAGGCGGACTCCGGTGGGGAGCCCCAGCTGAAGGCGATCTTCTTTATATCCAGTCTCCACCTACCTCGCGCGCGCGTGAACTCTCATTTCTTCTCCTGCTTTACTGGGTTCTGTTCTGCGTTACAAGCATGGTCATGAGGATCGACACATGAAGAGTAAATCGAAAAGCTCAAGCGCTGGGATTAAGATATCAGTTGGGCGGTTGGTAGGTTGTTCTTTCGATTCATCTGCAGTGGTAAATGATTAAATTTCTGTCATGAGGTTTAATGCATGTCTAGGTTTATAGAGTGTATCCATGCTTCATGGTAGCCGAAGTGTTTATGAAAACAACTAAAAATACAGACCTGCATTTTGTTGAATAAGCTGAACACGAGATCTACATTCTTCATTGGCCAGAATGCCAAGAACCTCCCGGTGCAATTATCTCTATGCAAATCCACGCCCGTGGCAATGTTACATCACTAAGGAATCTAAAGAAGAAAACGATATCGTTGGCAGAGCTAACGCCGTGGCTCCACCGCAGAAACTCTCAGTCATTTGAAGGGGTAAAGATTCAATCATTTCAGACTTCTGCTCAGGTCTCATCACTTTTGAAGTATTTCAGAGAGAACTCCAGGTCAACAGCTCCAAAAGTGATTGGGGAGTTATTGATAGACAAATGTCGGTGCTGGAGTTTCTTTGATGGTGCATGTCAAGGCCCTGATCAAGCAAGTGATATTGGAGGTATATTGTATTTCTCTGATGTATATTATATTTCATACGAGGCTAACTGTTCTCAAGGCACCAACAATTTAGCAGTTCTGGCTTGGAGAACATTACTAAAGCTGGCTTTGGATGAGGGGCTCTGTGATTTACACGTGTATGGGTATTCTTCATCGGTGGTCAACTGGATGCTGGGTACTCAGGCATTGAACAATGCATCGCTTCAAAATATAGGTTCTCATGTAAAGGAGATCGCTGGTGCTTTCAATACCCTTCAGGATCTGCCATGTTTTTCACAAATTAAATCAAACTGCAGACACACTTTCAAAGAAAGGTATACATTTACGTCCAGGCACTATTCACTTTCAGAATTTCAAGGAGGGGGCAAATCAGGAGAGCAGGTACATTCTGGATTTTATGTGATGATCTTGTTTATCTCACTTATGGATGAAAGCAACAGTAGCTTTATAGACTTTTTTGAAGTATAAAGTCAATCTTTAGTTTATGAAAACAAATTCAACCGAGCAGAGCGAACTGTATTATTAAAAAAAAAAAAAATGGTAGAAGTTTCCAGTTATTGTTCGAATATAAAAACTCTTCTCCATAATAGAAGGCCTTTAGATATGCGAATACTTTCTATACTGTGAGTGCCTCTGATATTTTGCTTATCTACTTGAAATGTTGAAGAATAGGGGCAAAGATGTTTGACTAATCCTAATTTGAAATCACTTGAACTTTTTTGAAAAGCTTTGATTCCAAGGACCAATGTACTAATGTTGAAGAATAGTGCAGTCTTAAAAACTAAAACGAAATTGGTTGGGAAGGATATTGCAAGGAAACCGATCATGTGTGGTGTAGAAGAAGCCAAACAACGAGCTATGGTAACGTAAGGATGATAGACAGAAGACAGGAAAGAATTTTCATCCAGGCAAAGCGAAATGTAAATTTTTTTTATCCAGACAAAGCAAAATGTATATTGAACGCTAGTTATAAAATGCTTGAGAATGAGAAAGGCGCAGAAAGTGGACAAGACTATGAGAATGTGGAAAGGGAGGAACACTTATTTTAGATTGGTGAATCAACTTCAAAGATGTACAAAATGGTCATTTTTATTATATAAAAGATATTTATGGAGGTAATATTAAATTGCAGACAACTAGTAGAACAGAGGCAATATCGAGGAAAAAGTCAGCCAACCTACTGGTATTTTCAGGTTCTACGTGAGTTTCACTGCCCAGTTATATTCTAGAAAACTGTAAATAAAAGTGCATTAACCAGGTCAAAGAAGAAGATAAGGACTGGCATGCACACAAAATGACTTATTAACAGAGGTAGGAGTCATGCCGATGAGAAACGTAAGTTTGTAACTTTATTTAATTCCTATGCATGATCAAGAGAATCATTTTGTTGCAGATTCACGGTGTCTCAAAACAATCCGGGGGTTATGTGTTCAATTCATTACGGAGAACTCAAATTAATGCACAATCCTAAATCATTGCCAAGAAAGAGAGGCGGAGCTTAATGAGAAAACAATTTTCTTATCACAGTAGGGCGAGGGAGAGAGGCAAGGGACGTAGTTCAAAGCCCATCAGGAGCTTTGGTGTTGCTCGGAATAGAGTATATGGAAGCTTTGACTAGTTTCAGGTTAGAAAAATTTATAGATTAAGATCTCTCTAGGGAGGAAGCTTGTAGACAACATAAAGAGGACCTCTAGCAGACTCAAGGGTGGTAGGGAATGGGCTTCCAAACTTTTGCTGTCAAAACCAACCCCTTTGTGGAGTGGACAGGCAGATGATTTGAATAAAACATTAGTGGAGTCGCTTACTATTGAAGAGGTAAAATAATAAAATGCTGCTGTTCCATGTGCTAACGATAAAATGTTCTAATATTTTCGAAATATTAAGTAAAAGAGGAGATCGTTTTCAAGGAGCGTGTGATGCATTCCCGGCCCCCCAGCTGTTAGGAATTAATTATAGATTTAGTCCAGCCGCCTGGCTTTTATTTAGTTTTGGGTAGGTTAGATATGACCAAACTTTTGCTTAGCTGCTAGGATATGTTTGTTGAATTTCCCTCTATGGACAGTTGAGATATTTATGAAATGGATAGTGCAGATAGGGAAGTCATCCAATTTATGAATTTTATTGTATTCTATCGTTTTGTTTTTAGTTTATGCCACCATTCCTCCCTGCGCATAGCCATGGGACCATGGACATAGCCATTGTTCACTACGCATAGTGCCGTCCCGGGGTATGTGTAACTTCTCCTCTCGGCCATTTATGGGTAATTTCTCTGCGGTAAGAGTATTTCTGGGTGGATTAAGTTATGGGAATGGTTACTAATAAGTGTATAACCTACCTCAGGGAGGGAATAACCAATTTACAGAAGCCTTTTGCCTTTATAATATATAATATCACCTGTAACCTTTGAACCTTCTGGTCTTACCCTGTAATTTAGCCTCATCTTTCATCACCCAAATAAAATAACTTCCCACAGAAGGAAGAAATTAACCCTCTTTTGCCAAACCTATGAGCCAACCACTTCGCCAAACCAAGACACCGAGAGAGCCAATTTATGAATTTTATTGTATTATATCGTTTTGTTTTTAGTTTATGAGTGTCTGGAGATGGGGAGAGTTTCAGGGTGTCAGTATTAGTGGCTGGTCTGGAACTGAAGGTTTTGCTAGGAAGGAAAAAAAAAAGCAGGTTCTGTCTATTTTTTTTTTTCTTTGTGCTTCTTAACTTGCAATGCTATAATTGTCTTCATTATACTGGCATCTGTTATGAGTGCTTTCAACAGGCCTAATACCACATTCTGGAGGGTTTTATGTTGCTGGAACAGAGGTTTGACACAGAATTTAGTTCAGCAGAAGGTTGAAATATATGCTGCAGACTGTGAGTGTCTGCGTCAGATTTTTTTTTTGCGCTAAATATGAAATTTGTGTTTGTTTTCTTATAAAAATTTTCAGAATTCCAACTCTACTACTATATGCTTATATATTTGTATGTGCAATCAATAGTTATTTAGAAAAAAAAGAATGAAAATATAAATATTTATTGATTTTCTAAATGTTAATCCTATTGTGGTTCTACAGGTACCTGGGAGGCTCACCATGGCTGTAAGTTAAGTGGGTAAGACTCACTATGGCTGCGCATTCCAGTTGACTTACATTAACATAGCTCACGCTAGAAAATAACACTAAAACTTTATATATACAATTTGTATCTTTTATCTTGCTTCAACCTGCAAATAATTATACTATTTTTTTTTTCCAAAAAAAATGGGTGTGATTGGATTCACTTTGTTATATTAGGTAAATATTTTTTTTTCCCAAGAACATTGCTGGAGATTAAATTTCATTCCTAATGAGTAATCGATTTTGATGACAAAATGTTTTTAATTTCTTAAATATATTTGCAATATGTATCTATTTTGAAATACAAACACACATATATTTACATATATGCAGTTTTTCTAACATATCTAACTTTCTAATGGTGTTTGTGTTCGTGCAGGTATTTCTATGAAGGTTCATGTTCTAAGTGGTTCTAAGTTATTGTAGGCTTTAACATGGTGAAAAGTCGAGGTAGTTTAGGTATGTGCAGGCCCTAAAGGTCTAAGTGTTCGAGCCTTAAGCTCTGATACCAAGTGCAGTGCCCCTCCAACCGGAAGGCCACCGAAGTTCTAGATTTTGAAATCAAGTTTTGTAACCAGCTCCTAGCAGTTGTTTTTCCTTCTTTTTCTTTCAATAATAAATAAGTATCATTATGCTTTCGTTATGCTAATTTTCTGCATAATTTTAGTGATTAGAAAAATGTCTAGTAGCATACAGTGCACCTACATATAGGAATTTTAACAACATACATAAAATTGTAATTTCTTGCATAATACTCAGTATATTGAAATATAAATCATTTTTCTAACTACCAGTAGAATACCTGGACCGATGTAGGTTGTAGATTGCCCCTATCCACTTCGTAGCTCCTTTGGTCCAAGCCTTAGTAACCAAAAAATAGATGATCCACCCTGCCGACCAGCTCTTATCATGCTGGCCCTAAGAAACCGACGGGTTTCCTAGCCCCCGAGCCCACAAACCAATAATCCCGACAGCACCTTTCCTTAGTGCCTTTCCATAGCTCAATAGAAATTTTTTTTTCCTTGAGTTAACCCCACCTCGTTCTTTTGAGTTTCCCACCTCCTCAAAGCTTCGAGTTATCCCCCTCCTCGGCATTCCTCCTTTTCATCAAAATACTAAGTTTTCTTCTCCCCAAAACCAACCCCCCTCATCTTCGTGAACCATTGCTTTATAGATCCATTTTTCTCCTCCAAACTTCATTCTCACTCCACCGCCTTAGCCCTCCAGGTTTTTTTTGGGATTCTTAAACTATTAATACCATCACACTCATCAAGGATAAAATAATATTTAAATATGCTTGTCAGATTTCTTGTTTTTCTCGAGCAGTGGAATAATTCAATTCCAAGAATAAAATAAAATAATATTTAAATATGCTTGTCAGATTTCTTGTTTTTCTCGAGCAGTGAAATAATTCAATTCTAATTAAGGTTGTCCTTTTGTGTAGATTTCCTATTGTCAAAAAAAAAAAAATTAAATAAATAAGCATGACTTGCCTTATCTAAACATATGGGACAAGTTAAATTGTATCGAATTTACCCCACCGCTTGATCTTTAAATGCAGATAGGATAATATAATAAATGCAAAACTTGAATTTACACATGGAGGACATTCATGTCTTTATTACTCAACTAAATCTTGATTCGAAATGTTGTTTGATTTATAATTAAAGTTTAAATAACAATATAATATGGAATATAATAATATGACTCACTTTCAATTGTTTTTAATAATTTTGGTTCCTTTTTATTATTCACATAAAACAATCGTGATAAATTCATCCATTTATGCAAAACATTAAGCTATGTTTATTTGACAACGATTATAATAACAAATAAGATTATGCATGTTAATAACAACATTAATAATACTAATAACAATAATAATATTAATATTAAAATATTTAATGATAATTATTTTATAACACTATGACCTTAAAGGTTATAAACATAACATTGAATTACTTCTAACCAACATAATTTGACTGTTCAAAGAGAAGTACAATTATGCTAGAACAAACAACGCTAATTGTGTAAGCTAAACAGGGACTATGTTAAATACAACACTATCCCCAACGCATCATAAATGATGTTAAGCACAACACTATTTCCAACAATTAGTTACTAATGCATGTAATTAACAACTAACAAACTGATCCATTTATGCATTTTTACATTATTAACAACCATCATTTGGACTTCACTAATTCACGACTGAGTCTTATCTAGAATTCAATCACAACCAATAGTTATCACATTAATACTAGTGTACATGTACAAGGTGTGCATCCGTGGCCAGCGTATGCATAGACTGTACTCGTACTATAAGAAAACATAATTTCCCCTATGCATATATATTAACTTCAGCAAAACAATGATTTGTACTGACATAACAATCATACATACAAACAATCACAAATACTTAACCCATTCAACATGCATAAATCATAATCATTTCAGCATCATTAAGCATTGATAATTATCCAATTAAGTTGTAACATTTATGTTTTCCAGATTCACCATAATTAATCAATCAATTATTTTTAAGGAAGAGGCACCTACTACCACTAAATCAGGATCAAGGGATACCCAACCCTCAATAGTACTAACTAACATATCCCCCCACCCTAACCTACGTCTGCATCCTCCCTATCCTTCCTCTGCTAGTACAAAAGTGGATGTCAGCTATACTGACCTAGCCACGTAGAACGTGAGAGCGGTAGCGTCGGCTAACTAGCGGACCTAACCTCTCCTAGCAGGCATCCGACCATCGTCATCACAACAACTTGGGGAGCGTGTCTCAGCACGGCCCTCCCACGACCTCGGGTATCATAGAAACATAGGGTGGGAAATACATCCATCCCTCTCAACATACTGGGTCTACGCCCTTATCAACTCATACTTTGTTGCTCTCGAGATTATTGGTTTGTGTCATCGTATCATCAACTTTGGTAACCAAGGCTCTCTGCAAAATAGGTACTATACCATACTTCGTATCAGGTATCCGACTATTACATAGCCCCGGTGTCCTGCAGATTAGTACTTTGCAGCAATAGATTTATAACAATATTTCCATTCTATCATCGTCTGATCCATATTGTGAACATCATTTATTTCATCACATAAAATCATTAAATCGATCACAGCATAAATACCACATCATATATATCACATTTCATCCAGGACGATTATTTAAACATATACTATCATTATGAAATAAAAGAATCTCGTGATAACTACAACATAGTAACCACATAAACCAAATAACATCATGAGGATGGTAACATCATAACATCATAACCGTAGTATCAGCATGGGCACAGTAACATCCTAAACATAATAGCAACACATCATCATGTCTAACATGCCGAGAATATAGTTCACTCTGTCTAGCTGAGTCGAACAGATAATAAGAAAATAAAGTGAAAGGTGTCTAACTCATAAACACGCCTAGTCAAAATATGGGGCGTTACAATGGATGCACCTATGATATGGATTTGAGTCACTTGAAGACTCATGGTTTTTCTTGCTCAACACTGGGTTCATTTGATGTTAGAGGAACTTCATCCAACACTTGGGTGAATAGATTTATGATGGGAGAACATTTTCGTTGGCAGCCACATACTTTGTTACATCTTTATGATTCTCACATTCATGGATGTATGGGTGAGACTTCTTTGAGTCATTTGAAGTCTCCTTGTTTTTTCTGCTCAATATTTGGTTCAGATTTTAGTGGAGATTCTTCATTCACTTCTTGGATGAAAGAATACATGGTTGAATATTTTGATGCATATCACATCTTTTTGGAGCAGCATTATAGGACATGGGATCCTCACCTATGTCATTGTAACAGATTTGATTGGTTACTTGAAGCTTGTATGCACGTGGGAAATCGAGGTCTACTTGCTTGGAGGTACAAGCACTTTCATGATTCTTTGATGAAGCACCTCCTTGATGTACATTTTCATTATGTAGTTATGTACTTTGATGATATATATTTTGTACTCATGATTTTTGGAAGAATGCATACAAGAAAATGGGATCCAGGAATCATCTTATCTGATGGTATGGGTTGGAGAGCACTCTTCATTGTTGGGGTGCAATAAAAGCAATGGGACCCTGGAATAATTTTTATCTCATTGGTTTCAATTTTTTGGGGGAAACAAGAAGTATGGGAGATGGATTTCCCACTTAATAAAGTGATTTTTATCAGAGTAGTGCAGAAGCAATCATGGTGGTTCCTCTCTAAAATCTTCATGGGAAACTCAAAGACTCAAGGTTTGGCAATTCAATGGCAACTTCAAAGAATTATACAAAAAGCAGGTTCTTCAACACCCATGTTTGAAATTGCTTGAGGACAAGCAATATTGGGAAGGGAGGATTTGTCATGTCCCAAAATTGGAATTGGGTCAAAGTGGCCTAATCACATTATTCATATTCATTAGAGTTTGTAAAATTGATGTTAAGGGTCAAATAATTGCCAAGGAGGAAAATTACTAGTTTCCTAGGTTTGGGGTAGAAGCTTTGGGATTTGGAATAAGGGGGATAATAAATGATGTTTAGACATTATAAGGGTTCAAGTATTTAATAAATAGAGTGAATAAATAAATTCAAGAGAAATCCTAGGTGACAAATGGTTTTGGAAACATATGGAGGATGTGGGACCCACACTAGCTTGATTTTTCATAATACATGGTATCTCTCTTTTGCAAATTCGAATTAATGGGAATGTGAACACTCTTGGGTGAGTTGGTAAGTCATAAAAGATGTCATTGAGCATCTTAGGTCAAATTGGGAAGGATTGGTAACCTCCATGGAAGATAAAGAGTCAAAGTGGAAGTTTGTGGACACTTGGGCTAGATTCCCTAGCCCCTATGACACCAATGATGGAGCATCTATGACAACTATGACAAATTGCAGACCTGACCTCTGACATCTGACCACTATGACATGTCAGCCCCAAAAATAGGCTCAAAGAAGGCGAATTTGGGAGTTGGAGAAGCCAATTAGACTCAAAATCGAATTTGGGAGAAGATGGAAGGTTGGAACTAGGAGACAAGTGGCAAATGTGGAATATTTCCTAAATGGAAATCTATTGAATCTATTGAGAGGATTTCGACCCTTAGAAGTCTAATGTTGGTTATAAAATGTAGAAATGAAGTATGATAATATTTTTTGATCATTGGTAGAATTTGCAATTGCATTTGTGTAGAGGGAGAGTTAGTGGATGATTAGTTTCTTGCCTTAGCCAATTTCGAGGGTGAAAGATTCCCATCCAAGTTGGTAATTGGAAAGTCCATTCAGACCTTTCATTTGGAGCTTTAATGGAGTCTTTATTTGCAGGTGTAAGCTACAGGTCATCTCATGGTTTCTTCTATTGCAGCTCACTCCTTCAACCATTTCCAGTTTTGATGGCATATTCTTGATCCTTGAGGGAGGGCGTTTTTGGTGAGATATTGTACTCTTTGGGTAAGATTTTAATGCCCCATTTATTTTGTAATATGAATTAAATACTCTTTTCTTCATCTCCAAAAATTTTCAGGTCGAAATTCCAAGTAGAAATGTATAAATCTCATTTTTAATGGAAGAACAATGCCATTTCCCCACTACCTTGTTGTGAGCCAATGTATTGATGATGATTTCGAATGAATGGATGATTATCTGATATATTTGTGATAAATATAATTCCATGGATGTCTTATACAATTTTCATGTACTTTACTTGAGCATTTGAAGCATTTTTACTCAGTTTAGTTGTATTGGGAGGTGAAATAGTGCCATTTCCCCAAGGGTCGAATTGGGGATTTTTGCAGTTGAATGGGAGAGGGTGAGAACAGTTGTAATAATCCATTAATGGTGCATATGAGACTTTAATAAAATACTTAACACATTACATACCTCTTTTCATAAATTTGAGTGGGTTTGGAGGCATTTGGGAAGCCATTTTCAGTACTTACCCCAGGGGGATTTGAACCCCAAATTACTAGTAAAATTGCATAATTGGTCCAGAATCTTAAGAGAGTTTGCAGAGGTATTTTGGTGGACATATGTCATCCATAAACATAATATTCAAGTTCTAATATCATTCATACACCTTCCTTGAATATTGGAAGGCATTTGGAGTCAATTTGAGACCTAGAGACCAATACTAGTCAAAGGAAAATCACTAGTAAAGTTACCTACATTGATCAGAATTGAAAGAGGATTTGCAGAAGTATTTTAAAGGTCCAAAGGTATCCCTGAAACACATATTTATGTTCTAGTATCATTAATATACCTTCTCAGAATATTTGGGATCATTTGGGGCAAATTTGGGACCTAGAGATCAAAACTAGTCAAAGGTCGAACTAGGGAAAAAAAAGTGGAAAATTGCCATTTTAATAAAATTCCTAACAAGGGACATTACAGGCTGCCATTGTCCAATTGCGGCAGGAGAAACAAGAGTTGAAGGCTCAGGTGAATCCTCGTACACCTCAAGTTGAAGTCGACGACAGAAAACGGGCGATTGAGGAAGTTTCCACTCAGATGGAGGAGATGGAAAAGGCCACGACGAAGCTCACAGCCTATACCGTACAGTTCTGGAGCCAAATTGTCCAGGATGAGCAGATTGATAGTTGATCAAGTATCGCTAGGACACAGAAGGATAGTTGGCGACACTCAAGGAAGCCATGCGCACAATGCCACCCATGGAACAGGTCTCCAAGTCATAGGACTTAAAGGAATTGCAGCAGTGAGTTACCAAGGCTGATGAGTGACAGAAGAAGCGTGCTGCGCAGTTGGAGTATTCTCAGTATGTCGGGGGATAGTTCATGACCAAGGAGGGTGAAGCACTTAAGGTAGTATAGAAGGGTCATCAACAGGTAGCGGTGAAGCTCACTGCACATCCATCTGCAGAAGATGTGCTCGAAAATCAGGTGGTGGCTACAGAATCCAAGGAAATGGTGACCACAGTCGTGCAGTAGTATGAGGATTTCAAAGTCAAGACCATAGAATACACCATGTCCAGTTGACGTGGCTCGAGGGCGAGCCACAATATTGTGTTGGGGGCCTGTTGGCAGATGGTTTGGTAAGGAAGAATCGCAGCATCGCCGATGCTGTGACACGTCGGAAGAGGTCTCGGAAGGAAGAAGGCTAGATTATTTTATGTATTTTTTGGAGTCATTTGTATTGCAGAATGCGGGTTTTTGGGTCATTGGACCATATGATATGTAATTTTGAGATTAATTGTACCACGGAATATTCGTTCTTTGGGTCATTTGGACCGCGTCAGTTAGAGTTTGAGTCATTTTTCCAAGTGTCGGTTAGAAGGTTGTTAGTAAGTGGACAAGCATTGTAAAGGAAGGAAGCCTATATATAGACAGAAAGTTGTAGGTCGTAGGATATCTTGGAGATGCATTTTTTGCACATGTTCTGAGATCGAGAGATATCGCTGAGATCTGGTTTTGCAGAGATGTTGTATCAGGTTTTTTCTGAATTAATATGACATGATGGAACTATTTGGTGAAATTCCTTGTGTACCTTTTGTGTTAATGCATGTTGTGATGATTTCTTGCTGTAGTTAATATTTTAATATTATACTTGTCGTGATGAATGTCTCTGTTGAATAATGCTATGAATACGAATGATGTTAATCTTGAATGCATAGATCTGTTTTGGATGCTGCGATAAGTAGGTTAATTAAGTAGTGACGCAATCATCCGCCTTCATTCGGAGGAAACATGGTTCCATCCACTCTCCCTTGATCGCCTCGGGTGAGACCTCATCTGCTCTGTAGGTGTTGCTGGACAGGGTAAAACCGGTTTGGGCCGGTGCTCAGGGAGATCGCGGTGGGTTGGTGTCGACAGTGATGAGAACCCCTATCGACTGGGTTTGAGTTAACAAAGTCACACATATGCAACATTTCGTGGATTTACCCAGTAAAACATCATCAACATAAAGAATGAATCTCACCATAGGCATCCTCAACAAATCCAAAGCACAGTACGAGTCCACAAGTGCCAAGAAACAGTAAAAAAAAAGGGTAGCGTGGGTATTACACAGTTGACCCACGCTATAGCACAGGTTACCTGAACAATGCCCGCGCTACACCCACGTGGCTTTTCCCTAGATTGTCGCACTACTGTCAACATGGCAGTACCAGTTACTTCCAACGGTGTATTTAAGGCTCAATCCTCCCCAAGGATCCCAATTCGGATCCTCACACACTTCGTGGAATTAATAAGCCCCCCTTGTGTACCTTGGGACCAGTTCATGAAGTAGGAGAGTTCACATTTGGACCTAGTTATTTGTTGGCCACCTCTTGGCCTATAAAAGAAATCCATTGGCATGCATTTTGTAGAGCGAAATTAAAGCAAGGTTATGCTGCTAGATTTGAGTTGGAGCTTCCTCATATCCCACCATTTCATGCCATTGTAAGTATTTCCAAGCTTGCTTTCCACCTACCATCAAGGGGCAAGTGTCTCTCTCCATTGTTCTTCCACCTACTTAGCATTTATTTTGGACACGAAAGGAATCCCTAAGGGATATTGTTGGATTCCCTTCAAGCCTTCACCTCCTAGGTGTTGTAAAGTCATTCCATTGGGCAATACAAGAGTGGTTTAACATACCTTTGGTTGTTGTTGGAGTTTGCATCCCCCCCCCATCTCTTTTATTTTATTTTCATAAATATTTTCATGTTTGAATGTAAACTACACTAATAATCTATTACAGGATCACTTGTAGGAATACCAACCAACCAAAAAGGGGCTCCAAGGAATGAGGCCTTGCAACAACCTACAAGGATTAGCCCCTCACCAAGTGGAACAGTGCACTTGTGCAATTTTTTCCATAACAGTTCTAATGGCGACCATAGTTATTTTTGTTCATTTCTTTTTAAACTAGGTTGTTTATGCTAAGTATCTAATTCTAGGTGTTGTTCACTTATGGGAGAGGAGGTATTCCACCTCTTGCTTCCAGAATTTGGCCTCATCATGGCCATATATAGCTTAATTTTTTCCACAGTCGCGTTGTTCCCGGTGTCTATGTCGCATTGATATCACAGATTTGACTCAGATAATCACGCGCATAGCGCAGGTTACCAATTTCACACCCGTGCTACACCACTCATCGCACCTGCGCGAAAGGTTAGTGTATTATCCGCGCTACAACGTGTCTATTTTGTATTAACCTGCATGTTACACGTGGTAGAGTCTGGTTTAGCCGCGCTACTGTTGTTTATTTTCTTTTTATCTGCATAGCTTAGTTTGGCAGCCTAATCGCTGCTTACTAGTGAACTTAAATTAAGGCTAATTCACCCAATTACTTAATTTTGTAATAATTAGTGCATCTAGACCAATATTAGGAATTAAAGAGTACATATCTCTCGAAACTTAATTAGGTAACCAACTTTGAGGCTTTCAACGTGCCTCATTGTTGTCACTAGTATTCAAGACCATTTCTTGTTTATGCATCAAATCGACATGTTGTTTTTAGTAATATTGCTAATGTAGAAAACAATTTTTGCACACAAGCAAGGAACTAAAAACACTTGTCTCCCGAAGTATGCTCTTCACCTAGCACTTCATGTGAGCTTGGTGAATCATAAAAAGGGTGAGAAGTGTGAAATACCTCTGTTGCACACTTTTCTATTAGATATATTAATTCGATTTTGCGAATCACCATGAGCATCTCTTAGAGTTAAAAGTACATATTGCTTGATATACTCTTTTTAGTTAATTTGCCAATGGAATCATTTGTTTTTTATTTTATCACATGTGTTTTCTCCACTATCACACAATAAGAGGCCTAAATACTCTTCCAATCCAAAGTATGCTCTTCACCTTGCACTTCGTGTGAGCTTGGTGAATCAGAAAGGTAGGAATTGTAAAATACCCCTCTTACACTCCATAAGTGAAACATACAAAGTCCTTAAAAATCAACATTGTAATTGTCTTAACCAACTAAAATCCTCCACAGGAGGTCACAAAACAATATTTTAGTTAGGTAGGATTGATTGGGCCAGGCATCCATTAATGCACACCAATCTAGTTTCATTAGTAATATTTTAAAACATAGCATTGTTGTCCTTTAGGGTACTTACAAAATCCTGTTATAAGCAAGTGTTAAAAGAGAACCCGGATCAGAAGTACGCCATAACAAAGTAGGTGAACATCGAGGTATAGCTGCCCTACTCTCCCCTACAAGCCACTCAGCTTGTTGTAGGGATACGACACTATACCATGTAGGCCAAACCACTGATCCACACTTGACAAAAGGTATCTTAGAGGCCCAAATTAGGATATCACCAATGAGAAATTATGAGTGCAATTGAATCTTGAAGTTAGCTATTGTCGTTGGGAGGTGTTTCCAAGCCTTCTTGATTGGATCATTGGCCCCATCACTAGTAGAAATAGCTCTTTGTTACCTCCACTAGTCGATTCGTGTGTTGATACCATTATCACTATCAATTGTGCTTTTGGGAGGCCAAGTTACATTTGAGAGGAAGGACGTTAGGTCGGCTATGGAATTTACATTTATTTTCTTTTTTAACTACAAGTTCACTAACTCGTAATAAAAAGAACCTACATGTGCAAACTCATGCACTAAAACCAATATTGCACATATCACTCACTTGTCGCACCATTTTGCATTTGTTCAATTGTGTTTATTCCATTATAAATCTCATACTGACACATAGCCTTCACCATTGAGGAACAAAACAACACCCTAAGACATTCTCATAGACTACAAATCCTATACCCTCTCTCGAGGGGTGTTTTTACACCTTCCCCCCGTATTCCACGTGGAGGGAATTCAAGCCGGGGTCATTCCCAGGAATCATTGATAGGGTCATCTAGCCGAGGCTAAACCTTCCTAGATACATTTTCTCCCCTCGGAGAGTCTATCAATTACACCACTTCTTCCCCCATCAAAAGTAGTACCCCGTTGGCTTATCCCCAAGGATATCCCTCGAATCCCTTTGACCCATCCTCTCTTATAGGAGGTCAACAGTTGTTCACAACACCACCTAGGTCTCCCCCTCGTGAAAATCACATCCCAAACATAATGGCAAGACCCGTCGTCCCTACCTTACCATTTATGGATATTTTAAGTCTACTTGACTTGGCCAAACTGACAAATGACCCCATTTCTCATGATGTGACATGGCCAGCTATGCCAGACAAGCTTCCTTTCGATATTCCCAAATTTGAAGGAAAACAAGGAGACGATCCCACCAACCATGTTATGTATTTCCACTTATGGTGTTCATCTAACAGCATAGTGGATGAACTTGTGAGGCTAAGTTCACCTATTCTAGCGTACCCTCACCAGAACAATAGTAAAATGGTACATAAACCTAGAAAGTGGCACCTTACGTACTTTCAACTGCCAATATGACATGATATAGGCCTCAAAATTCTCGCTGAGTTTTGTCAAAATGATTCCACCCACATCGTGGACCACATACACAAGCGATGTAGACTCCGCACACTATGTAAGATCGAAATACAACCTCCCTTTTTGTTGGATTGGTTGATCAAATCTCTCCAATCTTCCATAGAGAAAGATGTCACCAACTCCATGCCACAAAGAGAGGAAGAGGCTATTCTAAAAGCACAACATTTCGACCTCATATATGCACAGTCTGGATATCTTTACACAATCTTCCCCGATGCCCCATGACATCGGTCGTTGGATCCTACACCTTCGGGCTCGTCACATTCAACGGATGGTATTATTGGGTCCATTTCCCATTTAGGAAAGGTTCCTCCCACTGCATTGATACCATTCAACCTGGTTTTGTATTACCCATCCATGCCACTTGCGTCGGCACCCCCTACACTGGTACCAACATCATCAGTTGGTCAATTATAGTATGAACCATCTAGTCCTACTTACCCAAATGTTATCCAAACAATGACGGTTCCTACACTGCCATTAGTGCTAGTCGCTCCTACATCCACCACTTATGGAGCGCAAACGAAATTTTCCCCACCACCAGGATATAATTCGTATTACCCTTTCCCATGCCCAACTAGTCAACAACCTTCCCCCCACATGGGGGTTAACCTAGTTCAACCTACTTATGTTCACCAAGCTCAACATTTTGAGGAATTGAGCACCGCAAACCACTAGAATCCACGGACTCAAGGGAAGAAGAAGGGTAAGAACAAGAAGAACCCGCAGCCGAGCCAAGGGGGCAATCCCCCTCCCCAGCAAAACCAAAATATGGGTGATCCAAATTCAGGGACTAATAATACCCCCAAACAAGGGAAGAATCCTAACTTGAGAACCAATTATTGTTTCTCCATTTGTGGTGATTATGGTCACTACACACATCATTGTCCTCTTCCCCCCGACTACCAACAGTTGGTGGAAGATAAAAATAATATGGTGATGAACCCTCCTCAGGAAATGAATCCTCCCCAACCACAAATAGCAGTGTTACAACATCCCTTCACCAATCGAGGGGCAGTTACACAAGAACAAGATCCTCATCCACCTAGCGATGGCTCTTTCCAAAATATCTATATGTTGCACATAAACCTCCAAACGCAAGCCAAGGGCTACGATGGGCCTTCCACCCCCCAAGTGGAAGACATTCCTATCCCCTCGGGGGGGGGGCTCTACCAATAGCACGCCTGAATACCAAACAAATCCCACAAATTCTGAAAGTACCACTCAGGAATACCCCTAGTAAACCCCATATGAAATCTGCCCACAATTACAGCATTGTGGACGACTTGGCTCAATCCCCTACGGCTATGTCCACATTAGAAGTGTTACAGTCTTTCCCAACACAACAAAAATCATTACTCAACACACTCGGTGCGGTCGACCCATCTGACTCGCACATAATGACCTTTGATCTTGACAAAGGTGACCCGTGACTACCATCATCAGTCGCATTTCAAGCTCCAGTCATGGTTAAAAACATCGTGATCCATCGTTGTATCATCGACGAAGGTGCATCCACTTGCGTTATGTCCGTAAAAGTCTGGAAACGATTAGGATCCCCTAAGTTGGTTCCCTCATCTATCTCTCTTTGTGCATATGATGGGATACCATCCCAACCAAGAGGATTGTACCAAAATGTCCCCATAGAGCTGGGGGAAAGATGGTTATGATCGATATTGAAGTAATCGATGTTGAACTCGACTACAACATCCTCTTGGGGCATAGTTACATGTACGCCATGAAGGCGGTAGCCTGCTCAGTCTTCTGTATCACGATGTTTCCCTTAAATCGGAAGATAGTTACCCTCAACCAACTTAACTATTATGACCCTAATACCACAAGCAAACCCGACAACGTTCTACCAACTATACTAGGCGATGATCAATTGTATGTTGACATTGCCCCCAGTATGTACAAGGAATCCAATTTGTTAGGAGCATATTCGGTACCACCACCAAATATCCGTACATCTACCGATGGCCTAATGTGTACAATTTTTACCACTGAAAATGGAGCCGCCTCCACCTCAACAAAGCCATCAACACCACCGTTGAGTCATGGCATTGAACAAACGTTGATTCCATCGATGCCACCAATTTTTCAAATCCCCTTCTTATATCCTCCCCCAGGTGTACAAGGGACGCCGGCTATGGCTAATTTAACTCTCCTGGGATAACTTTGGGAATCCCAGTATGGTACCTTACACCACCCTTCCCAGAGATCGCTTCCAGACCAGTCACCCATTATGAGTTTGTCTATGTTTTGGCTAGTATGACTACAAGGCCAGTAACACGAACAGTTACAGTAGCCCAAAATTTGACAACTGCAAATACCTCACAATCAGTCATCGCTAAGACCGTTAATGGGGGCACCAAACAACCAAAGTTGAAATGTCCCCTATTACCAAACCCTACATCCATTTCAGTAGAAATGGCTAAGCCTAAAGTAGGGGGAATCAACCATCATGAGTTAAAATCCCCAGTTATGTTCAATAATCCCACCCAAAGGGTCACACCTTCGTGTTATCATTGCGGTCTGCAAGGCCACACAACTAATATATGTCCTACTGTACCAGAGCTAAGGAATTTTCTCAACATGCCCGTGAGCATCACCCACACTCCACCAACGGTGAAAGGAGGCACACCTCCCTCACCCACATATAATTCCAAAACATTGCGTACGTTCATGCATGCTTGATTTGTGCTCAACATGGGAACTATACTCACCATTTCCTAGAACTCCCTCGATATCGAGAGGCGTTGGATACAGTCTGTCTCACTCAAAAAACCATCAAAAACTTCCCCTGGACACCCAGGGGACCCCCTACCTAAATCTACCCAGACATAATCAAAAAGTAAAAGGGTGAGGCATACCTAGAACTTGTTGCTCACCGAACGGTGTATCGGATCTCCCAGAATTGCTAGAAAAGTACTCTAGGAGGTCGGTGGCACAAAGTACAAATTATTTCAAAAAGTGCACCCCACACCTATTTTATACTCATTTGACCCAAAATTCAAACTGATGCCACCGACAAACCGTAACTTCATTTGCAAAACCATTCACACCAAAATGATCAACACTTTGATCTCTTTGACATAGAACCAACTAATCTAGATTCTCATCAGTGTCATCAAGACACAATTTTCTCTCTGTAATCAACAAAGTACCCCACAAGTACACAATGTTTTGGTTATATGATTTTTGCATTGTCAATACCTCGGTTATGTCCTTTATTAAACATGGGTATGTGTGTCGTGTGTGAAGTAGAATGATCAAAACAACATGGAGCCTCTTGTTTACCCATTATATGAATAAGAATCTGAAGCTCTTAAGGGTAACGCATCCCACCACAGGTATCACTCTGAAACTGGCATATAGACTCTATTTACTCTCCATTTATAATGCATATCCTAGTATTCCTGTTGATAATCGTAGGGTCCCCCTTCATGGACATGATGTTCCATCAACATCATCCCCGTAAATAACAGGTTCCCCCAAGGGTGTGCACACCACTTCCATCTCTGTCATCAATTGACACCCATGATGTCGACCCCCCACAAGTCCGAGGAATCTGACCAAACTTGAAATAAGCCTCCCTTAGGGCATCACCTCATAATTGCGCATTTACCCCACCAAGTATATACACGTCAGATTCATCGGAATAAGTTACGAGGCTGATTCGCAAATCTCTCTCATACCTCCATGAGCACTTTACCATTCTCAATCCCCCTTGTATCATCACCCCCATAAAAACACCTATGGGTCCCCCACCCTCAGAAAAAACCAATTCTATTCAAGTGTCCTGCAGGACTACACTGCATAACATTGTTTCATGGCGCACCCATCTTTGCGTTTGCAATTTAAACCCTCACTTCATCATTGGAAAGTGTCCCCTGATCCACTCAAAACTATGGGGACTCCGTCCATCATCAAATTGGTCCCCTGACACACACAAAACTGTGGGGACCCCACCAACATTCATTATTTACAAACAGTTCCCGCATCACCTAACATTGCGGGAACACCATATTATTTTGGCAGCAAACCTTGGTCACCTTTGATCGGTGTATTTGAGTCTCCATATGTTCAACATCACTTGTTTTTTCGGTTACCATCACCATCCGTTTTGTGCCTCCATCAAAGCCCTTTCACTTACAGTTTGTCTCCTTCCGTTTCAATCTCTGTCATCTCGAAATAAAAAAAATTTGTCCCCACTCCCCATGTTTACATCGATCAAAGGAAGTTATGAGCCCCACGCTTATCAACTAGTCTTATGTCAAGTTTGTCCATCCATCAGTTGGTTACAATATCATCCCAGTTCTTAGGGTAGGACTCACGTCCTACCATGTACTTCATCTCTCGTCGACATCAAAACACTATATTCTGAGATTTGCAGTAGTTGCAGATCGTACCTTGGGATCCCTTTCAATCACTATAAGGGATCACCTCGAACTTGGTAGGGAGTGTCATTAGTGCTCCCTAACTAGGTGGTTTCCTCTATGCTCTACGTCAACACATCATCATATCAGGAGGAGACTTACTTTTTTAAGGTAGCAGTGTTCACATTTGGAAATCATGGTAGCAGCCTATTTGGTATGGTAACGCCCTCAAGCATATTTACATAAAAGTTTGGTTCCCCGCCACAATGGGTTTATCATGGTCACCAGCAACCCCACTTCTTCAATATTTCCTAGTAGTTCCTGGGGCATTTACTCTCGTATGGACCAGCAGTATCATAGAGTTGGCACATTTTTCCTCTCTCATTGTAAATCACTTTGACAGCATTTCATGAGCATGGGTATACCCGCCTCGTTTGTATAAGAACTATTCTTTTTTACAACTTCAGTGATCGTACACAACAATATTCCCCCATGGGAGACCTTATCGTTTCCACATATTCTTCATCCTATCGAGAAGGAGAGAAACAACATAAAACATGATTCATTATCGGCTCTACAGTACCTTCTGAACCTCATACATCAGGGGGCATCTGTTAACGCCTAAAAGTTGCACATATGTGACATTTCAGCAATTTACCCAGTAAAGCATCATCAACATAAAGAATGCGTCTCACCACAGGCATCCTCAACAGATCCAAATCATAGTATGAGTCCACAAGAGCCCAGAAATAGTCAAAACAAAGGGTAGCACGGGTATTACACAGGTTACCCACGCTATACCCACGTGGATTTTCCTTCGATAGTCGTGCTACTGTCAAAATGGTGGGACCACTTACTTCTAGCAGCGCATTGAAGGCTCAATCCTCCCCACGGATCCCAATTCATCTCCTCACACACTTGGTGGCATTAATCAGCCCCCCTTGTGTACCTTGGAACCAGTTCGTGAAGGAGGAGAGTTCACATTTGGACCTAGTTGTTTGTTGGCCACCTCTTGGCCTATAAAATAAATCCATTGGCATGCATTTTATAGAGAGAAATTAGAGAAAGGTTATGCTGTTGGATTTGATTTGGAGCTTCCTCATAGCCCACCATTTCCTACCATTGTAATCATTTCCAAGCTTGCTTGCCACCTACCATCAAGGGGCAAGTGTCTCTCTCCATTGTTCTTCCACCTACTTAGCATTTAGTTTGGACAAGAAAGGCCTCCCTAAGGGAGACTGTTGGCTTCCCTTGAATCCTTCACCTCCTAGGTGTTTTACAACTATTCCATTGGGAAATACAAGAGTGGTTTAGCATACCTTTGGTTGTTGTTGGAGTTTGCATATTTCCCCCCATATATTTTATTTTATTTTCATCAATATTTTCATGTATGAATGTGAACTACACTAACAATATCTTTCAGGATCACTTGGAGGAATACCAACCAACCAAAAAGGGGCTCCAAGGACTGAGGCCTTGCAACAACCTACAAGGTTTAGCCCCTCACCAAGTGGAAGAGTGCACTTGTGCAATTTTTTCCATAACACTAGTCCTCACAATCATCCTCTAAATCATACCAAGCGTATATTTATTTCTTATACTCTTCACAAATCGTGTCAATAAAACGAGCCTCCTTAAATTCACAAAATATCTCTTTCATATTTTTTATGCCAATCGATAGAATTATTAATATCTCAATCAATTGAATTCAACACATTTTGGGAAAATGTTGTTAGATGTTCCTCCCATTTTATGGCCATTTTTCAATTCTATTAGGGTTTGAGGCAACAAATTTGCAAAGGTTGTAGCATACTAGATATTGATCGAAAGAACAATATATCAAATCAAACCTTCAAAAATCATATATCCTATGGCATTGCTCTAGTTACTATCTAAGCACAATGTCAAAAGATATATGCTTTGTAGTGCATGTATTTGTCATGAAAAAACCCTAAAATAATTGAATTCTAAATCTACAATATCTTCACTTTCTAAACTCTAATTTGGATGATTATTTTAACTTGGGTTTTTTGTCTAAGAGGAACTCAAATATACAAGTGGTTTATTCAAACTCTATTTAGAAATTTATAGGAATTGGTTTGAGTTTTGAGACCCTCTTTTTTCCTTTGAAAACATACAAAATAAAAAGAATAAATAAACAATTTTTTGCTCAAGAAAGAGCTCTGATACAAATTGTTATGGTCCTTAACCCTTAAATTTGAATCACAAGAAATGATTTTAAAAAATGTTGACACTTTATTAATATCAAAAACCCTAAAGGTAGGGAAACACCTTAAAATGATCTGTTTATTGAAGGAATCCACTCATGTTCACTTGGCTCTTAAGATTGGACAACCTCTCAATAAGCTAAGTTCCAAATGCAGTATTCTTCCACACCCATCATAAGGAGGACTCCATTCTTATTTATTTCTAAGAGAACCCTAATCATAACAACCCCATAACTACCTAGTGGACCTTCTTTTATAAGGTCATGTTACATTTATTCAATTCTAAGCACAATAGTGGAAATTATCTAATAATAACAAACATAATGCTACTAGTCCATCTTACATTGAATGGCCTCCACTATTATTACTCTAATGGGCCCTTTGACCCACCATTACACCTTTAGGATGGATCCCAAAGACTAATTCAAGTACATAAAATCCATGGAATAAAATATATGCGTAACTTAACATCAATATTGAAAATACACATGCAAAACAACAATGTACACAAAGTTGCTTTATTCATCTTAAGATAGTGAAAGTCAACAAAGGCAAGTATACTTAACCAAATTCAACCAGACTTTGGTTGAATCATTCTCGTTGGTGTGATCACATCCTCCTTTAATATAATAGTAACATTGTTTATGGTTTGGGTATCATGTCTTGTCTGCACACTCCAACCTATGGTTTTTACCCATGTAATTTATTACACACTATTATTATAGTTTCATAATCCTGTGTGGGAATTTGTTCCAATAAATATTGCATAGAAAATAATAATCCAAGTTAGCTTTTTTTGGATCAATGGTCATTATTATATAAGCTAACTACCATTGGATTATTGTTTGCATAATGGAATTCATTAAAATTCTTACAATGGATTCAAATTTTACCAGAAATTTATGAGATCTTTTGTATCCAATAAGAGGTTTTATGCCACCAATGATGGAAAATAATATACAAGAAAAATATAAAAACGTAGCATCAAAAGGCATACATATAATACTATAATATTCCATGGTACATCTTCTGGAAAATTATCAGTGAAGATAATATAGATCCACCTCAAAATATAGCTAGAGAGAGGTTATCAAGGCTGGGAGAACAAGCGACATTGATTCTCCTTTAAAAATATTTCACATTGCACTATTAGAAATCTCATTGCATTCATTATTTACAAGGCGAAAACTAGATTCATAACATAAATATCTCCTTTGTTGAGATATTTGGCCCATAGCTCCATGGTGTGATTTATACCTGCATGCCAAGGCTACAATAAAATCCACCTATTACCCTTACAGTTAGTAGAGGTTCATACATGTATCAACTCCATGCTCTAGCAAGGCTACTACAGAGCTTGAATAGAGTGATTATCATGCCTATTAGTTGTTAGGAATAAGAATCCCATTGTTAACTAGCCTAGATAATTAATTTAAAATATACATGGAAGCACAAGAATCTCGGAGATGGTGTAGATTTCAAAGTGGTAGTCATAATTAATCTAACTAGTATTATATTCAAGATAATGATTATTCAAGCTAGTTATCATAGGAGATTATGGAAGTGGTGTATAGTAAATCTAGATGAGTGATGTTATGGTGAAGAAAAAAAAATAGGTCACCATCCTCATAGATAACTATTTATTAAATGCTAATAAATGCACAATAAATACAATTCTATATCAAAATATGGTTGGATACTTTAATATGATCCAAAATCAGCCATAAATGTGCAATTGTATCCCAAAACCATTCACAGACTTAGCACAATAGTATAGGATTCATTCAACTTCATGATGCCCAAAATCTCATGTGGTGCATAGCAATTTCCCTTTCATGACTGAGAATTACAATAAATGATGAAGTGAGTGATGGGTATATATAGTATTATTTTTCCATTACACTACCTAGCTAATGTGTATCTATATTGGTATTTGGCATGAGGGCTTACCAAGGTGGATTCATAATACCAATCATCATCAATAGCACTATATTGACTTGGATATCAATGATCCATGTGGGGGGTGTCTTTTACAACTTATATAGTCCCTTTTCCATTATAAAAACCTTCATTGATTATGTTAAACCATTTAATACATGGGACAGTAGTATTCACGATTCCTTTTCTTACTCTTTTATTCACCTTACCATTATAAATCAATCTCAAACTAGTGCATATTTCATTGGGTTATGGATTCGTAAAAAAAAAAAAAAAAATGGATACCAAGCAAACTTATGGAAATCCAACACTTTTAAAATGAAACCTTTATCTACTATATACAACATCGCTCCTTGGCTATAATTTTAGGAGAGGGAGAGGGAGAGAGGAAGAGAAAAGGAAGAGGGGAGGAGGGAGAGGGACAAAAAAAATAAGGGGAAGGGGAAAGAAAAATAGGAAGGGGGAGAGGAAGTGGGGAGGAAAAGAAAGGAGGAGGAAGGGGATGAGGGATAAGAGAAACTATAAGATGAGGGAGAGGAAGAAGAGGAAGAAGAGAGGGTGGAGAAAAAGTGGAAGAAGGAGATGAGTGGGGGAGACAAAGGAATGTAAGAGGAAGAGGCCGAGAAGAAGAAAAGGGAGAGAGAGTGGAAAGAGAGGAAGAGGAAGAGGGATATGAAGAGGGAGATAAAGAGAGAAAGAGGAAGGAGAAGAGAGAGAGGATTAAAGGAGGAAGAAGGTGGAACATAGGCCTAATTTTTTTTTCCTTTTGTAAATACCATCTCCAAAGTCTTGTATCCCATCAAAAACCCAAATACCATCTCCAAAAATTCAAATCCCATCTCCTATATATACCCTCTCAAATATCCAAGTCTCATTTAGTATTAAAGTTGCATATTTTTAAAACAGGGGGTTGTGGGGAATGGAAATTTGTTTACCTTTGATTGGGTGATGTCGTGCAAATAATCCCCAAACTACTCCTATTGAGTGACCTACAAATCCATTTCATGTCCAAGAATCTCTTCCCCAAACCCTCATGTGAAAATGAAATGAGGGGTACCCTCTTTTTTCTCTTTATATTGGAAATGCACAAGTAGGACGATGCAAAACTTTATTTTGTGTCATTTTATTTTGGCTTTTCCGAGATCCAAACCAATCTTGCATTGGACATGTATCAACTATTATGAAATAAGGATGGAGTGCATGTTATATATGAGTTAAAACTGCATTGTATATGTGTCATCCTTTTTTACACGATGGCAAGAAAAGTGTCATGTTAGTGTTCATGTTTTGATTCTAATCCAAATACATTATCATCATGCCACTTTCATGTCATGAAGCGTTGTTCCTGCATTGCTTCTACATTATGATAGAGTATAAATTTCCACTAATGACTCAATTGAAATTTTAGTTAATATGTTTATATTTATTATAATTATAATGAATATAATTGTTGTTAAAAATTGTAATTAAAAATTATTTTTATTATAATTGAATAATTATAATTATACTTATAGTACATAGACAAAGGCATCGAAGAAGATGATTGTATCCCTCTACCCTTTACCTAAATAAGTGGGTTGAGTGCACGATGGCCCCGATCAAATTAGCATCCACCATCTATCCAAGAGAACCCCTAAGGATTTTTGGTATAGAAATCTCTTTATTGGAGCCTGGTGTTCCTCATAAGTGCACTTTCTCAAGTGATGAGCCAAATAATTACAACAATTTGTGAGTTGTTGAGTTCCCTAACTTGCACTAATTCATCAATCAAGGAGAGTAAGCTTAGGATGCATTGTGCATAAGCAATGGAACCTTAAGGACTTCAAGTTATTTTTAATTAACTCTGTATCATTGGTCCTATGTGTTGATAACCTAAATGGCGTTTCTCATGCATGGACTAAAGGTGCAGGCATTTTGTATGATGCAAGAGCATCAGGACCTAGGTAGATCAGTTGAAGTTGATCGACCAAAGGGAGCCGACCAGTGGGAGTGGCAATGACCACTGGTGCGGGGAGCAGGTTGACTTGCCGAAGTCAACAAGTCAAGCAGAAGCAGTCGAGGTGCGGCTGACTGAAGGATCAGCAAATGTCGCGAGGTCGAGGATCGACGGGGAATGGTCGACAGATGATGAGCGATGTAAGAGGTCGGGTAGTCGACAAGTGGTCGAACTACGACACGACAGGGTTTAGCGAAGCCAAGTGTAAAGGGGAAAGGAGTGAGTCGATGTTGGTGGGAAAATCTACCCTATAGCAAGGAAACTAATGCTATCAACTTGGTTGGGGTGACAGGTAAGTGTATTGATGCTATTACAGAGACATTTACAAAAAAGAAAGAAGTTGTAGATCTTGGGAACATACCTTTTAATCGAAGTCTGATCCTAGCCTTGACTTGATCTCGTGTTCAACTTCCAAATCTACCTTTCCTTCAGCAAACCTGCAATAACAATACCTTTCTCAAAACATTTTGGGCAATATATAAAGCTTGAAAGAAACAAAAACAATGTTTAACATTCAGCATTGACCAAAACAGATCCAATTAAGATGCCATTTCATAACACATTCAAATTGGAACAAGAAAGACACTTCAACCTTTATTAGTCAAAAGTAGAATGATGTACAAGTATACCTGATCATGAAACAAGCTCCTGCAACTAGATTCTGGGCTCTGTCTCTTCTCTGGCTTGGATGTCTTCAACATCAACTCCTCCAGTGCAAGCTTCTTCAAAGTTTTTCCATTAATCACTCTTACTATCTCCAATTTCTAACCCTTCTCCTTTAACCTTCTTTGTATTTATAGGTTTAAAGAAGCAGTTCAGGTCGATATGTGTAAAATCTCAAGCACAGTTGAATCTAGCTACTGTGGATTCCTCACTGGTGAAAGATTGCACAACATTTGCAAGAATTAGCATAAAAAATTTAAATGAATGAAGAACAATACTCATGAATTGGTGAATAATGTCAATATTATTAACTGTCCAACCTTAACAAAGGTTAAGAACACCCATATATACAAATCTGGAAGAATTCGAATCCATCTGGAGTGTTCACACTGATCTAGCTTAGAAAAAGCTCAAACCCCCCTAGGTTGACCAAAATATCCCAAACCATCCCAAACTGGTTCGAATCTGCAGTGTGAATGCTGGGAATGACTGGACAGGCCCATGTGACCTCACACATGTGAAGAAACTGGTTGGTTAGAGGTTTGGAGTCTAAAATTGGTCAAAAATGTGACAAAACAAGGCAAGATTGTCCACAAAGAGAGCAAATGCGCCCTAGGTAGAAGAGAAGCATGCTGAGTGCATTAAATGACCTGAGGAGGGCGCTCTAGGCATGCTGAGTGCATTAATTGCCCTGGGGAGCGCTCCACTTAGCTGGTTTGACTCAGCACTTGTTCACATTTGCCATCTAGTTCATGATAATTGACCATTTAGTAGCTAAACAACTTAGGGATGTAATCATTAATCACTTGGGCTAATTAATCATCATTAATAAATGATTAATGTACATAGGTGGAAAAATGTTCTAACACCCCCCCTTAAGCTAGACTTAGTGAAATATCAAAAATTAAGGCCTTGGCAACTAGGCTCAAGTCACCTTTTACATCATAAAATTTATTTGTCCATGTAACCAAGGTAAGGAGGAAAACCACATGGGAAATAAAACCTCCCCTCTAAAATGGACATGTGGCATATATCAAAATACACCAATCATCACCATGCATCACTCACCCCAAGCAAAGATCTAAGGTGAGTGAAGGTCTTCTCGGTAAAACACTTGGTGAAGATATCAGCAGTTTGCTCACTGGATGGGCAATACTGCAATGCTATGATCCGGTCATGCACCAAACCCCGAATGTAATGCATGTGTATCTCTATGTGCTTGGTCCTCTGTCTCTGTACTGGATCGGTAGAAATCTTGATTGTACTTTGATTATCACACCAAAGAATAGTGGGTGAATCAAAGACAATCCCGAACTCTGCAAGAATACCTTGCAACCAAACACATTGTGTGGCTGCATTGACTGCTCCCCTGTACTCGGCCTCAGCTGAAGATAAGGAAATAGTGCTTTGTTTCTTGCTTGACCAGCATATAGGTCCATGTGCAAGCATAAAGACATAACCGGAAGTTGACTTCCGATCAATACAATCACCGGCCCAATCAGAATCTGTAAATCCTACTAGTTCAAGGGATGAACCAGCAGCATAATGGATACCAAAAGACTTAGTACCCTGAACATAATGAAGGATCCTCTTGGTTGCCTTCCAATGGATCTCATGAGGCTCTTGCATGTGCCTTGCAACAGCCCCAACAGCATATGACAAATCTGGTCTAGAATGAGTAAGATATAGCAAACTCCCAACAAGTTGCCTATACAACGAACTGTCAACTAGTGGTGAAGAACCCCATTCTGTAAGCTTAACTCCTGAAAGAAATGGAAATTTTGCAGACTTACATTCAGCCATCTTAAATTTCTGCAGCAAATCTGAAGCATACCTTGACTGACATACAGAAATTCCATTCACAGATTGATCAATCTCCAAACCCAGAAATTGTTTTAGCAATCCTAGATCGGTCATGGAGAATGCACTGTGCAATGCTCTCTTAACTGAGTCAAGTTCTTTGGTGCAGCTACCAGTGATCAAAAGATCATCAACATACAGTACAATAATCAATATCAGATCACTAACATGCTGCATATACACATTTGGATCAGACTTACACCTCTCAAACCCCAAAGATAGCAGAAAATTGTCCATTTTTGCATACCATGCTCTAGGAGCTTGCTTGAGCCCATAGAGTGATTTGTTCAACCTGCAAACAAGTGTATGATCAGAAATAAAACCTTTAGGCTGCTGCATATAAATCTCCTCATTCAGATCCCCATGAAGAAAGGCACTCTTTACATCCATGTGATGAATCTCCCATCGCTTGGAAGCCCCAATTGCCAAAACTAGTCTTATGGAGTCCATCTTTGCCACCGGTGCAAATGTCTCTGTATAGTCCACTCCTTGGACCTGAGAGTAACCCTTAGCTACCAACCTGGCCTTATACTTCAGATCAGAGCAATCAGATCCAATTTTGGTTCTATAAATCCACTTGCATTGCACTAGTTTCCTCTTGGGAGGAAGAGGGACCAAATCCCAAGTTTTGTTCTCATGGAGTGAGTTCATCTCCTCTTGCATGGCTGATTGCCACCTTGGGTCTGTACATGCTTCTGAATATGACATTGGATCAGATCCAACCATCAAATAACATGCCTCACTCATATCAGAATTATTATATGCAAAGGAATTGTGAAATTGAGATCTAGTTTTCCTAGCATCTTGGGGATCTCCCACTAGCTCTCCGGCACTTTGAATTGTTTTCTCTGCCCACTTGGGCCTTGAAGGGGGGATATGTTCAGAATCCATATCAACATCATCTTCAGCAATCTCAGAATCAGAAATATCAGAGAATGAATGACTACTTACTTCATCATCAAGACGAGGGAATGAGCATTCCCCATCACCTTGTTCACTAGCTTGCAAAAATTCTTCCTCTTCGAATTTGACACTTCTTTCAATGAAAGTTTTGTGAGTGGATGGATCAAAGAGCTTGTAGCCCTTGGAATCCTCTGCATACCCAACCATGATTGACTCCTTGCTTTGGGGCTGCAATGCCTTTCTCTTCTCCGGTGGAATTCTGGCCCAAGCCCTTGAGCCAAAAATTCTGAAATGTGAGACATTTGGCTTGTGGCCCATCCAAGCTTCAAATGGAGTGATTCCTTGCAATGCTTTGTGTGGTGCCCTGTTCTGAACATATGCTGCACAATTCATAGCTTCATCCCATAATTTAGGAGACAAATCCCTTGCTTGCAACATGCAAGTTGCCATCTCTTTCAGTGCTCTATTTTTGCGCTCTGCAACACCATTTTGCTGAGGTGTGTAGGGCACTGAGTGTTGCATCTGAATGCCATGCTCTTGACAGAGCTGCTGCAAATTGTTGTTGACATACTCTCTACCATTATCAGTCCTCAAAATCTTCATGGCCTTCCCACTGAAGTTCTCAACCATGCTCTTAAAAATCTTGAAACAATCAAAGACTTCAGATTTTTGCTTAAGGAAAAATAACCAGCAGTACCTTGAGTAGTCATCGATGAAGGTGAGCACATATTTGCTGCAGCCATAGGAGGGTGTGGGGAGTGGCCCTATGAGATCAGAATGTACTATCCCAAGAGGTTGATCAGCCCTCCTAGCCTTCCCTTTATCATACTTCCTTTCAGGATGTTTCCCAATCATGCAACCCTTGCATGTTCCACTCGAAAATCTGATTTGGGGCAGCCCTTCTACCATATTTTCTTTGCTTAAAACTTGAAGATATCTGTAGTTTAGGTGCCCATACCTTTGATGCCATAGCTTGCTGGTCTCATTCCCATGTGACAGCAGCACACTTGGTGAAGAAAATTCGAGGAAGTGGGAGAACATGTACATCTTCATGTCATGGTCTGCAACACCCTTTGCAACAATTTTCCCGGTGGAAACTTCTGATATCTCCACTTCATCCTGAGTGAAGACCACCTTCTTTGCTGCTCCAGTATGTGTCATTTGATACACAGAGAGCAAGTTTGCTGCAAGATTTGGCACATACAGCACATTGGAGAAGAAGCCATTCTCCATAGAGATTTTCCCAATGCCATGAGCAGGGATTTCTGAGTCATCTCCCATTCGAATTGAGAGACCACTGTAGGGAGCAAGTTCAGAAAACGAGTCTCTTGAGGAAGCCATGTGCCTTGAGGCACCTGAATCAATGATAAACAAAGGTGAATGAGATGAGCTAGCCACCAAAGCATGGCAGCTCTCCTTGTCTTCAGAAACGCACTCCTTCTTCTTGGAACTTTCAGGAAGAGGAATATTATTTTTCTGTAGGAGATGTGTCATGGTGTCTATGGTTTTCTTCATGCATGAGCTCTCTGGATGAAAACCTCTTTGACAGTAGCTACATTTTGTCTTCTCAGCCTTCTTTCCCTTGTTCTTGACAGGATTCGAAACCCCCTCAGAGGATTTGGGCCTCTCATCCTTTCTCTTCTTCTCTTGAGGTTTCGAACCCTTGGGTTTTTGCTTGCCTCTTCCACATTTCGAATCTCCAGCTGCAAGCACTTGATCTTTTTGTTTGATGGAGCCCATCAAGACCAGCTTGTCTTGCTCTTGAGTTAGCATCTCCATGAAGTCAGCCAAGGATGGCATCTTCCAACCTCTGACTGTGAGCCTTGTGGAGTTGAAGGAAGACACAAAAACTGAGTATTCAGAACCCAATTTGGAGAGAATGGACAACACCAACTGTTCTTCTTTCTTCTCTATGCCACATTGTCTGATCTGCAAGACCAAGTTCTTGAACTTGGTGAAGAAGTCCTGGATGGACTCGAAATTCCCTGGGCTCAGTGAGACAAGCTCATTTTCGAGCTGGTGGCCTCTCATCTCATCAGTCTTTCCAAACAGTGTCTCAAGCTTGAGCCACACTTCATTTGGAGTTGCTAGACTTTCTACATGAAACAGGAGGTCTCTCGAAATGCTGAGACAAAGGAGGCCAAATGCCTCATCCATTCTGTTAAAAAACTTGGATTTCTCCACAGCTGAGTTTGGCTCAACCTCAGTGCCCATCGTGATTCTGTAGAGACCCTTGGATCTCAGCAAAATCACCATTTCTGCCTTCCAATCGAAATAGTTGAAGGGTGTGAGCACGTTTGGGTGAGATGGCTCCATTCTCCTCTGCTGCAATTCGCACTTGCTGACAATGCTGAACTCCAATACCTGCAAACAACTCTCAAATCACTCTGGAGGGATCTACACTCACAGATTCGAACCCTGTATGGATAGTGGGTGCATTCGGGAGAGCATCACACCTGAGAGGAGCCACTAGATTTCTCCAGTAAGCTCAAGGCAATGGCCTCAGGAATTATGTGGTTTCTCCACTGTTTCTGGCAATCCACTACAACAGTCTGCTGGTTCGAATTCTAGCTCCAAGAGCTCTGATACCATGTAAAATCTCAAGCACAGTTGAATCTAGCTACTGTGGATTCCTCACTGGTGAAAGATTGCACAACATTTGCAAGAATTAGCATAAAAAATTTAAATGAATGAAGAACAATACTCATGAATTGGTGAATAATGTCAATATTATTAACTGTCCAACCTTAACAAAGGTTAAGAACACCCATATATACAAATCTGGAAGAATTCGAATCCATCTGGAGTGTTCACACTGATCTAGCTTAGAAAAAGCTCAAACCCCCCTAGGTTGACCAAAATATCCCAAACCATCCCAAACTGGTTCGAATCTGCAGTGTGAATGCTGGGAATGACTGGACAGGCCCATGTGACCTCACACATGTGAAGAAACTGGTTGGTTAGAGGTTTGGAGTCTAAAATTGGTCAAAAATGTGACAAAACAAGGCAAGATTGTCCACAAAGAGAGCAAATGCGCCCTAGGTAGAAGAGAAGCATGCTGAGTGCATTAAATGACCTGAGGAGGGCGCTCTAGGCATGCTGAGTGCATTAATTGCCCTGGGGAGCGCTCCACTTAGCTGGTTTGACTCAGCACTTGTTCACATTTGCCATCTAGTTCATGATAATTGACCATTTAGTAGCTAAACAACTTAGGGATGTAATCATTAATCACTTGGGCTAATTAATCATCATTAATAAATGATTAATGTACATAGGTGGAAAAATGTTCTAACAATATGTAGTTATGGAGGAAGTTGGGGGAGTTAGGAAACTACCATCAACTAATCCTCTTCAAGAAATTAATTTATTTTTTAATCATCTTTTAAGATGTCTGCGACTCTTGTTCAGTGGAGTAGAGTATAGGGCGCTACCCTAGTGCTTAACAACTAGCGCTCATTCGATTTTATATTGAGAGCGCTACTATGCTGAGAAGGAGTAGCGTATACTTGGATATGGGCGCTACTATTATACAGTGGAGTAGCGTATGGGCGCTAGTCTCTTTGAGTAGAGTAGCGCTCATATCTCAAAATGATATTTTTTGGGGTTTTCCAATAATGTCAGGAAATAGAGTGAGTTGACATATCATCCAAGGTCAACATGCTCCTCCATCCAAGTTGTCCTTTTGTGTGATCAGCAGTTCAGGGTGATCACGGACGGAGAGGTGCAAGTTTGACCTATAACAGATTCCCCCTAATGTGTGAGGTCAGAGGGAAATGATGGCCGAAATACATTACAATCCAAAGCCAGAGGAGGAGCAAAGAACCGCAGAAAACAAGTCACAAGAAACCTGCAACAAAGATCAAGGTCAGCGAGCAATTACATTTTTTACATCTTATAGATGTGTAGTGTGATACAACATGATCTCTGATACATAACAAGGATATGTATATAAAAGCATGGCCACTTGAAATACAAGCGTGGATCCATGTCAAACTAAGAGATCATAGCCATAACAAGAAATTGGATCTATGTCTCATGGAGAGCCGAATATAAGTGAGGCTCAGTCTTGCGCAACTTGGGTGATAACAAAATGAGGTAATGTCATCCAAAATCCCAAGGTCTTCATCCCACAACAACCCTAGGTACAAACCCTAACCATGTGAATAGATGAGCTGATAGTTGAACATGGGGGGTATCGTTTGATTACCGGTCATTGATGTATACCATTAACAAACGCGAGGACTTCCACCAATAATGATGATGGGGTCCAAGGTACGAAGTACAATTCGCCAAATGTGAATAGATGGACTTAGAGTCGAACACTTGGGAATCTTGTCGAATAAGAGACATTGATGTATTCTCATCATTCAACAGCGAGGAAAATTGTCACTGGTGACTGCAATCTCCAAGGTACTAACCGAAACTCTAAACTCCAATCCCAGAATAATGATTTGGTGTCGATGGGAAGAAGTCCGTTGGAAGGGAGGCCTTAAGGAATCCTCCATCATCCAACTCGAGGAACACTCAACTGGTAAGAGCTGATATGGAATAATATGCAACAAGACTGACACTAGGAAGGCCGATACATGAGGTCAAGGTAAACTGCAGAATGGCCGACACAGGGTATATCCTTGAACATTGAGCACGTCACAAAGTGACTCAGGCAGTTTCTGACATAATGGGGTAAATAAGTCTGAAATGTAAGAGACATTAGCAGACCCTCCATATGGTTGGAAGAATAACCAACAGGGGGAGTAAATAACTCGGAGGAAAGGTTCACCCTGAGGTCAAAAACTAAACCCAACCGACAAGATAGACTCAAGTAGGTGCTGTGTTCAAGGATAGAACTTGACTGAAACTGCCTTTGACAATGAAGATATGAGATGTCTTTCCCGTTCCTTATTCTTTTTAGATAAAAGAATACCCTTCTTGTTGTTTTAATGAGTCCAAGAAAGAATGAAAACTCAATAGATCCAACCATGTAAATAGTTTAACGAGCCCATGGGAGGAAGACTCAGGACCTTCTTCATAATTTATAGAGTTCAAAGAAAAGATAGAAGATTACTCTATATGTAATGATCTCTGGATTTTAATATCGAGCCGAGATCTGTTCTTGCTCGTCGGTGTTTTCAATTTTAAGGAGTCTGAAAAACTTAAACAAGAACTCCATATATCTGCTCGTGGATTTTAGTATCGAGCCCAAGCAGATTAATGCTCACCGGTGTTTTCTTGTTTATAGATTCTGAAAAACTTAAACAATCCTCTTTTTACCTATCCGTGGATTTTATATCGAGCCCGGATTGGTCTGTGCTCGGCGGTGTTTTCTTGTTTATAGAGTTGAAAAACTTAAACAGTCCTCTACTTACCCTCACGTGGATTTCACATCGAGCCCGAGTAGGTGAATGTTCGCTTGGTATTTTCATGTTTAGAGAGTCTGAAAACCCTAAAGAGAGACTCCAAAAGGTCCTTTTTCGTACAGTTAGTCTCCTCCCCCGAAAAAGTATAAAACAATGAAAGGAGAACTCTTCTAGCGCATACAGGAGTATACCTAGAGTATACCTTTTCCGTAAATTATCCACTTAGGCCCGGAAAAGGGGTAATTCTATACCTGAGTGGATGAGCCTTCGGATACTTTAACGAGCTCGAAAAGGACAAGTTTGCTCGGCGATCTTGTTTAGGTTTAAATAGTCCAAACAAGAGCTTAAAATGACTTAAAGGTCACCTTCTAGGATCATAGCTTCATGCCCTACCAAAACTAGGTCTTCAACAAAATATTAGTCGATGCGGCAAAAATCTCGAATGATATATGAATTCGGAATGTTTATCTAACTGACAAGGTCTATCATCAAGAAGTTTGAGCTTAGGAGACGAATCCGACAACAAATAAGTGAAAAATGAGCTTGGATCAGTGTTATACCGTATTGTGTGTTTCAATTGATTAATTAGGGTTTTTTGAAAGTTTTGAAACTATGGAAAAATAACAATTATGGGTAAAAATCAAAATCCAATTTATATATAATTTCATTGTTTTAAAAATCAATTTTCAATTTGTGTTGTAGGGCAAAAATTGGGCAACATTTTGCAAATTTCAAATCTCCACTGCAATCAAACCGAGCATCCAACCACCAAACTTCCTCCACCAAGTAAGTTGAAATCTCCCTGACTTGCAATTTCATGGTTTGTTTTTAAATTTTTGAGAAAAAATAGCTTGCAACGCAATGCTCATAAGTTTTTATGCGCGGGCGCTACTGTGTAAACACAGGAGTAGCGTATAAACTCAATGGGCGCTACTTTGCTCAAACAGAGTAGCGCCTACACGCTACTGTGTAGTATACACAGTAGCGTACATACTTGAAAGCTTATATACAAGTGCCGAGACTCAAAAAAAATTTGGTTTTTGTGCAGGATGGTCCTTCAATGGAGGGAGAGGGAGCATGAGGACATGGATAGGTTAGCCATGTAAGATCCGGCTACCCTCCATACGCTCCGAAGATGCGGTTTGTTGAAGTTTTATCGAACCGTAAACATGAGGGCATTAAACAAACTGTTTCAAAGACTGATTCAGTATTGGGATGTAGATACCAACACCTTTGTCATCCGTGGGAAAACATTGTAACTTACCGTTGATGACATATACTTTATTACTGGTCTCTCAAGGAGAGCAGATGTAATCAACCTGAAAGGGTCTTCTCGTTTGGGTGCACGATCAGTGCAAGAATATGTGAATACATACTGTGTTGCCGGAGCGGAAAAATTGGGAAGTCAAGTTTTGATTTCAACTATTGATGGTCTCCCTTTGAAAGTGATAGTGAGCATGATCAACCGAGTAGCCGGTAGTGCATCACAACACTTAGCTTCCAGGCATTCGATGCATATTGGTGTACAATGCTTGCACGGTCATGTTTATGATTGGAGTACTAGTTTGCTGGCAAACATGAAATCTCAATTGACAGGTTGCAAATCCAGTTCAATGAAGAATTTTGGGTACGGAAGTATTTTGTGTACTTTCTTCTTTGAGAGGATGCCTGCTATTAGTTTGGGGATGCCTCTACCACAGGTTAACCCCCGTGAGCCCAGACTAGGCCGTTGGGGTGACATTTTTCTCCGCCAGGGTGGTGGGGAAAGTCACTATTGTTACCATACTGATGACTTTTGGGGGTGGTGGGAGAGACAAGTACCCGCTTTTGAGCAGTTTCCCTATGCTGGATTGGATTTCCATCACGATCCAGAGCTGGTGCTTCCTCCAGGTGGAGCCTGGGGAGATATTGGTATGTTTAAATTTTGAGAATTTATTTAATTTTTTCAAACTTTTTCAAGTATTTAATTTTTATGAATGAGTTTTGGAGTTCTAATCAAGTGTCATATGCATATGTTGGGCCTGTTCATCCTGAGGGCCATCCTACCATCTATGTGAGGCCAGTTGATATTACCGCAGCGGATGCTATGTTGGGAACCCTGGAGAGGAAAATGAGTCGGTTGACTCATGAGATTCCTACATGCCGCATGGACCAGATACCTGTGGAAATGCAGGAAGATGTTGTTGGGGTTCCCCCAGCATGGCTTAGGGTACTGCGGAGGGTTGCTAGACTAGTCATATGCTATCGCAATGCGGTAGATGATGAGGAGGTCCCTCCTTCTCCATAGGAGAAGAAAACATTCTATGTATATATTTTTGAGGCTACTATGCCCAGCTTTCGTACTTTTATGACTTGACTTGATAAACTTGTGACTTGAAACTCATATTTTTTGATACGGTACCGGCTATATACAATATCGATTATTTACATGTGTATGCGTTTTAATTTTATGTGTGTAATGTTGTTTATGACAATGTGTGATGCAAATGCCAGTCTAACACATAGTTTGCTAATGAATCAGCTAAAGTGTTTAAACTTCTTGGAATGTGTTCATATCTGATAGAATGAAATTGTCTTTCCAATAGTCTAACTCGTAGAAACTGACGTAGCAATCCTGGATCTCTAATCTGATAAACACCTGTTAACTGAAATACAATTAATTGTGAATCAAGCCTTACCTCCAGGTATGAAATGCCATGACTGAGAGCATCTCGGAGAAGTTCTATAACTGCACTGTATTCAGCTACATTATTCGTGGTAGGTCCCAAACAAACCCCCCCTGAAGAGACAAGTTGGTCAACGGGTGAGTAAATGACCCAAGCTGCTGCAGCCAACTGACAAGTGTGGCGACTGGCGCCATCAGCAAATCCTAAGAAATGTTCGGTTGACATCTAGTACACGAAACAAGAAACACACATAAGATTACCTAACGAGCATAACAAAACTAGCTTTACAAAAATCTACAGCTATGTTACAAGAAAAAGTATTTCAACCTAGGCGTAGTACTTCTTCAGGTAGAGCCCATTTCTAGGCTCTGCCAACTTATTACCTTTGTGATCCACCAGTTCGTAGGCACCTTTTTTCAATACTTTGGAAATTATAAAAGGTCCGAGACACCTGGATTTAAATTTTCCAGGTCCTAAAGGTTCTTTGTCTTGATCCCAAAGTAAGACCAAGTCTCCTTCAATGAAAACCCTAGGTTTGACGGATTTGTCGTACTGTCCTTTGACTCATTTTTTGTGAACCTCGTTTGTTGTAAGCGCATCCCTGCGCTGTTCATCTAGATGTTCTAAGTGTAACAAACGTTCTTCGAGTATTGAAGTGTCGGGTAGTAACTGAACTGCTAGTTTTAGCGAAGGAATCTCGCATTCAATCGGCACAACTGCTTCTATCCCATGCACAAGTTGAAAGGGAGAGAAACCGGTAGCAGTCTTAACGTTGGCTCGGTAAGCCCAAAGAGTTGGGTACATCATGATGTTCCAGTTATTCCAATTGGCATTAACAGTTCTTTGTAGTATAACTTTTAAAGTTTTGTTCACTGCTTCAACTTGTCCATTCGCCTGAGGATAGTATGAAGACGAATGTTCTTGTCGAAAACCAAGCATTGTATATAACTCAGTCATCATGCTATTTTGGAAATGACTGCCATGATCAGTCACTATCTCTTTAGGTATGCCAAACCGTGCTATGATCTGATTAAACACGAAATAAGCAGCAGTTTCTCCATATGCCTTAACAATAGGCATTGCCTCTGCCCACTAAGTAAAGTAGTCAATGGCAACGATGATGTAATGATGTCCTCCAGCTGAAACTGGATTGCATGTCATGAAATCAACCCCCCATTTTGTGAAGGGACCTGCTGTAATTACAGGATGAAGAGGAGCTGGGTGTGCCCTCATTTTTTCAGTGAAAAACTGACACGGTCGATAGTGTTTCACTGCTTCCACACAATCTTTAAAGATCGTGGGCCAAAAATATCCGGCACGCAGTATCTTCTGAGCTGTTTCCAACCCGGAAAGATGTCCCCCACAAGCTCCACTGTGGGCATCATTTAATACTGCCTCAGCTTCTTCCCGAGTTAAGCAGCGTCGTAAAATGGAATCTACCCCATGTCGATATAAAGTATCTGATATGATAAGGTAGTTCTTCGCATGGCTTTTGAGCTTGCGTCGCTCTTCTCGGGAAAAAGTGGTAGGACATCTCAAAGTTTGGAGATATATTAAGATATTTCCGTACCATGGGTCAGAGGAGGCAATGAGGAAGATATGTTCATTAGGGAATGATGTTTCTTCCTCAACGCGTTCTAGTTCACTTGGAAATTCTGAGATTAATTCAGCGAACACTAGTGATTTTTTCGATTTGACTGATTGGAATACCAAATCGAATTCTTGTAGGATCACAATCCATTTATTGTATTTCCCACCGATGATTCGTCGGGTGAGAACGTACTGGAAAGGATTGACTTCTGCTATCACAGTAGTAGTTCGTAAAAGTATATAGTGACGAAGCCTCTGTACCGCATAGACCGCAGCAAGTGCTAACTTCTCTACGTGCGAGTATTTAACCTCAGGGGCTATCAATGCGCGAGAAAGATAGTAGACAACATGTTCTTGGAGCATATCGTCTTCCTGAACCAACACTATACCAATTGTAGTAAGAGACGCTACCAGGTATAAAAGAAAATCTTTTGAGTAATCTGGCGGGCTCAACAAGGGTGCTGAAAGGAGTGCCTTTTTTAAAGCTTCAAAGGATGCTGGAGCAGCTTCGTCCCACACAAAGTAGGAATCTTGTTTGAGTAGCCTCATAAAACCTTTGGTAATTTTGGCGTAGTTTATGATAAATCACCGTAAGAAATTAGACATGCCTTGCAGACTTTGAAGTTGTCGCAAGGTGCGAGGAGGAGGCAGATTTACAATCGCCTCTACTTTAAGTGGGTCAACCATTATACCACGATTAGAGACAATGAAACCCAGTAAACGTCCCGATTCGACACAGAACACACATTTATTCGGATTCAAACGAATCTTATATTTTCTGCATCTTTCAAACACTTGTCTAAGGTGGTCCGAATGGTCCCGTCTCTTTCGAGATCACGCCGGGAGATCATCCAAGTAAGGTTCTACAATGTGTTTGATATCATGAAAAGCAAAATTCATTGCTCGCTGGAAGGTAGCTCCAGCATTCTTCAAGCCAAATGGCATTTTTCGATAAGCGAAGGTCCCCCACGGGCAAATGAAAGTTGTTTTATGCTGGTCTTCGGGTTTGATTTCTATTTGATTATATCCCGAAAAACCATCCATGAAAGAGAACATCTCATGTCCTGCACAAGCATCTATAATTTGATCGATAAATGGTGTGGGGTAGTTGTCTTTCGGACAAGCTTTGTTTAAATCCCGGAAGTCAGTACAGACTCTAATGGTACCTTGCTTTTTATCAACCGGAACGGGGTTTGAAACCCATTTCGTCATATCAATCGGATAAATGAAACCGGCTTTGAGCAACTTTTCAACCTCCACCTTAATGGCGGCCACTTTTCTAGGGTTTACGGGATGGAGATTTTGTCTCACAGGTTTCGCGTTAGGGTATGTCGTGATGACATGCTCCACAATGGTTGGGTCAATACCTGGCATCTCGTCATATGACCAGGCAAAAACGTCGCGGAATTCTTTAAAAAGTTTTGTATACAGAGCTATCTCTTCTGGAGAACAGTCTGCACCAATAAAAATGTTTTCCACGACCCCGGGTTTGGTGGAAATGTTGATTGGAATTGTTCTCGATATATTGGCCATATTTCCTTCAGCATAAACAGCTCTCGAAGTAGAAGGAAAAGATGACAAATCAACCAATCCACCAGGTCTCACAGGGAATTCTCCTCTCTCGATTCTGTCTAGATCAGGAAGCATGTAGGACCTATGATGCATATGTTCCCAAGGTTGGTCCAGACCCATCATAACTTCTAAGATGGCTTCATCAGATGGCAAAACCGTATCTAAACAATCGAACAAGTGAGTGGAATTCAGTGACCATGCCGGAGCATAGTCCATATCTGACTCAACAGAGACTGGTGGAGTCATGATATGTTCCATTGCAGCATGTTGAGTTTCCATATAGACCACTTCTGCAATGGAGGGAAGCACAAAAGGTTCTGACGTGGTAGGAAGGATCCAAGGATCAGTTCTTAAACCGATCGTAAATGTTTCGGTAGCAGTACCCACATCAGAACGCATAAAAAGAACAGGGGAGGGAGGTCGAAAGTGCCTATTAACGACCCATACAGCCCTGCTCCTAAACTCTCTTTAACTGGGGCAGTTTGATCAACCAAAGGAATCGTGGTTTCCAAAGAAGTCTCGTTGTTTCTATGAGTGAAAGAAAGTTGATCGACTGTAACGATCTTACCTTCAAATGGGAACATAACCACTCAAAAAACTGCTGATGCTATAGCTTGCATGGCATAAGTCCAACTCCTGCCCAATAACATATTGTAATCGAGCGGAGTGTCCAAAACTTCTATTTCAACAGCAACTGTCTTACCAGCCAAAGTGACATCAAATGATGGCAAAACTCCATGTGGATGAAAAGTTCTGCCATCAAATGCAGTAAGAAGTGTGTTGGAAGGGGCTAACTCAGGAGAACCTAAAGCTTTCCAACAGGAAATCGACATTACGCAAGTCGACGCTCCCTCATCTACTAGAGCTCGTTTGATGGTCATTGGACCATGAACGACCTCAATATGAAGGGCAACGTGATAGGGCAACTAGTATTTGACATCAGTCATATCAAATTGCACAGACATGTTGGATGATTCCATACTCCCAATAGCTTCCAGAAGTGCATTTCGTTGTAAAGGACAACTCTGCAAGACTTCTAGAGTAGACATAGCACAAGGGGTCTGGGATAAATCTTCAACCACATTGTAGTTAGAAGCAGCCCGTGTGTTGGGATTGTGCGATGCCCTCTTCAAGACACCTTTCGGAATCTTGGGCATTGGGTCCATAGGTATGTGGAGTGGAGTGGAGGATTCAGGAATCTCCTTATCCTTTTTCTGCGCTTCCGGGGTATAGTTCCTGGCTCTAGTTTCCAAAAGTGCATCCGAATTAACCATGTTTATAAATGTTTGATCAACCGAAGCATGTGAAGTGCCCCCAGTTTTGGAAGTGCCAGAAGTTGAGCCTTGCCCTTTAGGAAATGGATCTTTCAAGACGGCAGGCTTCTTTTCTCTTAAGAGCTTCTGGGCTTCTTCAAGCAGAGGGCATTGGTGAGTAAGGTGGTTCTGCTTGCAAAGTTTACAAGGGAACTTAACCTTCTTTTCCTCTTTGTTACCCTCTTCGGCATTGTCTTTTTTGGGATTTTGTTGGTTCCCCTCTCCTTTCTTGCCCTTCTTTTTTTTGTTGGGCTGTCGAGGGCCCTTTTGATTGTTCTGGACCTGATTGACAGGCTCAGAAGTAGAAGGAGAGGTTGTGACAGAAGAAAAATCCGCAATCGGTTGTTTGACTGATAAGGCGTGAACCTGTTTAGTCAGTTCTTCGAAGGCTGCAGAGTCAACTGAACCCACTATGCCATCAGCATGTGGTCTAGTTTTGGGTCTACTCAGATCAGTGTTTGATCTTGGTGCGTCGGGTATAATTTCATACAGTAGACCGGATTGTGCATAGACAAGGTCTAACTGTTGAGTCCTTAAGATGGCTTCTTCTTCATTGGATACTCCAGATGTCGCTACTTCCTTAGAAATATAAGGAAGGAGTGATTTCAAGTACCACTCAAGCAGGAACTCCGGAGGTATGTTGGCCTTAATGAGCCTCTTCCGTCTTCGCCACTCCTGAATGTGGTCAGATAGGTGAGTGGCTTTATTTTGTCTAAAAGTAGACAAAAGTTCTGTTCCGACATCATACCAAACAGGAAGTTGGAAGTGGTTTAAAAAGACGGTTGCTAGATCCCCAAAACTAGAGAAAGTAGCCATAGGTAACTCAATGTACCATTTGGTTGTAGGACCAGTTAAGGTCCTTTGAAACAATCTCAATCTGATGGAATCCTTGTTTAACGAATTTGAAGAACACCATAAGTGGAAGGTAGTGACATGGTCACCAGGGTATTCACCTGTTTTGCCTTCGAACTTTGGAATGTCCGAAGGTAATTTGGTGGGAACTGCTGGCCATGTGGCATTATGACACATAGGATCATTTTTCAGTTTAGAAAGGTCTGGCAAATTTAAAGTTGCCAAAAATGGTAGACGAGGCCGGTAAGATGCTGCTTGATAAGGGGAACCACCCATCGTTTGATCCATGAAATGTTCGTAGGGGTTGCCCCCAGCCATCTGGTGATAAGGATTGCCCCCGGCCATGTGCTGATAGGAGTTGCCACCTACCAACTGTTGATAGGGGTTTCCCCCAGTTAACTGTTGGTAGGGGTTGCCCCCAGTTATTTGTTGGTAGGGGTTTCCCCCTGCCATCTGTTGTTGTTGTACGAAAGAGTTATTAAAATTTCCCCACCCATACGAAAGTGTATTAGTGCTTTGCGGATTCGTCCACTATGGCTGGGTGTTAGCCCCACCATATTGCTGGTTAAAGATATTGCCCCCTCCCCCTGAGAATAAGGAAAAAGGGGTATTACCTGCAGGCATGTTACCTTGATTCATGTTAGGGCCTACGAAGGTATTGAAACCAGCAGAAGCTGATGTGGACGGTGCAGTCATGGTACCCATGACTGGCATGTTTGCAGAAGCACTTGGTCCTACCACAGGTGTGGAAACCCAAGTACTAGGAATCTGATATAACGGTTGGGAAGTAGAAGGTGTTGCACAGTTGGCCATACTGCTAGGTCCAACAGTATATGTAGGAATAGATTCCATCGTTGTAAAACTAGGCATACCTAATGTACTAGTGTTGAAACTGAAAGATGGAGTAGGTACAGATGTAGTTTTTGCCTGACTAGGTGTAGCAGTAAAAGAAGGGTTAACTGTGTTGGTGTTCATACCTAAAGTGGGAGTTTGGGGAACCCCCTGTTCACCTCCTAAGTTAGACATCAGATGTCCAGGAAAGGAATGATCTGCACTAAAAAGGGGCTGCTGGAAACCAACAGGTGACAGAAGCGGAATTCTAGTATTAGTTAAAGGAGGATTAAAAGGAGTGCTATACTCCGCGGAAGTAAGATCTTCCACCTCAACTGTACTAAAGTGTTGTTGATCTGTGGTACCTGGTAGTGGTTCCTCAGGAACCTCAATTTCAAGGTTTTCTGTTACAAGTATTTCTTTAGGTAATTCAGTTTCAGGAGTAACTTCTGAAAAAATACCGGGGTTTACCCGCTGTCGTCTAGCTAGCTGTATAGGTTCTGTTCTAACTAGTGGAAGGTTTTGAATCCTTCTCGATCTACGGGGTTGTTGATTCTCCGTGATTATAAATATAAAATAACAGACTAGAACCTAGTGGCCACTATAACTAGGGGGCAAACAACACGCCTACTAAAAAAGTCCTAAGTATACAAACCAAGCAAACAAAGGTGCCTTCCGGAGAAGAGTTTGGGATGATGAGGGCCCAGAACAGATCAACGAAGGAAGAAAGACAGTTACCCGGGGTCCACAATACAATGACTAAGGGTGCAAGCACTGGAATCACCCAACCGCCCTCCCAAAGACCTGCAAGGGGTTTCCTCCCACGTCTGTCTCAGGTACAGCAGATATACCCTCTGCTGTCACCTGTGTATGAACCTAGAGTCAAATACTATGGATACCACAACACTGAAAATTCCTGGGGGAACAGTCACCGGTCGAATCAGAAAGCGTGGGTAGGGTAGCTAAGCCCGAAACTCGAAAGAGTCCCCAATACGCAATCTGATCCTAGCGTATGCTCGAACAGCAAGTAGGAGGAGTATTCCCACAAACTGATCTTGCAATGACCTACTGCATAGATCCCAGGAAAATTTTGAGTGAGGTGGGTTTACCTATGATAGTCTCACTATGATTTTTGCGCAATGTGTGATCTTGGGTGGTTTAAATTGATTTAAACCCAAGACCCTAACCAAAACAAGTTGGTGTAGTGTACCCTAAAAAAGAAAAAGTTTCTAGTTCATTTTATTAACAAATTTTAGGGCTTTTATTACTCAAAAAGGGTAGTGCTTTTGTGTGGCGTGGTTATGACAAGAAAACAAAAGTGCAATAATATCAAAACTTTCTACAACAAAGTTCTTTTCATTTTTTCAATTACTTCCTTCCAAAACTGAAAATCTAAGCAAACCTACTTAAAAAAAAATTGTTTTCTTTTTTGAAATTATACAAAATACACTAAGTTATCTTGTAATAACAAAAACAAGTTCTATTTACTTAAAATACCAATTTTTTTGCTTTTTCAATAAACGAAAAAGAACTATATAAAAATGGGAAGCAAAATAAAACTTTGTATGCAAAGTGTGTAAGTATGGCTAAAAGTTCTTAGGCCTATAGCTGTCGAAACCCTAGCTCGAAAAAGATTTGATCTACAGGTTTTTTACAAAGAAAAAGCCTATAAACTTGAGAACAAAGTGGAAGAAAACAAAGGAGAAAGACACAAAAGGACTGACCTAAAGTATCTAGCCTTAGGAAGACCACTATGCCAAGCACAAGTAGACAAGCAAGTTGCCTTACTAACACAAAGAAACTGAGAAATGAACTAGCCTACAGCTGTTTAAAAGCACTTGCAATCAGCAAAAAGACAAGAAGTCTCGGAAGAATGAAACTTGACCAAAATAGAAGACACCCTAGAGGCTCTACCAAGGACCAAACCCTAAAAAAAAGGATGGGAGTAGTAGAGAGCAGACAAACGTCACCACAAACAGCAGATACAAGAGTATGCAGGTTTGTAAGCTAGCAACAGGTAGTCAGGGTCTAAAAAAGTGGAAGTGCTCAACACCAAACACTCCCTAGTCTTCCAAAAAGTCAATAAACGGTTCAAAAATTCCCACGGTCAACAAGCGATTCAAAAAATGGAAAAAATTTAAAGGAAAGGTTCTATGACTTGACCAAAGGTTAAAAACCTCATGCAACCATCAAAGGGATCCTACAGCACAGTCAGCAAATCACCAAAAGTTTTAAAACACAAGCAAACCAAAAAGGAATGCTTCAGAAAGTGTACTCTACTGTGTAGTAGAGAAACTCGCGCCCCTACTGAAACGGGAGCTACTGTATATATAGCACAGTAGCGTATGGGTGCTACTGTATATATAGCAGAGTAGCGCTCATATCTCAAAGGCTTGAAAACTGACTTTGGAAGGTATCAAAAAATGATGAAAGCATGCAAGAAACAGGCAAGGGATACCTATAAAGTTTCTTGACACATCAAAGAAGTCAAAACAATCTGAGAAGACACACAAGAACAAGGTTTCCTAAAGCCAAAAAATCTATTTCCCCAGCGGAGTCGCCATTCTGTTGGCGGGAAAATCTACCCTATAGCAAGGAAACTAATGCTATCAACTTGGTTGGGGTGACAGGTAAGTGTATTGATGCTATTACAGAGACATTTACAAAAAAGAAAGAAGTTGTAGATCTTGGGAACATACCTTTTAATCGAAGTCTGATCCTAGCCTTGACTTGATCTCGTGTTCAACTTCCAAATATACCTTTCCTTCAGCAAACCTGCAATAACAATACCTTTCTCAAAACATTTTGGGCAATATATAAAGCTTGAAAGAAACAAAAACAATGTTTAACATTCAGCATTGACCAAAACAGATCCAATTAAGATGCCATTTCATAACACATTCAAATTGGAACAAGAAAGACACTTCAACCTTTATTAGTCAAAAGTAGAATGATGTACAAGTGTACCTAATCATGAAACAGGCTCCTGCAACTAGATTCTGGGCTCTGGCTCTTCTCTGGCTTGGATGTCTTCAACATCAACTCCTCCAGTGCAAGCTTCTTCAAAGTTTTTCCATTAATCACTCTTACTATCTCCAATTTCTAACCCTTCTCCTTTAACCTTCTTTGTATTTATAGGTTTAAAGAAGAAGTTCAGGTCGATATGTAGTTATGGAGGAAGTTGGGGGAGTTAGGAAACTACCATCAACTAATCCTCTTCGAGAAATTAATTTATTTTTTAATCATCTTTTTAAGATGTCCGCGACTCTTGTTCAGTGGAGTAGCGTATAGGGCGCTACCCTAGTGCTTAACAACTAGCGCTCATTCGATTTTATATTGCGAGCGCTACTATGCTGAGAAGGAGTAGCGTATACTTGGATATGGGCGCTACTATTATACAGTGGAGTAGCGTATGGGCGCTAGTCTCTTTGAGTAGAGTAGCGCTCATATCTCAAAATGATATTTTTTGGGGTTTTCCAATAATGTCAGGAAATAGAGTGAGTTGACATATCATCCAAGGTCAACATGCTCCTCCATCCAAGTTGTCCTTTTGTGTGATCAACAGTTCAGGGTGATCACGGACGGAGAGGTGCAAGTTTGACCTATAACAGCCGACAGGACAGTCTAGATGTGACTAACTGCTGTAGCAGGGTTGGAAGGACAGAAAGTCAATGAACTATACCTAGTAGCTGTTCGGGGTTGCTGAGGAAGTTATGACAGTTATTGTGAGTTGGTGAAGGACGTGACAGAGGACGTCATGGACAGAAGCTGTACAACACGGATAGAAGCTGACAGTGCAGGTTCGTAGGATTTGGAAAGATCGGCGAACAGAGGGGGATGCATATCTCAGGATTGTGATAATCTTGGAAACAACACCTGCAATAGAAGAGGAGGAAAAGACCTTCATTCTACATGGCGACGAGGAGGACGGCAAACAGAGAACCAAGAGAAGAGCGCAGAGCCAAGAAAGTTGTGAAGAGTCACACTGGCCGAGTGCAGAGTGTTGAGATCAAACCATAGCTCAGAGTTCCAAGGTGAACCAGGAGAGGGCGAGGTCAACACACGGGGAGAACACACCACAGTTACTTCCAAGTGTAACGGCTGAGGCCGATTGTAGTTAGTTATTTGCTTACAGTTACTTTACATTGTAACCGATTTCAGAGAAGTAATATAAGCCACTTCTGGAATCTTGTTCTACACCTTGTTTGTGTGAGCATTGTGGTTTGTGTCGTGTGTATTGTTAAGCAACAACCTTATTTCCGTAGGGTGACTTGCGTCAGTTGGTATCAGAGCCCGAAAGCGAGTCCGGTTGGAGAGAAGACCATACCAACCTGACTTGCGTCAATTGGTATCAGAGCCCGGAAGCGAGTCCGGTTGGAGAGAAGACCATACCAACCTGACTTGCGTTAGTTGGTATCAGAGCCTGGAAGCGAGTCTGGTTGGAGAGAAGACCATACCAACCTGACTTGCGTTAGTTTGGTATCAGAGCCCGGAAGCGAGTCCGGTTGTAGAGAAGACCATACCAACTTGACTTGTGTCAGTTGGTATCAGAGCCCGGAAGTGAGTCCGGTTAGAGAGAAGACCATACCAACCTGACTTGCGTCAGTTGGTATCAGAGCCCGGAAGTGTGAGAATTTTCAGCAGAGGTTGAAGATGGCTCACAAAGGCGTTAATGTCCAAGGATGAAGAGCACGTGGCGCAGCAGCCGTCACAGTGGATCGTGAGATGTTCGATGAATGCGTCTGAAAAATGCATACTTTGACAAATGAAGTCGCAGCGATCAAAGAAAACCAGAGGCGTGGTTGCATTCCTGAAGCGCTAGAACACAGCGACGAGGAATTTGAGGAAGTGGAAGCTCGGGAATCCGCAGCAGAAGAACCAAAGGAAAAACTCATCAAGATTATGACAGAAATGAGAGGTCAGGCAAAGATAGATGTGCGTACGTACGCGGGAAGCCTGGACCCAGAAGACTTGATCGACTGGTTCAGAGAGATGGAGAAATACTTCGATGTGGATCAGATTGAGGATCCTAAATGGGTTAAGACTGCGTGTCTAAGGTTGAAGGGTCATGCCTCGTTGTGGTGGGACAATGTACAGGCTGACAGACTCAAGAAAGGCAAGGATAAAATCAAATCTTGGGACAGGATGGTTGCCAAGTTGAAGGGGAAGTTCTTGCCAAATGTCTATGCAATTTCCTTGTTCCAAAAGCTGCAAAACTTTCGACAAAAAGAGATGACCATGAAAGAGTACACGGAGGAGTTCTACCGATTGTCGATTCGGTCAAGACAAACTAATGAAGGAAAAGAAGCTATCGCCAAATATGTAAACGGCCTGAAGTATGTTGTTCAGGATGAGCTCAGCATGTCGAGATTCAGAGCAGTTGGAGAAGCCTATCAGCTAGCTCTGAAGGCGGAAGAGAAACTATCGAGAAAGTTTGCAACGACCAGAGGCAGGATGACTGGTCGGGGTGGAAATACTGTACCCGTGAAAGTTCAAGGTAGCGGCTACAAGAGAGAAGGTGCCGAAGATAGCCGATGCACAGAAGGGACATTGACTAAAGAAAGAGCGCAAGAGAACCGACACGATGGTCGTGAGAACCGTGGTTGAGGTACGTATAGTCAAGTGGTCCATCCGACAAGAAGGGAGTTAAGAGACCAGCCATAATCTATTACAAATGTCGAGGAACGAGCCATAAGGCATATGAGTGCCCAGAAAATCTACGTGCTGCAGAAGAGTCGAAACCCAGACATCGAAAGGATGAGCAAGTCGACGAGATGGAAGAGTCGGCATCAGATAGCAATGGAGGTGAGAAAAAGAAGAACCGGAATCTAACGGTTCAGATAGCTTTGATCCAAGAAGATCACTGCGACCCGACGGAACCAGCACAACGGAAGGCTATCTTTCGAACGAAGGTGTGGATCGGGGAATGGCATTGCAAGACCATAGTTGATGGTGGGAGTACAGAGAATCTTGTGTCGACGGAAGTCATCGACAAGATCGGGTTGAAGTGTCGTGAACACCCACACCCTTACAAGATCTCATGGTTGCAGAAAGGACACCATGTTAAGGTGACCAGACAGTGCCTGATCAACTTCAGAGTTGAAGGATTAGAGGACAACGTACTGTGTGATGTAGTTCCCATGGATGCATGCCATCTGTTGTTAGGGAGGCTATGGAAATATAATCGTAAGATGATCTATGACGGTCGAGCTAACACAGTCACAGTGTGGAAGAATGGCGTGAAAAGAACTCTTAAGCCGAGGCGAGGAGAGCCAGCCGATGGTAGGGACGGCGAGAGGAATCTTTGGGAAAAGCGAGTGTTGATGAGCACCACCAAGGAATTCCTCGCAGAGGAGGGAAAATAGTCGGGATGTTATGCAATCATTCCAAAAGGACCATATGTCGAAGGAACGACCAACATGGAGAGCATTCCGGTCGAAGTCGAGGAGTTGCTCGAGGAGTTTAGGGACATAATGGCTGTTAAGAAACCAACGGGATTGCCGCCGACAAGGAGCATATCCCATCAGACCGACTTGATTCCAGGTTCGAGTCTGCCAAACAAAGCACCATATAGGATGAGTCCAGTAGAGGGCCAGGAACTCAACCGACAGGTCCAAGAGTTGTTGGACAGGGGATTGATTCAAGAAAGCTTGATCCCATGTGCAGTACCAGCAGTATTGACACCAAAGAAGGGTGGGGAATGGAGGATGTGTACTGATTCTAGAGCCATCAACAGGATCATGATCAAGTATCGATTTCCATTTCCAAGGATGGATGACTTGATGGATTACCTGAGTGGAGCGACATACTTCATGAAATTAGATTTGAAGAGTGGATATCACCAGATCAGAGCCTCAGAGAAGGAGATGAATGGAAGACAGCATTCAAGACAAGAGAAGGGTTATATGAGTGGTTAGTCATGCCATTCGGATTGACTAATGCACCCAGTACATTCATGAGATTGATGAATAAAGTGTTGAAGCCATTCTTGGGAAATTTTGTCGTAGTCTATCTAGACGACATTCTGATTTTCAGTCGGACCAAGTCCGAACATTTGGAGCACGTTCGACAAGTATTGCAGAAATTGCAGGAAGAGAAGCTGATGATTAACCTACAAAAGTGTTTCTTCATGAAGAAGGAATTGGTGTACTTGGGATTTGTAATTTCAGGTAATGGGTTGGAGATGGACCCCAAGAAGGTGAAGGCAATAGTAGATTGGTCGGAACCGACAAGTATGACTGCAGTGAGAAGTTTCCATGGACTTTCTAGTTTTTACCAGAAGTTCATTCGGGGATTCATTCGGATTTGCGCACCATTGACAGAATGCATGAGAAAGGGCGAGTTCAAGTGGACGGGTAAGGCCCAGGAAGCTTTCGACAAATTGAAGGAAAAGGTCACTGAGAGCCCGGTGTTGGCACTCCCAGACTTTGACAAATTTTTCCAGGTCGATTGTGATGCAAGTGGAACGACAATTGGAGCAGTGTTGAGCCAGGAAGGTCGACCAATTGCATTCTTCAATGAAAAACTGAATGGGGCGAAGTGGAAGTATTCGGTCTATGACCAAGAATTTTATGTGATCATCCAAGCATTGAAGAAATGGAGGCATTATTTGTTGCCACAGGAATTTGTGTTATACAAAGATCACCAAGCACTGAGGTATCTGAATACTCAGTCGAAGTTGGACCAGCGACACATGAAGTGGGTGGAGCTACTCCAGAGATATACGTTCGTGTTGCGACATAGGTAGGGCAAGTCGAACAAATTTGCCGATGCATTGAGCAGGAGAGTTGCACTGTTGAGCACAATAACTGTTCAGGCAACAGGAATAGAGTCGATAAAGATGGAGTATAAAGCTGACAAAGATTTTGCAAAGTCATGGAAGGCTTGTCGAGAGCCTTGGAGCATCGACAAAACTCCATATTTGAGTTATCTCATTCAAGAAGGTTACCTATTCAGGGGAAGTCAGTTGTGTATTCCCAGAGGATCAGTGAGAGAGAACCTAATCCGAGAATTTCATAATGGAGGGTTAGCAGGGCACTTTGGGATCAACAAGACCAAAGAACTGATCGACGAAAAGTATTTATGGCCAAGGATGTCGATAGATGTCAGAAAATGGGTTCGACAATGTCAAGTTTTCCAGTTGGCAAAGGGAAAGAGTCAGAACACGGGGTTGTATACACCATTTCCAGTACCGGAGAACCCGTGGGAGCATCTTAGCATGGATTTTGTGTTAGGATTACCAAGGACACAACAGGGGAACGACTCAATATTTGTTGTAGTCGACAAATTTTTGAATATGGCACATTTAATACCATGTAATAAAACAAGTGATGCCACAGGGATCGTTGTGCTATTCTTTAAGGAAATAGTTAGGTTGCATGGGTTGCCAAAGAGTATCACGTCGTATAGGGATACGAAATTCATGGGGCATTTCTGGAGGACCCTATGGAAGAAACTTGACATGAAGTTAGAGTTTATTTTGGCATATCATCCGCAGAGAGACGGACAGACCGAGGTTGTAAACAAAAGTTTGGGAAACCTTCTGAGGTGTTTAGCAGCCGACAAACCCAAGCAGCGGGAGAATGTGTTGGCATAGGAAGAGTTTGCATATAACAATTCTGTGAACCGGTCAACAGGACTGATCCCATTCCATATTGTTCAAGGGAGGAGTCCACATGTAGTGGCAGATTTGGTCGAATTGCCGACATAAACCAGGAATAGCGCGGATGCAGAATCATTCGCAGAGCATGTGCATGAAGTTCATGAAAATGTGTAGAAGCGCATCGAGAAGAGTAATGCGGCCTACAAATTGAGAGCCGACCAGAGGAAGAGACTATTGTCATTCCAAGAAGGGGACTTAGTCTATGCATATTTGTGGAAGGAGCGATTTCCGACAGGAACATACAATAAGCTAAAATTTAAGAAGATAGGACCATGCAGGATTCTAAAGAAGATTTCAGACAATGCCTGTGTTGGAATTGCCGGAAAACTTGAACATTTCAGCAACATTCAATGTCTCATACCTATATAAATTTGAAGAAGGGTCGAGTAGAAGTAAAGGAGAAGAAACAAGTATTGACTGGACAGAACAGATTCCAGACCGACATAAAGAAGGGATCGCAGAAGTAATCGATGAGCGCGAAGTGGGGCGTACTCATAGATCGCGCATGAAAGAATACTTGGTGCGATGGACCAATGATGAGTTGCGGGAAGCGATGTGGATTTTCAAAGAGGAATTCAGGAGACTGATGGAGCAGTCGAATTCGTTTTCACCTGGGGAGACTGATGCAGGAGCATCAGGACCTAGGCAGATCAGTCGAAGTTGATCAACCGAAGGGAGCTGACCAGCGGGAGTGCCGATGACCACTGGTGCGTGGAGCAGGTTGACTTGTCGAAGTCAACAAGTCGAGCAGAAGCAGTCGGGTTGCGGTCGACTGAAGGATCAGCAGATGTCGCGAGGTCGAGGATCGACAGGGAATGGTCGATAAATGATGAGCGATGTAAGAGGTTGGGTAGTCGATAAGTGGTTGAACTACAACACGACAGGGTTTAGCGAAGCCAAGTGTAAAGGGTAAAGGAGTGAGCCGACAGGATAGTCGAGATGTGACTGACTATTGTAGCAGGGTCAGAAGGATAGAAAGTCAATGAATTGTACTTAGTAGCTATTCGGGGTTGCTGAGGAAGTTATGATAGTTATTGCGAGTTGGTGAAGGACGTGACAGAGGACGTCATGGACAGAAGCTGTACAACACAGATAGAAGGTGACAGTGCAGGTTCGTCGGATTTGGCAAGATCGGAGAACAGAGGGGAACGTGTGTCTCGGGATTGTGATAATCTTGGAAAGAACACCCGCAGAGTAGAAGAGGAGGAAAATACCTTCATTCTACATGGCAATGAGGAGGACGGCAAACAAAGAGCCGAGATCAGAGTGCAGAGCCAAGAAAGTTGTGAAGAGTCACACTGACCGAGTGCAGAGTGTTGAGATCAAACCATAGCTCAGAGTTCCAAGGTGAACTGGGAGAGGGCGAGGTCGACACACAAGGAGAACACACCACAGTTACTTCTAAGTGTAATTGCTGAGGCCGATTTTAGTTAGTTATTTGCTTGCAGTTACTTTACATTGTAACCGATTTCAAATAAGTAATATAAGCCACTTCTGGCATCTTGTTCTACACCTTGTTTGTGTGAGCATTGTGGTTTGTGTCGTGTGTATTGTTAAGCAAGAACCTTATTTCCGTATGGTGACTTGCGTCATTGTAGCATGAGTTGTTGTGGGTAGATCTTTCCCATTTAGTACTTTGGCTCACTATTGCAGAATGTCTTTCCCTTCTAGGAATTGAAAGATAATTGTCTAAAAATAAATCGATTCCTCAACCAGCCACAATATTATTGTAATATGCCTAAGTATATTACATCTATATAATAATATATAAACATTTATATTATAATAGTAGTCATTTAGGGTAATATTCGATAATTATTATTTTAATTAATGATAGTCATACCTTTTACCAAAGGACGTGACTTATCATGTGTATAACAAGACATATATGAGTTATTAATAAATAGTAAATATTTTTCCCTTGATGAATTATATGGATTTATCCTTGTTATAATGGATTCTCGAGTGAACTGAGGCAATGGATTCACTTCAATTAGTATTTGAGCGGTTTTTATGCTGACATGTGGTCAATTTATTTTTTCCAATGGAATAAAAGAAAAAAATCTATGGGCTCGTGGCTCCATTCATTTACTAAATATTTGAAGAAAGAAAGGAAGCTCCTCATGGGAGAGAAGAAAAGGAAAATAAGAAGAAGAAGAAAAACTCTAACTTGAGGCCCGTGGCCCAAAGTAGGGAAATTAAAAAGAAGGTAAATATATTTACAAAAGGAAAGAAAGAAAGAAGGATGCTTATCACCCAAGAAGAAATAAAGAAAGAAAATTCATTTTTTACTATAGTGAAGTTATTCATATATCGTGGAAGATAAACATATACAAGTCTAAAAGTTAAAGAAGTATCCAAGTGAAACGAAGATTCCATATCCCATTAATGTTAAATTAAAGTGAAGATTTTGCATGAAAATTATATATATATATATATATATATATATATATATATATATATGTCTATATGTAAGATAAACATATACAAGTCTAAAAGTGAAAGAAGTATCCAAGTGAAACGAAGATTCCATATTCCATTAAAGTTAAATTAAAGTGAAGATTGTGCATGAAAATTATATATATATATTCTCAAAAAAATTATTTTTAAATAAAAGTGCCTTTTAAAGTGAACGTGAAGAAGATGGTACATTATAATAAAATTTCCTTCTAAAGTGGATGTGAAGAAGAGGGCACATTATTTATAAGACTATTTTTATAATTATATATTAAGAAGTGAAAGTATATCATTTTAAATTGTAAATTTTGTCAAGTTGAAATGGAAACGAAGGTTCAATTCACTTCCAAGTATGTTGTGGGACCAGGAAATTTCATGCGTTTGTCAGGGAGGATCCAAAATGAGCCCATAAGCATTTCCATTTATCTCACTCTTGAAAGAAATTGTATTGATATGGGTTGGAAAATAGATTAAAAATTGTGAAAGAAGAAGTTAAAAAAGCTTATGGACAAAAGTGTTTTGATGAGATTGATAACTTAGAATTGAACATCAATGAGTACTCCCAAAAATACGAATTTGGTCTTACATATCGATGAAGTTGATGTAATACTATAGAACTCCTGGTTGAAATATATCCGTACTTTTACCATAAATTTGGACAAAAGTACATAGCATTCAAGCACTTGACCAAGAAGATAATATTGCAAGACATTAATTCAAAGTATTTTGCCTTCTCAACGAATCTAGAACCTAAAAGCAAATATGACAAGATAGAATTTGATTCTCAAATAAATAAACCATGGGAATAAAATCAATGTCTAACCAATAAAGTCAATGAGTTAACATAAGAAGCAGAAAATCATATGGAGGAAAGGAAACCGTCGCAATGGAAATTGAAGAATTTAAAAAAATTCACAAAAATGAGATCGAACATATTAGTAAAAACCTATCGACCAAAGATGATGAAATTTCTTGTTTAAGAAATCATAATAAAACTCTAGTTATAGAGATGAAAAAATGAAGAATGGGAAGAAGACACAATAAGAGTATCAGAATCTTGAAAGGGAATTATTAAAAAAGGATGAAGACAGGTCCCTTTTAAAGAACCTTATTCAGAGATCAAAAGTTTCAAAGAAGAGAAGTCAAATAATTTAGAGATTAATACCAAAATTGGCAAGTCAGATGTGTCAATCCAGTGTGATAGAGATTCGCAAGAGAGGAAGAATACAGAGGAAAAATTAATAAGATCTTATCAGCTAAAGACAAGGAGATTAATCGTTCAAAGAACTATAGTCAAATTTTGTTTACAGAAATAAAAAACTAAAACATAAGAATATATCAATCTTAAAGGTGGATAAAGGAACCTTAATCGATCCAATTTAACCAATAAAGTTTTTAAAATTTGAAACTGCAGATAAAGGGACCTCAATAGAAAGGATTGAAATTCAAATTTAGAGTGTCATTGTAGTAGAAGCTTTTAGTGAAGGAACATTCAGAAATTGAATTGAAGCAACAATTCAACAACATGTCGACATCAACATATTTAGTGAGAGTTGACATTCCATCACTTACTGCTAATAAAGATGTCATCAAACCAATCAAAACAAGAATGTCAAATATCCACATGTCAACTCAAGTACATCATGGAATGTTTAAACCAAAGTTTATGAAGGACCAATGTATCAGGATATTACAACAACTCCCTAATTACAAAAAATGGAGCACACAAGAATCATTTTACCGATTCCAATACTTACATGTCAGCATATAAGGACCAATAAAACTCGAAACCAACAACAAAGAATATAATCTCCATAATCCTATCATTGGGAAATTCAGAAAGAATCCATCTAGGATGGACTAATCCTTTTTTGATGCAACACTATTTTTCAAGAATTCAAACATCATATCAGCTCATGTTCTCAACCTTATCTAATCAATGATAGTTACAAACAAAATGTTCATCCTATCGGTAGAAGTCTCCTTGACCGTGCTTTGATGAAAAAACATTTTTAGGGGCGGGACTTGTAATATACCTAAAGGATATTACATCTATTTAATAATATATAAACATTTATATTATTATAGTAGTCATTTAGGGTAATATTCGATAATTATTATATTAATTAATTATAGTCATACATTTTACCAAAGGACATGAGTTATCATTTTTTACGTGTATTTATATACACATCCATTGTATCACAAGACATACATGAGTTATTAATAAATAGTAAATATGTATCCCTTGAGGAATTATATGCATTCATCCTAGTTATAATAGATTGTCAAGTGAAGCGAGCCATTGGGTTCACTTAAGTCATGGCATGTTAAAAGAGGAACCACAGACTACTCAAAGCAATAAATCTAAAGCTACTATATAGTGTGTTGTTCACACCAACACATTTATTCCTCAACCAACCATACAATCGTGGCATGATACAAGAGGAATCCCCAAGTAGTTTCAGTTATAGAATGAATGCACAATGAATTCTTCATCCTTGGAACATGCAACTGGAAAATCAATGGATTCATGAACACATGCAACTAGAAAATAAAATAAAAATAGAAATGGGAGTATTCAATAAAACAATGAAAGAGAGATATAAGCATTAAGAAAATAAATAACAATAAATATAATTTATAGGTAGAGGGGATTCAACCACTAGCTACTTACTTTAGAGTGGGGCATTACTCTGAAGCAACCAAGGTGTTGAATCCCTCAAAACAAAACCCTTATTACAACAATGAGATAATACAATAAATATAATCCCATATTAGCCGAGAAATTTAAAATTACAATGTCAAAGTGAAGGAAACATGATCCTAATTCTTGTTGGGTTGTTACTAACATATCTTGGATATAGTAATTGATTTAAATACAAAGATGTGCTCAGAGATCTTATGGAATAGAGGTAAAGGAATTAGTGTCTCTCTCCAATGGAATTCCTACAAATTAGTGATTTGTTTGTTGTCATTTTGAAGCATCTGAGAAGTGGCCAACTTATTTGAGTTATATTAACTAAGAAATGGCCACGGCGTGAGAGGAACATTCCAAACCCCTATAATGTTGGACTGTTGGATTCTAAAATACCATTGCCTTTCTGACACATTATGTAACATCACTCCATTCTTTGACATAGAAATGAATTCTACATCACATTCTTTAACTCGATAATGTGTTCTACAATGCAAATTCATTCTTTGAGATAGCTGTGAATTTTGTAGCACATGCATACATAATTCATCAACGCAAATTTGTCAATAGAATTCAATAGGATCCTACAGAATTGGATTCATCATAATTCTTCAAAACAAGATTTGGAAACATACTAATACGCAACATATGGGAATGACACCTTTTGACTAAGTTACTCATGAAACCCAAATATCTCGTTATTGTGATCTCATAATTATACCAAACACATCAATTCACAAGCAAATACTAAATAAATTGAAATGACTAATAATTGATAATTATGGCAATAATGCAGGTATGGAAATGAGTATTTGTAGGTATTATGAAAGGTAAAATGGTCGATAAAGGATGAGGAAAAGTATCTAATTTATGGGCTCATCATACCCCCAACTAAGACTGTTGCATGTCCCTTGTGCAACAAAAATGACGCAAGTCGCCTTACGGAAATAAGGTTCTTGCTTAACAATACACACGACACAAACCACAATGCTCACACAAACAAGGTGTAGAACAAGATGCCTGGATTGGCTTATATTACTTCTCTGAAATCGGTTACAATATAAAATAACTGTAAGCAAATAACTAACTACAATCGGCCTCAGCCGTTACAATCTTAGAAGTAACTGTGGTGTGTTCTCCCTGTGTGTCAACCTCACCCTCTCCTGGTTCGCCACGAAACTCTGAGCTATGGTTCGATCTCAACTCACTGCTCTCAGCCGGTGTGAATCTTCACAACTCTCTCAACTCTACTCTTTGCTCTGCTCTCTGCCAAACAATATCTAGACTGAAGGCCTTCTCCTTATCTTCTACTATGCGGGTGTTGTTTCCAATATTATTACAATCCCGAGACATGCGTTTCCCTCTGTTCGCCGATCCTGCCAAATCCTGCGAACCTGCACTGTCAACTTCCATCCGTGTTGTACAGCCTCTGTCCATGACATCCACTGTCATGTCCTTCACCAACTCGCAACAACTGTAATAACTTCCTCAACAACCCCGAACGGCTACTAGGTACAGTTCCTTGACTTTTCATCCTTCCGACCCTGCTACAGCCGTCAGTCACATCTCGACTTTCCCATCGCTTCACTCCTTTCTCAAATACACTTGGCTTCTCCCAAACCCTGTTGTGTCGTAGCTCGACCACTTGCCAACTACCTGACATCTTACATCACTCTTCATTTGTCGACCATTTCCTGTCGATCCTCGACCTATCGTGACATCCACTGCTCTTTCAATCGGCTGCACCCCGACTGCTTCTGCTCGACTTGTTGACTTCGACAAGTCAACCTGCTCTCCACACCAGTGGTCATCGACACTCCCACTGGTCGGCTCCCTTCGGTCGATCAACTTCGACTGATCTTCCTAGGTCCCGATGCTCTTGCATCAGTCTCCCCGGGTGGAAAAGAATTCGACTGCTCTGTCAGTCTCCTGAACTCTTCTTCAGAAATCCACGTCGCTTCTTGCAACTCATCATCTTTCCATTGCACCAAGTATTCCTTCATGTGTGATCTACGGGTATGTCCTACTTTGCGTTCATCGATTACTTCAGCGATCCCTTCTTTATGTCAGTCTGGAATCTGTTCTGTCCAGTCGATACTAGTTCCTTCCCCCTTACTACTGCTTGACCCTTCTTCAAATTTATACAAGTCTGAGACGTTGAATGTTGCTGAAATGTTCAAGTCTTTTGGCAATTCCAACACATAGGCATTGTCTGAAATCTTCTTCAGAATCTTGCATGGTCCTATCTTCTTCAACTTCAACTTGTTGTATGTCCCTGTCGGAAATCGTTCCTTCCGCAAATATGCATAGACTAAGTCCCCCTCTTGGAATGACAGTAGCCTCTTTCTCCGGTCAGCTCTCAACTTGTAGGCCGCGTTACTCTTCTCTATGCGCTTTCGCACATTCTCATGAACTTCATGCATATGTTCTGCGAATTATTCTGCATCTACGCTCTTCCTGGTTTATGTCGGCAATTCGACCAAATCTGCCACTACATGTGGACTTCTCCCTTGAACAATCTGGAATGGACTCAATCCTGTCGATCGATTCACAAAATTGTTATATGTAAACTCTGCCTATGCCAACACATTTTCCCACTGCTTGGGGTCGGCTGCGAAACATCTCAGAAGGTTTCCTAAACTTCTGTTCACAACCTCGGTTTGTCCGTCGGTTTGCGGATGATATGCCGAACTAAACTCTAACTTCATGTCGAGTTTCTTCCATAGGGTCCTCCAGAAATGCCTCATGAATTTTGTATCCCAATCCGACGTGATACTCTTTGGCAACCCATGCAGTCTGACTATTTCCTTGAAGAATAGTATAGCAATCCCTATGGAATCACTTGTTTTCTTACATGGTATGAAATGTGCCATCTTCGAAAATGTGCCGACTACAACAAATATTGAGTCGTTCCCCTGCTGAGTCTTTGGTAATCCTAACACAAAATCCATGCTAAGATTCTCCCATGGGTTCTCTGGTACTGGTAATTGTGTATACAACCCCGTGTTCTGACTCTTTCCCTTTGCCAACTGGCAAACTTGACATTGTCGAACCCATTTTCTGACATCTATCGACATCCTTGGCCAGAAATATTTCTCTTCAATCAGTGATTTGGTCTTGTCGATCCCAAAGTGCCCTGCTAACCCGCCATTATGAAATTCTCAGATTAGGTTCTCTCTCACTGATCCTTTGGGAATACACAACTGACTTCCCCTGAACAGGTAACCTTCCTGAACAAGATAACTCAAATATGGTCGGTGCTCCAAGGCTCATGACACACCTTCCATGCCTTCGCAAAATCTTCGTCGGTCTCATACTCCGTCTTTATCGACTCTATTCCTGTTGCTTGAATAGTCATCGTGCTCAATAGTGCAACTCTCCTGCTCAACGCATCGGCAACTTTGTTTGACTTTCCCGACCTATGTCGCAACACGAACGTATATCTCTGGAGCAGCTCCACCCACTCATGTGTCTCTAATCCAACTTCGACTGAGTATTCAGATACCTCAGTGCTTGGTGATCTATGTATAACACAAATTCCTGTGGTAATAAATAATGCCTCCATTTCTTCAATGCTTGGATGATAGCATAAAATTATTGGTCATAGACCGAATACTTCCGCTTCGCTCCATTCATTTTTTCACTGAAGAATGCAATTGGTCGGCCTTCCTGGCTTAACACTGCTCCAATTACTGTTCCACTTGCATCACAATCGACCTGGAAAACTTTGTCAAAGTCTGGTAGCACCAACACTGGGCTCTTAGTGACCTTTTCCTTCAATTTTTTGAAAGCTTCCTGGGCTTTATCCATCCACTTGAACTCGCCCTTTCTCATGCATTTTGTCAATGGTGCACAAATCCGACTGAATCCCCGAATGAACTTCCGGTAAAAACTAGCAAGTCCATGGAAACTTCTCACTGCAGTCGTACTTGTCGATTCCGGACACTCTACTATTTCCTTCACCTTCTCGGGGTCCATGTCCAACCCTTTACCTGAAATTAAAAATCCCAAGTACACCAACTCCTTCTTCATGAAGAAACACTTTTGCAGGTTAATCATCAGCTTCTCTTCCTGCAATTTCTGCAATACTTGTCGAACGTGCTCTAGATGTTCTGACTTGGTCTGACTAAAAATCAGAATGTCGTCTAAATAGACTATGACAAACTTTCCCAAGAATGGATTCAGTACTTCATTCATCAATCTCATGAATGTACTGGGTGCATTAGTCAATCCGAATGGCATGACTAACCACTCGTATAACCCTTCTCTTGTCTTGAATGTTGTTTTCCATTCATCTCCTTCTCTGACCCTAATCTGGTGATATCCACTCTTCAGGTCTAATTTGTTAAATTTTGAGCATTAATTCACAATACTCTAGGATCTTTGCTGAGAGAATAACATATACAGTATATCAATGCATGACAATCACAATAAGCATGACAAGCATCACAAGAATCAAAAGCATGAGAGACAAGAGACACAGAGATTCCGTGGGGAAAACCCTAAGGTGAAAAACCCCACAACTTCCTCAGAGATAGAGAGAGCAATGGCTCAACCAAAGTACAACCAAAATACACTGAGATAGTCTCCTAGTAGCAGATGATCCTCCTCCTCACTAGTGCACCACTTTCTGAGTGAGAGTGAGTTACTTTTCCGAATGTATAAAATAGAGATCTCCGATCTCTAATTATACTAACATTTTTTCCCAGTGACCTTATGGGGCCGACTTGTCTAGCTAGGTACATCCACATTATAATATATATAATTCAGGGCCGACCCCATATGGTGGTCTAATAACCCATAGGCAAGTACACACACTTGCGACACTTGTCAATCCACATGATGACACTTCCTTATAGAGGAATGACACATCTCTTATAAGGGTACAATAATATATATATATAATACACAGATGAAATACATTCTGAAGTTACATATACATCAACACTCCCTCTTAACTAGGAAGGTATTTCTCGACACAGTTCTGCTAGACAAGTCTTCTTCTCGGGATCATCATCATCGATGCATCGTTACTGCTGCTGCTATCTCAACCAATCTCTGACTCTACTCGTCATAGGAAGTTCTACAGAGCCAGTCCTTTTTCATACTGAATGTAGGCCCACCACCTGCAGGTCTTCATCATCACTGGCCATACTGTGGAATTCTCAGGACTTATTACGTGCGTCACAAAACCTGGCTGCAGCATCCTAGGCTATTACGAGCACACAGCTCTACCTGTAGGATCTCCCAGGAGCACATTACATGTGACCCATCACAAAACCTGGCTGAAGCATCCCAGGCTGTTACGAGCACACGGCTCTACCTGTCGGATCTCCCAGGAGCACATTACATGTGATCTCACCACAAAACCTGGCTGAAGCATCCCAGGCTATTACAAGCACACGGCTCTACCTGTCGGATCTCCCAGGAGCACATTGCATGTGGTCCACCACAAAACCTGGTTGAAGCATCTGAGGCCTTTTTCATCCTGTCCAGATCTCCCAGGAGCAAATTACATGTGGTCATGGAAAAACCTGGCTAAAGCATCTGAGACCTTTTTCATCCTGTCCAGATCTCCCATGAGCAAATTACATGCCATAGGACAAAACCTCGAAAGAGCATCTGCCAGATATCCCAGGGCACAAATTACATGCCATAGGAAAAACCTTGAAAGACTATCTACAGATCTCCCAGGGCACAAATTATATGTCCTCCCAAGCAAAACCTCGAAAGAGCATTTTCCAGATGTCCCAGGGTACGAATTACATGCCATAGGCAAAACCTCGAAAGACCATCTGCAAATCTCCCAGGGAACAAATTACATGCTTACCTGCACAACCTGTTCCACGGCCACAGAGTATCATCTGATACTCATCAAACATCATCCTAATGTACACATGATCACCCTGATCATCATCATTGCAACATCCTGCTGCATGTCATCTGGGGAAGCTCGCCATCCACGATCACCCTGATCATACAATGCATCCATTTGATGCACACCAAGTATCTACCTGATACATATCATCATACACAGTGTATCCACCTGATACATAGATACATGATCCACACAATGTATCCATCAACATACATGATCTACCTGATCATACCTGATACATATCAATATACATGATCTACCTGATCATACAATGTATCCACCTGATACATATACAGATACATGGTCCAAGCATCCAACATGATGCATATACAAAATACATACAAATGATCCAACCGATCATATCCAACATCCAACATGATGCATACATACATACATAAAAATGATCCAACTGATCATATCCAAGCAGAAACCAGAACATCATCCTGATGCTCGTCATCCAGTTCTTACATCCACATCCATGTGAAGGATCCTCCTTCCAACATGCTTGGAATGGCTTCAGCAAATGTGTCCATCACTTATTCCTCGAAGTGTCCTCGATCTGAAGAACGCCAAGCCTCTCTCTGAAGTACTCGAACTTCACCCTGGCTAGTGGCTTCGTCAGCACATCTGCAATCTGCTCGTCCGTCGCAACATACAGGAGCTTCACAGCTCCTCTCTGCACCATATCCCTGATATAGTGATATTTGATCTCTATGTGTTTCGACCTGTCATGAAACACTGGGTTCTCGGATAGCTTCACACAACTCTGGTTATCACAGAAGATACCAGTAGCATCCAACGGGAGATCAAACAACTCAGACAGTAGCTTCTGTAGCCATACTGCCTCACAACTAGCTAAACAGGCTGCAACATACTCTGCCTCAGCTGTACTCAGTGCTACGTAGGACTGCTTTCTGCTAAACCAAGAGATCACCCCTGATCCCATACTGAAGCAGCACCCAGATGTGCTCTTCCTATCTCAGCACTGCCAGCCCAATCTGAATCAACATAACCCTGCAGGTTAAACTTTTGATTCGCTTCATACTTGAGCCCAAAATCCACTGTACCCTTCAGGTACCTCAGAACATGCTTTACAGCAACCAGGTGAACACTCCTCGGATCCGTCAGGAACTGGCTCAATGTGTTCACAGCAAAGCAAATATCTGGTCTCGTGTTTGTCAGGTACATCAAGGACCCAATCATCTGACGATACATAGAGACATCAACCGGCTCAGATGAAGCATCACATAGAAGCTTCAGATTCGATGCCATAGGTGTGGCCATGGCCTTGCAATCCATCATCCCGAATCTCTTCAGGATATCTACTGTGTATTTCCCTTGACCAAGGAAAATCCCACCTGCACTCTGCCACACCTCCATACCTAGGAAATAGTGCATCATTCCCAAATCTTTCATATCGAATTCAGCAGCAAGCTTCCTCTTAGTATCTGCAATCAGTCTGTCATCTTCTATTACAAATAAGTCATCCACATACAGGAGTAGAATCACAGGATTCCCTTCCTCAACCTTGTAGTAAAGGTTGGAATCCGCTTTACTCTTGGTAAATCCCAAACTAGATAGGAAACTGTCCATCCTACCATACCAGGTTATGGGAGCTTGCTTCAATCCATACAAGGCTTTCTTCAATATGCACACATATGACTCCCTGTCATTTATTTCAAAACTGAGTGGCTTCTCCACATATACTTCCTCTTCAACTACACCATTCAAGAAAGCAGTCTTGACATCCATCTGGTGTATTTTCCATTTCATCACTGCAGCCAGGGCAAGTACTGTTCTGATGGAAGTATACCTGGCTACAGGTGCAAAATTTTCTTCATAATCTATTCCCTCTTTCTGAGAGAAGCCACGAGCTACGAATTGTTAGGGTTAACCTTGACTCGGGATTGAGTCAAAGTTGGTTAGGTCTAGCACATGTTTTTTGGGCATATGGTTTGTTGCAGCCCATGGTATTGCCCCATGGTATTGCATGTAAGGAATCCTTTATAAGGCTTGAGGAGGCTCCATTGTAAAGTGGCCTGGAGGTGAGCAGGTGAGCTCACTTGGCCCGGCTTGGCCGGTTAGGTCAAGGGTAATGAAGATCTTCATTGGGTGCTGGTTTTTTTCCCTGTATGGGGTTTCCAGGAAATTGTTTGTCTATTATTTCATTGCTTGTTTCAGTTTATTTCTCTCTCGTGTAATTATGTATGCTCGTATAACCTGACAAGTGGTATCAGAGCCATGGTTTGGCCTAGTTGTGCTCGTGAAATTATAATGTGTAGAGCTGAGCGGCCTAGGAGGAGGCCCTAGAATGTGTAAATCTGACATTTTTTTTTAGATCTGGTTGAATGTGCTTCAGCAGTTTCTCCCCCATTGAAGAAACCCTATCCACATGATCGATTTGCAAGGCGAAGTAGAAGATCTGAAAATGGTTGATGGAACCAACGGAAGAAGAGCCGACATTGCTAAAGCACGTTAATCTACTGTTGCTGGAGATCGACACCATGAACGCCGGGTTTGAGAGCCTGTTGCTGCTGACCGATACCGAGTTTGTTGGTGGAGCAGCTGCAGCATTGGCAGGAGGCGTGGAGGAGATAGCCAGCCGTGAAAGGTTGAGTGTCGATCTATAAGGGGCACGCCATGAAAGGTGTAAAGAAGGCCGCGATCTCGTGGATGACAAACTGTTCGTTGTGTCAATATCTCATCCTAGTGGTCAAAGAGAGGCGTCAGCAAGCATGATGGATTCGCCAATGTAAGAAGATCAGATCTGGCACTATTAAGAGAGCCACTCGTAAATTTGTATACCACGTGAGAAAGGAAGGAGTCGCCCTACGTTTTTTTTGTGAAGGCAGATCTGAGCAAAAGGAAGGAGTCGGCCTACGTTTTTTGTCAAGGAAGATCTGAGCAAAGGAGTCCCGTCCAAGTGAGAAGCTGCTACTATCATTAAATGAGCCATTGATCCGTTGACCAACTGCGTGTGAGAAAATCCGCATGTAGATCGGAAGAAGACACTCGTTGTAGCCAGAAAAGAAGAGTTCTCATGTCAAATAAATTCTTCGATGTGGAGAAGAAGCCTTCGAAATGCATTGAGGAAGGTGCCATCAAAGTGGTGCAGCAATTTGGTGGTGGCCGCATTCTCAAGTTGTAATCTTAAATAGCGCAGAGACGGTGTGGTTGTAGCTGTGGACAGTTGTGGAACAACGCTGAAGAGAAGATCCACCTGTGAGATATTTGCACGAGGAGATGAAGCGATCATGTTAAAAGGTTTCACGTGAATAAATAATAAAGTAAATTCTTGGAGGAAGTATCGTGGGCATGCTCATTGAGAAAGACGACGCCATTCCCTCATTCAAATAAAATCCCACCAAAATATTGGCAACGGGAATGTTATGCTACATAACTTTAAGTGTGAGATAAGCTTTGGTATATAAGCTTGGTTAATGGCCATGGAATCCACGTATTCACTTTTGTGTAATTAAGGTTTTCCTCTTAAATGTCATTTTATATGATATGTTTTATGAAAAGGTGGATGTCATATTAAAAAGGGAAGTATATTATAAAAAATAAAAATAAAAAAGTGGATGGTGGATGATTAAATTAAACTTTTAAATGAGCTTTGAGCTTGGTTAATGGGTTTGGAATGATGGTTAATGGTTTTAAATCATGGTCAAGAATGTGGGGCATGGCATTTAACAAGTGTGGCAAGCACATGGGTGAAAAGTGGTAACATGAAAATTCTGCACAGGAGAAGCAAGATAAGTATTTTAAAAAGTGCATGGCAGAAAATGAGCATGGAAAAGCGAGAGGATGAAGCAATGGATGGTGATGGTGTAGTCACCATGAAGACACATGAAAAAAAATTAATGGAGCAATTTGCATGTGAAAGGGCATATGGCTGTAAGACCTGGTAAGGCATGCATACCCCTGGTAACTCACCGGTAAAGTCAGGAGAAAGACCTAGGTGATAGGGGGGTGTATGTGAGATTCCTCGATTAAAAATTTGAGAGGGGTTGGTGATTACTCCAAGTCAAGTTTAAAGGGGGGATTGTTAGGGTTAACCTTGACTCGGGATTGAGTCAAAGTTGGTTAGGTCTAGCACATGTTTTTTGGGCATATGGTTTGTTGTATCCCATGGTATTGTCCCATGGTATTGCATGTAAGGAATCCTTTATAAGGCTTGAGGAGGCTCCATTGTAAAGTGGCCTGGAGGTGAGCGGGTGAGCTCACTTGGCCCGGCTTGGCCGGTTAGGTCAAGGGTAATGAAGATCTTCATTGGGTGCTGGTTTTTTCCCTGTATGGGGTTTCCAGGAAATTGTTTGTCTATTATTTCATTGCTTGTTTCAGTTTATTTCTCTCTCGTGTAATTATGTATGCTCGTATAACCTAACACGAATCTTGCCTTGTATTTCTCCACACTACCATCTGCAGCATGCTTGATTTTGTAAATCCATTTGGAAGTCACAACAGACTTCTCTTTAGGTCTTGGGACAACATCCCAAACATCATTCTTCATTATTGATTGGTATTCCTCAACCATGGCATCCTTCCATTCTTTCTTTTCCGCTGATTCTTCATAACTGGAAGGCTCTTTGTTCATAATGTCACAGAGTAAAGAAACATAGCTGGTATGTGATCTGGTTCTCTTCTTTGCTCTGTGTTCTTCTTCTGGAATGCCAAATCTTTATGTATCTTGAATGAGCTCCCCAGCCCATGCGGGTTTCCTCTTGTGAGATTTATCCTCGCGGGGTGGATCTACAGGTTCTTGTGGATCTTCAAACTCACGAACAACTTCTGGAACTGCTTCAGTCATGGTAGTGTCTTGAAATCTGGTTTCCTTAGGTTCTTCATAAACTTCGATAGGTGCCTTCCTTGATTTGATGAATGCTGAGTTTTCATCAAATGTTACATACCTGCTGACATCAATCTTCTTGAACCCTAGAAAGTATATTCTGTAAGCCTTCGAGCTTTCACTATAACCCACAAAGATACCCTTCTTTCCTGAAGGATCTAGTTTAGTCCTCTTTTCCTTTGGGACATGAGTGAATACTGGAGAACCAAATATTCTTAGATGGCTGACTTCAGGTTTCTTACCAAAAAAGACCTCTTCTGGTGTCTTGTTGTCCAATATCTTGTGGGGTGTTCTGTTCTGCACATATACAGTTGTTCTAGCTGCTTCTTCCCATAGATGCATAAGTAGATCCTGGTCATGGAGCATTGCTCTTGCTACTTCCATGATAGTTCTGTTCTTCCTTTCTGCAACTCCATTCTGTTGAGGATTATAAGGAGCAGTCAACTCCCTCTTAATCCCTGAATCATTACAAAGCTTCTTGAAGTCACCTGAGGTGAATTCTCCACCATTGTCGGATCTGGATGTTTTGATCTTCTTGTCAGTTTGATTCTCCATCAACGTTTTGAATTCCTTGAATTTATCAAACACCTCATCTTTGTTCTTCAAGAAGTATACCCAAGTCTTCCTGGAGAAGTCATCAATAAATGAGACATAGTAAACATACCCACTCAGAGAACTGGATGACATAGGACCACATACATCTGAGTGGATGATTTCCAGGATGTCTTTTGCCTTGCTTTCACTGCTTGGGAAAGCCTTCTTTATGTTCTTACCTTTTGCACATCACTTGCAAACACCTTCATGTTTAGTCTTGATTTCAGGAAGACCCTCTACACCCTTGCTTGCAATTGGAAGTGCTCTATAGTGCATATGAGCAAGTCTTCTATGCCAAAGTTCACTTGGTTCCATGGATTCATGGATCATGGCATGTTCAGGTTGACCCTTCAATTTATACAAACCTCCCTCTTGCTCTCCAATCACTACTGCATCATTGATTGTTTTACCCTTTGGCCACATTAGGACTTGGCCATCTACAAATGCAACCCTCATACCTTTTGCATCCAATGCAGAGATGGAGAGTATGTTCTTCTTGAGCCCAGGTACATAAAGGACTTCTTTCATCTTCAAAGATTTTCCAAAATCTAGGTTGTAGGAGGCTTCACCACTTCCTTTGATTGGGTATTGATAATCATCCCCAAGTTTCACCTTATGGGGTGATTCATGTTCAGATAGATTCACAAAAGATTCCTTAAACCCAGTCATGTGTTTGGAAGCTCCACTATCAATCAACCAATCATTAAAACCATGGGATATGGTACCTGTGAGAGCAGAGATTAGAACATACTCTTCTTCACTTGATGAGTCAACATCACTATCATCACTTTCTGCCTTAGCCTTATTCTTTGGAGGTTTATCATCCTCGGCAGCATGAGCATGAAACTTTCTTTTGCTGCCCTTCTTCTTCTTGCTGGAGTTTTTGTTATTATCCCTTTTGTTCTTGGGACAATCTGAAGCAAAGTGACCCTTCTCATTACATGTGAAGCATCTTAGATCCTTCTTATTCTTTTGATAGGATCTCTTGTGGTGAGAGTGCTCCTTCTTGGGCTTGCTTCTTTTGGTGTGAGTTGCAAGATCTTGATCTTCACCTCCCATCTTTTCTTCACGAGTTATAAGTCTAGCTTCTTCTTGAGAGCATTCTTCCCGCAATCTGTTGAAGGAGTTCAACTTCTTCCTTGCACAAATTCCTTGAATAAAGGAATCCCATGACCTGGGTAGGCCATTTAGAGTGGTCATCACCACTTCACCATTCTCCACCATTTCATCCACTGCTTCTAGTTGTTCCTTGATCTGGGAGACCCTTGAAAAATAAGATTGAATGGTTTCTCCATTCTGAAACTTTACTCTTTTCAATTGGTTCCGCACGGTCATCTTCCGATTTATGTTCTTCCCTTCAAATAGCTTGGTCAAAGAGTCAAACATATCCTTGGGTATCTTAAGAGAAGACACATGGGGTATGACATGGTCTTTGATAGAATCAGCAATGATTCTCTTTGCCTTGACCAAGTTCTTCTTATGCAATACCTTGGCCTCTTCATCCTCTGGGATAGGGATGTCTTCTTTTATATATGAGTCCAACTCATTCTCTTCCAGGATTAACCCAATCCTATACTTCCAAGCTCGGAAGTTATCATACCCTTCAAGATTATCCTCAAGCTTGGTGTGGAGAGACATATTAAAGAGTACTTCAAATGGAAATAGAAAAGATTTAGGTCTTACCACTTGAAATGCTGAAAATTGGATCTGGTCCCGGATTAGGGTTTGTCGAAAAAACCCTAAAAATTCAAAATGTAAATTTCAAATTTCTGAAAGGATAGAAAGATGCGCTTTGATGAGATGATCAGCCTGGTGCATTCAAAATTTGAGATCAACAAAGTTTTACCCTTCAGATTTGACTTTTTGTCCTCCCGGGTTCACTAGGGAGAACCCTGAATTAGGGTTTGAATTTCTCGGAGATCTACCCAGCCAAAAATCTCGATCGAAAGCTCTAAACTTCTATTTTTGCAAGGATCTTCCAACTGTGTCTTCAGATTCCAGAAATTCCTATTTTTGTGGAAACCCTAATTTTTAGGGCCAAATCTGAAAATGCTCGGAATTGAATTCTGATTGGACAGAGAGATGCGCCTTGATGAGTAGAGTCAATATACTATACTATTTTTCCAAAATATGTGGAGAGAAACCCAATAAACATGAAACTCAAGTTTCCGTCACTGCAAAATGTCTTCTTCTCAGGTTAGCTCTAACTCCATGTTAAATTTTGAGCATTAATTCACAATACTCTAGGATCTTTGCTGAGAGAATAACATATACAATATATCAATGCATGACAATCACAATAAGCATGACAAGCATCACAAGAATCAAAAGCATGAGAGACGAGAGACACAGAGTTTCTGTGGGGAAAACCCTAAGGTGAAAAACCCCACAACTTCCTCAAAGATAGAGAGAGCAATGGCTCAACCAAAGTACAACCAAAATACACTAAGATAGTCTCCTAGTAACAGATGATCCTCCTCCTCACTAGTGCGCCACAATCTGAGTGAGAGCGAGTTACTTTTCTGAATGAATAAAATAGAGATCTCCGATCTCTATTTATACTAACCTTTTTGCCTAGTAACCTTATGGGGCCGACTTGTCTAGCTAGGTACATCCACATTATAATATATATAATTCAGGGTCGACCCCACATGGTGGTCTAATAACCAATCGACAAGTACACACACTTGTGACACTTGTCAATCCACATGACGACACTTCCTTATAGAGGAATGACACATCTCTTATAAGGGTACAATAATATATATATATAATACACAGATGAAATACATTCCGAAGTTACATATACATCAACATAATTTCGTGAAGTATGTCGCTCCACTTAGGAAATCCATCAAGTCATCCATCCTTGGAAATGGAAATCAATACTTGATTGTGATCCTGTTGATGGCTATGGAATCAGTACACATCCTCCATTCCCCACCCTTCTTTGGTGTCAATACTGCTAGTACTGCACACAGGCTCAAACTTTCTCGGATCAATCCCCTGTCCAACAACTCTTGGACCTGTCAGTTGAGCTCATGTCCCTCTGCTGGACTCATCCTATATGGTGCTTTGTTGAGCAGACTCGACCATGGGATCAAGTCGATTTGATGGGATATGCTCCTTGTCGGCGGCAATCCCGTCGGTTTCTCATCAACCATTATGTCCTGAAACTCTTCGAGCAACTCCTCGACTTCGACCGGAATGCTCTCCCGATTGGTCGTTCCTTCGACATATGGTCCTTTTGGAATGATTGCAAAACATCCCGACTGTTTTTCCTCCTCTGCGAGGAATTCCTTGGCGATGCTCATCAACACTCACTTCTCCCAAAGATTGCTCTCGCCATCCTTATTGTCGGCTGGCTCTCCTTGCCTTGGCCTAAGAGTTCTTTTCATGCCATTCTTCCACACCGTGACTATGTTAGCTCGACCATCATAGATCATATTACGATCATATTGCCATGGTCTCCCCAACAATAGATGGCATGCATCAATGGGAACTACATCACACAATACACTGTCCTCCAATCCTTCAACTTTGAAGTTGATCAGGCACTGTCTGGTCACCTTAACATGGTGGCCTTTCTGTAACCATGATATCTTGTATGGGTGTGGGTGTTCTCGACACTTCAACCCGATCTTATCGATGACTTCTGTCGACACAAGATTCTCTGTACTCCCACCATCAACTATGGTCTTGCAACGCCATTCTCTGATCCACACCTTTGTTCGAAAGATCGCCTTCCATTGTGCCGGTTCCATCGGATCGCGTTGATCTTCCTAGATCAAAGCTCTCTGAACCGTCAGATTTCGGTTCTTCTTTTTCTGACCTCCACTGCTATCTGATGCTGATTCTTCCCTCTCATTGACTTGCTCATCCTTTCGACGTCTGGGTTTCGACTCTTCTGCAGCATGTAGGTTTTATGGGCACTCATATGCCTTGTGACCCGTTCCTCGACATTTGTAACAAATTATAGTTGGTCCATTAACTCCTCTGTTGTCGGATGGACCACTTCCACCATACGCGCCTCGACCGCGGTTCTCACGACCATCGCATCGGTTCTCTTGCGCTCTTTCCTTCGTCAATGTCCCCTCTGTGCGTCGACTATCTTCGACACCTTCTTTCTTGTATCCGCTACCTTGACCCTTCATGGAGACAGTCTTTCCACCCAGACTAGTCACCCTGCCTCTGGTCGCTGCGGAATTTCTCACCAGTTTCTCTTTTGCCTTCAGAGCTAATTGATAGGCTTCCCTGACTGCTCGGAGTCTCGACATACTGAGTTCATCCTGAATAGTGTATTTCAAGCCGTTTACATATCTAGCGACAACTTCTTCTCCTTCATCAGTCTGTCGTGACCGAATCGACAATCGGTAGAACTCCTCCGTGTACTCCCTCACGGTCATCTCTTTTTGTCAAAATTTTTGTAGCTTTCGGAACAAGGAAACTACATAATCATTTGGCAAGAACTTCCCCTTCAGCTTGGCAACCATCCTGTCCCAAGATTTGATTTTCTCCTTGCCTTTCTTGAGTCTGTCAGCCTGTACATTGTCCCACCACAATGAGGCATGACCCTTCAACCTTAGACATGCAGTCTTGACCCATTTAGGGTCCTCAATCTTCTCTATGTCAAATTATTTCTCCATCTCTCTGAACCAGTCGATCAAGTCTTTTGGGTCCAGGCTTCCCGAGTACGTATGCACATCTATCTTCACCCGACCTCTCATTTCTGTCAGAAGCTTGATGAGTTTCTCCTCTGGTTCTTCTACTGCGACTTCCCGAGCTTCCACTTCTTCGACTTCCTCGTCGTTGTGGTCTAGCGCTTCAGGAATGAAACCACGCCTTTGGTTTTCTTTTATCGCTGCAACTTCATTTGTCAAAGTCCGCATCGTTCAGATGCATTTGTCGAACATCTCACGATCCACTGTGATGGATACTGTGCCACATGCTCTTCGTCCTCAGACATTAACGCCTCTATGAGCCATTTTCAACCTCTGTTGAAAATTCTCACACTTTCTTGGCATGATACCAACTAACGCAAGTCAGGTTGGTATAGTCGTATTCTCCAACCGGACTCGCCTCCGGGCTCTGATACCAACCGACGCAAGTCAGGTTGGTATAGTCGTCTTCTCCAACCGGAATCGCCTTCGGGATCTGATACCAACTGACGCAAGTCGCCTTACGGAAATAAGGTTCTTGCTTAACAATACACACGACACAAACCATAATGCTCACACAAACAAGGTGTAGAACAAGATCCCTGGATTGGCTTATATTACTTCTCTGAAATCGTTTACAATATAAAATAACTGTAAGCAAATAACTAAATACAATCGGCCTCAGCCGTTACAATCTTAGAAGTAATTTTGGTGTGTTCTCCCTGTGTGTCAACCTCACCCTCTCCTGGTTCGCCATGGAACTCTGAGCTATGGTTCGATCTCAACTCACTGCTCTCAGCCGGTGTGACTCTTCACAACTCTCGGCTCTGCTCTCTACCCAACAGTATCTAGACTGAAGGCCTTCTCCTTCTCTTCTACTCTTTGGGTGTTGTTTCCAAGATTATTACAATCCCAAGACATGCGTTTCCCTCTATTCACCGATCCTGCCAAATCCTGTGAACCTGCACTGTCAGCTTCCATCCATGCTGTACATCCTTTGTCTATGACGTCCACTGTCATGTCCTTCACCAACTCGCAATAACTGTAATAACTTCCTCAGCAACCCCGAACAACTACTAGGTACAGTTCCTTGACTTTCCATCCTTCCGACCCTGCTACAGCAGTCAGTCACATCTCGACTTTCCCGTCGCTTCACTCCTTTCTCAAATACACTTGGCTTTTCCCAAACCCTGTCGTGTTGTAGCTTGACCACTTGTCGACTACCCCACATCTTACATCGCTCGTCATCTGTCGACCATTTCCTGTCGATCCTTGACCTCTCGCGACATCCGATGCTCTTTCAGTCGGCTGCACCTCGACTGCTTCTGCTAGACTTGTTGACTTCGACAAGTCAACCTGCTCTCCGCACCAGTGGTCATCGACACTCCCGCTGGTCGGCTCCCTTCGGCGATCAACTTCGACTGATCTTCCTAGGCCCCGATGCTCCTGCATCAAAAAAGAAAGAAGTTAAGGTGTAGGACTACAAACTGGATTCTCTTAATTATTATCTAGCTATAAAATGTCGTTGTCATTAACTAATGAATATAGTTCCTTGGTCATGGTTGTATTTTGTAGATTTACCTATGTTTCATTCATGTTACAACATTGTTTTCATTATTTTCAGCACACAACAACTTTGTCTTCGTCACTTTCAATGTTATACAACATCATTTTCACCACTCTCGATGCTCTGCAACATTGATTTCATTACTTTTATGACTCTACAACACTGCTATAGACTCTTCAACACTGTCCTCATCAGTATGTAGCATTGTTACAGCAATTTGCAACACCAGATTTATTACTTAAGCACTTTTCAACATTGTTTAGTACTATGTTACCTCCCAATCTTGCACTTGATGTCTAATAAATTTTCATTTGAGATGTATTGGAATGAATTATGCTCCAAGCTAATAGCTTCATTTCTATGAATAAAATTTCCCTCTAATTTTTCTTCCCTTAAAATATGACCAAGTGCCTTTCCCTTAGTACACAAGGCCTTGCACAATTTTTCAAGCTAGCTTGACCTTTCCCACGGGAATATGAAGTCGATCACTTGCAAATTATATGAAGAACGTTTATAGTCTATGTTGATGTCCATTGCTCATTATATTACAAGGAAACCTATACTCTAGCTACAAAAGTGAATCAATTACTCTTATAATCCAATCCATACAATATATTGCACTCTCTACTTGCAAAGTATATTGTTTTGATAGTGAAAATATCCTGAAACAAAACCACAAAGTTTATTTTGCATCCACCTTAATAGTTGATATAAGAAAGTTGACAGCATGATTTGGAACAAACTTCTCAAATTATGATGCACCATGGTGGTGAGATGAAAGCAAACTCCCAAATAAGTTATATGTGTGATTAGTTGTATGACGACCCTTCCAAGCATAGGGTTGATTTTTTGATAGTTTGTTCCTTCTCTAGACTATTGTTCATGTGTTTGTATCAAGGAGAGTTATATACACAAGAAGGAGATACCATGCTTAATAAGAATTTCTTTGGATGAATTTGTTTGATCCTATTTGCAAGTTTTCTATGGAATATACCATTTGATAGACTCTAGCAATCTCCACGTAGGCTTGATAGTCATGATCTGCAAAAAAGTATGGCCACCTCCCTCAAATCTACAACAACTTCCAATTTCAATGAAGCAAATGGAATAAGCATTCACGTTCTTGTACTCTTCTTTTAATATATGATTGTGAATCCATTTAATAATATGGACAGCTTCAGAGATTATATTTTAAAAAGATTGACTCTTTGTTGCCACAAGTAGACAACACATGACTATGTATATCAAGGACAATTTTTTCTCCACTAATCCTAACTTACTTTACATATCCAATATGCACATCCTCATCATTGTTCTACTGGAACAAATGCCTCAAATTGCAAATGCAACTTGAGGGGTAACATACTCTGCAACATTGTTTTTAGCACTCTTTCCTCGGCCTCCTTTGACAAATTTATTTACGATACGTGGTTTTAGTATATTCTACAATAGCCCTCTTATTTTGGAGACCTTGATTCTTGATAAAAACATTAAACAATTGTTGATGTGACAGTATCTACCCCCCCCAACTGAAGTTGAGAGCATCCTTGGTTGATGAGGTAGGGTATGATCTTTGGAAATGGTGGAATGGGTTAATGGGAGTATCAAAAAGGAAGATAAGGGATGGGAATAATATCAATTTAGCGATAACAAGTTTGATCCAATATATGCTTGAAAAATTATGATTTGACTAAATTATTGAGACAAATGGTAGATATATCTACGCTGAGAATAAATTGTCATATGCTAGGTAGCTTGACTAGGCTTAAGTGTCCATTTTATAGCAGGTTAAAATGATCATTATTAAGCAATTTGGAGTAACTATTGTCAAGAAAATTGGATTAATCATTCTGCAACATACTGGAAGTGTTATGCTTTCAAGTGAACAATGTTAAGTACAAAATCATTAATGGTGAGGACTCTTTAGCATTCTATAAAGATGTCATAGATTAAGATAGAATCACTAGTATGATGAATATGTCAATATCATGAAACAACTAGGATTCCACAACAAATAAAAGTGTTAGAATCTCTAGCATGATAAATATGACAGTATCATTTAGTAGATAGGATTGTGCCAAAATATTTGGAACTTTTCAATAGGGACCTACAAAAAATTTGGTTTTCAAGTTTCAACTATCTTTGGGTACCCTGATGGAGTTTTCACCAAAAGAAATTATTTTGTATTGCAAAGGGGAACCGACTAGCAAGTTAGTTTTCAAGCACTCCATTGTCTTATAATTTTCTTTTATTTTTTTTCTTTTAGATGGTCTTTGTTTGTAAAATACCTCTTCTAATTCATTCATTTAGCTCTTAATATATTTCAGTCTCATAGATCATATTTCATATAAGAATAAAATTTATCTAAATTAAAACAAAAACACTCTCAAATATCAAGTCATATAATTGTATAATCAAAGCACAACTCTTGAAAGTAGTCTTGTATAACAGTTGCCTCATTATGCTTGGGAATATCTAGAGTGTCTATTATGAATGGAAGACTAGTGTTATGTTTGGGTGAGTGATAAGAATTTATTCTTAGCCTTCTTTGTAATTTCAATTAAACTTAAGAAGGAAACCAATACTAAAGCTTGTGTATCTCTCCATCAAGTTTTATTCTAGACTTAGTATTAAATTGTTTATTTCTTGGTACATATATCTTTGCAATCAAATTCAAAGGAGGACATATGATATCTCTAGAGACATGGTTTGAATTGAGTTCACTTTTAGAGAGCATATGGTATACAAACATGACAATCTATAGCTTGTTGTTCCTATAGTTAAAATAGTTTAAGATGCCAGTTGAGTTAAGATATTCAATACCAATTTGTATTTATGAATGGCATGAATGTCAACATTAAGTAGCTTAAATACAACACCCACTATGCATGTTGGTAGTTTTGAACAACCTAATGATTGCATTAACACAAACCAATAAGAACATTGCACATTTCACACTACTTCAAGGCACCATTGCATATAGGAATGTTGATTTTGCAAGCAATTTTCAAGCCATTATAGATATTTATATGACACATGTGTTCATTGATGTGACCCAGCAATCCATGGTGTGCTTATTTCTCTTATTCACTATCATAAGCCAACATGATCCCATTCACCAACCACATCAATTCCTAGGTATGGAATTAAAACAGGATTTAATTCAACAAAAGAAAATAGGACCCAACACTATTGTGCACTTCCCAACAACATAAAACCTTAAATATATGCACTATTGCATAATGCAAGTGTGGTTTCAACTAAAATTGATCATGGCATACAATCACTCGACCCAAGCATTCATTGGTTGTGAACAAAGAGCTATATCTAACATTTATGCATGCATATGTGTATAAGAAAAGGGTGGGATATGGGTAAGAATGCTTCAAGACATCAATCTAATAGTATAGATGACACATTTTAGAGGAAAGGGAACATCATTTAGTGGGTTGCAATTCATCTTTGACCAACATGGTAGAGACATTTTGTCAAACACTTTGTGGGAAACCTCAAACAAAGTAAAATGGTAGTGACATTTTGTCAAATATTTTGTGTGCAACCCAAACAAAGGCAAATGGTAGAGACCTTTTGTCAAACACTTTGTGGATTTCTATTGTCTGCCTGCCCAATTTCCTCCATTAAACACCCATCATTGGCTTAGAGGAAAAGGGACAGGTTGCAGAGTTAATATCTCGCAAATGGCAAGATGGGTATCTGGGATTTTTGGTGATCATGTTAACATGTGTGTTTAGAACATGCAAAAAATATTACATACCCATTTTATATTTTGTGAGATATATATAGATATTTATAGGTTGTTTTGCACATTCCTACAGTGCTGAAAACTCAAGGATTTTGCAATTTTTAAAGCTACATGGGTTCTTTCACTTTGAAACACTGATTGGGGATGAGTAAAGTAATTTTTATACATCTATAAATCCATTCCAAAAAAATTCATTAAGTTTTAAAAAAAAAAGTTCATCCATAGCACCCATTTATAAATCATAATGGGATGAGGAAACCTTAACCTTAGTTCTTTTGTCAAACAATTGTCATCCAAGAAATTACAACACTTTTCCATACATCATTTGCACATGACTTAACTATAAAAAAAAATGACATCATCTACAGGAAATTTGCATTCAAAATACCATGATAATGATATCATGTACTCATCATTCTACAATAATGAATTCATAAATAAAAAATAAGAAAGCGTACACTTATCTTTTCCAAGATAAAGCTCGAAGGAAACTAACTATGGTGGGACTCATTTCCTCCCAACCATAGGCTATTCCATTGTAGAATGCCACCTTTTTCTAGGCTATGAGCCCATCAAGGAAAAATAAACATTGACAAGATTGCAAAACCCCTCTTCTTTCACTAAAGGCTTCCAATATAAGCAAGCAAGTCTATATTGGTTCTTTGTTTAACCTCTTAGCTAGCATACCTCTTGGCACTCATCTCTTGCTCCATACAACATAAAGAGTCATCATGTCTATACTCTTTGGTCCCTTAGGCATTCCCTTCCTCTCAATGCTCTTAAATATGACCAATGTGAGCCCGAGACATTGCCTACTTCTAGGTTTCATTTCCAATATTATGAAGCTTCTTGGACATGTATTTTATGGTTCTTTGGACAACTTAACAGGGAAGCAACATTTATGGATTTGAAATGGCATCTAGATACTCTCCAATGGTGTCTAACCTCACCTTAAAGCCTTGATTTCATCTCTTTATGGTTTATATGAGAGTCGAGTTGAGTTGGTATGTCAAATATGTTCGATTGACACAAGATATTTCCAAAATATCAAACATATTCAGCAATCGCTCACACAAACAGATCATAGATCATCACACCAATGTTTTTACATGGTTAAAACCCTCAAAGAGGGAAACAGACAATGAACCTATCCAAATAGCTACTTGAGGCAATATATTGTTGAACTTTGGTTGTCATGGTTGTCAACTGATGTCAAAGAGGACTCAATATCCTTGTGCTAGTTTGAAGAAGTATATCCAGTTTGAAGAAGTACATAAGGTATATGCGCAAATCACAATCTATTGAGTCGTGACACTTCAAAGGTAATGCCAAAGAGATGGTTGGACAAGTCTTGGGAGTGCGCAAGATGCTTGAGAGCAAGAAGTGGTTGGAAATGTATGCAAGCCCTAAAAGTGTGCAAGACCCACCAATCATAAGAAGTATACAAGTTTTTGAAGCATGCAAGAGTACTGGAAGTAAGTGGCGATCGAAAAATTAAAGTGCGCAAAACCCACAAGCTATGATAATTCAAGGGCACAAGACCCCACACGAAGTGGTTCGAAAGTGCGCAAGACCTATTATGCAAAGGACCAAGTATGCGCAAGACCCACAAGTGTGATTCCTCAGTAGCGCAAATTATGACAAGTGGTGGAAGTGTGAATTAAGCTTAATTGTGAAGAAAGGAAGCAGGGATGCTATGACCAACTTGTGTTCATATGGTCTGTGCAAGACAAGTATAAATAAGAAGCCAAGTTGGAGAGTTGAAGTAAGCTAGAAGATGCAAAAGTCATAATACCCTGATTTGGAAAGCTTCTAATTTTTGGGGTATCAATGGCTTGTGGAACCAAACAGTATAATCTAGTAGAAGAGTCGGATGCACAAAATGAAGCACAGCAAATGATGCACATAAATATGAACTAGTTTATCTGATACAGATGCACAATGACAAAAGAGTAGTACAGCGGAATATGCACAGTATGATGAGGTTTATTTGAGACAAGTGCTTAAGAACATAAAGGAAGTATCACAAATGGTATGCAAAAAGTCATAGATTATCTAATACAAATGTGCCAAGACAGAAGTGTAGCACAATAGAGGGTGCGCAGAATGAAGTGAGTGATCTGATACAGATGCGCGAAGTCAGAACAATAGCACAACACAAGATGCCCAGTATCAGTTGAGTTTGTAGATGTGAGAAACAGAACGGTATGTTGAACCAGAGCACAAATTGCAGAATGTTATGAAGTATGAGATCAAGTGTGTAATGTTGATGTAATGAAGTGAAGTACGTAATACAGTTCAGCGATTGCAAGATCTTAGTATACAAAAGGTGAACACAACAGAAAGTATTGTAGTCAATCCAAAGAGTTTGGGGATCAGTAGAATAGCAAAGAAGCATCTTCTACAGTCATATCAGGGTGGCATGATGGGGCAAGGAACAAGGGGTTGGTGCCTCTTTCCTGCTAGAGCTAGTAAATCAGGGATTTGGTGCTTCCTTCAGGTCGGTTCCTGTAAAACCAGGGGGTTGGTGACTCCTTCTAGTTTGTTCTGGATAACTTTAGAAATTGGTGCTTCAGTGAATGTAATCTTTTTAATATAAGAGAGCATTCTGTGGTTTTCTCCCATTTGGGTTTCCACGTAAAAACTTGTGTTCTGTGTTTTTGCTCATATGTGGATGAATGTTATTTTTTATGATGAATGCATAATTAAAGTTCTAGTTCAATTTGACAAGAAGTAAAATTGTTCATAATTGCGCTAATATTGATTCACCCCCCTCTTAGTATTAATAAGATTCCAACAATTATGCAAAGGGAAAAAATGTTACATATGAGTTTCTCACAATCAATCATCAAACAAATGACCCTCTGTGATCTTTAAATAGAGATGATGGACCAATCGAGTGTTAATCCATGAATTAATAGTCGTTAATATCAAGGTGAAGATGAAAAATTGGATCACTTTATATCTATAACATATCGTGACCGTCGGATTACATAAGTACAAATGCATACTAATGCATATTAAAGAAACACACTTTAGCTAAAGACACATTGTACCATGTTGATCTTAACAAACTCCTAAGTGTCTAAATATCCTAACATTCCCCCTTAAGAACAACTTGGGATAGGATTAAAGGATTTACAAAAGTGACACTATAGGAGAAGGAAGGAGGCATTAGAGCCTATCCCCCCTTAATGAAAAATTCCTCAACTCCTAACATAAATCAAAGTTTAGAAAACTTTGTTTCTGTAAGATACTTTGTGAAGATGTATACAACTTGATCATATGTAGGGTAAAAGAGCACTTCGAGAACATGATCCTGAACAAGCTTCCTAATGAATCACATTTACAACTCAATGTGTTTGTTGCGTTGATGTTGAAATGGATCTTTGGTGAGCTCGATGGCACTCTGATTGTCACACGAAAGGGTAGTCGAATGTTGTTGCTGGAATCCAAACTCTAAGGATTTGTCTAAGCCACAAGGATTCCTAACTTGAATTATCTCAATACTCTACTTATGTTGAAGAAAGAGCAAGGGCTTGTTGTTTCTTACAAGCCCAAGCAACAGGTCTGAAACCAAGACTGGAAACATAACCTGCAATAGAATTTCGATCATCAGGGTCACCAGCCCAACCTAAATCAGTGAAACCAACCAACAGAGGAGTCCCCTTAAACTGTAATGAATCCCAAATTTAACTATACCCCATATATACCGAAGTGTCATTTTTATGCTTTCCAATGGATTCCGTGGGGTGTTTTCATATACCGGGAAACAATACCAACAACAAAGGAAATATCAACATGGTATGATTTAAGTACAAGAGACTACCAACTAGTTGACGATACAAGATAGCATCTACTTTAGGTGAAGTGAAAGTGGCAGTAAGTTTGACTACAGATTGGAAGGGAGACAGGGTTGGTTTACAATCATCCATGTGAAAACGAAGAAGAAGGTCACAAGCATACTTATACTAAGAAAGAAAATTTTCTTCTTTAGTTTGTAGGACTTGGTGGCCAAGAAACTAATGCAAATGTCCTAAGTCTTCCATTTCAAATTTCTTCTTAATGTAGGATTCACATGGGTTAAAAGGTTGTGGTCACAACCAGTAAGAATAAGTTCATCAACATAAAGAATAAGGATGATGATATGGTTTCCTAATTTCTAGGTATAGACATTAGGGTTAGAATGGCATTAACAAAAACAAGTGTCAAGTAGAAAGATATCCATTTGGCATACCAAGCTCGAGGAGCTTGCTTAAGGCCATAGAGATATTTATTAAGGAGACAAACAAGGTTGGAGTCATTATGAACATAGCCAGGACGTTGTTCCATGTAAATTTCTTCTTGCAAATATCCATGCAATAAGGTGGACTTGACATCCATTTGATGGACCTCCCTTTTATGTTAAGTGGAAAGGGAAAGAACAAGCGGATGGAGTTCATTTAGCAAGAGGGGAAAAGGTTTCATTGTAGTCAAAATATTCAACTTCGGAAAATCCTTTGCCAACTAAACTTCCCTTAAGTCTTTCAACACTACCATCGTATGCATACTTAGTTATATATATCCATTTACATCTGACAAGTTTTCTTCCTTTCGAAAGAGGTGCAAGATCCCAAGTATTGTTAGAAATTAAGGAACGATATTCTTCATCCATAGTTGCATCCCAATATAGATGGCTTGAAGCTTCTAAAAATGTATGTGGATCATGATTCTCTAAAATTTGATCCAAATAAAAGAGTCTTGTTGGAACTATGAACGCGTTCGATGATGTTATCTAGGATCGGTGACAAGATCACTAATTGCTTCGCATTTTGTACGGACCCATCGAGGAAGAAGTTGTACTAGTGTAACTGGATGAAACTAAGCAAGCATAGTTGGATTTTCATCCTCACTGTCATCGTCAGAAGAAGAAGCTAGAGTAGGAACACTATAAAAGAAGTTGGGAGTTGAATATGGTACAAGCGTTGAATATGGCTCGTAGGCCATAGATGGCGAAGACACCAAATTAGGCTCACAGGTCGAGATATTTTCATCAAATTTAACATCTCTTCTAATAATTATGTCATTGGATTTTGGATGAAGAAGTCTATAACTTTTTACATCTTCAGAATATCCAACAAAAATGCACTTTTCACTCTTAGGCTACAATGCTTTCCATTTTTCATCAAGAATATGATCCCATGATTCACTACCAAACACATGGAAGTAGTTGACATCAAGTTTAATTTTACTCCATGATTCTAGTGTTATATATTTTAGGGCCTTGGTGGGAGTGCAATTAAATATGTAATTGGAACAATTAATGGCTTCAGCCCAAAATTGAAGACTTAATTCCTTAGCTTGGATCATAAAAGTAGTCATTTCTTTTAATATGCCATTCTTTCTCTCTGTAACACTATTTTGTTGTGGTGTTATATATGGAACGGTATATTGCATCGAAATTCCTCGTGCAATGAAATAACTAGTAAATTTGTTGTTTACATATTCCCCTCCATTATATGTTCTTAACTTGTGGATTTGATGTCCATATTGTTTCTCTACAAGGACCTTGTAGGTCAAAAACTTGTCAAATTTTTCACTCTTTTTTAAAAAGTAAACATATTGATGCCTCGAAAATCCCAGCATCAATCAGCAAGGAATTCTCCCTAGTAAGCAATCCCAATTAGATCACCCACCGTTTGGTGTAGGGAATCCATCCGGTTAACGGTCCGGCTACTGTGTGGTTTTTAAAGATTTGTTTATTTATCGGTTGCGGCCCGACCCACTGTTTATGTATTTTATATTAGAGAATGATGTGCAAGTTCCTTAAATTAAATGCATGTTATTAAACAAATCTATTCTAACTACCTTAACCTAAATTAACCTATCCTTGCAAGGAGCAGAATTTAAAATATGAGTAAAATGACTGAAAGAAACATCTGGAGAATTTAAACAGATAGCCATTAATCATCAAGACGTATTTTCAGTAGAATGTGGGTAATATCAAAGATAGCTCTGATTTTATAAACAAAAATCATTCCATTTACTCATGAGATACAAAGATTTGCAAAGAAATAAGATCATTCACAACATAGAATTAGTTCATAAGAGCTAGGAAAGATCTCACAGAATGTGTATGAAACATGCAGAAATAGTTCGACTATCATTCATCACATCCCAAAGCAAACAATGCACCAGTTTCCACAGGCCAAAATCCTTTCTCTATTCATGTAGCTGAAATAATTCATGTACATCAGAAGAAAATCCTTCACCTGCCAAAAGTCTCTCTCCCCTCTCTAAACTAGCTATATATAGCTTTACAAAATGCTCCATGAGATGCCACACATGCCCTAACCGTTCACATTCTCTTAATTTGTCTTGTAGTGCCGATTTTTATGAAAGGACAAATATCCCAATTAAATTACAAAAAAGGAACGAAAGTTAAAGTCCAAATGTCATTTCAATATCTCAAAGGTAGGCACATAAAACAAAAACAAAAAACCAAAGAGGCGCGCTGGCCATAATCAAACAGATATGAGCCAAGGCGAGTTATTCTGGGGCTAGCTCCTATGTTAACTCGGGTGTTTCTGAGGCTGCCCACGTTTCTACTGAGACCTGAGTTACTGCAGCCACTGGAACATTCACTGAAGACGAAGCTCAATTGCCTGCTAATGCCCTGTCTGCCTCCTCTATGAGGCTTTCCCAAGCACTAGTCTCCTTTATAGCATTGTTTTCAGAGAGAGGAAGCATGGTCTTTAGTGAGACTTCATGCTTGGCGAGTTCCTCTTCCATGTTGGAAATTTCTACTTTAGCAACACGGAGACTTTCTTCTAAAATGTGTTTGTGAACAGTGGCCTGACCAATCCACTGGTGGAGGTCTTCAGCGGTGAATGAATCCACCTTTTTGACGTACTCTATTTCTGCACTTAACCCGTCTTTCAGCTCAGCCAAGCATTGGGCTTTCTCCGAAAATACTTCTAAAGTTTGAGGTATCTTCATCTGACATCTTTCTTGGGCAGTTCGTATCTGATGATACAAACCGTTGCATTTTTCAAGGGTAGCCATGGACACTTCGCTCAACTTTACTCCATAATCTTTGCAAAAGCCTAAAAAAGACGCACATCTGCTCTGAAACCAGAGACGGATTTAAAATGAAGAGTTGCAGGGAAACCAGACTTCCCTTCTCTCCATTCCATATGCTTCCAGATATCTTCAATAACACTCACATACTTTCTCGTGCACCTGGTGGCTTCCCTACCGATCTCTCCAACTCTAGCCACGATTGTCTTCAGATTGCAAATCTTCTCCGTTATAAGTTCCTGTACCCCGTAGATCCTTCTTATTATCTCACAGGATTTCTCATAAAAGGGATCCATATCGTCTATTTTACTGGTTGCTTGTTCCAATTGTTGCTCCAGCAGTCCTCTTCCTTCTTCCAGATTTTTAATGTTTTCTTTTAGGTATTCAATTTGCTGGGCGGCATCAAATTTTTCGGATTCTGTTGGCTGCTTTCTTGGGCAGACCCGGGTTTTAATGAAGCGCAGCAACAAAACCCCTTGGCGCACTGGCCCTCTCGGCAACGAGCTGCGCGGCAGCTCGAGGTCTCACCCGAAGTGGCTATGGGGGGGTTAAGGAATCAGGTTTCCTTAACCGGGGTGACGCGGAGATAGCTTTTCCTTGAATGGTTCCTGCGAAATCGCCGGTCGGACCTTCCCGCAGGCCGCTCGGCGCAGCTGCGCGGGCCCCTTCCTTGGCAGGTCTACTGCGCAGTTTCTCCTTTCCAACTCAGCAGGCAACTATTTCTTGGGTCGACGCGCGAAACACTTTCTCGCCCTTCGCATCTAGCGCAGTAACGCGGTCTGCTCTCGCCGCAGCGACTGTGCGTTACTACCTCTTTAGTACTTAAGACACTTATAGTTATCAAGGGACCTTTCCAACTCGCTCAAACAGTCACAAAGATAAGACAGTAGTCTTGCATACACAAATAATGAACTCGGAATAGTTATCATTCACACAAACATTATAACAAGAAGATATAAGTGAAGCTCATCTCCTCGAGGAAAACCACGTCCTCAGGAGTTTTATATTCACCAGAAAATGATAGAGTTATACAATATGCTGCGCACACAGCTGCAGCCTTAGAACTTATAGGAAACTCCACGCACACAGCTGGGAGCCCCTTTCTCAAGCTTGTCTCCTCTCTATGGAGATTACAAAGGCACAGACGTCGACTCAGACTGTCTGGCGACTCAGGGATTAGCTCCTCGGCTATCCGATTTCCTCTCTCTAGTTCTACGCACCAGGTAGAAATTACAGTGAAGGATAATCAACACATGATCTATCCCTTTAGACTGGCTCTCTAACAGTCTAGCATCTAACTCTCTAACTCTCCAAAAAAAGGGAGGAACTGAAGGAAGGGAGGAAGAACCCTCTACCCATTACAGTGATTCATCTATATAGGTAGCCATGACGGTCACACCTTTACAAAACTGTGGGCCTTTCCCAACAGTGATTCCCTAAAACCCTAACCACGCACATGGCTAGGTGTACTGTAGGCGCCGCTTGCAGTCACGTCGCCGCTTCCTGCAGGCTCCATGAATTCCGGCGCAGATTGTGGGTATGGGCGATCGTCCTTCGCCTTCAATGCTCTGGTCCGTTGCTCCTCCTTGATCCGAGCAACCATAACTTCTGTACTAAGCCTTTAAATGAGGGTAGCTAAGCCCTCTACTCCATCACCTTATTTATTATGGTAGCTGAGCCACCTTCATTCTTTGATGACGTGCGCGCGAGCTCCGCAATTTCCGGTCCGTGATCTGCGCTGAGATCATCCATCTGGCACCGTACTGCGCACCGTCTCCTTCTTACCCAAAACTTAGTGTTTGTCCCAAAATTAGCACTTTCCTTTCATACTCGTGCTTTTTCCCAAAATTCGCAGCTTTTACTATAGCTGCGACCTTGGCCCCAACAGGCCCCCAACACTCACTTGTGGCTCGCCCTCGAGCCACTCGCACTAGCGCGTGGTCTTTGAATTTGCGCATCTGCGTTTGCTTGAGTCTCCGCGAATGTTTTCTGCCATTTCACAATAGCGGAGTCCAATTCCTCAATACACTGATCGGCTGTTTGTACTGTTTCTGCGGTCGTTTCTTCTTTAGTGAGTGTATCAATGATCTCTTGAGACTCGGCAATTTCTTTGATTTTTGTCTCAATCTGGCCAACAATTTCAGCATACTCATCCATGAATGGCTGAATGCTGTTGGTGAGCTTCTCATCTTCAGTTCTGAGCTTGTGCAGTTGCTGCTGCATTTTGCGCACTTCGCCCATTTTCTTCATCTTTGGCAAGCCTGTTAAGGACTTGGCTTCTTCATTCAGAACAGTGAGGGACTGTTCTGCAGCTTGCACCTGTTCTGATAGTCCCACTTTAAAAGGGAGGTTCACAAGCTCTGTCCAAGCTTCCATAGCCTGGTTCATCAGGTTCTTGGCTTCCTGTACTCGACCTTTCATTCGTGTGGAAGCTCTGCTCAATGCTTCAAACTGTACCTGCGCATCATCTGTAAGATGCGCAGCAACGCGAGCTTCTAGCTCAGCGATCTGGGTTTTATGGCCTTCTGCCATAGCAGCTATTTCTTGCTCCAGGGTTTTCGCCCTTTCGCCAATAATTTGAACTTTTGCAACCAGAGGGAGGTCTGGTTGAATCTCGCAAGCCGGCAGTTCCTGAGCAATCTCTTCTATTGCGTTTCTGATGCCGGTGTCTTGCGCCTCATAGAGTGCAAGCTTCGCAGAGATATTCTTATGACTTTCCTTCAGCTCTATCTCCTGCGATTGCAGTCGTTGGTTTGCCTGGAAAGTAGAGAGCTCTCTAGCTCTCAACTCAAGAGAAACTTTCTCCTGTACTAGCTGTAGAGTTTCTATAGGAATCATAGACAAATTAATTTCTACAGGTCCAACTGTGCTTACCTGCAGTTCAGCTAGGGGATCTGGAAGTGTCATGCTGGTAGGCGGAATATGCACGACAGTGTGCCTTTTTGTGAGTTCTTCAACTCGCTCGCCAGTTGGGATTTCTTGTGGCGCCTGCGAAGTAGATGCTGGCGCATGGGTCTGCGCAATCCTTCCTGCGAGACCTTTGAGTTCTACAAATTGTAAGTCTAGAGCACCTCGGATGTGAGCATGCATGTTCCGCATCTCACGAAATTGCTCTTTCAAATATTTGTCGACCTCCGAGGGAATGGCCTCAGTGGGATGCGACACTTTCTGCTTCTTTGTGGCTGGTTCTGTTGAGCCTTCGTCGCTTCTTTGCTCAGGGGCTTCCTTGCCCTTATCTTTTTCTTGCGCAGCGGCGGGTTCAACCTGTATGGGCGCTGCTTTACTGGCTTGGCGTCTGGTTTCAGAGGTATGCGCATCACTCCTAAGTCTCCTAGGATGCCTTTCATTTCTGTGAACTTGGTAGGAAAGATATCCTGGTAATCACGTAATAAATCTGAAACATGCGCAACGGTTTCATCATCCCAATAATCTCCTATAGAAGCAAACTTTGGGTTAGCTTCTGTGCCAATGTTAACTTTCTTGAGCTTGACGTGTTCTGCGATGGCAGGAATATCAAGCTCAGGCCCTTCAATATTGCGTGTCCCTTCTGATTCTGGGATATTGAGGTTGCGAGGATCGTCGTCCTCATCTTCGGCGGTAAAGTTATAACATTCCAGGGCATGCTCCATCTGAACAGCCCAATCTGGTTGGGAATATTCTGTTACTAGACCTGGTTCAAATACCTTCTTTTTAATACACTTCAGAGCCTGATCAATGCTTGGATGCTCTGACTCAAAGCTGAATGTAAGTTGAAAACTTTCTATCATAAGAGCCCAAGTAAGAGTGCCTTTGCGCAATTCTATTTCAGTATACCAATTCCTTGGAATTGTATCTAATGTGTGGATGAATTGGTGAACCCATTCATCTTCCGGAATATCTGACCATTGCTGAATACATGCTTCAATGTGTGACCTGGGGTCACTCTGTCCTTCATATTTGCGTAGCGCTTCGGCTGTGGTGTCTTTGCTTGCATCTTAGCCTGTAACTGAGGGCATTCTTCGATGATATGGTCAGAAGATTTACAATATCTGCAGAGGGTTGTAGGATTTTGGCAATCCCTAGCAAAATGACCTTGTTCTCCGCAATTATAGCAAGTGATCTGTCCTCTTCCACGACCCAAATTTGTTGTGCGTCCGCGTCCTCTGTAATTTGCTGCTCGGGCGTCCCGAGATTGGTCATAAGGTGGACCTGCTGTGGGTCCTTGTGTCTCTGCTTGTACCCTATAAACATCATGCTTTCTTTCTATCATAAGATCATATGCTCTACAATTGTTCTCATCATGACCTACTGATTTACAGAAATTACAATATAGATTCTTTGGAGTTTGTACATATTTCTGAAGTAAGTGGCATTCTTGTGGTCTATGACCTCTAGTTCTGCAGATTTCACACCAAGGCCCTTGTGCCTGTGGTAGAGGATTAGGTGCTCCAGTTGCAATGTAGTCTATGAAAACAGGACAATGGTCCTTTGAATGACCTTGGGCTTTACATTTTGTACACCAAATTTCTTCCTTAATCTCCTTGCCTTTCTTAATATCATGCACTTGCAAGGTTAAGTTTGCTAGTTGGTTCTGTAGATGCGCAACATCGTTGCTTGTTCCTGCAATTGGCGAAGCTTCTAGTTTCATGGCCATTTCTAGAGCTTGTTCCTGAGTATTGAGATTCTGTTGCATAAGAGGAAGTCTAATGTGTGGGAGCAGCGCAGCAATGAACCATTCTTTATGTTGCTGTGGTGCAAACTCGAAGCTTACTTGATCTATCAAAGCTTTGAACTTCTGGTCAAAATCCCATACTGATTCTGTAGGTAACTGTTTGATGTCTTTGAGCTCTGTTATACACTGTGATTCTGACTTAGGTTTCTTGAATTCTCTAATCATGGCATTTCTTACCTCAGCAAGCGTCCTATTCTGTGCTGCTGAGTATTTCATGAACCAAGTCAAGGCTCTTTCTCTTAGTGTGGTTGCTAACTGAACCAGTTTAACAGCATCATCATTAATTTGCTTAATTGTCCAAATGGCTTCACATAAGAACCAGTGCTGCTCAGGGTCCTCTATCCCCGTTCCTCTAAAAGTTGGTAGTTTCATGTCATCACCCATCCTTCTTGCACGGGTTTGAGGTGGAGGTACTGTGGCAGTGCCTCCGGGATGGTTAAACAAAGGTGGTACAGAGGTACTAGAAGTAGCGTGTGGGCTACTCGAAGGTGTTACTGTAGGATTATACTGAGCTCCGTCTGGTTTTTGCGGTGTAAAGGGGTAATACGGGATATGAGCACTCCCCTGTCTTTCTATATGGCTTGCTCTAGGGACTTGGCGATTGTCTGGGCTAGACTCAAAAGGATATTGGTCAAGGCCTACTTTATATCGTTTTCCACTACGAGTGCAACCAATAACTTCAGGATCACTATCAGAATCTACGGACATTACTTGACTATGCTATTCATCAGAAGCAATACATAGCTTTCCTTTTTCATACAGAAGCATTTTAATCCATAAGTTCAGAGAATTTAAGAACTTACCTCTGTGTACTTGGAAGAAACTCCTCTCAGCTTCACTGAAACTCTTTCTTGTATCGACTGCAAATTCGGTAATAAAACCTTCCAGTAGACTATTCAACCAAAAGTCTACTGCGCGGGACACAGGATTGTCTATCCGCTTCACAATACTAGCTAGCTCAGGCGTCCACGTGACGGGTCGATCCACATGCAGCGTAGGTCTAGAATCTGCTAACTTGGCTATCCAAGCGTGTAACTCCAATGCAAACGTAACAAAGAAAATTTCGTAAAGGTCAGCATAAATATACTTCTGTAACCAATCTTCTGTTTGAAGCGTAGGGCTTCTATTTTCTTGTTCAGCAAACTCTTTAGCCTTTAAATCAAACCAGTCTCCAATTTCCTTAGTTGTAGGGTTCCAGTAACACATTTGGAACCATTTGTTGGTTACTAGGCAACGGAACCATTTGTTGCACTGTTCTATCTCGCGCGTCGCCAAAATAACAAGTCTCATTCGCGCGGCAACGGAACCATTTGTTGGCTGAGCAACAAGGTTCAGAGCAACGGAAGTGACGTGATCAAAAAGTCATGAGGCAACGGAACCATTTGTTGGCTGCTTTCTTGGGCAGACCCGGGTTTTAATGAAGCGCAGCAACAAAACCCCTTGGCGCACTGGCCCTCTCGGCAACGAGCTGCGCGGCAGCTCGAGGTCTCACCCGAAGTGGCTATGGGGGGGTTAAGGAATCAGGTTTCCTTAACCGGGGTGACGCGGAGATAGCTTTTCCTTGAATGGTTCCTGCGAAATCGCCGGTCGGACCTTCCCGCAGGCCGCTCGGCGCAGCTGCGCGGGCCCCTTCCTTGGCAGGTCTACTGCGCAGTTTCTCCTTTCCAACTCAGCAGGCAACTATTTCTTGGGTCGACGCGCGAAACACTTTCTCGCCCTTCGCATCTAGCGCAGTAACGCAGTCTGCTCTCGCCGCAGCGACTGTGCGTTACTACCTCTTTAGTACTTAAGACACTTATAGTTATCAAGGGACCTTTCCAACTCGCTCAAACAGTCACAAAGATAAGACAGTAGTCTTGCATACACAAATAATGAACTCGGAATAGTTATCATTCACACAAACATTATAACAAGAAGATATAAGTGAAGCTCATCTCCTCGAGGAAAACCACGTCCTCAGGAGTTTTATATTCACCAGAAAATGATAGAGTTATACAATATGCTGCGCACACAGCTGCAGCCTTAGAACTTATAGGAAACTCCACGCACACAGCTGGGAGCCCCTTTCTCAAGCTTGTCTCCTCTCTATGGAGATTACAAAGGCACAGACGTCGACTCAGACTGTCTGGCGACTCAGGGATTAGCTCCTCGGCTATCCGATTTCCTCTCTCTAGTTCTACGCACCAGGTAGAAATTACAGTGAAGGATAATCAACACATGATCTATCCCTTTAGACTGGCTCTCTAACAGTCTAGCATCTAACTCTCTAACTCTCCAAAAAAAGGGAGGAACTGAAGGAAGGGAGGAAGAACCCTCTACCCATTACAGTGATTCATCTATATAGGTAGCCATGACGGTCACACCTTTACAAAACTGTGGGCCTTTCCCAACAGTGATTCCCTAAAACCCTAACCACGCACATGGCTAGGTGTACTGTAGGCGCCGCTTGCAGTCACGTCGCCGCTTCCTGCAGGCTCCATGAATTCCGGCGCAGATTGTGGGTATGGGCGATCGTCCTTCGCCTTCAATGCTCTGGTCCGTTGCTCCTCCTTGATCCGAGCAACCATAACTTCTGTACTAAGCCTTTAAATGAGGGTAGCTAAGCCCTCTACTCCATCACCTTATTTATTATGGTAGCTGAGCCACCTTCATTCTTTGATGACGTGCGCGCGAGCTCCGCAATTTCCGGTCCGTGATCTGCGCTGAGATCATCCATCTGGCACCGTACTGCGCACCGTCTCCTTCTTACCCAAAACTTAGTGTTTGTCCCAAAATTAGCACTTTCCTTTCATACTCGTGCTTTTTCCCAAAATTCGCAGCTTTTACTATAGCTGCGACCTTGGCCCCAACAGATTCAAGTTTCAAGTTTTTATCCTCAAGTTCTCTTTTCATTACCTCTAGTGCTATTGCTTGCATCGCCAGGGTTCTCCTATCAACTTCCAGTTGTTGAAGTTTTATATTTAATCCTTCCTTTTGAGACGCGAGAGCATCATTCTTCTCGATCATCAAATTTGTATAATTCTTTTCTTTAACCAAAGCCTCCTGTAACTGGCGGGCTTTCTCCTTTTCCTGCTTCAATTCATCTCCCAATATATTGACATTGTCTGTTGTTGCCATAACAGATGCTACAGAGATTGATGCCATGATCCCAGGATCGTTCTGAGTACCTTGGATGATGATGTTTTCATTCCTGGTGACGATATCAAGTTGAAAAGGCCTTTTGACACTAGTAATTGTTTCTTTGATGATAGATTTCCTTTTTCTGTTAAAGGCAAACCTACCCCATGTAGATACCTTACTGCCCCTGGATGGTGTGAAGGCTACAAGTGGAAGCTCCTCAATAGGGATATTGACATAAAGGTCTTGAATATTTGGGCTTTGAGGACCATCATCCTCTTCTTGTCTCTTTTCTTCTTCTGCTTTCTTCAGTGCCTCCTCTTCTGCTTTCTTCAGTCTTTCATCCTTTTCTTGCTTAGCAGCTTCATCCAGCCTGCTTCTCTCCTCCTGCTGAGCCCTCCTAGCTTCATCTTCGGCTTCTTGGCTTCTCTGGGTTTCTTCTTCTTGGAGCTTATCTTCTTGGGCTTTTCTTTCCCTTTCCTCGACTTTTTTCTGGATCTCCTTAGCTTGTTGCAGGAGTCTTTGTTCTTCTCTAGAGAGGGCTTCAGCAGCTTTTGAGGTTTCCTTTTCCCGAACTGGAGCTGGCTCCATATTTACTGTGTTGGTAAATTTGCAGCTCGGTCATATTGCTGACTCCCCTATATGTTTCCTCCTCTGAATCATAGAAATGGGCATATTCAAAGGGAGAATGTATTGTTTTACAATGTTGGGCAATCTTACCTTGTCTATCATTTTTTTTAAAGATCTTTTCCCCAAAATGAAAACCCCTTAGCTCTGTTATGAAATCTTCTGTTGATGCAATCTTGGAGAACTTATAAGCCCCCAAATAGAAGGGCAAAGGTGGAAAAGTAGCCTTCTTCCTGATGTACAATGTACCACCAATTCCATCAATGAATACTTGTCGTACCGCCTCTTTGTGAACTATGTAGTCAATGGAATACTTAGGCAAGATGTATGGGGGTTTCAAGCCTCCATACATTCTGATGTAGGTGCCATCCTTTGAAAAATAAAAGTCGTCGTAGTTTTCTAAAACCGCCATGGCGTTTTCTGATAGGCAATTAGGCTCTTCTTTAAACATTAGCTCATAGAGGGGCATGATGAATTCCTCACTAATGGCCTTGTAATGCCACCTGTAGTTCTGCGCGCAAAAGATTTTATATGCAGTATATACCGGGCCTTCGGCCTGGTTCCAAATGCATCCTAGTTTTGTAAATGGATGCTTTGCCACAATATAGTCCACCAAATAAGATGGCATATAGAATTATGACCTATTTGTTTCTAGCCCTTCCAGTGCAACAGTTATGGCTGATGCTAGACTTTCTGAGATCATGTCAGCCCAATTGAAAATAGTTCCTCGGAAGGCTACAGAATGGATAATGGGTACCCATTGAAGCATAAACATAGTTCCATCAGGCTTTCCAAATATTCTGCTCAACCTAAGAGCAATCATTCTGAAAGGAGGTCTTAGGTTTTGAACCTCATACTCTTCATTGTCCTTCTTCATGAACTGCTTGCCTGCGACGAGCAGCTTCCGTGATGTTTCCAAGTTGTCCATTTCGACCTTTTCCAACCATTCGTCACTTAGGCACTGAGTTGGGTGGGGTAAATTATAAGCTGCTGAGACATAAGCAGGGGTGAAAGACACAAAAGCATCCCTTCTGCGATCTGAAAGAATTCGTGATGGGGCGTCTGCGTGCTGTAAAATCCATCTGATTGCCTCCGCACAAGGAAAAAGCTTGGGGCGGGTGGCTACCTTTGATATGCATGATGTCCTGATGTTTCAGTACAGGTATTCTTCTTCTAACAAGGCGTCCGGGATTTCTTGATCCCTTATCATCCGATATAAGTCACCCCATTGGACCTCCGGTAGTACACCTGTAATGCATTTAGTATCCTGATAAGTGGTCTCAACCCTCGCATCTTTAGTGGATTTTGCGACAACTGATTTAGATTTTCCTTTGCCACCTTTGACCATTTTGATAATCCTGATCAATGAAAATACATAGGTAGACATAAGAAAGTATGACGTGGTGTCAGCAACTTACTAGGATGCATGCCAATCAATCTTTCTAGTTTGGTGCGTCTACCATAAACTAAATGCAGATTTCATACGTAATGACTACACCATGTTTAAGTAGGGGCCCCACTATTTTTTCAAAAAATGTTGGGGGGGGGGGTTGCAGTTAGCAACAAAACCCAATGTGTTTAGAGAAGTCATCAATTAAAGTTAATAAATACTTGAAGCCAATGAAAGAAGTAGAACGAAGCAGACTACACAAATCACTATGAACAAGATACAAGGGGGTCAAGGCGTGCCAAGAGGCATATTTTTCAAAATTGTCCCAATGATGTTTGTCGAGAACACACCCAAGACAAACACCATCTCTACAAGAGACAAGAGGAAGACTAGTCAATATTTTCTGATTACATAGTTGTTGCAGTGAGTGATAGTTTAAATGACCAAATCGCACATGCCAAAGTCTACTCAAGTCATCGTTATGAGCAATAAAAACTAAGGGAAAAGGTGATGACTCAAAGTTGTTGAATATGTACAATTTGGTAATATAATCAACCATTCCAATAGCTAGGACATTATTAGGATCTTTAAAACTTGATTACAACTTGTTGAGGTGTAAACTCTATAGCCTTACCTTCACCAGAATGAGTGATTTGATAGACTAACAACAAATTACAGGAAATTATTGGAACACATAATACATCATTGAACTGAGCATCATCTAGATCAATTGTTTTAGATCCTACAACATTAAGATATATATCATCACCAACAAATAATTTTTTGGTGTTACATTCATTTGTTAGTGTTTTGACTTATAGCAGCATAATATATATAAGCAATAAAAGGATCACTGAAAGAACAACAATGCACAGCAAAATAAACACAACACTTTACCCTAGGAAAACCCAAAATCGGGAAAAACCCAGCAACCCTTTCTTACTCTGAGATTTAGTACAAAGAAGATAAAAAGTACAAATAAGAGTAGATTCCCAAGAAATCCGCTCCAAATGTCTTCTAGACCCCAAAAATGTGAACTTCTTCCTTGAGCGAACGTGCTTGGTGAGAATAATAAAATGAGGGAAGTAGCACTTCTATTTATACATTACTTTTCACTAAAATTGCTTATTGGGCCGACTTGTTCTTTTTACAATATAAAATTACATTTATTATTTGTTTTACATTTGTAGGTTGGTTGGGCTAGTGAGAATGCCTCACATAGCTATAACATCAACAATCCCTCTTAGCTAGAGAGGTATCATCATGTTAGAACTCATCAAGCATCATCTAGTCGGCACAACTGTACTTCATACATCTGAGCATCATATGAACAACTGGACTTCATACATCTTGGCATTATCTGGACTTGTACATCTTCTAATCTTCACAGCTGGACTAGTACATCTCTTCATCATAATAAAAGGGTCAACATCGTCTATACAGGACGAAATCCCATACAGGGATCCAAATATATACTCTATACAAGAGTCCTCTCCACACTGGAGAAAGTTCCTCATAGGAAAAACAGTCCTAACTGGACTAGGTTCATCATGGTCAACTGGAATAAACTCCTTGTTGGTCTATGAGGACCACATGTTCTAACTGGAATGGACTCATTATCGGTCTACAAGGACCACCTTTCCTAACTGGACTGAGTTCATTTTCGGTCTACGGGGATCGCCTGTCCTGAACAGAGTTCGTTATCGGTCTACAAGGACCGCCTATCCTACCAGAGCTACACTCATTATGGTCTGCATAGGACCACCTGTCCCAATCTGGACTAAACTCATTATCAGTCTACGAGGACTGCTTGTCCTAATTGGACTAAGTTCATTATCGGTCTACGAGGACCGCCTGTTCGGGACTATGAGCACTCCCTCTCACTGAGGGAATCATTCTCCAATACTCCAAATCTTTCACGAAAGTACACAAACTTCACTCTGGAAAGAGGCTTGGTGAGAATGTTTGCAACCTGTCCATCTGTCAGAATATACTGGAGCTGGAATTCTCCTCTCTGTACCATATCTCTGATATAGTGGTACTTGATTTCCACATGATTCGATCTTTCATGATTTACAGGGTTCACGAAAATCTTCACACAACTTTGATTGTCACAATGAATCACGATAGGCTCAAGTGTCTTCCCGCACAATCCTGCAAAGAGATTATGAATCCATACTACTTCTCGTGCCGCCGCACTTGCTACAATATACTCTTCTAAATTAGTGCTTAATGCTACTGAGGGTTGCTTCCTGCTGTACCAGGAAATCACTGCAGAACCCAACCTAAATCAGCACCCTGAGTTGCTCTTTCTGTCTACGACACCTCCTGCCCAATCTGAATCTGTATATCCATACAATCTCATGTCACTCCTAGAATCATATCTCAGTCCATATTTTACAGTTCCATGTAAATATCTTAGCACATGCTTCGCAGCAACCCAATGTACCTGTCTCGGTTCACACATAAACTGACTAAGAGCACTCACTGCAAAGCAGATATTTGTTCTAGTATTAACTAGATACATCAGTGAACCGATCAGTTGTTTGTACATGGTAGGAACTATCAATTCTGACTCGGAAGCTGAGTCACTTAACTTCTTAAGGTTTATCTCCATGGGTGTGTTCATGGACTTACAGTCCATCATACCAAATCTATTCAAGATATCAATAGTATATTTTTCTTGGCTCGGGAAAATCTCATCCTGTCTATGTCACACCTCCAAACCTAAGAAGTAATGCATTGGACCAAGATCATTCATCTCGAACTCAGAGGCTAGCATCTTATTGCACCATTCGGTAAGTTTCTCATCTCCTGTGAGAAATAAATCATCAGCATACAGTACTAGTATCTATGGTCTGCCATCCTCAACCTTGTAGTAAAGGTTGGAATCTGCCTCACTCTTGGTGAATCCCAAGCTCACCAAGTATCCATCAATCCTGGCATACCATGCCCGTGGTGCCTACTTGAGGCCATACAGGGCCTTCTTCAGTCTGCACACATGGGACTCCTTCCCATGAATCTCGAAACCCTTTGGTTGTTAAATGTAGACTTCTTCCTCGATTACTCCATTGAGGAAATCAGTTTTGACATCCATTTGATGTAGCTTCCATCCCATAGCTGAAGCTAGAGCTATGATTGATCCAATGGTCGTGTATCGTGCAACTGGAGAAAATGTCTCATCATAATCAACTCCCTCTTTCTGAGAGAACCCTCTAGCCACAAATCTCGCTTTTTGCTTCTCAATGCTCCCATCTGTTGCATGTTTAATCTTATAGATCCACTTGGAGGTCACAACTAACTTCCCTTCAGGTCTCTGCATAACCTCCCATGCGTCATTCTTGATGATGTATTGATATTCTCCCATCATAGCATCTTTCCAAACCTGCTAGCCTCCTCGTAAATGGAGGGATCGGAATCAATAATGTGGGACATCAGTGCTACGTATCTTGAACATCTTCAAGGTTTCTTCCTCTCCCTGAATGTACCTGGGGGAGCAGCATGTTTTTCTGCATCCTCTAATTTATGTCGATCCCAAGTAGGCCTCTTCCTGCCAATAGTAATATCTCTAGGAACATCTATGGGCTCTACTAGATCAACTAGATCCATTGGATCTATAGAACCTATTGGATCTGTAGGCTCCCTCTAAACTTCTGAAGAGGAAGGGGGTAATGACTCTATTTCTTTTGGAGCTTCTTTCTCCTCATTGTCTGAGGATGATCTTCTAGCATTTCTGGAGGAAATATCCTCTTCGAAGGAAACATCTCTATGATTTCCATCTGTCTCTGACCTGGAATGTAAATTCGGCAATCCTTCGAGGATTCACTGTACCCAACAAATATACCCTTATTTCCTAAAGGTTCTAGATTTGCTCTCTTTTCCTTGGGTACATGAATATATATTGGACATCCAAATATGAGTAGATGAACAAATTTTGGATTCACACCTGTGAAGGCCTCTTCTGGAGTCATATTCTTCAGTATTCTGTGTGGACTTCTATTTTGAACATATACTACAGTGCCGGAGGCCTCTACCCATAATAACATCAGTAGATTTTGATCATGGATCATGGATTTGAATGTCTTAACTATAGATATGTTCTTCCTTTCTGCAACCCAATTTTGTTTAGGGTTGTAAGGAACTGTGTATTCCTTCTTGATTCCTACTTCCTTACAGAAATTACTGAATTCTGAGGAGGTGTACTCTCCTCCATTATCCAACCTTAGAATCTTTATCCTCTTTCTGGATAGGTTCTCAATCTGGGCCTTGAATTCTTTTAACTTGTTCAGAACTTCTTCAGATTCTTTGGACTTCAAGAAATAGATCCATGTCTTCCGAGAGTAATCATTTATGAAGGTCACATAGTACAAAAATCCTCCCAATGATGTAACTGACATAAGTCCACACAAGTCTGAGTGTACTAACTCTAATATTCCTTTGGACCTGGTGTCACTATTAGGAAAATATCCCTTGGCATTCTTTTCAAGTGCACATACTTTGCAGATGCCATTGTTTTCTACTTGGAGTTTGGGAAGTCTTGTAACCATCTTCCTGAGAGGAGGAAGAGCTCTATAGTGCAGGTGATCAAGTCTCATATGCCATAACTCCCTCAAAATGATAGAATCATGTATTAGATCATGAACTGGTTGTATCGTCAATATGTATAAACTTTATTCACGAACACCAATTATTCTTGCGGAATCGATAGTGGAATTCTTGTGCCATGAAAGAACCTTTCCGTCTGAGAAGGCAACTTTGTAACCCTTGTATTCTAGTGTTGAGATAGAGACAATATTTCTTTTCATACCTGGTACATATAATACTTCTCCCAAATGTAGAGAATCACCAGAATCTAACTGAAAGGAGGTTTTCCCAATTCCTTTCACTGTATATCTAGCATAATCTCCAAGTACCACTCTTAGATGTGATTCGCTCTCATCAAGGTTTGAGAGAAATTCCTTATAACCTGTCATATGTTTAGAAGCACCACTATCTAACAACCAAACATTATTATTAGTAAGAACTGTACCTGATAAAGCTGAGATGAAGAAGAATTCTTCTGTCTTCTTCGATTTCTTTGGTTGAGTTTCTTCATCTATATTAGCTGCAAAGGCATGTTCTTCCCTTTTCTATGAATTGCATTGGCTCATATAGTGACCAAAATTTATGCATTTATAGCATTGAAACTTCAACATGTCCTTCTTCTTCCTTTGATCAGGATTAGGACTTGATCTTCTGGATTTTTCTTTTCGTCCAAAGTTTCTCTTTCCTTTCTTCTTGGTATGTGTAATGAGGGCTTTATCTTCTTCATGAGGGTCTTGTATTTTTCCTCTAATCACAAGTCTGGATTCTTCTTGTGTACATTCTTCCCATAGCCTTTCAAAATTAGGTAGTTTTGATCTTCCTGATATGCTTCGTATGAAGGGTTCCCACAATTTAGGGAGACCATTCAAGGTTATCATGACCAACTCTCTATCTGCAATAATTTCACCAATTGTTGCCAATTTATCTTTTGTCTCTGTGATCTTCATGAGTTATGAAGCTATGGTGTCTGATCTAGACATCTTGATGAGAGTTGTTGCCTTAAGGCAAGATCCCTATTAATGTTTGTATTCTCAAACAATTTATTCAATGAGTCAAGCATTTCCTTTGTTGTCTTCTTTTGAGAAATCTGTGGAAGCAAATGATCCTTAACTGGATCTATTAGGATCCTCCTTGCCTTGGCATCATTCTTCTTCCATTGATTCTTCTTTGAATCTTTTGATGGTTCTAACACTCCTTCTGTAGCAAAATTTAGTAGATCATTTTCTTCTAGATCAATAAGCACTCTAGAATTCCATGAGTAGTAATTTGAAGCTCCATCAAGCTTGTCTTCAACCTTGATGCTTGACATTTTGACTGGGTACTAGATCTGCATAAACCCTAGCAGGAGCTAGGTCAAAAATGAATTTTGGATTTTCAGAAAACAACTTCCACATATGAATTCTCCCTCCTAAGGCGATTTGAATGGACCTTCTTTTCTTCCAGATCTGTGGTCATAACACTAAAAACCAGCAAACCCTAATTCTGCAGCAACTTCAGAAATTAGGTCAAAATTGAAAATTGTCAGAATGAAATTATGTTTGGACAAGAAAATTCGCCTTCCTAAGGCGAGCTCAATGAAGGTAAGATCAAACCAATTTCATGGTTGGAAGTTGGAGAAACTTCAAGCCCTAGTTCTTGGAAATAGTCACTTTCAGCATAGCTCTGAAACCATGTTAGTGTTTTGACTTATAGTAGCATAATATATATATAAGCAATAAAAGGATCACTAAAAGAACAACTATGGACAGAAAATAGACACAACACTTTTCCCTGGGAAAACCCAAAAACTCGGGAAAAACCCAGCAACCCTTTCTTACTCTGGGATTTAGTACAAAGAAGATAAAAAGTACAAATAAGAGTATATGCCCAAGAAATCAGCTCCAAATGTCTTCTAGACCCCAGAAATGCGAACTTCTTCCTTGAGCGAACTTGCTTGGTGAGAATAATAAAATGAGGGAAGTAGCACTTCTATGTATATATTACTTTTCACTAAAATTGCTTACTGGGCCGACTTGTTCTTTTTACAATATAAAATTACATTTATTATTTGTTTTACATTTGTAGGTCGAGTGGGCTAGTGAGGATGCCTCACATAGCTATAACATCAACATCACTTAGAGTAGAATGAAGGGCTTTACGCTTAGCCATATGATAAGATGCTTCAAAAACAATGATCCACTCATTAGAAGAAGAAGAAGAAGCATTGAAGGAAAAAACGGAAACTAAGAGTGCCTGTCCATGAGAAGTAGAGTTAGAATAATCAAGTTTGTTGTTGTACTTCTTCATTGTCATTTCCAAGGATTCCATCTTCTTGAAACACTTGGATTCCACATGACCATATTTCCAGCGAAAATTGCAATGATGCCAAGTTTGCTTACCATTTGATTTGGTTCCTTTGTCATCACCGCAAGGATGAGTTGGCTGAGAGGGTTTGGAACCATTGTTTTGCTTATTGTTCTGAGGATATTTCTTCTTGGGTTTATTGGAATTATCCTTTTGTTGTGCCACTAAGGATTTGCTAGATGTATGGGCATTGTTGATCACTCCAATATGTAAGAGCTTATCTTGCTCTCGATTCAAAGCATCACAAAAGGATTCAAGAGTGGGTTCTATATAGTTATCCCCTAGATATTATTTCATGGAGTAAAATATAGATACAAAAACATAATAAGCAGGACCAATCTTGGAAAGAATATATGAAAAATACACTCCTTGTCTTCCTTTTTTATGTTTCATTCTTCACTAAGAGTCTAAGGGTTTTGTAAATAGATAGATAATCTTGAATTCAAGATAAATCACTTGGATTTAAAATAACCAATTCATTTTTAAGTTGGTGACCTCGAATCTTACTGTGTTTACCAAACACAATTTCCAATTTTTCCCATGCTTTATCCTATTCATCAATTCCTTGAAGGTGGAATTGTAACTCATTGGAAATTGACATACCAATTAATACACGGGATTCATCACATTTACTATCCCATTTGATTTTATCATTGTCAACAATGGGTTCAATTTCTTTTCCTAAGGTAATCCAGCAAAGTCCCCTACTTCATAGTACATCCTCCATATGGGATTTCCATGAGAAGTGGTTGGTACTAGTAAGCAGAATATCACATGGAGTGGCCATATTGTAATACATAGGTAATATGGCATCAAAATCAAAAATTGATGATCTAAATGCAAAGATCTCGAAAAAATAGGCAATTAAAAAAAAAACGGCACTAAAAACGGGATAAAAAAAGAGCCAAGGAGCCATGTGGCAGGAAAGGTTGATCTACGTGATGATGGGAGAAAAAATGCAACAAGGAATCCCTCCCCTTGCTATCTTTTCCTATAAGCTCACTTTCACAAATAAGTTGCTTTAAAATAAGTGGCACACTTTTATAAAACAAGTGGGAAGAACTTTTACAATGATGTTACATTATAAATTAAAGTTACATGAACTTTTGCAAAAAGTAACAAAAGAAGGACTTGAACCCAAGACCTCTTACTTATTAAAGTAACTTTCAACCAAGCAAGTTATGCAAAATATTTAGTAATATCGTGGAGGAGAATGGGGGTGTTGTTTTTAGGAGAGCATGCCTACCCAAAAAAACCTTGTTTTTTGGCTTGCAAGACACTTTACACAACCACACAAAAATAAAAATAAAAATGAAATTTCTCCAATTTTGGGTTAGTCCTTGGTTAGCATACCTGGAAAACGTAAGTTTTCTCACTATTTCTAGTTTACCAAGTTCGCACAAAGCACGTAGCAAAGAACATACTAGTAAATAAAACCACATAAGGGTAAAGAACCAAGAATACAACAAAAAACTACGCTAGAATATGAAAGAATGTGAAAAGGATTTTAAAAAAAACATAAATGTAAACAATATACCTATGTATCTGGTAAAATGGTCGTATCTTGGGTAAACAAAAACATTTTTGAGTGAAACAAAAAGTCTTTCCAACTGAAAGCAACACTTCCGATGCACTAGAACACCTCTCTCTACCCAAAATGCACAAAACTATCAAAAACCATAAATCCTTTGATGCATATGGAAACACTGGTTCAATATCTCAATCAACAATGAAGCGGAACTTCATAAAAGCTCTAATACCATGTTCGACTAACACAAGATATTTCCAAATATCGAACACTTTCAACAACCTCTCACACAAATAGATCATGGATCAAAACATCGATGATTTTATGTGGTTAAAACCCTCAAAGAGGGAACTAGTCCACTTCCCCATCCAAATACCTACTTGAGGAAATATATTATGCAAAGGAAAAAAATGTTACATATGAGTTTATCACAATCGACCATCAAGCAAATGACCATCCATGGTCTGGACTAATATGGTACTAAGCCACGAATCAATAGCCATTAAGATCGAGGTGAAGATCAATTATCAGATCACTCTATGTCTATAACATATCGTGATGGTTTAATTACATAAGTACAAATGCATACTAATGCATACTAAAGAAACACACTTTACCTAAAGACACATTATACCAAGTTGGTCTTAACTAACTCTTAAGTGCCCAAATATCCAAACAAAATATATTGATGAACAATCTACATGACAAAGTTGTTTTTAATTTCCAACTTGGACAAGCGGTTACATTTTCAAGTATGACTCTTTCATCATATGTTAGAATGACATAATTCTAGTGGGAATGAAAATATATTAATATATCCATCTCCACTAGAAATTGATTTCGAAAACGTATTAAATTCATTTGTCAATTTCTAACAAATGTACACAATATAGAATTTTAACAATGCATTTTTTGGACAAGCAAACACTATCTTGGGCATAACATTTTCATCTAATATCAAAATGAAGTGATTCAAATTGGCTTAAAAACTAGAGTCCAAGGAATATACTCCCTAGAAACATGTTTTAAATTTTTTTGTGTTTTACCCCTCAAAATGAAATTGTCTCAACTATGTTTTTAGCAATTTCATCAACTCAAAATGTTGTAGAAATATTTGGGATGAATGTTGTTGCTGCATGTGTTCATGAATCTGTGGATTCTCCACCTACATGCTCCATAGCTACGAAAGTCCTTGTACATTCATTTTGCAGTTGCAACTACTTGTGGAATCCTCTTCTAGCATGCCATGACCCTGTGGTTGGTTAAGGAATCAATGAATTGGTGTGAACAACGCACTATAGAGTATATTTCTTGCTTTCCATTAAATATATATTTTTTCTTTTCCAAGTAGTGTGTGATTCCTCCTTCGGCATGCCATGATCTTGCAGTTGGTTGAGGAATTAATTTACTTGCTTTCATTAGATTAGATTTACTTTCCAGCAATTGTAATTCAATTCCTAGAAGGTAAAGGCATTATGTAGTAGTGAGTGGAAGTACCAAATGGACAATATCTAGCCTTAGAAAGAAATCATCTATAGGATTTACACCCCTCATCCAATTGATAACAACCATAGAATCTCAAAATATTTGCAATTTTTAAACACCTTTCACCTAAAAGCATCATTACTAACTTCAAGGCCATCAATTCACTAAAATTATATGTTCCTCTATCAAGACTAGCCTTAAATTTTAAGTAATCTATGCCCTTTATGTAAAAAGCACCACCTACCCCAAAAATCTGAGGATCGCCTTGAACTACTCCATCAAAGTAAGCCCATGTCCCTAATTTAATTTCTGCTTGTTCCACTAAAACGTGTTAAGGGGATTTGGACTTTTGAGCTGCTTAAATCTTTGAATAATAATCTTGTGATGTGCATTGAATGGCTAGGATAAATTTGTCTTGAAACAATGTAACATTCCTTTCTAGATAAATGCCCCAAGCAATGATAATATGTGGTGCCTTAAAGGCCCTCATATTTACATTTTCACACCAAATTCTCAAGCATTCTTCTATGGAGGGACCCCATACATAATTTAAACCAATTAAACCTTCCACCCCCTTCCAAACATGAGCAGTATAAGGGCATAAAACAAGTAAACGATAGATAGTGTCCTCATCTTCCTTATGTAAAGAACATCTATTGTGACCTAAGATGTTTCTCTTTTGGAGATTATCCTAGGTCAGAACTATATCTCCAAGTGCTAGCCACATAAAAATCTAATATTCGAATAGGTGTTTGAATTTCCAAATTGACTTGTACCACCACAACTAGTTTCCATTCACCTTATCTTCACACATCACTTTGCAACCAATATATGGTATATAGGGTCCACCTCCTAGGTTATTTTGCCATAATAATTCATCCTCCACATCTTGAATCCTAACATTTTTTTATATTAAGTGATACAATATAAGCCTTCCACTCTCTAACAACCTCACCATCTAAACCTATATATTTTATCAACCTCCATTCTTAACTATAGAAATCCTACCACTTGACTAAAAGTATACAAGCCTCTCTCTCTCTCTTTTCAAGAAAAATGGAAAAGATTTTAATTAAAAGAGCTGCAAGAGAACTTGAAGAAAAAAATAGATACATGTCCAAAAATCATCCTTTACCAGAGTATTAAAAATAAGATGGAAACTTACTAATTCATCCTGAAAAACAAGGTCTAGCTTGAGCTTATACAGTCTTCCAAAATGTTTCCCAAAATACAGTCTATAGACAACCCCTAATATCAAAATGAAAAAGCATAACATTTATTAATTACCGAGTTGGAGAATACTTCCTATCAATCTCCTCATTTGTATGGTCTAGAGGCGGATTCAAGTCCAATATGTTCTGTTTTAGAGACAGTGGCTGAGGCTTCCACTGAGTTTTCAAAGTCTGCTTGCACTAGAGAAGGGGGGTTGGGTCTGGCATGCATCTCTTCTACTTTAGACCGAATCGCCACACACTCATATTTGAGCCCTTTTTGTCACTACTTTTTCTCCACTAATATCTCTAATGTGGTGAGAACTTGAGCATGCAAGCCATTATCTTGTATCTAGAGTGCTTGAACTGAATTCTCCAGCTTTGTTTGCTCGTCGTTCGGAAGCTCTCTTCTTAGTCATGTGTTTCTCGTGCTTTGTTTATCCATGATGCTAGTCCTAACAAACATTGGTGGGAAAGTAAATTCCAGTGAAAATTCAAACTCGTACTGCGTCCGTGTTGATTTCTTCACCAAATCCATGTGCTTGTGAGCAATTCCCAATTGCATTCTTCTTAGTATTACTTTCAAATTCATATGGGAGAATATCCATAATAGTGGAAGAGCTTCACCCATCATATCCATTAATGTTGATATATGCCCACACAGATCATGGAACTAGCTTAGGGGGAAGGTACGCTCATTACCTTGCATGGAAGATGCCAAATAGAGATGGTATGATGTAATAATCAGTGAAAGTATAGACCCCATATTACTAGGAACGAGAGAGGTAATAAGAATAAACAGGATTTGTGTGATGAAGAGAAGAGCACATGCATAGCTTGGAAGGTGGGATATTAAGCATTATGATAAAGGATTCCCACATGTGAGATGAGGAGGCCTCCATTTGGCTTGAAACCACCTCCACTTTTCTTATTCACAAGTAGGATTTCAGCCTTGGGATGAGCTTTCAAATAATCGATATGTGGGGGACTGACACTGGATTCTCCTATGGGACACCCACATGGAATTGAACATGGAACCATATATGTGTTCATGGGATAGGTTACAAAGAAGCCTTCCCATTTACTCTGATCATTTATATAGTGTCTCCGATAACTGAATTGGCTTGAGCATCAACAATTGTATTATTATTCCAAAGGATGTGGATAGGAGATAGTTTATAAAGGTGACTAGATCCTATTGAATTCTGTGAAATATAGATCTTGTTTTCATGTATGTGGGAAATGTCTTCAGACTCACATGATTGATGACAATTTTTGAATCACCAACGATTATGATGGAGTCTAGTCCCTGCTATCAAGTCAATTGTAATCCTTAAAGGAGTGTGTATGCCTATGCTTGATTGTTAGTAGAATATCTAATGCTCCAAGAGAATAGTATCGTGGTATTACCTCTTGGGGAGAAAATAACCCCCGCACCTACCACCCCGAGTATACAAGCCTCTCTCATGAAGCATATTAACCAAAATTTCACCAAGTCTAAAATGATCGTCACAACCCATGCACGTTTCAATGCCTAATAGTACTATATTACCTCTTCCCTCCTTCCAAATAATCCACTTCCCAACAACTGAGAAGGCCAAAACCATCACTTTCCAAATTATGGATACATTGTGAAGAGATTTAACTAGATTCCTAATCCAATCTTCTAGGCTATCTAACAACACATACTTTTGGATAACCACGTGTATCCACAGGCCTTGTTCTAATATTAGCCTCTAGCCACATTTTTCATCCAAAGCCTTTCTAAAACAATGAATAATATTTAGACCCCAACCCTAAAATTTAGGAATTGCAATTTTCCGTCATTTTACCCATGTCGTGCCATGTTTTTCTTTATCACTAGACCATAGGAAATTAAAGATTACCCTCCTAATATTTTCAAAAACACCTTTGGGTATGAAATCTAAAGACAACCAGTAAACATGAATGACTTATACAGCTCACCTAGATAAAAAAACAAGTATCCTCCTTTGGAAAGGTACTTATTACACCATAACATAAGTCTTTTCTAAACCTTTTGACGATCCAATCCCAATCTCTTTTGACATAATCATTTGGATTTAAATAAAAGTCAATACAATTCAATCCATCTTGGAAGTTGACTTACTAAAAAGGAAAAAGAAGAGAAAGAATTATGACTTTGTCTTCATTCACTTCTGAGAAAGAGAATGTGGACTCATTCACATTTATTTTCATCCCTGTAGTAGTATTGTGACATTCAAGAATCTCTTTAAATTTATGAACATCCATTCTAGAACCACCACAAAACAACAAAATATAATTGGCAAAGAGTAAATGAGAGAGATAAAGGGAACCTCCAATTTGTATACCTATAAAGGGGTCATTCTCTTTGCATCCAAAAGATCCTTGCTCAACCCTTTTTGATACTATGAGAAATTTGAGCAAGGGGGACCATGTGCATCCATGTATTAGCCCTTAACATGCCTTAAAAAATTTATATTTGAGCCATTAGTCAAGATAGAAAATAACATTAAGGATACACAATTCGTCACCCAATTTACAAAATGAATGTTGAATCCCAAATGGATGAGCATCATCCTAAGCTATAACCAACTCACCTTGTCATAAGCCTTTGATAGATCCAGTTTAACAACCATAGCTTGAATGTTTTTAGTCCTAATTGAATGTATACCCCTAAGCCACATTAATAATAAATCCAAATTGTTCACTCGAGATCGGTGTAGAGAGCAGATATTTTACCCTCACATCTATTATCTTTGCCACAGTTTTGTAAATACAATTGAACAAGGAGATATATGCAAACTCCTCAAAATTATTATGATCATTAGATTTTGGAATTAAGGTAATGAAAGTATCATTGAAAGAAACCATTGTCTTCCTATTTCTCTGTGACTCATCAACCACTCTTAGTAGGTCATCCTATATTAATCATCTTAAATAATTTTAGGAAGAACTCTACAAGCCATCCACCTAGTCCTAGGATTTTGTCCATCTGGAAAGAATGAAGGACTAATTGCAATTCTTCTTTCAATACAATTTCCCACGATATCTAAAGAGTCATGCATCTAATACCTTTCTAAATCAAAATTATATTAGTTCATGTTTTCTCCTTTCTTGTTGGCCCAAATAGAATTAGTGAGTCCATACATGCCTATAGATAATATATAGGTTGGAAAAATATTCTAATGCCTGCTAACAAAAGCATTAAACCCATGTAAAGCAGTCTGATAACAAATTTCTTCAATAATAAGCATATTAGGCTCATGGTCTAGAAGTGTATGAGGTGCCTTAGTTTCCCCATAAATTCTTATGTAAGTGGACCACTCCTCAATTTCCCAATCTTCAATATTCTTAAGCACTTCAACAACTTAAAGAAATATTATTGGGCATAGTTCACAAAAAATCAGCTCATATAAGGGAGCAAGGAAACAAATGCAAATCAAATCAAATTGATTTTTGTAATTATTCTTTTACAAATATTTGAAATATATATCATCGAGGTGCTACTCTAGTGACCAATACCACCCTAATCTTACAAATAAATTGGAGGCACAAACAACATCCAGGAAGAAGGATAACATGTAAATATCCAGAGGGTTTACTATGTGTCAGTATAGGATTTCCTTATGTATTTTACCAAAGAGTTAGATAAAATGCCTGCCAAGTTGAAAAAAATTACATGCTCGGTCATCTCATGAATCATTAGTACCCAAGCATCTTTCACATGAGTTGAATATTTTTCACAATATAATTTGGTTAGCAATTGGATTTCCCACACATAACTTGATTTGAAATTCATTGCAAGGAAGCGTTTAGAATATCTATCTTTAAAAGCCATTCCTTCTTCATACCATCTAATAACTAGATCATAAAAATCATGGGTGTTGGTGAAATCTGTCACCCATTCATTGGTAAAATAAATTTCAACTTTTGATAGCTTCTAATAAGTTTCCAAGTATGTGGATGCAAAGGAACCAATACTTTTTCACTAGTAATTCAAATTTGATCAGTGTTTACATATATATGCTCTATAAAGCATCTAGTGATCTATGTGCATGAAAGACTAGTGACGTGGCATCATCATTGTGGATGTATGATTTCCACATATTTTGTTCTGCATCAATTTCTTCTTCTTTTCTTTTATTTGGGTCTTCAACCTATGTCAATCCTTTCCCATCTTCAATTAGCATAAATTAACTCATTATAGGTATGGGCACCATCAATTCCTATATTATGGAAAGTATTTGAATATAAGGGAAGTTTCAAATATTTCACAGTATCCATGATAGGCTATTTATCCTTGATTGAGGTCCTTTTCTTCTTGATTGGTTTTTCTATTTAAGGGGGTGGTTGTTCTATTACATGCATTTCCTCCTCAGTTTCTTCTATACTCAAAATGTTATCAATCAGTTGATTTGTTGCTATCTTCTCCTATGTTACCTTCTTTATTCTCCCATATCCCTTCAAATCATGTATAAATAGATGCATGCCACTTATTTTAGCAAAAAGGCATGTGAAATATGTTAGCTTCAAAATTAAATGCAATTCGATGTTGTATCCCAATCCAATGATTTGAAGTAGAGTTTTCTTTCAAAAGTTAATAGTTGCCTACCCTAATTTGAGACAAATTTTAGCAAGGTGATTGTAAAACTCATTGCTTTTGCAAATAAGAATCAAGATTTGAAACTATGGGAGTTTCCACGTAGAGAGGGAGACAATTATGTTAGATTTTCATCATTTAATTCAATAGATCTAGGATCTTAACTGAAATAACATGTACAACATATCAATCATAAGAGACAAGAGACAAGAGACACAAAAAATTTCACCTGGGAAAACCAAGAAGGTGAAAAACCCCGCAACTTCCTCAGAGATAGAATAAGCATCAATACAAGGATCACAATGATCAAACCCAAGAGATATATATCTTTAGCAGCATGCTCCTCCTCCACTTGTGTGCACTCCTCCTCTCTCTCACTAATGCGAAGTGAGTGAATAATAGAATATGTAAAATGAGAGAGACACACTCTCTATTTATACACTAACTTGACTTGCCTTTTAACTCTAACTAGGTCGGCCCCAACTTAACCACTTAACATAATGTTGACCGGGCCGACCCCTCTAGGGTGTTCTAATAACCCTTTGACACACATGACTCATACAGGGCCAACCCCATCAAGGTGGTCTAATAACCCATCAAGTATAAATTACGACACTTACAATATAACTTGCGACACTTGCAAGTACACATGATGACACTTCCAATCGGAGGAATAATACATCTTTGTTGGGGATACAATAAAGTACAAATACAATATACAAGTGAATATCTTCCAAAGTTACAAATACATCAACACTTCCTCTTAACTAGGAAGGTATTCTCTTGACACAAGTCATCAATACATATAGGCACAAGTCTTCAATTCTGGAGCTGGATCATCAACACTAGATCACGGAGCATCATCATCATCACTGTTGTTGTACTCGACATCTTGATCACTGGGCTATCTCATAATTCTTCTCGTCATAGGAAGTTCTATAGAGCCAGCCCTTTTTCATGATGGATGTAGGCCTAGCCTCCTGTAGGTCTTCATCATCACTGGCCATACTGTGGAATCCTCAGGACTTATTACGTGCGTCACAAAACCTTGAAAGAGTATCCCAGGATCTTTTATGTGCCTAAGCACCACCAGCAAGATCTCCCAGGGTGCTATTACATGTGACCCCACCACAAAACCTAGAAAGAGAATCCCATGATTTATTACGAGCATACTGCTCAACCTATCAAATCTCCTAGGGTGCTATTACATGTGGTCACCACAAAACCTCGAAAGAGAATACCGGGACTAATTACGAGCATACTGCTCAACCTATCAGATCTCCCAGGACGATATTACATGTGGTCATGGCAAAACCTCGAAAGAGCATCCCAGGACTGATTACGAGCGTACTGCTCAACCTATCGGATATCCCAGGGCGCTATTATATGCCATAGGACAAAACCTCGAAAGAGCATTTGCCAGATATCCCAGGTTGCTATTATATGCCATAGGAAAAACCTCGAAAGAGTATATGCAAATCTCCCAGGGCGCTATTATATGTCCTCTTAAGAAAAACCTCGAAAGAGCATTTTCCAGATATCCCAGGGCGCTATTATATTCCATAGGCAAAACCTCGAAAGAGTATCTACAAATATTCGAGGGCGCTATTATATGCTTATCTTGCACAACCTGTCCACGGCCACAAAGTATCAACTTGATACTTACCATACATCATCCTGATGTACATGATCATCCTGATCATCATCATAGCATCGTCCTGATGTATATCATCCTGATACTCATCACACATGATCATCCTAATCATCGTCACTGCATCGTCTTGATGCATGTCATCCAGAGAATCATCCTAATACTCATCACACATGATCGTCCTGATCATCATCACTGCATTGTCCTGATGCATGTCATCCAGAGCATTGTCCTGATACTCATCACACATGATCATCCTGATCATCGTCACTGCATCGTCCTGATGCATGTCATCCAGAGCATCGTCCTGATACTCATCACACATGATCATCCTGATCATCGTCCTAATGCATGTCATCATAAATGATCCAACTGATCATACAAAGCATCCACCTAATGCATATACATATACATGATCCAACTGATCATACAAAGCATCCAACTGATGCATATCCAAAGCAGTAGTTGGAGCATCGTCCTGATGCTCATCACACAGTGCTTACATCCACATCCATGGGAAGGATCCTCCTCTCACCATGCTTGGAATGACTCCTGCAAATGTGTCCCATCACTTCTTCCTCGAAGTATCTTCAATCTGAAGAACAGCAAGCCTATCTCTAAAGTACTCAAACTTCACTTTGGCTAGGGGTTTCATCAACACATCTACAACCTGCTCATCTGTCGCAACATACAGAAGCTTCACTGCTCCTCTCTGCACCATATCCCTGATACAGTGATATTTGATCTCAATGTGCTTCGACCTGTCATGGAACACCAGGTTCTCAGACAACTTCACACAACTCTGGTTGTCACAAAAGATACAGGTAGCATCCAACGAGAGATCAAATAACTCAGACAGTAGCTTCCTAAGCCATACTGCCTCACAACTAGCCGAACAAGCTGCGACATACTCTGCTTTGGTTGTACTCAGTGCTACGCAAGACTGCTTCCTGCTAAACCAAGAGATCACACCTAATCCCATACTGAAGCAGCACCCAGAAGTGCTCTTCCAATCTGCAGCACTGCCTGCCCAATCTGAATCAACATAACCCTCCAGGTTAAACTTTTGATTCTCATCATACTTGAGCCCATAATAAATTGTACCCTTTAGGTACCTCAGAATATGCTTTACAGCAACCAGGTGAATACCTCTGGGATCCGTCAGGAACTGGCTCAATCTGTTCACCGCAAAGCAAATATATGGTCTCGTGTTCGTCAGATACATCAAGGACCTAATCATCTGACGATATACCATGACATCAATTGTCTCTGATGAAGCATCACACAATAGCTTCAGGTTCGATGCCATAGGTGTGGCCATGGCCTTGCAGTCCATCATCCCGAACCACTTCAGGATCTCTACTGCATACTTCCCTTGTCTGCACTCTGCCACACCTCCATGCCTAGAAAGTAATGCATGATCCCCAAGTCCTTCAACTCGAACTCGGCAGCAAGCTTCCTCTTCGTATCGGCAATCAATCTATCCTCACTTGTAACAAACAAGTCATCCATATACAATAGTAGTATCACTGGATTGCCTTCCTCAACCTTGTAGTAAACGTTGGAATCCGCTTTACTCTTAGTAAAGCCCAAACTGGATAGAAAAATGTCTATCATACTAAGTTCTAGGAGCTTGCTTCAAGCCATACAAGGCTTTCTTCAATCTGCACACATATGACTCCCTGTCATGTGTCTCAAAACCGAGTGGCTACTCCACATACACTTCCTCTTTGACTACACCATATCCATCTGGTGTATCTTCCACTTCATTACTGCAGCCAGAGAAAGTATTGTTCTGATGGAAGTGTATTTGGCTATAGGTGAAAAAGTATCTTCATAATCTATCCCTCTTTCTGGGAGAAGCCACGAGCCACAAACCTCACTTTGTATTTCTCTATGCTACCATCTGCAGCATTCTTGATCTTATAGATCCACTTGGAAGTCACAACAGACTTCCCTTCTAGTCTCGGGACCACATCCCAAACATCATTCTTCATGATCGACTGGTATTCCTCGATCATGGCATTCTTCCATTACTGCATCCCGAATCCTGGGAACTTTAGATTCTTCAATATCTTCAATAGATAGTTTTCTTTGAATTTCGTTTGCTGGAACAAATGTTGTAGTCCTTCTTTTGTAGGTGATTGTACACGATCTTTCCTACAAGTCAAATTCAATTGCATGATTAGAAACTTCTCATAGTTTACAGAACAAAGTTTTATACATAAAGACATATGTCATACAGTCATGCAATTATCTTAGCCGATGCCTCAATACAACATTTATCCATATCCCGTAACTTTCTAGATGCCTTCCATCTCTACCAGAACATAGTTAAGAGTTTGCACTACTCCCAATATGTTAGCAAAGAGGTTTCATTCTAGATAAGTAGCAATGGAATGTTGTATAGTACCATAGGCCACTTACCCATTACTTGCATATTAGTAGTATCTTGTTCATTAATGCAACTTTTCTAAAATTCAAAATGTACATCCTAAATCTAGGAACATAAGTATGTACATGACTGGACAACATCATTTAAGTAATCATATAATAAATGACAATTCAAATACTTATCTTTGTTTAGTTGTAGGGTGGACTCTCTCTCAATCTTTGCTTCCTTGCAGGAACTACTGGAATGTGCTCCCTCTTGATCTTTGCTTCCTGGATTACATGTCCTTGAACTTATATTCATCCTGGGCCACTATGCATTCTTAAATGTGCACTAGTGCCATCCTCAAGATCTCATACATGATCATACATCCATTAGTATAATCTCAATACTATCAAAACATTATGATCCTAAATAAACTTAACATGTATGGTCATGATTATTTCACACACAGGTAATTTATCACAAGCATTAGTATTCAAGGTTTTAGGGAGGACTTCTATTACTCATGCATATTCTTATTTGACCATAGGACTCTTTTGGTTAGTCATATCATTAATCAAAGTAAGAAACATAATATGCATAATCCCATGATTACTCAAACTTGTAACTTCATGAACAATCATCAATCATACAAAGGTATACTTATATAAGAGATCCTAACACAAGGTAGGGTTCTAACTTGATATAGGAAAAACATACTTGGATTATCATGTTAGTTAGTTATGTCTAACATACCTGCATAATTTCTTTTTGTTCTCTTCAATGACTTGTGCTAGTAACCTGCATATCTCATAGGTTAAGCATTGTAGGACCAAATTATACATACCTCGTAAGTAGAGCTTCTATGTGATCCATGACTATGGATGAGTCTTTGTCTTCATGTCACCATGGTCATATGTTCTTGATCTAGAACTTGATTTGTCTTTCTTGATGTACCTTTCATGTTAGCGGAAAATATCATCCTCATACAATCCCACAGTGCATTAGTACAATCATAAGTGTCATAACCCTAATCAATGAATGTATTCTATCATTCACATGCATTCATACATTTACTAGGGTGATAAGACAAGTCTAAAATTAATCAATATTGTAATAACCTCAATAATATGAAGACAAACATATCATAACCTTAATCATGAACATATTTCAAAAACATACCTGTAGAGATTGCTTGTAGTCTTCTTATGTAAGGCCTTAGCCTTATCTCCCTCTGCAACTGGAACTTCTTCACTTATGCAGGTGTCCAATTCATTCTCTTCTAGGATCAACCCAATCCACTTTGATTTGCTAAGACTAGATCTGGAGCTGGATTAGGGTTTGTCATAGAAACCCTAAAAATTCAAATTTTGAATTTCAAACTTCTGAATGGATGGAAAGATGTGTCTTGTTGAGTTGATCAAGCTGGTATACTTCAATTTTGAAAACTACAAAATTTGACCCCTCAAAATTGCCTTTGAAACTTCTGGAACTTCTGGACAGGATCCCAAACTAGGGTTTGATAAAACCCGGTCTTCTTCCCATCCAAAAGGTTCAATCTTGTGTTCTAAACTTCGATTTTTCTGAGGAGCTTCCAGCCATGGTCATAGATTTCAAAAATTCCAACTTTTGTAGAAGCCCTAATTTTCCACCTTTCCGATCAAAATCCTGAACTAGGGTTTGATCAAGCCTTCCCTTATTCCCAACCAAAAAATTCGATCTTGGTCTCTAAATTTCGATTTTGATGAGGAGAATTCAGCCGTGGACTCCGATTCCAAAAATTCCAACTTTCTCTGAAGCCCTAAATTCCCGCAGCAATGACAAGCCAAGAATGAAGGTGCTCATAATCCAATTATGTTTTGACAGAAATATGCACCTGATTGTTTCTAGTGCTTCTCTGAAAGTATGAATCCAAAAGGTTTGAAACTTCATCCTGTGGTATCCTGACCTGTCATCTTTCCAACCCCACAGTTCTGACCTCAATTGGATTCTCTGAGAGAGATTTATGCCAAGTGTCGCAACGTGACCTATTTATGGTATAAAACAGGAGAGAAAACTTGTACAGCGTGCCACGTGTCACTGGTTCAACTTCGGCCTCTGAAAAACTTACCTGAGAAACTACAGTCCGTTCTCTTACTATCACTTTTTACATAATTTTATTTGGATATTCCGAGCCCAAGTTGTGACCCTTTTTCCTAGGTCACCTATTTATGACTGAGATCTAGAAGAGGTAGAAACCCTAGATTGTACACATCATAAATCACAAATTACAACGAATCAGATGTTGTGCTTCGGACACAAGGTACATGGAGATTTTATCTACGACTTGTAGAAGTTTTAGAACCTGAACCTTCTCCAAAATGGATTTATAGCAAAAGTGCTACAATGACTGGTTTTTTCTATATCAAGCCGTAGCTTCCAATTTATCGCAAGTGCAACAAGTCTCATAAATGCCATATCATGCCTTCCTTTAGGCTAGCTCTGATACCATGATAGATTTTTCATCATTTAATTCAATAGATATAGGATCTTAACTGAAAGAACAAATTGTACACGATATTTCCTACAAGTCAAATTCAATTGCATGATTAGAAACTTCTCATAGTTTACAGAACAAAGTTTTATACATAAAGACATATGTCGTACAGTCATGCAATTATCTTAGCCAATGCCTCAATACAACATTTATCCATATCCCGTAACTTTCTAGATGCCTTCCATCTCTACCAGAACATAGTTAAGAGTTTGCACTACTCCCAACATGTTAGCAAAGAGGTTTCATTCTAGATAAGTAGCAATGGAATGTTGTACACTACCATAGGCCACTTACCCATTACTTGCATATTAGTAGTATCTTGTTCATTAATGCAACTTTTCTAAAATGAAAAATGTACATCCTAAATCTAGGAACATAAGTATGTACATGACTGGACAACATCATTTAAGTAATCATTAAATAAATGACAATTCAAATACTTATCTTTGTTTAGTTGTAGGGTGGACTCCCTCTCAATCTTTGCTTCCTTGCAGGAACTACTGGAATGTGCTCCCTCTTGATCTTTGCTTCCTGGATTACCTGTCCTTGAACTTATATTCATCCTGGGCCACTATGCATGCTTAAGTGTGCACTAGTGTCATCCTCAAGATATCATACATGATCATACATCCATTAGTATAATCTCAATACTATCAAAACATTATGATCCTAAATAAATGTAACATGTATGGTCATGATTATTTCACACACAGGTAATTTATCACAAGCATTAGTATTCAAGGTTTTAGGGAGGACTTCTATTACTCATGCATATTCTTATTTGACCATAGGACTCTTTTGGTTAGTCATATCATTAATCAAAGTAAGAAACATAATATGCATAATCCCATGATTACTCAAACTTATAACTTCATGAACAATCATCAATCATACAAAGGTATACTTATATAAGAGATCCTAACACAAGGTAGGGTTCTAACTCGATATAGGAAAAACATACTTGGATTATCATGTTAGTTAGTTATGTCTAACATACCTGCATAATTTCTTCTTGTTCTCTTCAATGACTTGTGCTAGTAACTTGCATATCTCATAGGTTAAGCATTGTAGGACCAAATTATACATACCTCGTAAGTAGAGCTTCTATGTGATCCATGACTATGGATGAGTCTTTGTCTTCATGTCACCATGGTCATATGTTCTTGATCTAGAACTTGATTTGCCTTTCTTGATGTACCTTTCATGTTAGCGGAAAATATCATCCTCATACAACACCACAGTTCATTAGTACAATCATAAGTGTCATAACCCTAATCAATGAATGTATTCTATCATTCACATGCATTCATACATTTACTAGGGTGATAAGACAAGTCTAAAATTAATCAATATTGTAATAACCTCAATAATATGAAGACAAACATATCATAACCTTAATCATGAACATATTTCAAAAACATACCTGTAGAGATTGCTTGTAGTCTTCTTATGTAAGGCCTTAGCCTTATCTCCCTCTGCAACTGGAACTTCTTCACTTATGCAGGTGTCCAATTCATTCTCTTCTAGGATCAACCCAATCCACTTTGATTTGCTAAGACTAGATCTGGAGATGGATTAGGGTTTGTCATAGAAACCCTAAAAATTCAAATTTTGAATTTCAAACTTCTGAATGGATGGAAAGATGTGTCTTGTTGAGTTGATCAAGCTGGTATACTTCAATTTTGAAAACTACAAAATTTGACCCCTCAAAATTGCCTTTGAAACTTCTGGAACTTCTGGACAGGATCCCAAACTAGGGTTTGATAAAACCCGGTCTTCTTACCATCCAAAAGGTTCAATCTTGTGTTCTAAACTTTGATTTTTCTGAGGAGCTTCCAGCCATGGTCACAGATTTCAAAAATTCCAACTTTTGTAGAAGCCCTAATTTTCCACCTTTCCGATCAAAATCCTGAACTAGGGTTTGATCAAGCCTGCCCTTCTGCCCAACCAAAAAATTCGATCTTGGTCTCTAAATTTCGATTTTGATGAGGAGAATTCAGCCGTGGACTCCGATTCCAAAAATTCCAACTTTCTCTGAAGCCCTAAATTCCCGCAGCAATGACAAGCCAAGAATGAAGGTGCTCATAATCCAATTATGTTTTGACAGAAATATGCACCTGATTGTTTCTAGTGCATCTCTGAAAGTATGAATCCAAAAGGTTTTCAACTTCAGCGTGTGGTATCCTGACCTGTCATCTTTACAACCCCACAGTTCTGACCTCAATTGGATTCTCTGAGAGAGATTTATGCCAAGTGTCGCAACGTGACCTATTTATGGTATAAAACAGGAGAGCAAACTTGTACGGCACGCCACGTGTCACTGGTTCAACTTCGGCCTCTAAAAAACTTACCTGAGAAACTACAATCCGTTCTCTTACCGTCACTTTTTACATAATTTGATTTGGATATTCCTAGCCCAAGTTGTGACCTTTTTTCCTAGGTCACCTATTTATGACTGAGATCTAGAAGAGGTAGAAACCCTAGATTGTACACATCATAAATCACAAATTACAACGAATCAAATGTTGTGCTTCGGACACAAGGTACATGGAGATGTTATCTACGACTTGTAGAAGTTTTAGAACCTGAACCTTCTCCAAAATGGATTTATAGCGAAAGTGCTACGATGACTGGTTTTTTCTATATCAAGTCGTAGCTTCCAATTTGTCGCAAGTGCAACAAGTCTCATAAATGCCATACCATGCCTTCCTTCAGGCTAGCTCTGATACCATGATAGATCTTTCATCATTTAATTCAATAGATCTAGGATCTTAACTAAAAGAACAACATGTATAGCATATCAAGCATAAGAGACAAGAGACAGGAGACACAAAACATTTCACCGGGGAAAACCAAGAAGGTGAAAAACCCCGTAACTTCCTCAGAGATAGAATAAGCATCAATACAAGGATCACAATGATCAAACCCAAGAGATATATATCTTTAGCAGCATGCTCCTCCTCCACTTCTGTGCACTCCTCCTCTCTCTCACTAATGCGAAGTGTGTGAATAATAGATGTGTAAAATGAGAGAGATACACTCTCTATTTATACACTAACTTGACTTGTCTTTTAACTCTAACTAGGTCGGCCCCAACTTAACCACTTAACATAATGCTGACTGGGTTGACCCCTCTAGGGTGGTCTAATAACCCTTTGACCCACATGACTCATACAGGGCCGACCCCATCAAGGTGGTCTAATAACCCATCAAGTATAAGTTACGACACTTACAATATAACTTGTGACACTTGCAAGTACACATGATGACACTTCCAATCGGAGGAATAATACATCTTCGTTGGGGACACAATAAAGTACAAATACAATATACAAGTGAATATCTTCCAAAGTTACAAATACATCAACAAATTACTTATGAAAAGGGGACACAAATTTGGGTAGAACAATCAATATTGAAAAAAAATGGGAATATGTGAATGTGGCTAGAAAATGCATTCTAAATGACAAATTAGAAAATTCAAAATGTTATCTATTAAAATTGGGCATTCCCGAATCATAACTCAAATCTAATGGGAGGAAATGATTAAGGGGAGTTTAAACCCTAACGAAAGCAAGTCATTTGAATAATTTCAGTTTTGAAAAGTATGTGTATGCTAGTTGTTAATGACTGAAATGCATAAGATTAATCAATAAGAAATTCAAAAGAGTAATGGGTTAAGCTAGATCAAAGATGTATATAAACAACTTAGCCTAAAGATATTCAATTTTAATCAACTATTCAAATATTACAAGGAATTTGAATTGAGTACATGTTACTGCATGATTAAATGATGAGTAGACTGGGGTGGTAAAACGATGCACGCACACTCCTCTACTTCAAGCATTACAAACTGCAATGGGCACTTGAACGAATGTTAAAATCTTAGATAGGATAGGAAGGAAAAAATTAGTGGCACTTTTTGAATGATGGGGGTAATGGGATAAAATCCCTCTTATTATACCTATTGAAAGCATGTATATTTTGTATTTAGTTTGCATCGACTACCTATTAGTTTAGATGCTTGACCAAAAATTTCACCGCTTTTCCAAACTCTAACATTATCGAACATATTTTATTATTTAAAAAAAAAAAAAAACAATTTATCTCTCATATCATTGGTCGATCATTTTGAGGTCTTATTCTGGGCTAGCGGTTGAGTTACAACGACCTTGTTGGGATTCAGAAATCTATTTAATGCAATTTTCTTTTAATGTAATTTTTTCCATAGGCTATTTATGAAATATGTCAGCTAAAACTAAATATTGTTGATAATGTGGACACATGGAAAAGCCAAAATTCAATTTAACATTGAAAGGTGTGACACTTATGCCACACGTAATTAATTGAATTGAATAATGCATTAAAATGCACCCTCCAATGATACTATACATTGATAATATGTGTGTGTGTGTGTGTTTGTGTCTGTGTGTCTGTGTCTGTGTGTTTGTGTATGTATGTATGTATGTATATGTATGTATATGTATGTATGTATATACATATACATATGTATATACATATATATACATACATATGTGTGTGTACACACACACACACATATGTATGTATGCATGTATGTATGTATGTATGGGGTGTTTGTTGGAAAATAAAGCTCTCGCCTAGGACGCAATGAAATGGAGGCAACTAGAGGGATCGGGATGGTGCTCTCTATGTAAAGAAAACGAGGAATCGGTCTCCCATATTTTCATCTACTGCCTTAGTATGGAAAGAATGCTCAATGAAACTGGGGATAGAATGTATTTGGCAGGGAATCTCGATGGATGAAGCTTGGAAGAACTAGAGTGAAAATCTTTCCTTTCGAAAGGTAAAAACTCTTCCTTTAATTGTTAGTTGGGGTATTTGGATCTCCATAAATAAAACAATCTTCCAAGTCAAGCCCTCAACCCCTTTTATGACTCTTTCTTAGGGCCTTTTTATTTTGGCTCACTTTCCACAAGAAAAAGAGGGGGGTTGTGATTCGTATCATTCAGGAAGAACATGTAGACAAATCAAAGCCATGGGATTTTTTTGATGGGGTTGCTCAGGAAAATAACAGGGTCTATGGAGGAGGAGTGATCCTCTTTCTTTCTGAAAACCACTTTTATAAGATAAAGATGGGCTTGGGGCCAGGAACAAACAACTTTGTTGGACTTATGTACTTAAAGCTTGTTTTTCTTTTTGATGGGAAAAAAGGCATCTTAGCTTCCAATTAGATTTTTGGGGGCATCTCAGCTTCCAATTAGATTTTTGGGGATTCCATGAATGTTATTTATTGGATAAATCATGTTCAACAATGACATAATTTGATTATTATTTCCCTCTATGAAGAAGTATTGTGTATCATGGACCCTTTTGATGTTTGTTCATGCCGCCATGTGTATAGGAAATGCAATGCGGAAGCCGACAGGTTATCTAAAGAAGGTTTACAAGTTGATTTTGGGAAATGGATGATCACCGAGGTTCTCAATGGAGAGCACTACGAGTATTATCATAGACCTTTTATGGAGGGGGTGGGCCCTCTTGTTCATTGCACTTAAGCCAGTTTCTACTTGTCCTTGCATCCAGTCTTATATCTTCATATGATTTAGTGACTTTTATCTTTTTGTTGGCTTCCTGATACACATTTTATTTTTGTTTGATATACAACACAATTTACCGATCTGTAGTTATGATCTCTCGTCATCCTATATTGAATTTTGATCAGAGATATTTTGAACTTCTTATACATGTGATTCTGAGCTACAGGCTCAGCAGATCAGAAATACATGGAAACATGTATTCTATAGAATGTATTTTGTTTGTATTAATAAAAATATGCTTTTTTCCAAGGATATATATATATATATATAGAGAGAGAGAGAGAGAGAGAGAGAGAGAGTGGGGGGGGGAAGAGAGTACTGACATGTACCCTCTAAGAATATATATATAGCCTATCATCACAAATTATGAGATCTATTTGGAATCCTCTATTAGTTGGTGCGAACAATAACTGGAATCAACATCAGTAGATAGGGAGGTGACAATGGATAGACTTATAATATCCAAGTTGAAGTTCTCATCCAAGTTCTGAATAGTTCTCCTAAGTTTCTCTTCCAAGTTCTATTCTCTGAGTTGAAGTTGCTAGGCCAAGTTTTGAAAAACCTTGGAAACATCTGGATGCCTTTACCAACTCTTCTAGGTATGTTAGTTCTAGTTATATTCATTTGTCAGATTGTGTGGGAATTTATGCCATATAAAACCTGTGACCTGTGAGTACTTGAGAATGGATATGGATATGGTCCTTTTGCCTTGTGTATATTTGCATTAGAACCATTTCTAGACAAGAAAAGTATCAGAGAACTAATGTGCACCTTAGGAGATTAATACCTAGAAACCATGATTTTACATTTTACCAATACTACTTTTTCCTAAGCATTATTTCCCATTGAATTTAGATAGAGTAGAAAAAATAATTTGCTAAATTATTTTAGAGAGATAAATAGAAGCAACAATTAGATTTCCTCACCTTGGACTTAGCTAAACTAGTCGTCTGCTCTTGCTCCTGGTCTTGTTATGTGCGGACTATGTGTTGGTTGTGGAACTTGATTATCTTCATGATTCAGAGGTCATATTTTAGTCGTGTTTGGAACCCAATTCCGAACGGGGGGTGTGGGGGTATTTCCCCACCACTATTGTTGCCAAGGGATCTAGAGGGTATGGTTACAACCTTTTGGATCCCCCCTTGGTGGGGGTTCAAGAGCATCGCCCCCGAAGAGAAATTTTTGGGAAAATGTCTTGTAAAATATTGTAATTTCGTAGTCAATATGGATGGCTCATCATTAGGTTACATATTTTATGGTAGAGATTATGTTTGTGTCTTATATTTCCCTAGAATGTGACCCTCTTTTAAAGAGGGCATTGTATTATGGTTGTGTACTCTGTGTGAGAGATACTATGAGAGAGTGAAGAGGAGGTTGTAGCGGATGTGATGCGGGTCGTATCCCTTCATTTTACCAGACATAATAAAAGAAAGGATTGGTTGTTTCTAAATGGATATATCCCATATCAGGTGAACCACGTATTTTGGCATCTCTCTTGCATTATGCTCTTTTGTGTTTTATTTCCACATTCATTTTATTTTATTGCTTTGTGATCTTGCTTCTAACATTGTGGCAACATAAATGGGACTATAACATTATATTATTTACTTGTATTCAAAAACAAGAAGATGTACTCTGCAATCGGTATTTACCTACTCTTTTGAGAAGAAACATTCTCATGTGACATGACCACAATAGGAATCTCCCTGAGCTTCAAGGATTCCTACAAATTTTTTGAGCATATCGTAGCCAAACATTCCTAGCATAAAATAGTGTGTGATTATCATATTCACCTAAAGGTCCTAAATCAGAAATGAAAAGTAGCACTATAAGAAATAGAAGAAGCCAATCTAATCAACAATTCTACGACTGCATACCACATGAAATTATGATTCTTCTACATGCTATCTAACTTCTTGCACTAGTTTATAAAAAGTTAGGGAAATAATTTGAGAAGTTAAATTTTTTTATTTTCAAAGTAGAAATTTTGCTCTCGAAAGAGGAAACAAATATGAATTTTTTTGTCATTGTTTGCTTGAACCTGAACAAATATCACCTTTGTACATGATATGATAATAATCCTTAGTTAAGTATCCCACAAAATCATGCAAGAGCCTGCTTCTATTGACAATATAGTTCATGTATTGTGTACATGTTCCTGTATGAACCCATTTCTTGGACTAACTTCAATGTCGATCATATTGTATTGGCTATTGGCATCAGCATCATCTTGCACTCTAGAGAAATAAACATTATTATCATACTTTTGTTCATTCAACATATTATAGGCAAGGCCTTCACTGTGGCGTAGACCTAGTGTGAGAGACAGACCATTGCTTGCAACATGTCTAGGGTCAAATCCCCGTGGAAATATGCAGCCACATTGGTGCTCACTATAGTATTGTTGTAAGAGGAAAAATCAATAGCCATCCCAGTATGACCAGTTGTTTGGAATTTGCTTGCATGTAATTCATTTTTTAATCCTTTGTATTGCTCAAAAATGTTGTAACTAGGAGCTTCATCGAGTTTCAGATCACCTTCATGGGAAGTATTCATGGAAGAAAGAGATTCAAAAGTCTCTCGAGCTACAACCATCTCTGGATCCTTTGATTGCAGATGCAATGTTACATTACCAGAGCTAATGTCAGCTTGGGCAGTTTCAACATTGTGTTTTTGTTATGATCAAGCTTAAAGGTTGCTTCTTCAGAATTAGCATAGACTACTGGTCATTCATTGCATCTCAGAAATTTTTACATCGTCTAAGCATTTAGCATTGACGTGACTTGAAATTTGGTGGCTTTTGGGGAGTTTCATGCTTCAAATTGGAGTGGGATATTTATATCTGGGTTGTCAGCTTCAAGATTATTTATTGACGTTTGTTGATTGTGTAGAGAACTTAACGAGTATTTGTTGATATCTTCCATGTAGCACCCTACATGCTAGATAAAAATAATTGTATCATGGAACAATGGAAAACATATTGCTCTAATATTCTTTGGTTGGTTCAAAACCAAGCCTAATAAACTAATATTTTAGTTACCATCTGTCCCTTAAAGAAAATGACAAGGCATTGAATGCCACCTCCCCAGGCAAGCCATTTGATGTCACCACCCAGCCTTTGAAAATAATGTTTATTAATTAATTTGTTGTCATTGTTTACTTGTCCTTCAAGAATGAGCTTCTCAAATAATCCCAACAACATAAGACAACGGGTGCTTCACAAGTTATAATTAAAGGAATAATACTAGTATTCACAAATTATAATTAAAAAATTGCCACCCCAGTTCTGAACCAACATGAGCTACCTTAGACCCCACCCAAGCCTGTGGAGAAGTGACACCTGACTATACCCTCTCCAATAGATCAAGTGGTTTTTAGATCCTTTGAAAACAAAAATATTTATTTTGCATATATCAAGTGGTTTTTATATCCTTTGAAAATAAAAATATTTATTTTGCATTGTGGGATTCGAAGGGAAAAATATATATTTAAAAGTATAAATGGAAGTCATTATCTTTGTTGAAATTGTCAAACCAGAAATCTTTATTTTGCAATGAAGGATTCGATGGAAAATATACATTAAGGGCATTCATTATCTTCATTCAAATTGTATGGAATGATACTAAAGGGTATATGTTTCCATTGTGTTGTGACTTGTGTACACGAAAGGCAACGATATGGTCTAAAACCAAACATCGTTATTTTGATAATGAGGGATTCAAGGTAATAATTCATGCACGCCGTTATTTTGAACATTTTTTTTTAATTATATTTATTATTAACATCTTTGAAAAAATCATATATAATTATAACTTGGAAATGATAACACTCGATGACTATGACCTTTGACTTAGAGTCTGTACCAAAATAAGAATAAGGCATATATCACATTCAGCTCAGGTTTTTAACATGTCCTGCAATGGAGGCAAGTATTTCCGCTATGCAGACTTATTTATTCAAAAGTACAACCTTCATTAATGTTAGGATTTTGAAATATAGGCATAAGTGCATGGGCAGCATCAAATATGTAGGATGATTGGACTTTTATTAATACACATGTTCGAACACAACAATCAATATTACACCACTTCATAACGTGCAATGAGATATTAATTTGAAATGGGGATTTAAAGAGTTTTGAATTAAGATATAGAAATTATCTAACTTGGAAATCATGCTCGATCAATAAATTGTAGCCAAAGTTTAAACAAGCTTAAAAAGGAGAACCTAATTGCAGAATCAGGGATGATCAGAAGAACATGATGGAAATTTGAAGGAAGAATCAAGGCCCATGCAAATTTAAAAGTTGACCTTGATTTGAAAATTAGATATAAGATTTAAATGTGATGGAAGAAATAGGGCCAATTCGAAGATTGGTGATAGAAAATTTGAATGAGGAATAAGTAATGAGAAGAGAGGCTTGGTCGCAAGATAAGGCCTAATTTGAAAATCGAGCATAGGAATCTAAATTTCAAAAAGAAATAAGAAAAAGATTTTTGATATGAAAATTAAATCCAGGGAAGATATTTTTAAAAGATAATATAAAAGGGGCACAATAAAAAACCAAGTATGAAAACAAAAATTGAATGGAAAGGAAAGGAAAGGGAAAGGTTTTATGAGTAGATTGAGCTCAATCCTAAATTTGGGGAGTTGAAAGATTTAAAAGATGAAAAAAATCCCTATTAGTAAATCGTGCCCAATTTGATAATTGACCACATAATTAAAAAAGGCAAGCAAATTGAAGCCCAATTTTGAAATCACGGGTAATAAAAGGAGCCACTTTCAAAAGAAAATTATAACAAAGCATGTATTGAAATGATGGAAGGAAAAATATTTCAAGGCCTTGAGAGTTTTCAAAAGGAGCATCCCCTAGCTATGAGTAAAAGAAAGAATGAAAAAATCAAGAAAGAAGAGGGTCCCCAAGTTTTCCTCAAAATGACTTGGGGGTTGTTGATATCTCAATAGGATCATAGGTCAATCACAGGTATTATTGTTGCAACTTAACACATTATTTACCCTTATGCACTAACATAAATTGGATTATTACTCATTAAGACTTGAATCAACCACATGGAACAATGTTAAAAATAAGCATAACCCTTTATGATCAACATTCAAATCTCATGGATCTATAGCATGGGCATAGGTTGTAAAAATTATGAAAATGCAGTGTCAACAAAACTTAAATAGAACAACATTAGATTATTCATATGGAACTTTAAAATTTCAAACGACGCCAAAGGTTGTCCTTGGAATACCATTCAAAATTATTATCCACACATTACTGCGTTAGTCTCATCCACATATTAGTAAATAACACCATTTATATTATCAATCATCCATAATAGAACATATTTTTACAAAGCATTTATCAATTTTTTAAATAATTGCACTCACCAATCTATAAGGATCAAGATTATTCAACATTTTTCCACATTAAAGCTTCATTAAATATTATTATAAAACAATTTGGTTTATTGGGACGCAATTTAGCAGCAACTTGGAGTGGTTATTGTGAATATAACCTTGGTTTAGTCTTAGTAGGCATGCTCCTCCCTTACATGGGGTTTTCCAAATTTGGTTATTGATTATATTGAATATATCAAGAGTATTGTTGTAGCCTTCAAGTAGATTATTGTATGGTACTCATAAGATACCAATGAACCTTATTCCTCCTTTAAGTGTGTGAGAGTGGATCGAGCTTCTTTCAAGTTTTACCATTCGTAAAATGACAATTTTCCATTTAATATATATACACACATACATTTATTTAATCACAACAAGGAAAACACCTTCTAGCGGAGGTATTTGCGGACCCTTGACAAAAAATACCCCATTTATCTATTTATATAGGAGGCGGGGGAGCAGAGGTTTTAGTGGTGTTTTTTTTCAATGAGCATAAACATACAAACTGCATCGATGCGCTTAACAACCTGATGCACTGATGCACCAAAATAGTAAAAGCACCAGCAAACCAGTGTGTCGAAAAGGAAGCACATCCAAGTCCAAAAAGCTCGATGCCATTTCAAAAATATATAATATTTACTTTTCGGCAAAACTTGGTGGTGCGTATTAAGGACACAAATGCACCGATGCATTAAAGAGTAAAACACATCATTTAAAAGACATAAAATCATAAATTCTAATTATTTTTAAAAGACAAAAAATGGTGCTCTTGATCTACCTAGCAACACCAATGCGCTAACATCAAAGACACATTGACGTGCCTAATGAAACAAAGCACCAATGTTAAAATAGATCGAAGCAATTTGTAAAAATATGTTCATTTTATTTTTTATGGCAAAATTGTTCGGTACATGGGAATAATACGAACAAACCAATGCGTTGAACAATAACACACATTGCTTTATGTCAAAAAATCTTGCCCTCGACTAAAAAAGTTTAAAAAATAAACTAGCAAACAAACTATTTTCAATTTTTCCAACATGTGCACCCTAGTGCATTATAAATTCTAAGACGCATTGGTGCACTACTCACTTTAACACACCATCTATAAAAATCCATAATCTATTTTCATTTTGTAAAAATAGAAATACATAACGGTACTCTCTATAACTAGAAGCGCATTGATGTGCCACTAACTTGGGGACACCTGAATAGGGTAAAATAAAAATAAATAAATAAAATTACCACCACGAATACCTCATTTCACTCATTTCTCAGTGCGGCAGACCTTCTAGACCCACCTAAGCATTGGTGTGGTACTCTCTACATGATGTCCCTCGCATGTAGTGCTCATTTGTTGTCGTATTTCTCCTATGGTTTGGTTCATTGGTGGAGTTGGAATTTTTCTAAACCGATGAAAAACATCATTCATTGTGTACATGGAAACCATGCCTCCTATATGGGAAAGAGTCTAGGTATTGTCTTTATTACCTTCTCATTTTTTAGCGGATTAAAAACTAAAATTTCACTTAAATTTGTCATTTTTAACAAAAAAAATTAAAAAATCTGTGTAGTGCATGCCATAAGCTCGAATTGCATTATATTATCAATACAATGTGTGTAAACACAGAGCGCGCTGGTAATGGGGTTCAAAATTCAACATTCAGGAACCATAGATTGTGTGTTACCGAAATCATAACACATCGAAAATGAAACCTTTAAAATAATTTTTAAAACCGTGATGTGCTTTTTAATTATATTGACGCACCCGTGATAGTGCATCAATATATTTAAAGAGCACATGGTGTGTCGGTATATTTAAAGAGAATTGTTTAGTTAACAATAAATTTTAGGGACACAGTGTGTTTGAGGAAACAAAACGCACTGACATGGAAACCTTTAAATTAATTTTTTAAACAAAGCGATGCTATGTAAATATATTTATGCACCGCTAATGCTGCGTCATTATATATATTGTTATCTCCCCAATAAACATAGATTAGTCATGGCATCTAGGTGATAGGAAGTCTTTTAATTTTTTATTTTGTTTGCATGTGTCTGAGTTCTAGTCCGACAGTTTTAAGAAGGTAACGAAGTCTGTGTTAACATTTTTTACGTTGGCTCTCCTTCCGAAGGCAATTTTCAGGTTTTGGTAGCTTAGGCGGGCCTAGTGTTGGTTCATTACCTACCGAAAACCCTGTTTTCGACAGCTTACGATGTGATAAGCAGAACGCTCCAACCACCGAAACGGTGAAATTACCACGTGAAGTGGAGGGACGATTTTTCGGTGGCTTGGGCGAACATGACGATGTTCATTAGCCACCGAAAGTTAGGCACTTTCTGCAGTTCACAGGGCAAGTTTGAAACTTTCCATACCTTCTGAAAGGTGAAGTTATGCTTGCAGTTCATGAAGCCGTTTCGAGGGCTTAGGCGAACACGACGGTTTTCATTAGCCACCGAAAGTTGGGCATTTTCCGGAGTTCGCAGGGCAAGTTTGAAACTTTCCTTAGCTTCCAAAAGGAAAAGTTACGCCCGCAGTTCATGAAGCCGTTTTGGGGGTTTGGGAGAACACAACGGTGTTCATTAACCACCGAAAGTCAGGCACACTTTCTGCAGCTTGCCGTCCAATGGGTTGGGTTAGCTACAGCCGCCGAAAGCAAAAATGCATTGGCGAAAGACGTGTTCCGGCAGCATACCAGGTTTAAAGGTGGATTATCGGCTATCGAAGGGGGAGTTACGTCGACCGGTGGCCACGTCAAATCGGGGGTTTGGGGTCATGATACAGGGAACTCATCATGGTGTAGCCGCCGAAAGAGTCAATTCAGCGAAAACAGGACTCACACCAAGGGAAGGCCGGACGCCACCACCATAACTCTGACCAGACGGACCTCGTTTTCATCCACATAACAGCTTTTCTGAAAATTCATTCCTTTGGCACAATCATGTCTCAGTAATCATCATTCCACCCTCATGATTGCCCACCTTTTCATACCCTCGGAGTCAACTCCCGAAAACCCACACCATCTATTCGTTTTTGCCCTCACCACATCGACCGAGCTCTTTCGTGTCCTCCCTGTTTCCCATCTCTTCCCCAGTCCAGATTTGAGCAACAGGCGCCAGCGAGCAGATTAACAATGCCGAAAGGAGGGGGTGTAGTCCTGAGAAAGGAATTGAGTGACATCTGCTACCTGGAAGCTCACCGTGAGGTATGCCAATTTTTCAAGAATGTGGGTTGTTATAATTTCTGCAAAAAGTTACAGGGTTCTCATCAACAAGTGGCCGAAGCATTTTCCCTCACATATGACGGAGAAAGGGCGGTGATAGGCCAGGAGGAATTCTAGGTGGACGAGGCCCTTATAGCCTAGGTGACCAAATTTCCAATGACCGGGGAAAGCTGGTTCAAGACCACTGTCAAGAAGGATTTCGAGTTTCAATCATACCTGAAACCGGAACATAGGAACCAGGTTTGGAAAAAAGACATTCCTATGTCATTTTTGGAGGATAATTGACAGTTGTTGTTAAAGTCCATCCTGGTCTATATAACCTATGCGGGCAGGTATAACAGGGTCCTAATTTATCATTTTAGATTACTGGATCATTTCACGGGTAAGAGCCCTTTAAACCTCCCTTTCTACCTCCACAAGAGACTCACCAAAATGGCGCATCAAGTAAAGGCTTAGCCCACCAAAATTGCAGGGAGGTTGTTCCACCATGGTCTGACTAAAATTTTGGTCTCCAAGTTATTGCAGAGGAAAGGCATGAAATGGACCTTCTTTCTCTTCTGGAGTGGGCTCGAAACAAAATTACATCCGGAGGAGGGAAAGAAATCTTCCACCCCCAGAAGTGGAAAACGAAGGAGGAGGGACATTCCCCTAAATTTAATCAAACCCCTTTCCTCAGTCCCACCGGCGAAGAAATCTAGAAGGAAGCTGGCATTTGAATACAAGGCTGAGGACGAGGGGGTTGTTTCAGAAGAGACCCCCTCAAGAAGTACAAATATTTTAAACCTCCCATACACGGATTCTGAGGAGGAGGGATTGCAGGAAGCTGGAGTAGAAATTGAGGAGGAGAAAACAGAACAGAAACCCAAGGAAGCAGCCCTAGCCATGATGGAGTAGGAGGATGATTATGTCAATTTTCCTCCATTTTCCTCTGTGGAAGAGCAAGGTTTGGGCTGTGTAAATTTACCCTCCCCTACACCTGTGGAGGAACAAAGTCAGCAGGTGGCCGACGGACCAACCCAAAATGCAAAGATTTCTGCCTCACAGAAAATCAACCGACTCCTCCAACAAGCTTATGAACGCGAGTTACTCTAGAGGGTCATTAAAGAGAAGAATGAAAGGCTGAAAGAGAGGTATAACGAGCTTTACGTATCTTTTCATGGATTGACCAAGAAACATGGAAAAATGAGGGGCAGAAACATTAGGCTTATCAGGGAAAACATCAGATTGAGGAGGAAGGTCGAAGTTTTGGAAGGTAAGAGAGAAACTCAGAGTCCCCAGCCCATGGTGCATTCGAACCTGGAGACCCTGGCAGCAGCTGCAATCAACTTTGCCAATCTTTCGACCTCGGCCCAGGAGGAAGAAAAATCTAGGTAGCAAGAGGATAGAAACACGGTTTTTCTATTTTTGCAGGATGGATCATGCATGGTTTTCGGCGGCTTGGGCGAACACCGGAATTGTTCATTAGCTGCCGAATCCCGTTCTGGTAGTTTATTACGTGCAGGCGACACCCTCCCGGATACCGAAAAGAAATAAGGTTTTCCAGCACTCTTAAGCATTTCGATGATTTAGGCAAAACGTTGCTCTGATTCATTAATCACCAAACGTTAGGCTTTCGGTTGCTTACCACCTTCAAGCCCAAATTTGTTAGCTACCGAAAACTAAAAGAAACGCACAGGTCTGTCTTCTGGAATCAAACCTCTTTTGTGTTGTTCCTAGCGTCTTGAAGGCATTTTCTAGGGGATTGAAAAGTGTTCAAGTGCACCACGATCGCCACTGGTCACAGACTGAGAGCGCTGGTAGATTTGACAGTAAAATATTCCTGCCTATTTCTGGAAAGCACTCCTACGGGTTTTTGTAGAATAACAGTTTCACACTCGCCCCCAGCTCCACGACGCTCGTCTCAGCTGCCAAGTGTAGGTTCACCAGCAAGGAGTAGTTATTTTGATCATGACACACTGTTACATCTTTCATTAACTGTTCTCAATTGTTATTTTTAGTATATTTGATCCATCTTTTTGGGATCTGAAAAAGTTTGTAATGGCTATAAAGCCGAGGACTGAAGTAGAATAGAGGTTCGACTTTGGAGAGACTAATCGACTTTTGTATTCTCGGACTTTTGTGACCTTCTAGATAATACAAGCTTCTTTTATTATTGGTTGTCAGATTCCTTTTTCTCATGTTTCTGTGCTTATGGTGAATGATCTATTTCCTGTATGTTCACTTTTATTGCTAGATAGCTGTTATCATGTCTCTGTTTTAAAGGATTGAACATATATTATTTTATTGTGCTTAGCCTTTGATATACGTTCTTATGTGTATGAATCTGCTGAATGCAATAAGGATTCACCCTCTTTATTTTAAATCAACCCCATGAACAGCCGTAGTCAAAGCCTTGTCTGTCTGAGCGTCCTCATGCATGTTGTGACCGTGTAAATTTTGATTCCTGTCATCCAACTTGATCCAAAATAAACACCTTTTTTCAAAACAAGTTTAAGTTACCAGGCATCTCTGAAATACAACCTAGGAGAGCTTCCTGGAGTGATAACAAATTGGCACCGTTACAGGGGAAATATTATTGAAGCAGCGGCTTCCCTGGGAGACGACACAGTTCCAGCTTTGATGATAGACAAAGCTTGGGCACTTTTTCAGTTGTAATCATCTATCTGGCGACTCCATTGGAACGAAGTGGCTTCGAGAAGACCAAGTACCAGATCGAATCCTCAAAGGCCACCAGTAACACCTGTTTCAGATCCCAAACATATTATAAGGAGAGGAAGGACTACGCAGAGGCAGATTTCCAGATCCATAAGAAGAACCACATCGGGCCTGACCAGAGGTATCTCTTCTGTCTCATCAGATGAAACTCCTTTTGAATCTCCATTTTCTGAAACAAATAATCCACAATGAACTATAAGTAGAGCAGAATATTTATGGGCCCAAGTATCCTCATCTGTTGCTGCTTCCCAAGTCCCTAACCCTAATCCTGCTACACAAGCTGACCTGGGAAAGGAAATCCTAGAATCTGTCAAAGAGGAAGGTTGTTCCTCCTACCTGCAGCCCACATTGACTGAACCAAACGAGAAGTTCCCCTTTGTTTACACCAACATACTTGCTATAGAAAACATATTCCAGGACCTTTTAGACCAGCGTGAGCAAAGGTTGTCCTCTTTACTTGCACAGTCCTGTAAGAAGACTGATTGCCCAGAAAAGCCATCAATCTATTTCACCCCCATTTTTGGCGACTCTATTGAAACAAAGCCTCCACTTTCATCGTTGCCTATACCTCCTCAGCCACCACCCACACTCAAATTGCTTTCTATCATCCCTTTAGTACCCACACCCACAATGGATGTCCCTCTAACCAAAATGGAGAAGATCCTCCTTGCTAGGTACGCCCCTCTAAATTTGCCCAATCCCCTTTCTGCTATGCCTACTGAAGATTATCAAAAATATATGCCAAAATTCACTGGGGAAGGATATTTTACAGCCAAGGAGCACTTGGAGGCATTTTATAGCTATGCCGAGAACATCAATATTGAACATGAAGATGTATGGACTAGAGTGTTCGTGCAAATTTTAGATGGTCAGGCAAGAAAGTGGTTTAAAGAACTACCTGCTTAATCAATAGACGACATCGAGGCACTGGATGAACTGTTTCTGAAACATTGGGGGGAAAGGAGAGACCACCTTTATTATCTCACCGAATTTGATAACTTGAAGAGAGAAAATGGTGAGTCTGTGGCAGCTTTTACGAAGAGGTTTAACAAAATGTTTAGCAAAATCCCTGCTGAGATTAAGCCTACAGATACCTCTGCCAGGATCACGTATGCCAATGCTTTTGACCCTAATTTTTGCCTTCATCTCTGGGAAAGAAGAGTTGCCTCTTTACTACTCATGCAAGATGCTGCACTCGAAGTGGATTCAAATATGGTTGCGTCCAAAATCCTCAAAGGGAAGATTGATAAAAAAAGGGAGACCCCAGATTCCTCCTCCTCGTCAGAAACTAAGCTGGAAAAAATGGCCAAAATGCTAGACAACTTGACCTCCGAGATGTCCAAACTGAAGGTGTCAGGCCAGCCACCCACGAGAAGTAATGGTCCACATGATTTTGTCCCCAAAAACACCAATGCTCCCCCTTACAGAAGAAATGTCCCACTGGTTCAAACTCTTCAGAGAGACAGGAATCCTGCTGAAGAACAAAGAATCAGAGCTCCTTTCCAGCATGACGTATTAGAAGAGGAACGGGAACTTATTCAGGAAGGATCAGAAGAAGAAGATGATGTCAACTGCATGGAGGACAAGGTTGACCTCGCCTTCTTGACACAGTCCGATTACGAGGAAGCCCTCGTGATTGAACAAATCACCAAGGAATTACTATGTCAGGTCGATGATCAGACGAGCTATGAGTTGAGGTCCAGGACTATTGCTAAGAAGCCTTTAAACCTTGCTCCTGCAAGGAAGACTCCTGCCTCCACGAAACAGCCCGCTACTCCTGCAAAACAGTCTGTCACTCTTTCAAAATAGTAGCCTGCTGCTCCCACAAAACAGGTTATAGCTCTTGCAAAACAGCAGCAAAGAATATCTCAGCCAGCTACCCCAGACCCTGTCCAACTTATAGCTCCAACCCAAGAAACAAGGACCCCTGACAAGTTGACCTATTCCTTCAATCTTTAAACTGAGATCCAAAAAATAAAAATCCCTTTTCCCCTAATCGAGCTAATGAAAAATGATTCCTTCAAGTCATCCATATTGAAGTCCCTCCAGCCAAAATCATCCATGGATGCTGACTCTATGAACCTCCAAGACGATAAGCCTACAATAACCCTAGGTCCCATGGCTGAAGAATAGGATGGGTCCTACCCACCCTTTTACGTATCCTTAAACATCCATGAAAAAATCCTTCACAATTGCTTACTCGACTCGGGAGCCTCCCACAACCTCATGCCCAAAGCTGTGATGGATGAACTTGGTCTTAGCATCATAAAACCCTACCATGATCTCTTCTCTTTTAACTCCAGAAAATTTAAATGCCTGGGCCTCATAAAGGATCTCGTCATAAACTTAACTCAGCTGCCTTCAAAGAGCGTGGTAATGGACATAGTGGTTTCTGACATCCCACCGAAATTTGGTATCCTTCTGTCCCGATCATGGAGCAAACGATTAGGGGGGACCCTACAGATGGACCTAACTTATTCCACCATTCCTATGTTTGGAGGCGAAACTAAAAGGCTCTATAGAGAGAACCAACTGGCTTATGTTATCAGCAATGAGAAGAAATCCATGAACCATCCCATCTATGTTGTAGATACAGATTTCGGAGCATGTATCCTACAAATAGATGATGAACAGCCAGCCCCTTTGCAACTCACCAAGCCTACTAGTTAGCAACCTGAGGAGGTAACCACTGCTGTGTGGAGCATGTTTTTTGATAGTGCCAGCTCCCAGGCTTCAGCAGGTGCAGGTGTAGTCTTGATCTCTCCTCTGAAGGATGTTACTCATCTATCTTATAAACTGGAATTCAAAGCCACAAATAATATAGCAAAATACGAGGCTTTGCTGTTAGGATTCAAGGCTACCAAGGAAATGGGAATCATGTGACTAAATATTTTTGGGGACGCAGTGCTCATCATACAGCAGGTGAATGGGAACTATCAGGCAAAGAACGTCAGGTTGAAGTCATACAGAGATGAGGTATGGAAACTCAGGGATTCCTTTATGCTTTTTGAGATTTCTTATATCCCGCTAGCCATGAACCACCTAGCCGATTCCCTTGCTGTCTCTGCCAGCACATTCCTTCCTCCCATGCCTCCCAAGTTGAAATATGATATCCAAGTCAGGTACAGACCATCCCTACCCGATAATGTCAAATTTTGGAAAGTTTTTGAGAACGATGATGAGCTCAGTAGATTCCTCCAAGTTGTTGACGAAATCTCTGATATGCACATTGACCAAGAGAACCTGAATGTAGAGGAGTCTCAGAAATCCAAATTGAAGGGAAAAATAGGCCATCATGAGATTGTCCAATTGCCAGGAAACCATATACCTAGGGGCTTGGTACCTCTTGAAATGCTTTTTGACCATAATGACATCCCCTTTAAACCCGTGAATGAGGAGAAAGACCCAGCTATCCATGATCAAAACATAGGCAGCCAAGATCGCCCCAAATTCATAAATCTATCCACATAATTGATAGCTAATCAGCAGTCAGATTACTGCAGCCTAGTAAAGAATTTTGCAGATGTCCTAGCTTGGGAATACAGTGACCTGAAGACCTATGATGAAGACACCATGCAACACAGAATTCCATTGGAAAAGGGCATCACCCCTTTCAAACAGAAGCTACAGCATACCAACCCTCTCCTTTTACCTATGATCGAGAGGGAAATAAAAAAACTCCTTGATGCCAAGATCATAATCCCGCTGAAGTATTCTAGATGGGTAGCAAATATGGTCATAGTAAGGAAGAACAATGGTGAAGTCAGGCTGTGTGTCAACTTCAGGAACCTAAACAAGGGCTCCCAAAAAGATAACTACCCTCTACCTAAGATGGAACACTTACTGCAGAGAGTGTCGAGAGCTAGGGTCATGTCTTTCCTTGACTGTTTCTCAAGCTATAATCAAATTTATGTGCACCCAGGCGATCAGGAGAAGACAGCCTTTACCACTCCCTGGGGTACCTTCATGTACGCCAATATGCCATTTGGATTGATGAACGTCAGGGCCACTTTTCAGAGGGCCATGGATATCGCATTTGTCGAGATTAAGGATAAATTTGTCCTCATATACCTCGATGATATCACAGTATACTCAAACAGCCACGAGGAGCATTTGCAGCACCTAAGAGAGGTCTTCCTGAAATGCAGACAATTTGGAATTTCTTTGAATCCCAAGAAGTCACAGTTTGGTGTTGGGGAGGGAAAGCTCCTGGGCCACATTGTTTCAGCACAGGGAGTAAGGATTGATCCAGTTCGGGTCGAAGCGATTCGGAAGTTGTCTATACCAAGATCGAAAAAGGATATCCAATCTTTCCTTGGTAAGATAAATTTCATCAGGAGATTTATTCCGAATTTTTCTAAGTTGGTAAAGCACATAACCTCTATGCTGAAAAAGGGAGCTGAAACCAAATGGACTGATCAGGAGAGACATTCTTTCGAAGCCATCAAGCAGGCCATCATGGAGGCTCCTACTTTGGTTAGCCCATATTACACCAAGGTATTTTATATTTTCTCTTTTGCTTCCCATGATACAGTGTCGGTGGTCTTTCTATAGAAAGATGACGAAGGGCTTGATCATCCAATCGCCTTCTTCAGCAAAACATTGAGGGATGTTGAGCTGAAGTATGATCCCATAGAGAAACATGCCTATGCTCTAGTAAAATCATTAAAAGCATTCAGAATTTATATCCTGCACGCGAAGATTACAGCTTATGTCCCTTCATCTTCTGTGAAGGATGTTCTAACTCAGCCTGACATTGACGGCAAGAGGGCCAAATGGATCACCAAGCTGATCGAATTTGACATATAGGTGAATCCCACCAAGTTGATAAAGGGTCAAGGTCTGGAAAAACTGATGGCTGAAGAGAATTGCAAACTATTAGACATTAACCTCGTCGGAACAAACTCTGAAAATCTGCCAACAGAGGCAGCTACAGCAAGACAGCGTGACAGCCAGCAGGTGGCTGAAAATCTGCTCTCCTACGAGTGGTATTCGGGTATCATTCATTTCCTGCAGTATTTAGAAGTTCTACCCGGACTTAACACAACTCAGGCACAGTCTATCAAACTTAAATCTACAAAATTTTGCATAATTGGTGATCTGTTGTACTGGAAAGATCCCGCTGGAGTTTTGTTAAGATGTCTGGATAAAGAAGAATCAGGGAAAGTCATGCATCATTTCCATTCAACCATATGTGGGGGGCATCCCTACTGGAAAACCACTGCCCATGAGATTCTGAGGGATGGGTACTATTGGCCTTGTCTGTTCTCTGACGTATACACTTTTGTAAAAACTTGTGACAAATGCCAAAGATTCACTGGAAAACAGCAGCTGAAATCCCTCCCCTTGAAGCCTATTGTGGTAAATGGTCCTTTCTAGCAATGGGGCCTCGACTTCATAGTGGAGATCAATCCTTCATCCAGCAGTCAGCACCGATGGATCTTGGTAGCCACTGACTACTTCACCAAATGGATAGAGGCAATTCCCACCAGGAATGCTAACCATCAAGTTATCATCAAATTTCTATATGAAAACATCATCACCAGATTCGGGTGCCTGAAAAGGATGGTAACTGATAATGCACCCACTTTCAAAGATAAAGAGTTAGTCCATATGTGTGAATCAACAGGCATCCAGTTAGTTCAGTCCACTCCATACTATCTTCAAGGCAATGGTCTCGCCAAGTCTTCCAATAAAAGCCTAGTCAGGATCATCAAAAAACTATTGGAGTAAAATCAAAGGAGTTGGGATTCAAAGCTGAAATTTGCTCTTTGGGATGATAGGGTGATGAATAAGAAATCCATAGGGACCTCTCCTTTCAGTTTGGTTTATGGCACTGATGTCATTTTCCCAGTTCAGTTAATTCTTCCAATGACTAAATTCATCCAGGAGGAACAGGATGAACCGAATGCTATGGTAAGAAGAATGCTGGATTTGGTTGAACTGCAGCAAACCAAAGAACAACTAATGGAAAGGTCAAAAGTTCATCAGGAAAAGATAAAAGTTACTTTTGACAAGAATTCAGGTGGGGGACTGGGTATTGAAATGGGATGCCCCCAGGCAGGACAAAGGCAAGCATGGCAAGTTTGATTCTCTCTGGACAGGTCCTTACGTGATAACTCAGGAAAAGCAGAACAATACCTTCAACCTACAAATCTTGGAAGGTCAAGAGATGTTTGGTGGCCCGGTAAATGGGCGTTTTCTGAAACTTTATTTCGTCTGAGGTTTCACAGCCTGGTCATTGTAAATACCATTCTGTTTTCAGTTTTTTTCTTTTTTTCGCAAATAACTCCATGCCCAATGGAACACTAGAAGTTAGGGTTAGAGTTTTGTGTGTTCTTTTTCTTTTTTTTGGAAAGGCGTTTGGTCTACGGTTCTTGGAGCCTCGCTGGGAGGCCTCCATCCCCAAGTAGGAGCCAAATGTTATCTCCCCAACAAACATAGATTAGTCATGGCATCTAGGTGATAGGAAGTCTTTTAATTTTTTATTTTGTTTGCATGTGTCTGAGTTATAGTTCGACAGTTTTAAGAAGGTAACGAAGTCTGTGTTAACATTTTTTACGCTGGCTCTCCTTTCGAAGGCAATTTTCAGGTTTCGGTAGCTTTGGCGGGCCTTGTGTTGGTTCATTAGCTACCGAAAACCCTGTTTTTGGCAGCTTACTGTGTGATAATCAGAATGCTCCAACCACCGAAAGGGTGAAATTACCACGTGAAGTGGAGGGACGGTTTTTTAGTGGCTTGGGCAAACATGACAACGTTCATTAGCCACCAAAAGTTAGGCACTTTCCGCAGTTCGCAGGGCAAGTTCGAAACTTTTCGTAGCTGCCGAAAGGTGAAGTTATGCTCGCATTTCATGAAGCCGTTTCGGGGGTTTAGGCGAACACAACGGTGTTCATTAGCCACCGAAAGTTGGGCATTTTCCGTAGTTCGCAGGGCAAGTTTGAAACTTTTTTTAGCTGCCGAAAGGCAAAGTTACGCCCGTAGTTCATGAAGCCGTTTCGGGGGTTTGGGTGAACATGATGGTGTTCATTAACCACCGAAATTCAGGCACACTTTTTGCAGCTTGTCATCCAATGGGTTGGGTTAGCTACAGCCGCCGAAAGCAAAAAAGCGTTGGCGAAAAACGTGTTCCAACGGCATACCAGGTTTAGAGGTGGATTATCGGCTGCCGAAGGGGGAGTTATGTCGACTGGCGGCCACGTCAAATCGAGGGTTTGGGGTCATGATATAGGGAAATCATCATGGTGTAGCCGCCGAAAGAGTCAATTCAGCGAAAACAGGACTCACCCCGAGGGAAGGGCGGATGCCACCGCCATAACTCTAACCAGACGGACCTCGTTTTCATCCACATAACAGCTTTTCTAAAAATCCGTTCCTCTAGCACAATCATGTCTCAGTAATCATCATTCCACCCTCATGATTTCCCACATTTTCATACCCTCAAAGTCAGCTCCCGAAAACCCACACCATTTGTTCGTTTCCGCCCTCACCACATCGACCGAGCTCTTTCGTGTCCTCCATGTTTCCCATCTCTTCCCTAGTCCAGATTTGAGCAGCAGGCGCCAGCGAGCAGGTTACCGATGTCAAAAGGAGGGGGAGCAGTCCTGATAAAGGAATTGAGCAACATATGCTACCTAGAATCTCACCTCGAGGTATGCCAATTTTTTAAGAATGTGGGTTGTTATAATTTCTGCAAAAAGTTACAGGGTTCTCATCAACAGGTGACCGAAGCATTTTCCCTCACATATGACGGAAAAAGGGCGGTGATAGGCCAGGAGGAATTCCAGGTGGATGAGGCCCTTATAGCCCAGGTGATAGAATTTCCAACGACCGGGGAAAGCTGGTTCAATACCACTGTCAAGAAGGATTTCGAGTTTCAATCATACATGAAACCGGAACATAGGAACCAGGTTTGGAAAAAAGACATTCCTATGTCATTTTTGGAGGATAATTGGCAGTTGTTGTTGAAGTCCATCCTGGTCTATATAACATTTGCGAGTAGGTATAACAGGGTCCTAATTTATCATTTTAGATTGTTAGATCATTTCATGGGTAAGAGCCCTTTAAACCTCCCTTTCTACCTCCACAAGAGCCTCACCAAAATGGCGCATCAAGTAAAGGCTCAGCCCACCAAAATTACAGGGAGGTTGTTCCACCATGGTCTGACTAAAATTTTGGTCTCCGAATTATTGCAGAGGAAAGGCATGAAATGGACCTTCTTTCTCTTCTGGAGTGGGCTCGAAACAGAATTGCAGCCGGATGAGGGAAAGAAATCTTCCACCCCCAGAAGTGGAAAACGAAGGAGGAGGGCCATTCCCCTAAATTCAATCAAACCCCTTTCCTCAGTCCCACCGGTGAAGAAATACAGAAGGAAGCTGGCATTTGAAGACAAGGCTGAGGACAAGGGGGTTGTTTCAGAAGAGACCCCCTCAAGAAGTACAAATATTTTAAACCTCCCATACACCGATTCTGAGGAGGAGGCGTTGCAATAAGTTGGAGCAGAAATTGAGGAGGAGAAAACATAACAGAAACCCCAGGAAGCAGCCCTAGCCATGATGGAGCAGCAGGATGATTATGTCAATTTGCCTCCATTTGCCTCTGTGGAAGAGCAAGGTTTGGGCTGTGTAAATTTACCCTCCCCTACACCTGTGGAGGAACAAATTCAGCAGGTGGCCGACGGACCAACCCAAAATGCAAAGATTTCTGCCTCACAGAAAATCAACCGGCTCCTCTAACAGGCTTATGAACGTGAGTTACTCCAGAGGTTCATTAAAGAGAAGAATGAAAGGCTTACAGAGAGGTATAACGAACTTTACATATATTTTCATGGATTGACCAAGAAACATGGAAAAATGAGGGGCAGAACATTAGGATTATCAGGGAAAACATCAGATTGAGGAGGAAGGTCGAAGTTTTGGAAGGTAATAGAGAAAATCAGAGTCCCCGGCCCATGGTGCATTCGAACCTGGAGACCCTGGCAGTAGCTACAATCAACTTTTCCAATCCTCCGACCTCGGCCCAGAAGGAAGAAAAATCCAGGTAACAAGAGGATAGAAACACAGTTTTGCTATTTTTGCAGGATGGATCATGCATGGTTTTCGGCAGCTTGGGCGAACACAAGAATTGTTCATTAGCTGCTGAATCTCATTCTAGTAGTTTATTACGTGCAGGCGATGCCCTCCCAGATATCGAAAAGAAATCTGGTTTTCCAACACTCTTAAGCATTTCGGTGGTTTAGGAGAAACATTACTCTGATTCATTAATCACCGAACGCTAGGATTTCGGTTGCTTACCACCTTCAAGCCCAGTTTTGTTAGATACCAAAAACTAAAAGAAACGCACAGATCTATCTTCAGGAATCAAACCTCTTTTGTGTTGTTCCTAGCGTCTTGAAGGCGTTTTCCAAGGGATTGACAAGCGTTCAAGTGCACCATGATCGCCACTGGTCAAAGACTGAGAGCACTAGCAGATTTGACAGTAAAATATTTTTACCTATTTTTGGAAAGCACTCCTACAGGTTTTTGCAAAATAACAGTTTCACACTCGCCCCCAGCTCCACAATTCTCGTCTCAGCTGTCAAGCGTAGGTTCACCAGCAAGGAGCAGTTACTTTGATTATGACACACCGTTACATCTTTCATTAACTGTTCTCAATTGTTATTTTTAGTATATTCAATCCATCTTTTTGGGATCTGAAAAACTTTGTAATGGCTATAAAGCTGAGGACTGAAGTAGAATAGAGGTTCGACTTTGGAGAGACTAATAAACTTTTGTATTCTCAGACTTCTGTGACCTTCTAGATAATACAAGCTTCTTTTATTATTGGTTGTCAGATTCCTTCTCATGTTTATGTGCTTATGGTGAATGATCTATTTCCTATATGTTCACTTTTATTGCTAGATAGTTGTTATCCTGTCTCTGTTTTAAAGGATTGAACATATATGTTATTTTGTTGTGCTTAGCCATTGATATACGTTCTTCTGTGTATGAATTTGCTGAATGCAATAAGGATTCACCCTCTTTATTTTAAATCAACCCCCTGAACAGCCGTAGTCAAAGCCTTGTTTGTCTAAGCGTCCTCATGCATGTTGTGAGCGTGTAAATTTTGATTCATGTCATCCAACTTGATCCAAAATAAACCCCTTCTTTCAAAACAAGTTTAAGTTACCAGGCATCTCTGAAATACAACCTAGGAGAGCTTCCTAGAGTGATAACATATATGATGCACCAATTAATAAGCAAAAAAAATTAAGGTCCATGGTGGATTTTAGCAACCTAAATGCAATACTACGAAACCATAAACAATATTTTGAAAAACACGGTGCCATTTAAATATATAGACGCGTCGGTAGTGCAGTGCAATAATATATTTACCACTTAGTAAACAAAAAAATTAAAGGTCCACGGTGCGTTTGAGTAAACTCAACACACCACCTTGAAACCATAAGCATTTTTTAAAAACTGTGGTGCTCTATAAATTTATAGACATGCCAATATCAATGTGGTTATATATATAAAGAGCATCATATACAACAAAGAAACTTTGGGTCTGCAATGCACTTTGATGAACTAAATTCACTGCCATTGAAACCATAAAAATATTTTTTTAACAAAGCAGTGCTATTTAAATATATCCATGCACCAATTCGAGTGCATCGATATCTATAAAGAGTATCGTGTAGTGAACCAAAAAAAAAATCAACAATGTCGGTTCTCTATATATATACTATCGGTGTGTCTATATATATTCCCCACAATCGACAAAATAATAAACATAATGTTCTAACATTTTGGTGCTCTATATATCTCGATGCACCGCTATGGTGCGTATAGTTATATACAACGCATCGACACTATAGAAATCCAAAAACTTATATTAATGTTAGAGCATCGATAGCAATGCTCTTATGTTAGAGCACCACATGCAGTGCGCATATATTTTAAAAGCACTAGGAGTGGTGGGATTATGTCATAAAAGCACCGTTGACGATGTGTTACTATTTTTAGGAACACTGGTTATGTTTGTGATTTGTTTTAAGAAAAAAATTGTTTTCTGGTTTTGATAAATAAAAAATGTACTTTAATTAATTTTTTATGTTTTATGTATGTGTATATGTGTTTGTGTCTATGTTTCTAATGATACTTATATGTGAATCAGAGATATAAGGAGCAACAAGAGCATCAGCAGGATCAGTAGCAATGCCTCGACTTGTACAATGTTGTACGAGAGTGGGAGGCCCGAGAGAGGGAGAGGGATTTTCTCCCTCACCTTATTACACCACAAATGCATGTCTTCTTACAGATTGTTATCCTCCTCAAATATTATGAGGAGGCTACATTAATGAGGATTCAGTCACAGCTACTGACTTTTTTGATCCATCATTGGGATCAACGTCAACGAGTATTCAGAGTGGGTATTGATCTGTAGTTCCATCCAATTGAGGAGTACATTTATTTCATTACCAACATATCTAGGAGAGGGGACGACTTTCCCTGTTTCCTTGATGTCCCAAGGGCATTGCAATATCTAATCAGCTATCATTTGTTATGAGATATGTTAGTGAGGTCGCCACTACCCCTAATGACTTCTAGGTAGTTGGTGTCTAGTTGCGCATAACTTCTTTTAGTGTAAACGAGGTTAGGTGCCTCTCACTTTTTCTCACGACATTGTCCCACTACACTACTTATGGGAAACGCATTAGTTTAATATTATTACTTTATGTTGATTCTTTAGTGTAGAGTCCCCGACGCATTAGGTGGTTTGCCTTTTTTTGCAATAGTTTTGTTTTTCTTTGGATTGTTGTCATGCCATGTTCTATGGTAGGATAGGGTTCCAATTTGCTTCTGAGTTGTTTTGTTTATTTTTTGAGATATTTCTGGTCACTCGACCATCATTCAACCGCTACCCCCTTATGTCGATGACCGAGGTGTGGATGCACATGTGGGGGAAGATGTTTCCCAAGAGGGGCCAGGTAGATTTCCTAGGTAGGATCACTACAGAGACACTGGAGTTTATTTCTAGTGAGGACGATCACGCCATGGATCTTGTGGCGTACCCATATGCAAGGTTGTATTGGTGAGGACATCCCAACGTGCTATTTACCCAAGATGAGCCACTGGATGACAGAGGTAAATTAGTGTTATGTTTTGATTAATCTAGTCATATTTTATTGTCTAATTTAATGCATATGTAATTTATTATAATATTTTCTTTAAATTGTTTAGTTAAATTGTCCAATTATTGTTATGAACTATTTTACAGATATTAGCACTTATGTTGGGGAGGCACCTCCCCAACAATATGAGGACATGTATTGGGATAAGAAGGTGTCTCAATTATAGAGACTCGACCTATGACATAGGTTAGATAGTAGATTCCACTAGGATGTGGTGGATTGATTATCTACATTGTTGGCCCGATAGGGAGTGCACCAGGTTCAGGTCAACTAGATCATATGGGACCCGAAACTCTCAACGTTATGGAGGAATATCCCACGTGATATGATGTCATTGATGCATCATATTATCAATGTCGCCATCCTACTATAGAGGTGGAGGCCTTCTTGTATCTCTTTGGATTCTGATGATGAGGATGGTGGTACTCCACCTCCTCCTTCTCCACCACTTCCTACTTCTCCCGGTGGATCCGAACCACCACCACCACCTCCTCCTCCTCCATCTCATCCTCCTCCTAACGGATCTAACCCACCGCCATCTCCTCCTCCAATAGTCCACCGAACACCCTCTCCTCCTCACCGAGCCGACCCACCACCATCTCCTACTCCACAGGTCGATCGACCACCCTCTCCTCCTCACCAATATTACCCACCACCATCTCCAACTCCACATTTTCAATCAACCACCCTCTTCTTCACACCAATCTAAACAACCTCCATCTCCTCCACAAGTCAATCAACCAGCCTCTCCTCCACACTAACTAGACCGAACACCATCTCCTTCCCACCCAATCAACCCGCCACCACCTCCTACACCATTAGGCAGTTTGATAGATATGATAGCTACATCATGTGGTATAGATCCTCATTGAGAGATGTTTCATATGTTTGTTTCTACATTTTTATTTAGTGGAGGTATTGATGCCTCTAACTCTTTTGGTGGAGGTGTCGATGCATCTGGCTCTGATGGTGGAGGTATCAATGCCTCTACCTCCAATGGTGGATACGCTAGCTCATAGCAGTTATTGAGCACATTTATATATCCGACTTTTATATTTGACTTGAGTTGTATATTTGACATAAATTGTGATTTTATATTAATGTCCATATATATTATGCCTGTTTCATATGTTGTTGATGTTGATGTATACCATGTTGATGTCGTTCATGTATATTTATGTATTTTCTTGTTAGGATGGTGGGGATGAGATTAGGTTCTGGAATTGATATGGCTAAGTGTGCAGTAGCAGCTAAATATGGTCTGAGCAGAAGTCCTTGGCACAAAGTACTAGAGCCATTCACTTTTCAGCAACAAAGCAATTATGCTACCTACTTCGAGGCTTCCTGGGCTTCTAGCATATGCCAACAAGACTGGGTAGGGTTCCTCAGAGTTTATGGAAGATTTATATCAGTAAATTAACTTATAGAATATACTGGAATAATGTCTTGGTGAACTTGGAAAGGTTTGGATCAATTTGGAGGCTAAATGCACTCTATGGATTACTGAGCTAGTCAATTTACAGACTCTTCCAAATATGGTTAAACACATCCAAATTATCAGGAACAGGGCTGGGATGGCATTTATATTGATTTATTAAGCTAATGCAACTGAAATAAATCAAAACTGATGCTCAAAATTGGATTAGCAGTTATAATGGTGAAACTAGTCTAGAATCAACACCCAACGATCTAGTCTTGCAATTTTATTCATTAAACTGCTCCTTAATTCACTATAATATGTTTTGATATGAACGAATGCTATGATATGAATTAATGCTCTGATATAAATTAATTTTCATATATGAGTCGAAATATAACTTCAGAACACTTCATTTAATTATCTAATTGCTTTCCAAGCTTACATTGCCTCACAGGCTAGAATTTCATTACAAAATGATAGAGAATGAAGATGAGAAGTAGGAATATTACTGTGGATCTATTCTGAAGTAGTTATCAGGCGACCTACAGGTCAAATGTATGATATTGGCTGCATACTGAACTTTTGATCATCACTGGGGCGCATTCATTGAGCCATCTCCCTCCTCTAGGGAAAACTCCTCCAAATTTAGCTGAGAATGAAGATAAAAGTGGAAGAAGAGTATGAGGATCAGATATGAAGTCATTCTCTAGTCATATGCATCTCTGATCTCTACAAGTACTGGCACATTAGACTTCTTGAAGAACCTGGGCGCATCTACTGAAAACTAGCTCCTCCTGTTAGTGATTCTCCACCAAAACTAGTTGCAAATCCTCTGTAGAAGTGATCTCCTCTTCAAGCTGACTGTATATTTTCAATGATGGACTGATATGAATGTTATTATCTGCAATAACATCTTCTAGACCTGAATATTTCTCATTGACAACTATGGGGCCTTGGGGCACATCTCCCAAGAAAAACTGTTGAGGCACATCACTCAACCGAGAGAGGCTCAGAGCTCTCAAGACAAAATTGCAAATGACAAAAGTTCTCAAATGGAGTTGGAAAAATCATTAAATAGATGAGTTATATTTCTCATCAATCCAAGCCACACGTGTGGATGAGGGAGGGCACATTCCTTGAGAGGAATGAAAACTCTTTGCTTTGAAAAACTTTCCTTCCTTTGCCTTCCTTCACTGAATTTGGCAAGTGTGCCTTTGTGAGATTTTCTGGATGTTGCTACTTTCTTTCTGATTGCTTTTCCTATTCTTTCCACTTTCTTTATTTCCTTCTTTTCTGCTTTTTCCATTTTTTCTGTTTGCTTTTGTCAGTTTCTAATTTGTTTTCCTTGCCTTCTTTCCTCCATTGGATTCCTTGATTTTCCTGAGATTTGCCACTAAGGCAAGAGTGGTCCACTTGACACCAATTCGACCTCCTAGCCAAATCATCACCACTTGCCAATATTTATTAGCAATAATTATTAACAAAAATATTACAAACTCAGAATTAATTCAAACTTCAGGATTTAATTAATTAATCAATAATTAATTAACCACTATAGTATAATTACCTCAAAAATACCCCATTAATTAAATTCTCATTTAATTAATCAACTTAGACCCCCTAAGGATGGGAGGATCCAAGTAGTGACTAAGACCACTAGGGAGGGTACATGACAGTCCTCCCTTCCCAAGACAGCTTTTCCTCAAGCAGTTTCAAACCAGGATGCTGCATAATCTTTTCATCTTCCCAGGTGGCATCTTGTCACCTACCCAAATTTCTGAAAATTATTATTTTATTTGCAAAATACTTTATGTTAAATTTAATTACAAAGTTTTGTAATTATGATCAGTTTTGATCAAGGATGAATGTAATTACTGAATATTATTATTTAAATAAATTAATTAGGAGACAAACACCCAAGGGGACTGTTAAATGAGTGTTCACTGACCCACTAGGAGGAATGGAAGCTGTTGGAAGGTATGGGACAGATGGAAGCAATTGCATCACACCACTAGCTGTTGGTTATGGACAACTACCCCTAAAAATGTGGCATTATCCCCCAGGTGAAGGGAGTGAGCAAGCAGCTCATTTAATGACCCAGTAACATCTAAAAAGGCCTAGGTAGCCTACTTAAGGCAAATTCGAATTGGGTAGGTGGCCCTTACACAATATTTCTGCAAAATATTTTCCTCTTGTGCATCAGGTGATCACTAAGAGATTCGAATAGGGAGGCTAGCTGTGAAGTGCAATCATAAGTCCGTATTTTGCTAAGAAGAACCAAAGGTGCTAGAGTAGGTCCTTTGGACTACTAGCTATTGAAGATTCAAAAGTTATTTGCTACTGCAAGAAGAAGTCCTAAATTCCTAAGTTTCTTCCTCCTGGTGGTTCAGTGAACAGGCTCGGGGGTCCTAAGGCAAGTACTTGACTGCTTTCAAGAATTGGTTGGGTGGAACAGTCTTCTTGGGCTATTTGTCCCCTACAGATTTTATCCAGGTTTTATAGTTTCTACTTTATTTCAATTATTAGTTCTGTTTTAAGTAAAATTATTAAATTATGTTATGAAGAAGAAATTTGTTCTAATTCTGTTTGAAAGTCTGCATGTTAAAGTTTCAATGATGAATTGAATGGATAAACCAATATCTATATGTTTCCACATGTTGTTTTGTGCATCGTACTCTAGTATAGATACGCAAATTAAGAATAGATGAGAAGATAGGCAAAATTGCCATGTGATTCGATAGATAGATACAGTAATTTATATGTTTATCAATTTCTGTCCTATAGTGATAATAGTAGAAATTTCTGTATAATATCTAATATATATTATAGAATGTTTCCCTAGTTTTATGAAAAACAAACATTGTATAATTCGTGTACAGTTACATTGAATTTCCTTTACCAGTACTATGTTCATAGAAATAAACAGAATCCAATTTTCCATATATCATATTTCATTTGCATTATAAACACTGTTGCTATAAGTAAATAAAGAAATAAAAATTGGACAGAGCTGCATTTCACAGTCTTCACTTTTCACATATACACATTGTTTTCATTCCTACTATAACCATTGTCTTTAATTATTTATTACAATCAGATCATGAAAACATTTCTTTCCATCATTCATTCTATTTATTTAGATTTTCTAATCTGTAAGTGTCGACTTTAAAATTGAGTTTCATTCAAATCCTAGATAGAATTTCTTCTCCATTACCATCGTTTTTATATTTTGGGTAAAAATAATCAATACAAGTTACAGGATCGAAATCTTAGTTTATGGTTTCATCGACCTTTTAGAAGTTCTTTTTCAAACAAGATTCAAACTAGGGTACAACCCTAATCTTTTTCCATTATACAGACGAAGAGACAAACCATTTCAGGTTTACACAATACAAAGTTATCATCTACGACAGAGTACATAAACCCTAGATCAAAAAATTATGATTTCAACCTACAGCATTTAGTAGTTTAACACAGACCCGACTTATTTTTCATGCTCAATAGTTTTCAGTAAGACACATTGCTTGCAAACATCGAAAATCGTCAATAGGGGAATAGCCCGTTACCTTTCTTTACATAGCAAAAACAAAACGTACTCTATCGTTGCCACGAATACTCAGACCTCCTTTACAGTTTTCTTATTCTTTAAGTAAGTGCGATAGGCACGAATTATAACATAGAAACTAAACCGAATAGAACCAGACAGAAACAACATGTTATCATTTTCAAGAAGCATAGTTTTATTCATAGGTCAGACGAGCCTCGGCTCCATCATTTTTCCACATTAATACATATCAACAGGTGGAATGTTCAAATGATTTCACCATTATAAGTTCCAGACTCAAGAAAGAGGAATCAACAATTCCCAGCAACAAAATCTCACATTTTGTTCAAAACAAAATCAAACAGGGTTTTATTCCCTTCAACACTGAACTCGTAATTTTGAGTTTTACATTTCCTTATGGACAAAATTTAAGCATCAAAATAAACACAGAGGGCTTAGACGAATGTCCTTCATCGTAGAAGTTTTCACACCAACATAAAAACCTTCTCAAAGGATCAACTGACAGACGACGCCATGGCAAGACCGATTACTCTATGTTGGAATCAACCACATCATCAAAGACCAAAGGAGCACCTACTAGGGTTTTTGGAAGACCCGGAGCTTACCAGGAATGGAAGCACGTCGTCCCTTTCCAAACCCTTGTCCAAAGTTGTTCTTTGAACCCTGCATCTGACGAAGTTCAAACTTAGATTTTGACTATAACATTATTCTATTTTAAAAACTGAAAATCGAAAATCTTCAACTTATGAATCCTTACATTTCTGAGGAAGCTTACCTTTTCTTTTAACGGCTAAGTTCCTTGCATTCCCATAAAAACGACGAGATCTCTGCTATAAACGAGATGAGGGAACATTCTATCACTCAAACAGCTCAACGTATCTCATACAAATTCCTAACGAAGAGTTTGAAACCATCAACGCATTAACAATTCAAACCAGAGGAACGGTCTCTTATTACATCGCCATTACAATGGTTTAGAACCTGCAACTTAAACCCTATCTACAGGACTCAAGGTCGAAACCTCCTGCAAACTTGCTAACCCTAGAAATTTCGGCAGCCTGTCGGCCACACAAACCGAAAACAATAGAAACAATAAACAACATTCTAATCTCTTAAACCAAATCAACGACAAAAGTTAGGGTTGCAATCTAACGGTCCAAACTCAGCACCATCAACGATCACAATAGTGCCAGCGAAATAGCATTGGGATGAGCAACAATTACATTTAATGCCCCACTCCTCAGTACAAGCTTGGTAATTCCACTATGGCACATGGAGGACCGATCAACAACCAGATCGAAAGCGATTCAAAACACTTAACCATTACACATTGGAAACTGCAGAAACGATACATCAAATTCATATTACGTGGATGGCTGGAAATCCTTGTCAGCTGGAGTGTCGACTCAAGTTATTAATGCAGAATCGAGGGACAATCTTCACGATAGCTCAACGTTCATGTCATATTAATGAACCAGCAACTCACCACCCTGTCAACATTTAATGCATGTCAGTGCCATCGAGATTTACGATATAGTTCCAATGGATATTCATAAATTTAATAACGTTATAGTTATGTTTGCATAGTAGATATAGGTTCTAACTTTATGATCTCAAATTAGAGTATCAAGGCTTAAGTTTAGCCATGTAATAAAATCAAATTTCATATTATTTCGATATTGTGAAGTATTATATAGAACAATTATAATATTGCAATTTCATAACATTTGAATATTGCAAACTTTCATATTTAAATATATAGTATGAATAGTTGCCCTTATAAATTACTATATAGGATGTCAATCACAAAAATTGTATGGTTAGTAGAATAACCATAAGTTCTTTTATCCCTTTTACAAAGGTCATATAATGTAGGGATTACACTTTTGAAATGTTAACAAGACCAATGTTTGCAACAAGTATAAAACCATGCTATGGTATTGAACTTCATACCTTGACTCTTATCACAATGCATATGACGTGTAGCAATAAAATCACAACACTAATACTGTACATGTATGAGTTATCTTAAGACGACGACAAAGCCAGCTATAACAACAACAAGAATTACAACGACAAGACTATCAGCAGGATGACGTACATAGATGACTCCGTTTTAAACAATATTTATAGCTATGCAATTCATACCTGCGTACTTGGTGAGTCGCAACAGAATTTCTAACATTTTATTTAATTACGACATTGAAACTGAACTATACACGTACTTTGCTCTTACCTGTCATCTACACATTAGAACATTCAATTTGCTTTAGCATTATAGCTAAGTAAGCTCCAGGGTACCTCGTAGGACACCCTTATGCATCAAAAGTAAAACTGTCAGTGTCATTGCAAAAGAAAAAGTGTCACATCATATATCCAATCTGTTAATTCATTTGTCATCATAATCGTGTTCATTAATTATTTTATTAAATCTGTCACTATCATATTGCTGCTAAGCAGAAATTAAAGTATGTTTAGTGCTAACAAATTTTCATTTACTGCTGTCATAATCAACAATTATTACTTCCGCAATTATAAATATCATAATTAATGTTGTTATCAAAAATTTTAAATTTTTATGAAATTATGGGATGTTAAACATCTTCACTGGGAAACCCCTTCCACTATACTAGATATTCTTTAATAATTCTGCTCCTCAACTTCCTCTCTCTTACCTGCAAAATTTCTCTGGTTCTAAGACCAGGTGTCCTTCATCATCAAGAGGAGGCAATATTTCTAAAACAGTCACGTGTTGGCCAACTACTTTCTTCAGGCATGACACATGGAAAACATTGTGTATCTTGCTTCTGGATGGCAGATCTAGTTCATAAGCAACTTCACCCACCTTCCTTGTGATATTGTATGGCCCATAGAACCTTGGTAGTAGTTTCTCAGCCCCCTTCAATTTCAAAGAGGATTTCCTGTAGGGTTCCAACCTCAAATAAACTAATTCACCTTCTTGGAAGGTTCGGTCTGTTCTCTTCTTGGCTGCATACAGTTTTTGCTAGTTCTGTGCAACCTGCAAATTTTCCTTAAGTGCCTGGAGTATAACTTGGCTCTCCTGCAGCCAATTCTTTTCCTTTTGTGCTCTGTAATTCCCAAAAATCAGATCTGCAAAAGTGGGGTGTTCATATCCATACAGAGCTTTGAATGGGGTCATTCCAATGGATATATGAAATGTGGTATTATAGAAGAATTCTCCCAGGTGTAGCCAATTGACCCATGCCTTCTGCTTCCCAGTAACATAGTTTTTTAGATACCCTTCCAACCACTGATTTACCCTCTCATTCTGGCCATCATTCTGAGGATGATAGCTTGTACTAAGATTCAGACTAGTGCCAACCAGCTCAAACAGTGATTGCCAGACAAAACTAGTGAACTTACTGTCTCTGTAACTGATTATGATCTTGGGAAGACCATGCAATCTGAATATTTCTTTAAAGAAAAGTGCAGCTACATGACTGGATATAATAGTTGATGTGATATCAAAAACGTGAGATAATTTAGTCAACCTATCAACTACTACAAAAATGTTTTCCTTACCCTGATATTTTGGCAATCCGGTGATGAAGTCTAGGGACACACTTTCCCATTTCTGTTATGGAATTAGCAATGGTTGAAGGAGACCAGCAGGGTGAATGTGCTCAACCTTATTCTGCTGACATGCAGTACACTCCCTCACATGCCTTAAAACATCATATTTGAGGCCCTTCCAAGTGAACCTCTCTCTTACCTTCCAGTAAGTTTTCAGAAATCCAGGATGGCCTGCTACTGGTGCATTGTGGGCAGCCACCAAAATCTGTTCTTTTAAATTGGATTCAGGAGTTAGAAAAAGTATGCTCTTGTAATAAATAACATCATTGGCAGCTTGGTAAGAGTCATCCTGAATCATTCTATCCAAAACTTCACAAGAAAACTGATTTTTTGAATATTCTCTAGCTAGTTGGTCTTTCCAATCAGTAGGAATTTGCAGCAAAGAAAAAGCAGGTTTTCTAGAGAGGGAATCAGCAACTACATTCAACTTACCCTTCTTATATTCTATGTCAAAATCATAAGACTGAATTTTGTTTACCCATTTATGTTGTTTGTCATTCAACTCTTTTTGGGTCAATAATGCTTCAAGCTATTGTGATCAGTCTTGACTATGAAATTGCCGCCCACCAGATATTGTTTGAATTTAGCCAAGGCATGCATGATGGCTAACATCTCTTTATCATAGATAGAATATAGTTTCTCATGGGGCTGCAATTTTCTTCTCTCATAAGCAATAGGATGTCTGTTATGCATTAATACTACTCCAATGCCTTCACCTGAGGCATCACACTCCAATATAAAAGGTTGGATGAAATATGGAAGTGCAAGTACTGGGAAGCTACTCATAACTTCCTTCATTCTGTTAAAATCTTTTTCATCCTCCTCAAACCAACAAAAATCACCCTTCTTGGTGAGGTCTTTCGAGGGAGAGGTGAGCTTAGAAAATCCTTTTACAAATTTTCTGTAGTATGTGCACAAGCCAATGAATCCTCTTAGAGATGTTATGTTATTTGGGATTGGCCAATCAAGGATGGCTTGGATATTCTCCATGTGTACCTTGAGCCCTTCCTACCCAATGATGTGGCCAAGATAGAGGAGCTCTTTCAAACCAAACTCACATTTTGATAGTTTAGCATAAAAAGACTGTTTTGCAAGAAGTGTTAGAACATTGTCCAAATGTTGCAAATGCTCTTCCCATGTCCTACTATAAATCAGAATGTCATCAAAAAATACAAGTACATACTTACAGAGATGTTTGCTAGAGATTCTGTTCATGCAAGACTGAAAAGTTGCCGGTGCATTTGTCAAGCCAAAAGGCATCACCAGAAATTCAAAATGCCCAAAATGGCACCGAAAAGCAGTTTTTTGAATATCTTCATTTTTCATTATGATTTGGTGGTAACCAGAACGGAGATCAATCTTGGAAAAATATTTAGCTCCATGCAGCTCATCCATCATCTCATCAATCCTTGGAATAGGATATATGTTCTTGATGGTTTTCTTATTCAAATCTCTATAATCAATGCACATGCGCATTGTTCCATCTTTCTTTTTTACCAAAACCACCGATGAAGCAAAGGGACTTGAGCTTGGTCTTATGAACCCCATATCAAGCAGCTCTTTGATGGTTTTCTCTATATTATCCTTGAATCTCTTGGGATGATTTTAGGGATGGATTTCTATAAGAAAGGTACCAGATTCCAGCTCTATCCAATGCTCATTACCCCTGTCAGGAGGCCTTCCATGTGGCAGATATTCAAACACCTTTTTGTGTTTGTGGAGCAATCTTTGGAAATCTTCTGGATGTTGTGACACATAAATGGTGGTCCCTTTAGTAGTGATAAAACATTCAGCATCCCACTCTATGTCACCATGCCTCAAAACTGATCTCACACTATGTGCAGAAATAACTTGTTTTGGGTAGGTGTTGACACCTCTCAAAACCATTTGTTTTCCTTCAGTATTTTTAAAGCACATCTGAGGGATATGCTAATTTACCACATGGTCACCAATGGAAAATAGACATTTCACTCCCAAAACAACATCAGTATCAACAACATCAACAATATAAAAACTATCAGTCACAGTATGGTCTCCAATAGTTACCTGCAGTTTGGGAATCCACTGGTCACATTGCATAGTGTTGTTTTTTCCTGGAATAATGACTGTGAAACCTCCAAATTTTTTAGATTTGAGTTTCCTTCTCTCCACTATGGCTACATCAATAAAATTATGTGTGGTGCCCCCATCCACCAAAACCGAAACTTTCTGTCCTTCTACAACTCCCTTAAATCTCATAGTGTGGTAGTGGGGAACTCCACTCAAAACTACAATTTTTCCTTCTGGTTGCGGGGGTTCTTCTTCTTATGTTGTATCATACCCCTCCTCTGCTTGTTCTTATGCTTTTAATTCTACACTCATTTATTCCTCGTCACTTTCATAAAAAACTTCTATGTAATTAGCCTTCCCCTTGGCACATTTGTGCCCCAGAACCCAAGGTTCTTAGTAGGAAAAACATAGTTTTTTTCCTCCTTAACTCATCCTGGTCTCGGAATGAATATTCTTTTCTGTTTGGGGTAGACACATTTCTGAATGGTGGCCTTTGGTTCTGATTTTTAGCAGGTGCATTAAATTTTGGTGGATATCTGGTTCTTGGGATTGCATCTTGCAGATCCCTTGTTCTGCTCACCGCTTCTTGTAAGGTATCTTGTCGGTAGGCTTTAACTAGCCCTTTTAATGGTTCTGATAATCCATTTATGAACAGAAGAATTAAGTGGACTTTAGATATATCAGTAACCATTATAGCAAACTTTTGGAACTCGGAGATATAAGCTTCTGGAGTTTCGGTCTGCTTAACATGTGCAAGTTCTCTTAAGGCAATTTCAGGGTCTCTTTTATCGAATCTCTCCATCATTCTCCTAGTAAATTCTACATATTAAGTCACTTGGTCATGGCCCAAAGTCCTCATGCCATGGAACCTCCAGCCATTAGATTCATCTTGCAAATGTAGAGTTTCCATTCTGATGGCATCCCTTTCAGCCATTGGATTCAGCTAGAAATAGGTGTCTAGCTTCTGCACCTAGGAGCTAGCAGTGCATTTTGTTGACCCATCAAAGAAAGGGAGTTGAATCTTACCAATTTCATTTCTCAGCTCATAGTTATGTGTTGGCTGCCTATGCCCTCCTCCTGGCTGATTTATGTATGGTGCTTCACATAAATCGTTGAAAGGCAGAGCCCTTCTGCACTCTTCACTTAGAGTCTGGTATTCTACATATTGATCTTCCCATGCATTGACTGATTTAGTGGGAATATTAGGTTCCTCCCTAGGTTCATCAAGGAATTTTTGCATGGTCTTTTGGGGATGATCTTTGGATTCATATTTGAAATCATTAGGCCTATTATGAGGACTAGTCTTGGAAAATATAATTCCACTAGGGAACTTCCTATCATCATTCTGAGAGCCACTACAGGTCCCTTCTACCTCTTTCTACCCTAACTGCTTAGCCAAAAATTCTCTAGTTTCTTGCCCAGATTGAATAATATTATGAGATATGTCATGCATCCCTTTTAACATACTCTGCACAAAAATTCTAAACTCTTCCTTATCATCATTGCCATACATGTTCTTCCCCCCTAGTATTTTCCCTTCAGTAGATTCTTCTTCTTCTTCCACAAATGAATCTTCACGGTTCTTTCCTTTGGGGATTAGTATTCTCTTAGGACTCATAACCCAAAATTGAGAGCAGGATCAGAGGACCATGTTCTGATACCACTGTAATATTCTAGCCAATATTTGGCCGAAATATTATCCCCAACTCATATTTTTAACAAACTTTTACTAGTCAAATTTCAGGCAATTTCTCAAACTGAGCAGGATGTAAGTGACGGGGACTGAAACAATGAGTGAGGATGGTGGGGATGAGATTAGGTTCTTGAATTTATATGGATGAGTGTGCATAAGCATCTAAATATGGTCTGAGCATAAGTCCTTGGCACAAATTACTGGAGCCATTCACTTTTCAGCAACAGAGCAATTATGCTGCTTACTTCGAGGCTTCCTAGGATTCTAGCATATGCCAACAAGACTGGGTGGGGTTCCTCAAAGTTTATGGAAGAGTTATATCATTCAATTAGCTTATAGAATATACTTTAATAATGTCTTGGTGAACTTGGAAAGGCTTGGGTCAATTTGGGGGCTAAATGGACATTGTGGATTACTAAGCTAGTCAATTTCAAACTCTTCCAAATATGGTTAAACACATCCAAATTCTCAGGAATAGGGATGGGATGGAATCTATACTGATTTATTAATATAATTCAACTAACAGGAAGCAAAATTGATGCTCAGAATTGAATTAGCAGTTATAATGGTGAAACTAGTCTAGAATCAACACCCAACGAGCTAGTCTTGCAATTTTATTCATTAAACTGCTCCATAATTCACTATACTTTGTTGTGATATGAATTAATGCTCTGATATAAATTAATTTGCAGATATAAGTCTAAATATAACTTCATAACACTTCATTTAATTATCTGATTGCTTTACAAGCTTACATTGCCTCACAGGCTAGAATTTCATTACAAAATGATAGAGAATGAAGATGAGAAGTAGGAATATTACTGTGGCTCTGTTCTGAAGTAGTTATCAGACCACCTATAGGTCAGATGTCTGATATTGGATGCATATTGAACTTCTAATCATCATTGGGGCGCATTCACTGAGCCATCTCCCTCCTCCAGGGAAAACTCGTCCAAATTTAGCTGAGAATGAAGATAGAAGTGGAAGAAGAGTATGAGGATCAGATCTGAAGTGGTTCTATGGTCATATGAATCTCTGATCTCTGCAAATACTGGCACATTAGACTTCCTGAAGAACCTAGGCGCATTTACTGAAAACTAGCTCCTCATGTTAGTGATTCTCCACCAAAACTAGCTGCAAATCCTCTGTAGAAGTGATCTCATCTTCAAGCTGACTGTAGATCTTCAATGATGGACTGATATGAATGTTATTAGCTGCAATAACATCTTCTGGACCTGAATACTTCTCATTGAAAACTATGGGGCCTTGGGGCACATCTCCCAAGAAAAACTGTTGAGGCACATCACTCAACCGATAGAGGCTCAGAGCTCTCAAGACAAAATTGCAAATGAAAAAAGTTCTCAAATAGAGTTGGAAACATGATTAAATAGATGAGTTAGCTTGCTCATCTGGCCAAGCCACACGTGTGGATGAGGGAGGGCGCATTTCTTGAGAGGAATGACAACTCTTTTCTTTGAAAAACTTTCCTTCCTTTGCCTTCCTTCACTAAATCTGGCAAGTGCACCTTTGTGAGATTTTATGGATGTTGCTACTTTCTTTCTGACTACTTTTCCTATTCTTTCCACTTTCTTTACTTTTCTTCTTTTCTGCTTTTGCCAGTTTTTCTATTTTCTTTTGTTAGTTTCTAATTTGTTTTCCTTTCCTTCTTTCCTCCATTGGATTCCTTGATTTTCCTGAGATTTGCCACTAAGGCAAGAGTGGTCCACTTGACACCAATTCAACCTCCTAGCCAAATCATCATCACTTGCCAATATTTATTAGCAATAATTATTAATAAAAATATTACAAACTCATAATTAATTCAAACTTCATCATTTAATTAATTAATTAATAATTAATTAACCACTATAGTATAATTGCCTCAAAAATACCCCATTAACTAAATTCTCATTTAATTAATCAACTTAGACCCCATAGGGATGGGAGGATCCAAGTAGTGACCAAGGCCACTAGGGAGGGGACATGACAGCAAGATCCCTACCTCAACCATGGCCAATGGACTTATTGGTGTTGTTTCATCATATTTCTCTAAGGAGGGAGCCTCACCATCTAAGAGGGGTTGTGGTCATTATCAAATCCAACCCAAGCCCACCACGATCTCCCAAAAAATCAACAATCTGGCAAGATGGGTAGTGATGATATTCCTTCACAACGAATGGAAAAGGCAGGACAGAAATATGCCATTAGTTTGGCACAGGAAAAAGTTATGCGTGAAGTTAACCAAGGAAAGAAAAGCTTGTTTTTCAGGGGCCTTGGAGCGAGTAATTCACCTAAAGGAGTTAAAAAAATGAGTGGTTACATGTGTGAGGCTTGTGGGGAAGGGCCAAACAAGCTTCCTTCAAGAGATTAGTATTTTCGTCTAGTCCAGATGTAATTTTCATATAGGAATCGATGTCAATTGGTGATCAAGCAGTTCAAGTTTTAAATAAATTGCTCCCTTCTTGGTCTTTTGTGGCTCCTGATGTTTTCGGTTTTTCAGGAGATTTGGTAACTTGGTGGAATAGCTCTTTTTCATTTCTAAGCTCCTTTGCAATGATCTTAGGTCTATGTACATCACTGTATAGCTTGGAATTGGGCAGGTCTTTCCAATTCTTAAATTTGTATGGCTCGTATTCTAGGTGTGAGTATTTCTAGAAATATCTTTGGTAAAAGACTTGGATCAAGAAGGAAAAATTGGTCCTACATGGGGACTTGAATTTCACACTAAACTATGGGAAAATATGGGGGAAGATGGATTATAGATATAGGCGACTGTTTGGAAGGTTATTTTGTTAATGCCTTAGATGACGTAGGCCTAAAAGATGTTGAGCCAATAGAGTGTTAGAATATATTAATACTCCATCATTGTCCTACCTAGCATTATTTCATTTTCCTAGTAGTTGATGATGTCATTTTCCCCCTAGTGGTGTGCAGATGTCATCCAGGATCCATATACCACCTTCTGATCCCTGCATGCATAATTTTAGGACCACTTTAGACAGTTCCCTATTTTTTAGGAACCTACTCAGTGTTCCAGGTCAGTCCACCTGAGTTAGCTGACTCTTGTGGGGGGTTAGAGCTCCGAATGCCATTGATTGTGGCCTCATGCGCCCTTTTCTGATTGGTTTGCATGGTAAACTCACCAATGTGCCCTCCTTGGTCAGTTAACTGATTGTGTCTTCATTTAACTGAGTTTAGGATCAGTTTGGTTGAGTTTGAGTCTTCCAGAGCACTCTAGTGGTGACAATTCCTATGCTAGACCAACTAAGACTCGAATTCTCCTATGTGATTCGAATTCTCTCCATTGTAACATCATTGTTCATTATATTGATTATTGGATCATGTGACATTGTTCTGTTCCTATCTGAGTCCTCATGCATGATTAATTGTCTGCTCCTTTTTACTGTAGTTTTCACTCTAATTAATCTTTTATGCTCATTCTTTCTCTGTGAGGTATACTCATCTCTTAAAACAAATTGTGATTTAGAATTTAACATGGTATCAGATCCATTATAGTGTAGGTTGAGTAGTTTCTTTCAGTAGTGCACCAAAAGCCTTTGGATTTCCACAGAAATCCTAGTGCCATTGCATTGAATTCATTGGAGAAATCCTTTAAGGTCTAACCAGGTGTGAAGGATTCAAAAAAATGTGCCTATTTTCCTAAAGCAGTGCTCAGTAGTAGTCTATCTCCAAAATTGAGAGTTTTTTGCAGGTTATTCAAAGTTTTTTTAGTGCATCAGTTGTAGCAATAGCAGTAGTTTCACCTTATATTCGCTCCAGCAGTTCTCATGGACAATTCAAACTCTCCTCTGTCTCCCAGGATCTTGACACCCTTCAATTACCTTGATTAGAGTGCTGATATGCAGATGGTCTTGCACAACAAGTCACTGTATAGGGTAAATATGGGAAAGGAGGTCAAACCTCAAGCAGTTGTTGAGAAGGCCAAGTATCTGAATAGATTGGATGAAGCATTTGGTTTCATGTGTATTCATATTTCTAGAGATCTACTCTTCTACCTCGAAGGATTGAAGACTCTAAGAGAGGTATGGTTGAATTTGGACACCCTCTTCGGCAAACAAGATGAGCTAAGGGGCCATATTCTGGAGAATGAGTTGATTTATCTTCAACCGAGCAGTTTCAATACCATCCAGCAATTCTTTTCCAAATTCAAATCTTTGGTCATGCAATGCAAGTAGTGTGGCATTAAGAAGAAGAATGAGGAGTTGGTGCTATCCATTCTGAGCAAGTTAGGTCCTGAGTTCTCCATATTTGTCTCTACCTTCCATTTAGGGTGAATGTCGATTCTTGGTCCTTCCTAGCATTATTTCATTTTCCTAATAGCCGATGATGTCATTTTCCCCCTAGTGGTTTGCAGTTGTCATCCAGGATCTATCTACCACCTTCTGAGCCCTGCATGCATCATTTTAAGACCAGTTTATTCAGTTCCCTATTTTTTAGGAACCTACTCAGTGTTCCAAGTCAGTCCACCTGAGTTAGTTGACTCTTGTGGGGGGTTAGAGATTCGAATTCCACTGATTGTGGCCTCATGCACCCTTTTCTTACTGTTTTGCATGGAAAACTCACTAATGCGCCCTCCTTGGTTAGTTAACTGATTATGTCTTCAGTTAACTGAGTTTAGGATCAGTTTGGTTGAGTTTGAGTCTTCCAGAGCACTCCAGTGGTGACAATTCCTATGTAAGACCCACTAAGACTCAAATTCTCCTATGTGATTTGAATTCTCTCCATTGTAACATCATTGTTCATTATATTGATTATTGGATCATGTGACATTATTCTATTCCTATATGAGTTCTCATGCATGATTAATCGTCTGCTCATTTTTACTGCAGTTTTCACTCTAATTCATCTTTTATGCTCATTCTTTCTCTGTGAGGTATACTCAACTCTTAGATCTGCTATGATTTAGAATTTCACATGGTATCAGAGCCATTTTAGCATAGGTTGAGCAGTTTCTTTCAGTAGTGCACCAGAATCCTCTGGATTTCCACAACAAATCCTGGTGCCTTTGCATTGAATTCATTGGAGAAATCCTTTGAGGTCTAACTAGGTGTGAAGGATCAGGAGAAATGTGCCTATTTTCCTAAAGTAGTGCTCAGTAATATTCTATATCCAAAATTGAGAGTTTTTTTGCAGGCTATTCAAAGTTTTTTGAGTGCAGCAGTAGCAGTAGTTTCACCTTGTATTCACTCCAGCAGTTCTCATGGACAATTCAAACTCTCCTCTCTCTCCCAAGATCTTGACACCCTTTAATTACCTTGATTGGAGGGTTGATACACAGATGTTCTTGTGCAACAAGTCACTGTATAGGGTAACTATGGGAAAATTGGTCGAACCTCAAGCAGTTGTTGAGAAGGACAAGTATCTGAATAGATTGGATGAAGCATTTGGTTTCATGTGTATTCATATTTCTAGAGATCTACTCTTCCACCTCGAAGGATTGAAGACTCCAAGAGAGTTATGGTTGAAGTTGGAGACCCTCTTCGGCAAACAAGATGAGCTAAGGGGCCATATTCTAGAGAATGAGTTGATTGCTCTTCAACCAAGCATTTTCGAGACCATCCAACAATTCTTTTCCAAATTCAAATCTTTGGTCATGCAATGCAAGCAGTGTGGAATTGAGAAGAAGGATGAGGAGTTGTTTCTATCCAATCTGAGCAAGGTAGGTCCTGAGTTCTCCATCTTTGTCTCTACCTTCCATTCAGGGCGAATTTCAATACCTGGTCCTACCTAGCATTATTTCATTTTCCTAGTAGTTGATGATGTCATTTCCCCCCTAGTGGTGTGTAGATGTCATCCAGGATCGATATACCACCTTCTAAGACCTGCATGCATAATTTTAGGACCACTTTAGTCAATTCCCTATTTTTTAGGAACCTACTCAATGTTTCAGGTCAGTGCACCTGAGTGAGCTGACTCTTGTGGGGGGTTAGAGCTCCAAATTCCACTGATTGTGGCCTCGTGCACCCATTTCTTATTTTTTTGCATGGAAAACTCACTAATGCACCCTCCTTGGTCAGTTCAATGATTGTGTCTTCAGTTAACTGAGTTCAGGATCAGTTTTGTTGAGTTTGAGTCTTCCAGAGCACTCCAGTGGTGACAATTCCTATGCTAGACTAACTGAGACTCAAATTATCCTGTGTGATTCAAATTCTCTCCATTGTAACATCATTATTAATTATCCTGATTACTGGATCATGTGACATTATTCTGTTCCTATCTGAGTTCTCATGCATGATTAATTGTCTGCTCATTTTTACTGCATTTTTCACTCTAATTCATCTTTTCTGCTCATTCTTTCTCTGTGAGGTATACTCAGCTCTTAGATCTGTTGTGATTTAGAATTTCACATAGAGATAATCCCAACTTGGGACAATAGAAAGGGTGAATTTGGGATAGAAAAATGCATTTATCAACTTATCATCAATCATATGTTGGCAGAAAACCTTGGGATCTTTCACTCTTGGGTCTTGAAGACTCAAATATCAAATCATTTTCCAATAATTTTTGAAACTTTTAAAGGTATGGAGAAGTCATATGCTCCATTTAAATACAATCAGAATTGGGCTACATATAAGGAATTTAGACAACTGGTAAAAGGAGAGTGGAAGAGCTTTGACCCTACACTCGAACTCTCGACATGTTAGCAGTTTACAATGTCTCTAAAAGCAATAAAAAATGTGGTAGTTGCATGGGCTCATAATACGAATCTTGAAAGGGAGAAATCACTAAAACATATGGAAATGGATCTGGAGGATTGCTATAAAACATATTCTGAAGGAACATTCAAGGGTAACCAAATAAATTCACTTAAAATGAAAGAAACTCAGAGATCAAAGATTCTATTGGATATGGAATAGGAATGGCACTTAAGAGCCATGCCACTTGGCTTGCTTCTGGTGGCCAAAACTCAAAATTATTCCATTATAGATATTATAGGAAGCATAATAATATGATATGGGATCTTATGGATGAGCAAGGTGCCTCAGTTTCATTTTTCCAAGATTTGGCTAAGCTTAGGGTTAGTAATTTCTCTCAATTACTAAAAGTACCTCCCAATATAAACATAGGTGATATTTCGAAGATGGTCTCTTATTTGCCCCGTTTGGTTGATGATGAGGATAATAGGTTGTTATTTCAACCGGTTTCAGAAGAGGAATTGAAAGCTATCATGGCATCTTTCCACAAGGAAAGAAGTCCAAGACCCGATGGATGGCCCATCTAGTTATTTTTGGAATTTTTTGATCTTATTGGTCCATAACTTATTTAGATGGTTTAGTAGTTCATGTCGAATGGAAGAATTCCACGTGGATTAAACTCTATTTTTCTTTCCCTTATTCCTAAAAAATAACACCCAATGACATTCGACGATTTTATATTGATTTCTCTTTGCAATTGTGTCTACAAAATCCTCTCAAAGGTGATGGCAATTAGAATTAAACATATGTTATCAAATTTCATCTCTCTGGAACAGTTTGTCTTTCTCGAAGGATGAATAATCCACAAAGTGATCGGCTCAGTGCAGGAAACATTGCACTCTATCAAGCAATCCTAAAATCATGATTTCATTGTAAAGTTGGATCTCTCTAAGGCATATGACCAGTTGTCTTGGCTATTCTTGAGACTTCTCTCACTATATATTGGTTTTTCATGGGAGATAATTAAATGGATAATGTGTTGTGACTCAACTCCTAGCTTCGTGTTTCTAATTAATGGATATGCATCTTCATTTTTTAACTCCTCAAGAGGCCTTTGCAAGGATATCCCCTATCTCCTTACTTGTTTCTCCTTATTATGAAAGGATTGAATTGGGAAATGCAAATGGAAAGATGATAGGGACTAGTTCAAGGAATCCTAGTTGCTAGGCAAATCATGATGATCCACTCGTTTTTCTTAGAAGATATTTTAATCTTTGGTTTCGAATACCTTCAGGAAGTAAATGTTATCAAGGAAATTATGGACATGTTCATGTCAGCAATAGGAATGGTCATTAATTTGGGAAAATCTACAATGTACTCTTTCAACACTCTTGATGATATTCAACAACATATGAGGAGAACTTTCAATATTCCCTGGTAGGATTGGAGGAACGAGATCAAGTATTTGGGTAACTTCTTAAAGCCTAACTCTTACGAAAAGGAAAATCGGTACTACCTCCTAAACAAAATCGAAAATAGAGTTAATCTATGGTGTAACCAGTGGATATCCAATGGTGGGTGACTTGTGCTAATAAACTGGTCATTGAGGAAATTCTGATATATTGGTTCACCCTAGCTTCAATTCCAACGGGGATAATAGAGAATAATCGAAAAATATGTGAAAATTATTTATAGAAGGGGAACTTGGAGTACAAAGGAAACCATTTGGCTTGGTGTGAGTTGATTGAACAAACGGAAAAAATTGGTGGGTGGGGAATTAAGAACCTGCTATTATTTGTGAAATCCATAGCGGAAAAAGATATGTGGCATCTCATTACATCTGAGAGTTTGTGGAGATGAATTATTGTTCAAAAGTATATATTGTCGAAAAGCATCATTGATTGGATCTTAAATATAAGGATATCAGTTAAAAACTCTTTGAATCATTGGAAGACACTCATGGATGCATTTTTAGTTATTGGAAATCACTTGGCTTGGTAGATAGGTAATGGATCACAAATTAGAATAGGAGTCGATGCTATTTAAGGTTTTTCTTTCTCTCAAAATTAGAAGACCTCTAAAAAACACAGTTTTTGCACTCTTAATAAGATATGTAATGAGAATAGGACATTGTTATGATCGCAAGGGTGGATGAATGCAAATGAAGTTGTTTTGACTGGAAATGAATGTAGACAGTGGAAATAATTTATAGTCAAGTTACATGGAGCTCATACCAAATTAAACAATGAAGAGGGTTTCCTTGCATGGGGCTGGCATGGGGAAGGAAGACACTACACTGTATCCAAAGGATATGAATCCTTACAGAATCCTTGTCTCTTATCAATGTATTGGTGGTGGCAACAATTATGGAAAGTCCAAGCGCCTCCAAAAAGCATTTAATTGATTTGGCTCATTATCCATAATCGGCTCCCAACTTGGGACAAACTATAGAAGAAATGTTTGGAGGGGTTGGGATGATGTTATTTGTGCTAAGAGAGTGAGAAATAGAATGCTCGTCTATTTGGGTCCTGACATTATATTAAACAAGTATGGAAATATATTGAGAAATATGTGAAGATATCCAATTTGTGGGAACATAATGATGTGCTCGAAAATAAGAAATCATGGTTATCGCGGAAGGAATAACATAATATACAAGTGCACCCCTTTTGCGGATCTATGGTGGATATGGATTATGCGAAATGAAAATGTATTCGACGACATTCTAGTCACAAGCCTCATTATAAATGTCCTCAACCTTCAGTGATCAATAAAAAGTGCCCCTAGGGATTTTTTATGGTGACATCCAGGAGTTTGGTACATTATGTTTCTTTCCGAGTCACATTATATAAATGGGAAAGCTTCACTTGGACCAGGAACTAACAATTTCAGCGAACTAAAAGCACCGCTTCAACAGCTAAAAGTTGTTAAGTTTAGCCTAATTTCACAAGCAAGATCACTGAAAAAAACACAATCACAAGATAGACAAATATTTACCCTGGGAAACCCTCATGGGGTAAAAAACCCAGCAAAGCTTTCCTCAATATAGATAATCAACCCAATACAATATGTAGTCCTCAACAAGAGATCCTTCTCCTCTTATGCAGACCTCTCTCTCTCCTATGTGCCGATCACAAGTGAGTGAATGAATGGTCTAAATGAGGAACACACCTCCTCTATCTATACTTGTGTTCTAACTGAATTTTCACCCTAATGGGGCCGACCTCTCCTAAGAGAGTCCAATAACCCCTAAAAAGCTAGCTCAGGGCCAACCTCACATGGAAGATCTAATAACCCTAGTTACCACACTCTCTCGGAGGAATAAACCTCTCTGGATATACAATAGGGTCTCCTCGTAGGAATGGAACATCTCCGGAATAATAAAGTATAATATTCTTAGAAGTTACAATATTTCAACACTCCCCCTTAACGAGAAGGATATTATAACAACATCTGCAGGAGCAAGGAGTCATCAACTACATGATACATGATACATCTATAGATCATTGGAATATTTCTTCATACATCATCAGTAACTCATACTGTTACTGGAAAATATTCAATACTGGAACATCTTCAGTATTGAGTCTTCATCTTCTGCAGCATCCGAACAGCTACAACAATCTGGATCATCTCAATCAACATCATCATCTCGATCATCTCAATCAACAGCAACATATGGATCATCACGATCAACATCATCATCTCGATCATCTCAATCAACAGCATCATCTGGATCATCTCGATCAACAGCAGCAGCATACTCACACAATCCAATTATAGGATGATCAATCCTGCTCACTTTTAGGACATAAGTCCAAGGATGATACAATCCTATCACGTGCATTTTGAACCAAGGGTTCAGGGACGATGCAGTCCTATCACGTACCTTTTGAACCAAATGTTCAGGGACGATGCAGTCCTATCACGTACCTTTTGAACCAAAGGTTCTAGGATGATGCAATCCCCATCACGTACATTATGAACCAAGGGTTTCGGGATGATGTAATCCCCATCACGTACATTCTGAACCAAGGGTTCCAGGATGATGCAATCCCCATCACGTACATTTTGAACCAAGGGTTATGGGATGATGCAATCCCCATCACGTACATTTTGAACCAAGGGTTCCGAGATGATGCAATCCCCATCACGTACATTTTGAACCAAGGGTTCCAGGATGATGCAATCCCTATCACGTACATTTTGAACCAAGGGTTCAGGGACAATGCAGTCCTAACCACGGTGCCAGTCCTTTTTCATACTAGATGTGACCTAGATCAAATCTAGGATTTACAACCACAAATCCAGTCCTTTTTCATACTGGATTTGACCTAGATCAGATCTAGGGCTTACAACCACAGAGCCAGTCCTTTTTCATACTAGATGTGACCTATATTAGACCTAGGATTTACAGCCACAGAGCCAGTCCTTTTTCATACTGAATGTGACCTAGATCATATCTAGGATTTACAACCACAGAGCCAGTCCTTTTTCATACTAGATGTGACCTAGATCAAATCTAGGGTTTACAACCACATAGCCAGTCCTTTTTCATATTGGATGTGACCTAGATCAGATCTATGGTTTACAATCATAGATCCAGTCATTTTTTCATACTGGATGTAACCTATATCAGATCCGGGGTTTACAACATCTTTCTCATAGATCAGAATCTACGGATCTCTTTTAGGACATGTGTCGAGGGATGATAAAATCCACTTGTCAACTCAGACCAAGTCTAAGGACCACTCATCGACCTCATCGTCGGTATCATGGACTTCATCGTCAATATCATCAGTACAGGTATCCACATCATCGACCTTACCGTGGATGCACGCAATCTCATCATCAATGACCATATCACTCCCCCTTTCGAGGAAGGTCCTTTTGAACTACACCAAGCTTGTCTCGAAAATACTCAAACTTTACTCGAGACAGAGGTTTGGTCAATATGTCGGCAACTTGTTCGTCAGTGCTCACATACTCGAGCTTGATAGCTCCTTTTCGCACCATATCCTGTATATAAAAATATCGGATCTCTATGTGCTTTGACTTATCATGGAACACTGGATTCTCTGTCATCTTGATACAACTCTGGTTGTCACACAGGATCACAGTGGGGTCCATCTCTAAGTCAAATAATCCTGATAACAGTTTTCGAAGCCATACCGCTTCACAACTAGCAGAGCAAGCAGCAATATATTTCGCTTCAGCTGTGCTGAGAGCCACACTAGACTGCTTCCTGCTAAACCACGAGATCATGGCAGATCCCAGAGAATAACATCCTCCTGATGTGCTCTTCCTGTCTGATACACTTCCTGCCCAATCAGCATTGGCGTAGCCATACAATCTAAAATCATGATCTCCAAGATAACATAGACCAAGGCCTATCGTACCCTTTAGGTACCTCATCACATGCTTTGCAGCTATTAGGTGAACTCGTCTAGGTTCCAATAGATACTGACTTGAGATGTTCACAGCAAAGCATATATTTGGCCCGATATTTGTTAGATAAATCAATGATCAAATAATTTGTCTGTACAGAGTCACATCCACTAACTCTAATGAGTCATCAGCTAACAGCTTCAGGTTGGAATCCATGGGAGTGGCCATGGCTTTGCATTCCAACATGTCAAATCTCTTTAATATTTCCACGGCATACTTTCCTGGTTGAGAAAGATTCCTCTTGGGCCTTGCCATACTTCCAAACCTAGGAAGTAGTGCATCAATCCGATATCTTTCATCTCAAATTCTGAGGAGAGCTTCTTCTTGCATTCGATAATTTGTTTCCCATTACCTGTCAGGAATAGATCATCCACATATAGAAATAGTATGACAGGTTCATCATCCATAACTTTGAGATAAAGGTTAGGATCAGCTTTACTCTTGGTAAATCCCAAGCTTGTCAAGAAACTGTCAATTCTTCCATACCAAGCTCTAGGAGCTTGCTTCAACCCATACAAAGTCTTCTTCAGTTTGAATACGTGGGTTCTTCTATCTTCAACCTCAAATCCTTTTGGTTGTTCTATGTACACTTCCTCCTCAATCACACCATTCAGGAAGGTTTTATTCACATCCATCTGGTGCAATTCCCACTTCATCATGGATGCAAGTGCCATGATGGTTCTAATGGAAGTGTACCTTGAAACTGGTGCAAATGTTTCTTCATAGTCAATTCCCTCTTTCTGAGAGAATCCTTTGGCCACAAACCTTGCCTTATACTTTTCAATGTTGCCATTGGCAACATGCTTTATCTTGTATATCCATTTGTAGGATACCACACTCTTGTCCTTTGGCTTGGGAACTATATCCCAAACATCATTTTTAATTATTGATTGGTATTCTTCCATCATTGCCTCCACCCAGTCTTTCTTATGAGATGCTTCTTCATAACTAGTGGGTTCTTGATCTACAAGATCACATATCAAGGCCATATAGTTGGAGAATGTCTTGGGTTTCTTGCTCACTCTAGTGGAGCCTTCAGGAGCTCCATACTTTTCTGCTCCTAGTATAATGTCTCTTGCCCATGCTGGCTTTCTCTTCCTTGATATGTTCATGACAGGGGGTTCTTGTGGTTCCATAATGTCATGGTCTTCAGGTGTTGTCTCTTCAGGGGTGGGTGCAGCTTCAGTAATTCTAGAAGGTGCATCTTCCTCATATAGTTCTTCATACTGGAACTTCCTAGATCTCTTGAGAGCTGCCTCTTCATCAAATGTCACATCCCTACTTATTTCCATATGATGAAATCCCGAGATGTATATTCTGAATGCTTTGGATGCTTCACAATATCCAACAAATATTCCTTTCTTCCCAGAAGGATCTAGCTTGGTCCTCTTTTCTTTTGGAATGTGAATGTATACTGGGCATCCAAATATATTGAGGTGAATTACGTTGGGATTCTTCCCTGTGAACACTTCTTCTGGGGTCTTGAAATCAAGAGCACAGTGAGATAGTCTATTCTACACATAGACTGTTGTCCTGGCTGCTTCAGCCCATAAATACATAGGTAGGTCTTGATCATGTATCATTGTTTTTACTGCTTCCAGAATGGTTCTATTCTTTCTCTCCGCAACACCATTTTGTTGGGGATTGTAGGGAGTGGTTAGCTCCCTCTTGATTCCAGCTTCTTTACGAAATACTTCAAAATACTTTGAAGTATATTCTCCACCATTATCTGTCCTGAGTATCTTGATCTTCTTTTATGAATGATTTTCTATCAAGGCTTTGAATTCCTTGAATTTTCCAAAGACTTCATCTTTTGCCTTCAGGAAATATATCCAAGTCTTCCTTGAGTAGTCATCAATGAATGTAAGGTAATATTCATACCGACTCAAATATGTGGATGGCATTGGTCCACATACATCTGAATGAATCAATTCCAAAGTACTCTTAGTCTTTGTTTCACTCTTTGGAAATGGATTTTTGATATTCTTCCCTTTTGCACATCCTTTGCATGTGCCATTATGGTCAATCTATAGATCTGGTAGTCCTATGACTACCTTGCTCACATGAGGTAGTGCTTTGTAGTTAATGTGAGCATGTCTCCTATGCCATAGCTCACATGGGCTAGTGGCTTCATGAACAAGGGCAGCTTCAGGATGACCCTTGAGTTTGTATAGACCTCCTTCCTCTTCACCAATAACAATTGCATCCTCAATTGATTTTCCTTTGGACCACATGAGTACTTGTCCATCTATGAATGCAACCCTATAACCTTTCTTATCTAAAGCTGAGATAGAAAGTAAGTTCTTCTTCAAACCTGGTACATATAGGATTTCCTTAATCTTCAATGGAGTTCCAGAATCAAGCTTGTAGCTTGCTTCACCAATTCCCTTGATGGGATATTGATAGTCATCTCCTAGAGATACCTTCTAGAGAGAGGTCTTTTCTTCTAGACTTGAGAGAGTCTTCTTTTGTCCTGTCATGTGCTTTGAAGCACCACTATCAATGAGCCATGTATCTTCTCCAGGTGTTACTAACCCAGAGAGTGCAGAGAATAGAACATATTCTTCTGCATCTTCTTTTTCTATTTTAGATATTTTCTTTTGAGGCCTTTCCTCTTCCTCTTCTTCACTATCATCTTCTGCCAAATGTGCTTGATGTCTTTTGTGAATATCCCTTTTCTTCTTCTTTGAAGGACAATTTCTAGCAATGTGTCCTAGTTTGTGACAACTATAACATTGAACTGAGGAGAGGTCTCTTTCTGAACTTACTCCTCCTTTCCTTTTAAATCTGTGAGGAGGATAGGATTCCTTGTGATCATTCTTCTTGGAGTTGAAATGAATCCTTCTTCTTTTGGTTTGGGTGGCCAAATCTTGGTCATCTTCTTTGAGCAAGGCTTCTCTATTGGCAACACTAGCTTCTTCTTGAATGCAATCCTCCCATACTACATCAAACTTCATACTTTCTTTTCTTGCACACATGGTTTGGATGAATGAATCCCAAGGTCTAGAGAGACCATTGAGAGCAGTCATGACTAGTTCATCTTCATCAAGAGTGTCTCCAATGGCTTCTATTTGTTCCTTGAACTGGGAGACCCTTGTGAAGTAATCTTGAATAGATTCTCCTTTACTCATTTTGGTACTCTTCAATTGAGTTCTCAAATTCATCTTTCTGTTGATCTTCCTTCCTTCATACATTCTGCCTAGGGCATCATACATTTCCTTTGGAGTCTTCTTGGATTCCACTTGGGGAATCAAGTGGTCTTTGATAGAATCGGCAATGATTCTCTTTTCCCTAATCAAATCCTTCTTATACTTCTCTTTAGCTTCATCTTCTTCACGTTCTGCAACCTCATCCTTGATATATTGGGAAAGATCATTCTCTTCAAGAATGAGACCAATTCTATATTTCCATGCCCAGAAATTCTCTATACCCTCTAGTTTGTCTTCAATCTTAGTGCTTGGAGCCATCTTATCCAGGAGGTCACAGATATTTAAGTTTCTCAAAAGATAGAATAATACTTACCAGGAAATGAGCTTGATTGATTTGAGATTTCTGGTGTACTCTGCTTATGGAAACTTCAACTTTTCACCTTCCGGATCTGCAACAGAAGTTTTGGTTTTCTGGTTTATTGGTGCACAGGTTCGTAGCTTTTCTAGTTCACTGGTGCATAGGTGCGCAACTTTTCTGGATTACTAGTTTTCTGGCTTTCTAGTCCAAACCCCAAACTAGGGTTTGACTTTACCGGATTTCTACCCACTCAAAAAGTTCAATCTAAGGCTCAAAACTTTGATTTTGAGGAGGGCTATCCAGCCATGCAATCAGATTCCAAAAATTCCAACTTTTGCAAAAACCCTAATTTTCACCAGAGGAGGAGAGAGAGGTATTTTTCACCTTGTGAAAGATGTCCTATTCAGGCTAGCTCTGATACCATGTTAATTTTAGACTAATTTCATAAGCAAGATCACTGAAAGAAACACAATCACAAGATAGACAAAGATTTACCCTAGGAAACCCTCATGGGGTAGAAAACCCAGCAAAGCTTTCCTCAATATAGATAATCAACCCAATACAAGATGTAGTCCTCAACAAGAGCTCCTTCTCCTACTATGCATACCTCTCTCTCTCCTATGTGCCAATCACAAGTGAGTGAATGAATGGTCTAAATGAGGAACACACCTCCTCTATTCATACTTGTGTTCTAACTGACTTTTCACCCTAATGGGGCCGACCTCTCCTAAGAGAGTCTAATAACCCCTAAACATATAACTCAGGGCCAACCTCACATGGGAGATCTAATAACCCTAGTTACCACACTCTCTCGAAGGAATAAACCTCTCCGTATATACAATAGGGTTTCCTCGGAGGAATGGAACATCTCTAGAATAATAAAGTATAATATTCTTAGAAGTTACAATATTTCAACAAAAGTGGCCTCACAAAAAGGAGTGAAGGAGATTCAAATATATGGTGATTATGAATATGTTACTCATTGGTTGCGGGGTATATCCCAGGTACAAAAGTCTACAATTTACAATCTTGCAATGCATCTTAAGGAAATCACCTTGAGTTTTGATAACGTTTCTTTTGATCACATTTATCGACAATATAACACAAATGCAGACATGTTATCAAAAGTTGGCCTTCAAGAAGAGTTTCACGGAGTAGTCGAAGATGAATTTCAAAAGGAGATTTTGATCTTTTATGTTTCATATAATATTTTTGAGAAATATCATTATTCCATTTTTGTATCTAAAGACATTGTCATACACATTACTATGTGACGAAGTAATGATATTATGAAAAAGATTAATTTGTGAGGAAAATTGTGGCTTTTGAATAGAGGTTGATAAGATAGAGATAAATGGAGATATATATGTGGAATTTTCTTGGTTTGTTTTGAATTATTAGACAGATGAGTCCTTCATACGATAAACTAGAACTTTTAAGAATGTAGTTACTTTTCTAGTTGGAAATATAAATATGGTTTTTTCTAAGGACAAAAAAATAAACAAACAATAGAGTAATAAAGCTTAATCAATTAAATAATAACAATTATAAAATAATTCATAAAAATTTATGTGTACACGCACATATAGACTAGCATAATAATAATATATTATTATTATTATAAATTAGCATAAATGCATCATCACCTTGAACTTATTAAGTATGGGAGGGATCAAATCTTTCAAAGTGCAAACATTTCCTTAGTTTTTTATTAAAAAAAGATTATATTTTAAATGATCCTCCACAATGCTTTATAAATCCAATATTAAAATATATCTATATTGATTGTAATAATAACACCATAAATTTATATAAATATAACATGATATGTTAAAATATTAACCTAATTTACCATTTTTAGAAATAATGGCATAACTTGAACCTACTAATATATGTATAATATAAAATATAAAATAAATTTAAAAGTAATAATAATGAATTGTAATGAAATGCTAAAAAATATACAAAATGTTAACTGGGTCTTTTGTTTTGCCAAATAAGTATGCGGTAATTCAAGACACTTAATACGAGAAGATTGGGCTTCAAACTTTCATTGGACGCCTTTTTGTGGGAAAATGAATTATTGTTTAACAAGGAATATTAGATTGCATGATTTAAAATTTAAAGCAAGCATAATAAAATTCCAATCCATGGATATGCTCAATCGAAGGCTTCATACGTCATTCTCGAATTTATCAGGCCATGTATCCTCTATATGTTTCATGGCTATTGAATCTGTAGGAACCCTCATAACTCTTGGCTCACTTTTGTGCAAAGCATGCCACCCCTGAAACATGGCTAATTCTTTGCAACGAAAAAACCTTTGAAACCTTGGGATTATAGGCATGTGCCTCAATATCTTATGAGGAGGGCCATGTACCATACCCTTTTTTTATATATGGTATATGTCATACTCACAGTTAGGACATATTTCTTTGTACGTGTATTCGCCTCTGTATAAAATACAATCATTCAGATAAGCATGATATGAAATGTACTCAACACCCAAGTTTTTCAGCAGTTGCTTTGCCTCTTCGCAACTGACGAGGAGGACTTTATCACTTAGAAGTACATTTTCTTTGAGTAACCTGCAATTAATGAGCAATATAAATGTACACTATCATTAAGCATGTAACAAATCTCCTTTCATCGTCGATTTAATGGGAATTTGATGGTTAGGTACCTTAGTAGTGTTGAGAAGCACATATGCGACATACCATACATTGCTGTAAGTTGTACAATAGCATTGTTGTCCCCAATTGGGTAGACCTTGATCCATGCCCAATGAGAGGGGTGGTGGAAGCGAATTTTAGGCTTTGAAGAAGGCATCAGCAACATTAGCATCATTTCCAAGCTCATCTTGTTGGAATGCATTTAACAACATTCCCTCCATGGCATGGTTATCCCGTAATAAATCATTTATATCGATCTCTATATCATTGTTTTCATCCCCACCCCATGAAGAACTAATGTTACTATAGATGTTTTGAATTGATGACTCGGGACATAGTGGGTTTTGAATAGGTGGTTGATTCAACCATGATTTGTATGCTTCCTCTTTGAGCTCTACTCGTTTGGCGGCCTTCTCTCGATTTAACATCGTGCTAGGGTGCAATGGTAGATGGTAGACAGGTTGATCTTCATCAGAATCCTCGTTGCAAAAATTTTGAACATTAAATCAATAATATTACTAAACATAATGCATTCAGTATGTTGAATACCAAACATTTTTTAAAAGCATGGAATTTTTTTTCCAATAATACACATGCAATCAACCACTTGATAAAACAAATGTGGAATTAAGCAATACATTAACATTAAATCCACAAAAAAACCAAAAATATAATTATTCAATGATCTTTTTCTTACGCCTCGAGGGGATGTCTAAAGGTAGTCCCATTGTAAATTGTTTTTTGTGAGCATTTGGTGGTCTACAAAAGTTATAGTTTATTAACAACTCATTCACGCTAAAGTACCATTGGTCTAGGATGGTTACTAGATGATGGCATGTTACAGTTGGTGTGGTAAAGTGGCCTTCCATTTTCATCTACCATCTGCCTACAATATGTTGCTCTAGATAATACCTTGCGGCTATTTGAGAGTGGTGGAATATCATGTGCATCTAAACTTGATCCGGAATCAAAATCCTACAAAAGACAATGCACAATCATTCAAATGCATGTGAAAAGAAAACATAAATTCAAATAGATAATAAAAATATAAAGAAATATGGACTTACTGGTGATTGAAACGAAGAGCTTGAACTTGGAACGATATGGAATGAGATAGAAATTGAAGAATTGGCCATTTGATTTATTGCTCTTTTTGTTCCTGCAATTGAGTCAAAAACACAATCAATACATGTCTTCATTCTTTTAAAAAATTGGGAAAAGGCAACATTCTATTTTTTTTATAAAGTAATCGGGGCACCGAACATTGTATTGGTGCACCGGTGTGCTTTAATAATACAAACACACCAATGCACTATTTAAAGATGTGCACCTACTAAAACCTGCACAGTCACTTTTGCAAAGGACAAACCTCTACAAAATTTTAATTGTTGAAGTTTACACTTCCATTTTTATTTTGTTGTGTCATATGTGCGCTTATGTCAGTAATACACACCAATGCGCTATGATCTACTCAGTGCACCGTAATCTCAACCAAATATTTGTGAAAGTTTCTATTTTTATTTTTCCTACCGTTTATACAGTGCGCTTTTATGATTATAGCACACCGATGCGCTACTATCTAACTGGCACACCAAAATCCAAAGAGAGAGAGAGATGCGCGCGATTATCATCAATGGGTTGAAATATGAAAAAAAAAAGAGAGAGAAATTTATTTTTAAGATAGTGAATTTAGAGAGAGATATTTACCATGAAAGAGTTTACAGAGTAGGATTTCTTTGAAGAGAAATTTTGTAAGGTATCACCGTGGACACATACAATTCTATAGAGGAGACATTTGAAATAAGTTTTCCTTCAATAGAATAAAAAAATGGCATAAAATTTATATTGTTTTTGCAAAAAAAATAGGATATAAGAGCTACCTTCAATGATGTGAACCCTTGTGTTCTTCCTTCAAAATTACCTTTATTACTGCAAACCCTAGGGTTCTTCTTGCTTTCTTTTTGCGATTTCTTTTTATCTTTTTATTTCACAATAAGGTTTGATTTTTAGGAATGTAAATCTCTTGATTATGTGTGTGTGTGTACACATGTATATGTATATACATATACATGTATATGTATATACATATACATGTATATGTATATACATATACATGTATATATGTATATACATGTATATATGTATATACATATACATATGTATGTAAATCTGTGTGTATATATATATGTGTGTGTGTACATATACATATATATACATATGCATATACATATATGTATATATGTAGATACATATATGTGTATGTATATATGTGTGTGTGTGTGTGTGTGTATACATTGTATATACATGTGTGTGTGTGTGTGTGTGTGCACGCACGCGCGAACATACACACACATGTATCGGTTAGCCTTGGGTCGCTCTTGGATCAAGATCATAATGTGATTCAGTTTGAACTTGACCTATCCGGACTGTTCTTCTCAGATTTTTTTTCAAAAATGCTTGTGTGTTTCACAGTGTGCATTTTTCGTGTTTTGTTGACCTTTATTGGTGTGTATTATACAAAAAATACGCACTGGTGCATTATTCATATAAGGCGCACTAGTGTTAAATTTGTATATTGTGCGCACCGACTATCCCTAATACATTTTCACCTGAAATTCTTTACTAATTGTGTAAAAAAATATTTTATAATTTATGTGTTTTATTATGCAAGACATTTATTGATAAAAAATGGCCAATAAAATATCATAGAATAAAAATCACAAGGAAGAGAGCAAGGGAAACACATCTGACACAAAGAAAATCGCAAGTTTTTTATAATCTTAATATAAAAGTAATATATTGGAATTATTTGTATACTTAAATGATGTGTGTTGGTTTATGAATGTTATGTGGAGCAAAAATTTTAAGTTCAACTCTATAAGATTGTTTGTATTCTCAGTGAAGAATAGCAAAAAAGCTTTAAAAAATTATTGCAAACTGAGGAATATGTGGATCAAAAGGTGATCAACATGAGGTTTTTGTTTGAATTCCTACCGATAATGCTTCTCAACAATAATTGCTATCTCGTTTCAAACTTTGGATTTCAAATTTGTTGAATGTTGTGCAGGAACATAGAGTGAGGAAATAGGATGCCCTAAAAAGATAAAAATTAAGAGGAATGTAAATGATGATGATTCGGTCATCAGTTCAACTGGAGTGGTGTTGGAAGTTAATGAGAAGGGGGGGGGGGAGTTTTATAAAACTTTGAGGGATATAGTGAAAAGAATTATAATAAGAATTTTCAAAGCAGTGGGAACTAAGACCAGTGAGACTTGCAATGTCAAAAACATACAACAACAAAAAAGAATCGTTTAGAAGTGGTATTATTGCTAAAATGTTTTTATATAATATGTATGTATAGTCTAAAACATACTTTGTTAATTATTTTTCTATGCTTATTTTCATATAAATATTTGTTATTTTTTCATTGTGTTTTTTGTTTCTCAAGAAGATCGCTAAAATATGCCGGTAGGGATGTCAAAAAATGTGTACCATGAGATGGTCAAAGAAATGAACATAACCAAATCGCAGGGGAGCCATCCCAAAAACAACATGCATCAAACATATGTAATCATTGTTTTATTTTTAATGTGCATAGAGTTTAATTAACGCATGAAATACTAATTTTCAAATGTTTTATTGTAGCAAAAACGAAAAAGGAAATGGCACCAATTCAGCGCATAAGATGGGACAACAAGGCAAAAAAGGGTTGATTGCAAAGTTTGTGAGTACTTGTGGTTTGCTTCAGATTTCATATTTGGTGTGATGTTTATATCTTAATTAATCTAAAATCATACATGGTTTGCTTCAGATTCATATTTGGTGTGATGTTTATATCTTAATTAATTTAAAATCATACATGGATGTTTTCTATCAGGTGCTAACCTACGGTGAAGAGCCATATGATCATTCGATTGACATTGGATTAAGTAAATATTGTCAGTATATGTTGGGTTATCAATGATTCATTGAACAATTTGTAAGTAGCTATATTGTTTTATATTTTATAATTAATGGAACAATACGAAAATGTTAATTATATCCATACTTTGTCATGATGTCTGAAACTCACAGGTTTCTGAACTCACAGGAAACAAAGTATGTAGTGAAGCCAATAGAGAATTTAATGGCACGCGACATGAAGAGTGGTTTCAAAAATATGTGTGAATTTTATAATTCACTCATTGGATTGGTACACTTTTCCATTTACATAGTTATGTATATTACATTTTCTATAAATGTAGATATACTCCTCATTTTTATTTTTGTGCTTGTAGATGGAACATGAAAATATGGAATGAAATCAAGTTAATCAATAAAATAGTTTAAACGGCTCAAGATCAATATCCCCTAAAAATGATGAAGAGATGGGGCATGGAAGTAGATCGAGGAACTACAACAGTCCGACGATGAATGATGATCAATAAATTTGAATGTTGTTTCTAGAAGTTGTATATTTCAGAATTTTTATCTGTGAAAAACAAACATTCTATTTAATGTGGACATATCACCCCAATTTGATGAGGAAAAGTAATCGATAATTGTAACAATGTCAAAAAGACATTTTTTATTATCAAGAACCTTTATGTTGTCCCATATTTTTTATTCTTATTCGTATATAATAAAATGGGTTTCTTCATGTACTGGATTGTCTAATGTTGCAAATTTTTACATTATTGGTTAAATATATGAATGATTTACATTGTGACTACAAACAAAGGTTTAATCAACATGCTTATCGAAACACAATAACTAAAATATATAAATTAATATTATTAAAAAAATATTTGATTTTTTTAATGATTAATTCAAATGCTAAATATATGAATGATTTACTTGGTTACAATGAACATATTTGTAATCAGCACAATATCCAAATGCAATAAATAAAATATGAAAAATATATATTATTATAAAAAATATTTGATTCTCTAATGATTAATTGAAAATTAAAAAAGACTATATTTGCATATCCGCACTAACCAATGCCTTTTATTTGTTTTTGTGAATCGATGCCTACTCAAATTTTAGCCACCGATGCTCATTGACATAATAAACGCACTAGTGCTTTGCAAATATCAGAGGTGCTGGTACTGTTTTTGCAATATAAGCACCAATGCTTTTATTCCAAACTATATGCACCGGTGCTTATTGGGATAAAATACGCATCAGTGCATATTGGTAGCATATATGCCTAGGTTATATTTCAATACAAAAAAACAACATTGCATATATAATACAACATCGGCACTGGTGCATTTATATATAAAAAATGCATTAGTGCATTTCAATGTAAAAACACACGGGTGCATATACATAATATATGAGGCATCGATGTGGTTGTGAATGATAACCTCACCGATGTTGGTAAAAGATAATATAAATATGGGTATGTTTGGATTAAAATATATGCATCGGTGATTTTTAAATGATGGAATGCAATGGTGCATACCGTTAAAACTTCTTTTTTTTTTAGACAAGAGTGCATACCTTTAAACTAAATGCACTAGTGTTGTCACAATGTAATATATGCATCGTTGTTTCAGCGTTAAAATTTACACAGTGGTGCATTGACAATGAATGTAGGCACCGATGCATGTATATACAACAAACCGATGTTGTTACAACATTATATTAGCACAGGTGTGTCTGCTTTAAAATATACTCACCAGCATGTTTATGTTAATGGTATGCACTAGTGTGTTTTGTTTATAAAAAAACACGTCGGGGTGCACGATATCATTAAAAAGCACCAGTTAAAAAACATTCGCTACAGCCTCTCGCCGCCCAGATTTTGTAGTTATAGTGAATATCCATTATAATGTCCGCAAAAACCTCCACTACAAAAAACAGAGATTGTAATGGAGGTTTTTTTGACAATTTTTGCCAATCTTGTAACAATAAAAACCTCTGTTATAACGTCTGATACATGGTGTTTTCCTTGTAGTGAATAAAAAAAGGGTGGGTTGTGCTTGAACCATCACCTGCATGAGCAAAAAGAGACATGAAACTCAAAATTTGGTTGTGTTAAGCCAAAACACCTAAGAACATAAAGCTACAAAAAAACAAAGTATCAAAGTCTAAGATCCACATGGCCTATAACTAGATGCATTAAACACTAAAATATAATACATGTAGTAGGAGGGAACTTGTCATGATCACTTGGGGTAGGGTTTCAATCAATCAATTTAGGAAAATCCTCAATCTATGGATCTCATCTATATTTAGCCTTAGGAGGTTTGGGATCCTTCGAGACATAAAAGGTCATAGTCAAAAATTGATTTATCTGTGGGTTGGGGGGACATACTATGCATCTGCTCCTAACTCTCTCTAACCAGTCTGCTAGGAAGGAATAAAACACCCCATTATGACTAAATTGATGCAAACCAAGAGGGCCAGGTGTCTCCTAACGCATCTTGCAAGTAATTCCCCGCAAAAATCCAAGAGCTATTACAAGCAATCCATTTCCATTCATATTTTCTCCAGTTGTATCGTGATTTGCAAGGATAGACTGACATGTGTTAGTGCATTGTCATACAAGGAGAAGGTAAAAGAAACCACTTACTTAATAAATATAAAATCATTGCACTTATTCCATATAAAGTAAATCATTCTAGAGTGCACAAGCATATAGATTGAGTTGAAATCAAGGGCCAAGGTAATTTATCCCCCATGAAAGTAAATTTCCGTGAGATGAGTTGGAACGTATAATTGAAAAATATACCACATGTCCATGCCATTGCAAATTTCGCCAAATGACATAAGTATAAGTGATGCTTCATGGTTTTAACTTGTTTACGTCAAGGGCAACATAATTTTGGAACTACTAGTTTAAAAAGCCTCTTCCTAACTAGTATTCCCCCATAATAAAAAACTAGGCAAACATTGCTTTCTTTGGTTCCATAAATGACTTCCAAAGTATTCTCAATTTGAAAATCCATATCTTCTATTTTGACTTACAACCTTCACCTTCCAGCATTGGCTAAGGACATTGTGACATAAAGCCAACATTAGGCTTATACTTGGTGAAGGTTTTTTCCCACCCTAACTTCCAACCCCTCCACCAAGTCAGCAACCCTTGTAGGCCCAACTTGAGCATGAGATTGTATTTCACCAAGCCCTAAATCCTCTTTACTACAATTTATCAGTAATGTACAACATGGATTTTCACTTTATTTATAGCCATGACCACTATGTTCAAGCCTAACCATCAAACAAATCATTAGTCGAGTGAATGCCCTTTTTAAAATATTTTAGGCAGAGAATCAAGTAATTTATCCCTCATGCAAGAGGAGAGAGGATTGTTAGAGACAATGAACATTAAAAGAAAGACTAGTTCTAAGTGAGATGTATATGCATTAATGAAAGAGTTTGATGGCCTCTTGAACGTTCCATATACTTTGAGTAACAAAGGTACCAAGCATTTTCTTACTTCTACAAGGGTGACCAAAAGAGTTCACAACAAAACCCTCTATCACCCTTTCTTTCCCAAAGGTAGTCCTTGGGAAATGCATTGTCTCAACAATACTTTCCAAACCTTCTTTATTGTAGTTCCTTTCACTATTCACTTAGCACACATGGCTTGGCCTTGAAATTTTGTCTTTATTATACCAAGACCACCTCTCTCAAGGGGTGCAATCAAGGTCCTAACTAATCATGGCGTTGATCACTAGAGCTTGACATAAGAGGAAAGGTATCAAGGAATCCCACCATATTATCTCACGAGGGTTAGTTCTTTAGAAAAAATAGAAACAACTCATTTGCAAAATTGTCCTTAATTGACTATCCTACTTTATGGTTTAGGAGGTAATCAAGCATTGTTTTGACCAAGAGATATAAGGTTGCAGTGAGCATGCATCCTTGTATGATTGATTGGAATAATCCCACAATCTCAAATTTACACCTATTGATGAGAGCTAAGCCAAGGCCTCTGTAAACAAAGTTCCCATTGCTTGTATGAATAAGGGGTTGAAGCCAAGGGATTTGAGCATTGTTAGGATGGACAAACCACTCTTCCTTATCATAAGATTTTTTAAATTTGATCTTAATAAAAATATTACTCGGTCCAAAGGCCCAAGCCACTCCATAGCTTACTAAATTATAATGACATTTTTTATAAAGTAGCACCATTGGATGAAGCTCATTCCTTTGATATCAGAACCCTATCTTGTATATGTTTAAGTCACAATGCTAACACCTCAGAAAATCTTGTAGGAGGTTTTGAGTAGGGTGATCAACCTCTAGTTACTGATAATCTCGAGGGTATTTCCTTTGGTATTAACTTAATGAACCCCTAGTTAATATTTGTACCTAGAGATTGCTTTCACAAAGTTTCTTTGTAGGCATGCATATGCTCCAACCCAATAAATTTCCCCGTAGCCTTATAAAAATCATAAGGAATGTTGTTGAGTCCATAGGATTTCCCATTCGACATCTCCTTGAGAATGGACATCAACTGATCCAAGGAAATGGATTGCTCACATGTTTTCTTTTGTTCCTTGAACACTTTGATAAGAATTATGTCCAAAAAAAATTTCATGGCCCTTTCTCTATCATTTGTGTATGATTGTGCTTAGAATCCCATCAAGTTGTGAGCGACATTATCACTCTCAATCATTTTTTTATTTGACCCCTCCCAACCTTGATTACCATCATTTTTCCCCTTCCTTATTAATGGTTATGAATTTAAAAAGGACCTTGGTAATCATGTCATCAATCTTGACCCAATGCAGTCAAGCTCTAATTTTGCTACTTAATCTTGCTTGTCTAGGTCATAGGTACTGAAAAAAAATGGCTCAAGAAACATCTTCAAACTCTTTTTTAACTACCTAATTCTAGTGACAAATGATGATCATAGTATTCCCCCCATATATGAAAAGAAAAAATATTGCATGCGAGATGGCATCAGTCCACCAAGTAGTATATCCATCTTCGCCATAAGGAAGGGGCATAATATTCCACACTATTCTCATACAATCTAGGCAACCCAAAATCTGCACATGGGAAAGATTCAAAATGTCTATGGTTCTCTAAATTCACATCTTCTATGCACCCTGTGGTAGGATAAACCATATTGGTTGGTGGTCTAAGAGAACAATCATTCCATCCACATGCACTAGCCTACCACTCCGGAAATCAAGGAATAATGTTTTTTTTAAGTGCATAACTTTATAGTCATTGTAATATGTATTGTTTCCATTTATATCCATGTGAACCATAGCTTCTAAGAGTCATGGAATCTATATCTATTTGGGTCATAAATCCCATGACAATCTCTAAAATATTTAATCATGCCTCTTTTGCCCCACACGAGATTTTAACTGACAAGGCACCCTCCTTATCTTTATGATTTTCCACCATATTTGCATCCCCACCTACCAACTAAGGGGCATTTAAAAGCTCATCTTCGAACCACTTCCAACCCTCAACACATTACCTAACATCATTTGAAGTAATAATATTGGCCAATCCAAGAATGCAACAATCCTAATTCTAGAAAACCCAAATAAATTTATAAGAGGAGTCTGACCTTCAATTCACCGCTACCCTAATTTGTGTGGGGGGATGAGGATGTTGGTCCCCCCATTTCCTTCACTATGATCTAACACGATCATTCTTGAGCCCAACCATATAGTAGATAAGGCCATTCTCAACAAAAACCCAATAATTTTAAATTCTTCCAAATGTAACACACCAATTTTGCAATCGAAGGAAAAACTTAGTTAAGAATATGTTTTATGCCAAGGTCTCTCAAACCTCAAACTTTCCAAGAGAAAAATTTCATTTTAAAGCCATGCATCTCTTCCATATTTTCTCCAAGGCCAAGGATATCTTCAAAAGAGTTCATGTTGATAATCAATTTCTTTGGATGGATCCAATGTTGACTAGTAAGAGAATGAGGCTTTTTGAACAAGTTTTCAATCGATTCCTTCACCCGTATGTGCCACAATAGTATAGGGGAGAAAGCTATGCAAGTCGCTCCCGATTGTGAAGAAATAGAGCTAGTAAGTGGTTCCATTTTATACACTAGAGCAACATGGGGCCTAAACAGGCCAATTGGTATCGTGTCCTTCTACACGTAGGCCTTTAGAGGCCCTTTCTCTTTATTTATTCATATGACTTTAGTTCATCCTCCCTCTACAATATTAGAATGAGTACCATAAGGGACCTAGGGGGTATGCATGGGCGAGGTATTTTGGGGATCAACTTGGATCATTAAGGGAAAAACCCAAGTACGATGATCTAAAATTTGGTAACATAAACATGTGTTGTGAAGGTTTATATACCACACGTCATGATAATGCATTTTACTTCCCACCATGAAGTAAATGAATTCTTTCAAGTCTTTTGACATATTTACTTTGATGCAAACCTTACATTAGGGTTGAGGGTTAAAAATATGTCTAAATCATGGCATATAAATCCTCTTATCGAGGCTATAATTTGCTCTGAAAAGAGGCAAAATTACATGGTAAGGATATGGAACTCCACCCAAACTAAGAAAGACATCTAAGAAGTCAAATAATTTGAATAGCCCTCTAACCAAGATGAAAACTTATCCATTCTATTCTTGCATATCCATGGTATGGGTCATAGAATCCTCGTGACATGGGCCTTCTTGGTAAATTGGAATAGGAAAAAAACCCTTCTTAAGGATTTAGGTTTGCAAGAACTCAACACATGTATCTCCAATATTCATTTAGAAAGTTATGGCAAACAACTTCTAACGGGTCACACCCTACAAAATACCCTAGTAGAGTTTCCTCCCAATAAGCATTGCTAGCATAATCATGTTGATTATATAGAATATGACCAATAATGTTGGGATCAAGGTTAGAATTACCTCATAATAGACCTTCGTTACAAACTTCTAGGGTGCCTTTGAGGGAACCATCGGCACTATTGTCTAGAGTCTTAACGTTTTCCATAATGACTATGTTGTTCTCAAGCATTGTAACTTCCACTAAAGGCCTCACAATAACCTTGTGATGTCAATTGCAACCAATGAGGGACAATTAAGACAACAATGAAGGCGAAAAGACATGAGTTGATACTATGGAAGGACACAATATCTCATATGTCACACCCCATGTATTACAATTATCAGGACATTCCCAACATGAGGATTGTCTATATCATAGTATATGTGAAACCATTTCAACAGATATATAAGCATGGTTGAAAATGCAACAAATATCAACCACCTATATTTGATTATAATAGTAAATAATGAACCTTAACCAAAGGTTCTTCAAAAAAATGATCAATGAGTATAGTATACTCATGTTCAACTTCTTTCAAACAATTGTTATGTTAGGGAATATAACATATTAAAAAGGCAAATTTATATTAGATTCCAAAACATGAAGTTATCCAATATAGGTTAACTAGTTGAAGTCATATTTCCACATGGTGTCTATTGAACTTTAAGTGGTATATGAGTAGCCCATTAAAGATTTCCATAAAATACACTTGATAATCAAATATTCCACTATATGCAAGTCTTGTCCCAGTGATAAAATCTCAAATACAGAACAACACAAAATCTTTTATCAATAAGTTGTGTAACCAATGCGTTGTCAACATATTGACACATGTAGTTGTTATGAGTTTCCAAGTTGAGTCTCCTTGGTGGATAATCAACCTAATCAATTTCCACTTGACCTTGAAATTTATTGGGTTACACCTCCTACTAGAGTTGGTGGGTTTTAGTCATACATGTTCCTACTATTTCAGTCAAATTTTCATTTGCTTATCTATAATCTTTTTCTTCCATTATTGTTGGGGATTAAGGTTGTTGTTTTTGTTCCTATAAAATACCTTCTCTATACTCGTATTCATGTATTTAAGTGGTTAATCCCTTCTCCTAGTGATCAGGGTGGCCCCTAGTACCAATATTGAAATAGAATCATAAATAGAATGGAGAGGCACTACACACCTCCAGGTCATCGTTAATGTCAATTTTGTCAAGAGCCATGGGTGAATTGAAATTCAACATGAGATGAAATCACAAGTGATACCCAAGCTTGAAATGGCTAGATCTACAGAATGGGAATGCAAAAATAAAGGAGAGGCATGAACTAAACAGGTGGGTGAGTTGATCTTATCCCTAAGAGGTTGTGACTTGTTGATCATCATATTAACAATGCGGAAGCAAATAATCATGATTATGCCACTTCTAGGAAGTTAAGTGACATAACCCATCTATAGATGGGATATTGACCGAAAAAAAACCTCACAAGTAGAGACTCCTCTATAAAACATCAAAAATAAATGCAAAGGCAACCTAAATTAATCACCAAAGATGGTGAATAAATTGAAAATTATAAAAGCTAACATAATCAATAGAGACAATATTCATAGATCCAAAGCCCCAAAGGTCACCTTGATTCATAGATGCTCTTGTATGAAATTTAATGAATTTCTTAGGATAAAAACCCATTAACTCCCTAGGTTACCATCTAGCCATTGAAATGTTAGCTACTACTAGCCTCCATTTGGATAATCAAGGAAGAGGGGGGATCTGTGAGGGCCTGTCAAGGTACCTGTGTCCTTACTTGGAACACTCAATACAAGGAAAAGTGAGGGACTATATTTGTCCAAAGAAAAAAATATTTGTAGATCCAATAGAATCGCCCCTTGGGTCATGTTCATTACTTCATTAGTAATTGTCTTAGAGTATTTTAAAAAAATTGCCTAAGCCTTAATAGTTTGAAGTAGATTGATGGCCCTTTCTAGGTATAGAGTTTCTTTGACTATTGGAATTTATGTGTCTCAAAGAGAATGTGTATCATCTCCATGTTTTGTAGATCTACCCATTAATATCTTCAACATCAACAATTATTTGAACAAAAATCAAGTTGATGGTATATATTGAGAACTATATTTCATACTTGCCCCAAAACCTAATTGTTGTTTAAAACCCAAGGCAAACCATCCTTGAAGCTCAATGATATGATGTTCTTGATTGTAGAGAGGTTTTTTCAGATCAATATGAATGCCCCCCAAATTTTGAACTTTAAAATGGCACCAAACTTTTGAAAACTTAAATTACTACACACACAACACTTATAGATCAAGGGAATCTAGCCTAGAAATAAACCCAAAACTAGTTAGAATCCTTGCCTTAGATCAAATCTATCTGCAATCAGAACATAATAATTGTGACTATTTATTTCCATGTTTTCATATATGTTAGCTTAGTTAGCAAAAACATAATTGTGGTAACATGTTATGTTCATAAACAATGCTTAAAACATAAGTTATAACATTGTCGATTAAGAAACTATTACAACATGTATGATACATGTTGATAACAAACGTAAAAGAGACAAGTCAAAAGGTATAGAACTACGCAAAAATAAGACAATAAAACAAATACATCATCATATTCATTAGTATATAACTTAAAGATATTACCATCAATATCGATTCAGTAAGATTTATCACCACATTCAAGGAAGCATGCAAAACATAATCCATATATAGTAATACATGGTTTATAGTGGGAACTTGAGTACTATGAGAAAAACCATTGAAATTTTGAGGCACTTGCCTTATTTTGTCAAATCATGAATATTAGAGTTATTCACGGATGTTGTATCACAACAACACAACTACTGCATACCCTATCCACTAGCTCATGTTCTTGAAATGTGATCTGATACTTCTATATTTAGTAAGTCTCCCATCTTTATCCCTATCATGCCTCTTTACAAGTGATGGTAACTTAACCTAGTCATTTGATTGACTTGTTAAGCACGTTATCTTGCTTATTTTAATCAAATTAAATATAATTTATTATGGTCAGTATGCCTATAACACGCCACTTTCTCCATTGAACCTATTGGCTTGATTCTCCATAGAAAAACACTATATCCCACACATAAGAGGCTATTGAAAATCCCCTTTTGCTTAACTCTCTCAAATTGATGCCTCCAACCTTCCCTAGATTGATGCCTCCAATCCTCTTACCAACAAAATATCCTCGAGTGACTCCCCCTCTTACTTCTTTAATCCCAAATACAATGGACCCCACCATACCTTCAGTGGTGAATCCTCTAGGACCCCTTAATGTCTTGGTACTTTAAACTCCTTACTTCTCATAATCAGATCTTTACACCCACTCAATTCAAGAGGACTCTCTCCTATCAATATTCTATTTATATTCTAACCCTTCAACATGCACATATAGTTACCAAATCTCAACCCTCTTCTCCTCCCTGTGAATTAGTTGTACTTTCACCTTCCTAAGTTATAGAATAGGGCTTCTTGTTCTATACTTATAAAAGTGAATATCTCCTCCATACATTTTCTCAACAATAAAAATAGTAAAAAATGGTGTAGATAAAGATCAAGCACCCCATGCTTGAAGACCAGATGATGCCAACACCAAGCATAATAGTTACCTCAAAACAACCAAGATGATTTTGGGCACACAAATGAATGAGCTTCCTCCTCCCACACTCCCATGATAATTTTACCTCTTCAAGATCAGCTACCTATATTTAGTGTGGTATGACTACAAGGAAATACATATGACATACAAGACATGGCCTTGGATAATTCACCTCAAATTTTACATAGTGTAGAAAAAAGGTCAATCGAGTTTCAAATGAAATATACAATATCATTACCTCATAGTGTTGTGATTTGGAGAATATGAATACAATGCTTGAAAGTGACCTCTATAATAGGAAACCGATCTAGAAAAGTATGAGGATTGTCCTGGAAAAGATCATTGAAATAATCAAAATAGATCCCTTTTGTTCAATAAGCCCATGAAGACTAAGATTTATATTTGATTGCCACGAGTGCTCAATGGTATTGGGACCCTCATTTTAAATCTATTATTTTGAAGGTAGAACAAATATAGCAAGGAGAGGACAAGGTGGCACAAGAACAATCAATTGGACCATATATGAATTGAGCGAGTAGCACATAAGCCATTACGAGCAACAACAAGCACTAATATCAAATGATGGCAAGGACTGGGGCAACAAACAAGATCCCAACCAACCCATGAAGAGTTGGCGAAAGAAAGAATCCACATGGCCAAAACTATAAGTCAATGAATCCAAGATAAGTGAGAAGACAATGGCCTTCCCACCTTTAAGCAAATACATGTATATTGTAAAGGCTTATGCTTGTAAAACATTGATAATGGATAGTAGATAGTTTTTATTCGATAGATGATAGTTGTTGTAGTGTAATGTGAAGTCATTACCGATTTATTGGATCATCCTAAATATTATTGGAAGAAGGCCCCCCTTTAAAAAATTATTGTTCTTTACTTATACGGTGATGATATTGTGTTCTGCTATTATGTAATGATGTTGAGGAATGAGATTGACTCCAAATGATTTGTGTTTTGTCTACAAGTAGAAGAGTAGAATGGACTGTGTGGTTTTTCGTTTTCCCTTTAATGTTTAATTATGGGTAAGCAACAAGCTAAGTAATGACTAGAGAATCTCATGTTAGTTGGTGCAAGTTTTAGTCGTGACAACCATGATATGGAAGACCCATATTATCTTTAGTCTTGGCACAACACTTTGGGTGAGACCTTCACCTCCTCTACAGTTGAATATGCCAACACTTAGACTATAGTGGAACTCATTATTGGACACCCTTGGAAACCCTAGTCTAAAATTGAACCAACAAATGGTTTTGTTGCCATGACCCTTCATTGTATATATGGCACTCTAACAACATGATTGGTGAATTGACCCAAGATTACATAGAGGATTGGTGGTTTGGGAAAAGCGATCACTTTGAGAAACAACACATTAAGGGAAATCGATCCTAGTGAATCCATGATGATCATGATAGTTATGAAATTTTTTGGGTAGAATTATGAGTAGTACAATACAAATGGTTGAATAGAGTAGGAGAACACTTGCAACTAGCTAGGAAGAGAAGGAGAGAAATTCGATGGAATAGCCAAAACTTGGTTGTACTGCAAAGTTTCGATCATGAAATCGCAACAATAATTGATTTATAGGTAAAAACAACTAAAGAAGGATATGTCATTGAGTTCACAATTGAGTTGAACCAATCTTTTTCAAGGGATAAAGAGTAAAGCAGTTCAAGATGAGAGCACGTGGAAGGCTACTGAAGGAGGCTGCGACATGGGTGAAGATGCTCCTGGAAAAGGAAGATTATATGACATTCAACCTGACATTGATGGTAGTGTAAGTCTCTATGCATGGGGGTGACTTGGGAGCTCTGAAAAGGGATGTGATTACCGAAAGTGGTAGTTGGAAAAGATGAAAGAAGTTTAAAGGAGAGAGGAAGTGGTGAAACATGATATGAATAGGGAAGGGAGTACAAAAGCATATTTGAAAGACTTAGTGGAGTTGAGAAAGTGAGGAGAACAAATCAGTTGATGGTTGGAGCAAAGAGGTTTGGTAGTGGAGAAAAGTGCAAGGAGCAAACAAGAGGAGAGCACTGTGGTCAAGGAGATGGAGGGACCAATTACTAAGAGTAAGAAAATGATTGAAGAGATATAGATAGGAGGGTTAGGGACAACCCAATAGCAGGTTTCACCAAGGGAAAATGAGGACCCCATTACTAAGGAGACCCCAATCATAGAGTTGTAAGTGAGGAAGGTGCTTGATGATGTGCTTCCTTTATTCGAGACTAAAGACAAATAAGCAACATACATGGGTAGCCCAAGGACAATGAAGCTAACCCATAATAGTTACTACCCCTTGCGTATTTTGAAAGTATCGAGGTAACCTTACACCTAAATTATATTTCTAGTGTACAAATATCTACTAACAATGGAGTCAAGAATAGTGGTAGTGGACAGACAAGTGGAGGAAATATCAAGATTAGTAGTAGGAGTAAAATAGTAGCTTCCAATTCCATTATAGAAGAAATAACCAGGGCAATTATCCAACCAATCCCCCATCACCTTTTTCTAATTAGTAATGTAGTATATAGTATGGATAGACTTGTCAATAGCTCAACAATGCACCTTCCTAAGTTTGTGAGAAAAGGAAATCATGATGCATAACAACATTTGATCTTATGTGAACTAATATGGAGAGGAAAAGGGGTTACTACCCCAAAATCTAAGTTAGTAGAGTTATAAACCACCATAAGGGGAAGAGCTTTGCAATGGTATATGATTTTTTTTTAATTGATCCCTTACGTATGACCAAGACAATAACCAGAGTGAAGGCAAGTTTTGTGGTCGAATTCCATAGGTCAAATTCGAAGCAATAGAATTACATCGAGCTAAAGACAATAATCTAGTGGTTGGGATAAATTGCTTGGGAACATGATCAACGATTCTAAGACCTAATCAATTGAATCTCATATATAATTCATGAAACCCAAGCATTGGGAATGGTTCATTTGGGAGGTTATACCCATGACCAAGGTTTCTTTGATGCAATGCTAATGGAACATTTAGAGAGATGCCATGGATTAGGTGATAAAAATTGACTCTATGTGTGGTTACTGTAGGCCAATGAGAGCCATTGTTATAACTATGACCTCTACAAGTACTACAACCAAGATTTCCTAGTTACAGTCACAAATACTGATCAGATTCAAGAGATGAGTCGTGCCAAGACTAGATGGGAGCAAGTCTAATGTATTGTGTGCAATATAGAGGGACATGTAGCAAATGATTGACTACTGTTGTGAGTTTGGGTGGAGACCCCTAACCTAACACCACTACCACCAACCCAATTTTGGGGAAATGTAGTGACCAAATACTGTGAGATTCTCAAGATGTATGGCCACCCTCCCCATCTCTGTCCAATGCTACATAAGTATACTTTGGTGTTAATTATAGTTGTCTATGATTTATATAGGGTGAATTTCCACACTATTGAGAAATGCCATGCCTTGTAGTCTCTATAAGAACAGTTTGAAAGGAGCTCCTTTCAAGTCCAAGAGGTAAACTTGAGTATAGTGAAGGAAAGGGGTGAGGAGGTTATGGAGGGGACTGTAGAGGGGTATACAAATGAGGATATCAAATATTAAAAAATGTTGGCTATTAAGGACCCATTCAGTGTTATAATTGATGAAATTGTGCACATTTCTCGATATTGTCTGCAACTCAGAAGGGTGAGGTCAAGCCATTATAGGGCTACAAGCCACATTAATGAAGACTATCCACACCTTATAACTAAGTGAGATATGAGGGAGAAGTAGAGAAACATAAAATTAGTGAATTTGGAGTCTCGATATGAGGAAGAATTCAATGATCCAAGGATTAATGTCATATCCCAGGGTGGGGCATGGACAAGAGCTAATGAAGCATGATAGGAACTCTCATAAAATAGGAAGGATACCCTTACAAATATCTATATCTATGCAACTAGACTACAAAGAGACCATGGAGACACTAAGGGATGCAACCACCACCATTGGAACAAAAACCAATTGTAATTTGATCGCTTGGAACCCCCTAAACAATTGTGGTGGGAGCGAATTGGAGGATGCTATTAGAATGTAAGGGAAAATTTTGCCTCACCTGAATGCATTAAGGAATTATTCCGAGCCTTTATGAAAATCCTCGATGATGAGGAGTCAAGGAGTTTGTTTCAATCAACACTATATAAGCTAATCAACATGGGGGATGAGGTTATGCCCCTTTGCCAAAGAAGTGAATCCAATCGATCAACAGTAGGAAAAAAACCCATACTAGTTGAGAATTTAAAATGGATGCTCAGTTGATCCATGGGTATGAGGTACAAAATATGTTGTTGGACCTAGGATTTGACATGAACGTCCTCCTGAAAAAATCATGGGAGGTGATGGGGAATCCCTCACTAGTATATCCATTTATCTAGTTGTAGTTGGCCAACTGATACGAAATTTATCATATCGATCATCTCAAAGATTATTAAATAAATATAGGTAGTGTCAAAATAGTATCAAATTTTGAGGTCATCAAAATCATAGATGAAAAGGATACTTACCCAACATTTCCATGCTTCAAATGGGCCAATGACAATGCAGCAATTATAAATATAAAAAGAGGGGAGATGTTGTTTGAATCCAATGGAACCAAGGTTGTACAACCTATTGACCTTGTAAGGGGAGAGATGTGTATTGAACTAGTGGATGATGTGATGGATGAGGATGCAATAAACTAACTATACAATTTGATTGTAGGGACGAGGAATGATTATATAAACCTTACTATGGATAGAGCGATCAGTTGGAGACGTGTCTACTCCTATGACTTGGGTAGTCAAGAAACATTTAAGGATTGGTAGGAGCACAACCTCAAAAATTCTTCTCTTCATTTCGTCGTGATAAGGTTTATTCAATGGATTGGGACAAAAGTGTGATAACCCCCAGTCTTTGATGAAACCATGGATGTTGAAGAATTCGAGGAGGACCTAAGCTTGACTATTATTAATGAACAATCGATTCCAACCTTGGACATGGCATTGAGTTCCACCACCTTCAAGTGGTGGGATAACCATAAAGAAGATATGGGATACTAGGAGAAGACACATATTACATTGCGACACCAGTTTACCTCACCACCCAAACATCAAACATTAAGTGATCAATATTCTAGGATCCAAATAAGACCTCATTAAATTCCAAGAGGTGTATGAGGGAAAGACACATCCAATAATATGGAAGGATGCATTCAGAGGTGGACCCGAGGAGCCTTCCCCAAACAACTATGGGTACATGGTTTCATCCACAAATTTGCACCCATCCCAAAGGCCTAGTATCTACATGAGGAAGCATGAAGATAGACCTGCAAGAGGGATGATCTGAAAGGTCAATTCTATGCAACCTTTTCCTACCTAGGTAAGACTCTCAACATTACCTCCATTTTGAAAACTATCAAAGCTTTCTTGCTTGATACCAAGGTAACATAACTTCAAAATATATATGTAAGATTCATATACATAAGAAGCCAAAATAAAAACCAAGATACTAATGGGAAATGGATCACTCAACCTTCAAATATTTCGCCAAGTTAATGGAGGATCCAAAAGAAGAAGATGACCCAAAGAAGTTGTGGCACCTTTTATTTTAAGAGTCTAAGGGGGGGAGGCTAGTAAAATAAATAGTAGATGATTATATAGGAAAAATATACTAATAACTCCTCGAGATAAAGCACATCAATATCAGTGTCAGAGATAAGCCCCAATTAGCATCAATTGGACACTAGTGGGATGATGCAACAATATTTGATGTTGCATCTTTGTTGCATGAGTATGTCGACCTCTTACCACATAGATTTACATAAATGAAGGGGATAAAAGGGGAACTGAGGGAGATGAGGATAGATATCAAGTTGGATTCAAGACCCATTAAAAAGTATCCCTACAGGTTGAACCTTAGGATAAAGACATGGATGAAGGAGGAAATTGATAAAATATTGGCAATGCGCATGAGATTCCTAATGGAGGAATCATACTAGATTAGTCCAATACTTATCTAGGATAAGAAAGCAAGGGGGGAATATAATTTTGTGTGGATTTTCGGGGGATAAATGCAGCTTATGTTCATGACCGTTTTCCCACACCTTTCAGTGATGAAGCATTGGATCAAGTAGCTAGTAAAGAAGCATACTCCTTCATAGATGGATTTTCCAGCTACCACCAGATGTGAATATCAAAGGGAGACAAGAAAAAGACAACCTTCACAACTGAATGGGGTTCCTACACCTATCATTCCATTTGGTTTGAATAATGCACTCATTGTATTTTCCAAGATAGTGATCACAACATTCAAGGAACACATTCATAAATTCCTAGTAGGATGATTGGATGGTGTATAATTTGTTTAAAGAGCATGTTTCCATGTCGTGACTGATGTTTGAGAGGTGTCAACAACTAAAAACATATCTCAACTTGGAGAAATGTATTTTGTATACATCTTTTAGCACCCTCTTATGCCGCATTGTTGGCAGAGATAACATGTTAGTTGGCCCAGGCATGATAATAGCAATTAGCAATGTCGGAGCCCCAACAAATGTACACACCTTGTGATCAATGGTAGGTCACAAAAGGTACTATTGCAAGTTCATAAAAGTGTATGCATCCATCATTGTCCCAATAGAGTAGTCAGTGAAGAGGACTAATATTTTTATTTGAATGAAGATTCATAGGGAAAATTTTAAGGGCTAAACTTCACCCATGGATTAATTTTCCATTTTTTCCAAAAAAATGTTCGTCGATTCTATTTTTCTAAAAAAAACATGATTCATGGTTTAAATTATATATACTAAAATCATTTTACTTTAAAAATCGCTAAATTTTCTAGAAGCTATATAAAATCCTTAGAAATTTGAATATTTTAACAAAAATAACACCAAACATTTTATAGTTCGCATTTTAAGAATCAATAAGATTTGTCAAGTTTTATACACTTTCACATAAGTATGGATCCTTTCCCTTTGAATGTTATAAGTCCTTGAACCCATTGAAGGAAAAATTAGTAAGTGCTCCCATTTTGGTATTCCCCAATCGGACAATTGAATTTCATGTACATGTTGATGCATTCGACATTACACTAGGAGCCATCTTAGTGCAACCTAAGGAGGGAAAATTGGACCACCCATTTTATTTTTCCAGTAGGAAATCATCTAAGGATGAGTGCAACTACACTATAAATGAGAGGAAGGGGGTAGCTATGGTCTATTAGTTGCAAAAATTCTATCATTACCTACTGGGGGATGGAGTTCCTGTAACCTTCCCTCTCTTGAGCGGAGGCTCTCGCCTCCCTTCTCTCTTCTCTCTTTTCTTTGGTGCCTTGGGATATGGAGTCTCCTTCTTGTCTTCCCTCCAATTATTTTCTCCCTAGTTTGTTCATGTTGGGGTTAACTAGCTCTGTCCTCAAAACTTGTCCAACCTATCTCTGAACTAAAATATTTGGTGAACAACGCACTACTTGAAGGAAGTATTTACAATGGTTTCGTCTACTTCAATAGTTTGATTTTGAAGTCATCATAAAACCAGGAAAATCAAATGTCGACCCAAATCACTGATTAACAATAGAAATAGGGGAAACATGAGGATAATTGGGAGATAATCTCTTGCACTCAAATAGTTTTGAATTGAAGTTGTACCATTCTACTTAGAATACATCACTATCGTCCTCACCATCGGGGCGACATTGCAAAAATATTCCATGGCCTAAAAGAGGCAATTGGTGGTCAAGGCAATGGAATACCAATTAATCGCAAGACAAATTTATAAGCTAGGGACAAATGGAAAAATTAGGTGATGTGTGATGGACCATAAACAATCAAGCATCATGTAGGAATGTCATAGTGGAGCAACATAAGGACATTTTAACAGGAAGGCCACAACTTGAAAAGTATTACAAGTTGGACTATGGTGGCCAACGATATTTAGAGACACAAAGGAATATGTTTTGTCTTGTAATGCATGCTAGAGAATGGGGAAACCCTCCATAAGAGACAAATTGATTGCATTGAAGGCATTTCAAAATTGGGCAATAGACATTATTGGACCTATAAATCCACTTACAAGGCATTCAAACTTGATATATCATTACAAGCACTAATTATCTCAAAAGACGGGCATAGGAAACACTAACCCCAAACTATAGTACCAATACCATTTCCAAATTCATCTATGAGAACATAATATCCTAATTCAAATGTCTAAGAAACCTAACAACATATCAGGGGTTGCTCTTCATGAGCCACACTATTAAAACCCTCATTGAAGAATTCATGAGCATCACACTTGTAGTCCATATCACCCTAGGGCTAATGGAATTGTTGAAGCATTCCACAAAATATTCAAACGCAATCTAACTTGAGGTTTCTATACAAAAAGATATCCATAATACTTTAGACATGTCATACCACTATAAAGAAGCTCATGAAACACACCCCTTTCAACTTAATATATGGTCAAGAAGCAGTGGTGCCTACAAAGTTCATTTCACCAAGCTTATTCAATGCATAAGTGATGAACATGTCCAATGAAGACGCCATCCAAAGATGATTAATAGATTATAGAATTGATGGAAATCAAGGATGACATATTCCTAGCATGTTACCATCAAGAGGTAGAGAAGTCATGACATAAGGCCTAGCATGATCAAAAAATTAAACACAAGGACTTTGAGAAAGGTGACTTGGTCCTACTCTATGTCAACAAGTACCTCAAACACCCACGGAAGTTACATATGCATTAGGTTATCCCATTCATGGGCACAAAAAATTCAAGACTCTGGAGTAGTGAGATTGGCCTAACTGGATGGAACAATTTGAGAAGGATGGGTGAATTGCACCCACTTGAAGTTGCTCAAACCTCCCCCAATATAAGTTGTGATGATTCAAAATTATTGTACCATAGTTTGTTTTAGTCAAGTCAATAAGTCTAAATCCTATGAATGAGCCAAGAGTCAGTTGCACCGATAGTCAAGTTTGGTAAAATTTGAAAGTAGTAGTTACTTCAACATGCAAATTTATTTTTGCCTTTTCATAAAATATAGACACCACCTTTGTGGTTAGGGAGGAGGAGGAATTCTCGATTATGTAAAAGTTTTAAGGTTGTGTCTAGCTTATGAGTTACGCCAATAAAGCATATGGTTGCATATGCCTTATGAGTTGCACTAATAAAGCATAGGGTTGCAATTAGAATATGGGTTGCACCAAGAGAACAAATCACATTGTAACACCCATATCGATAAGGAATCCTCTTTGGTCACATCATGAGTTGTAAATTTGTTAAATAATATTAATGTATTTAGTACCTGCACCCAGCAACAGTTTATGAAACCATGGACATAAGGGGAACAAGGCTAATTTATAGTGGTCAAGTTAGGAATAAGGTGGGATACTTCACCCCATCATTAGGATTTAATTAGTCGCATCATGTATTTTAGTAATGATAATTTAACAAAAGTAAATGCAACGGGAAAGAATCTTGATTGCTACATTGTCTCTGAACCTTTTTAAGGCTTTTGGAGGATATCATTTCCTTTTCCATTTAAAGAGAAGCTCCAATCAATGCTCAAATGTAAGACTTCAAGAGATTCGTTATCCAATGTACTATACATTTAAGTTGGTACAACCAACCACCAAAGACATTACAAGATCACCCAATATCACCTAATGCAAGAAGTAGATAAGAGAAAGAATACTACTCCATATCTCATAAATACACGTGCATTAGAATCAAGACTAGAAAGTCAAACTATAGAATTGTTTAGGGATTGCCACTAGTATACACCAGTTAAAAACCATAAGCAAATATAATGGGGAAATTTAATGTTAGAGTGGTAGAAAAGAGAAAATAAGTTGTCATTGAAGAAACCATGGACCCCTGAGTGTCGTAAATGAGATATTTCAAATGAAAATTAGAGTAAACCCTAATCATAGAGTATGACTTCACTAAGATAGAGTAGTTCCTAAACCTACAAGACCCCTATTTTTTTTCATTGGAACATGTCATCGAAAAACCCTCAGGTAGTTCCACTCATTTTGAGGATGGTACCCAAGGTAAACCATCAGCCCTGATTATGGGGCCTAACCTGGTAGGGACATCAAGTGAGGCCCTTGCATAGCCACCTAGGGAATTGATCCCAAGACCTTCTACTTGCAATTACAACACTCAACCACTTGAGCTAACCCACTAGGCTCCTACAAGACTCCTATTACATGTATGAACCCAACTTAAGCAATGACAACATTAGAGAATAAGTCATTAAAAAAGTCTATCCCTTGCAAGTTTCATCATTACTAAATATGCTCCATGCCCCGACATTCAACACACTTCGACACCGATACCTATGTGCATCGATTTCTTGCCAAGTATCGAGCACAAGGGCAAGCTATGCCTTGATTGGCCCTATCCATTTACACTTTTGAGTCAGTCAAGTATCTTATGTTTTTTCCATGGATAGCATGGAGGTTAGTACTACTTCCAACAACACAATAGAGGTAAGAAGGCAAGATAAGAGGACATGTACATGCACTGTGAGATGTGTCGAGGAAATAAGGGGGCAGAAATCAACCTAATCAATTCATTTCCTATAAGGATGGTGGCAAGGATTCTTGCATGTCATGTATTTCACAAGTAGATGAAGGGAGAGTGTAGCCTAGATATACTCTCATCAAGGAGACATGTACCCAAGATAAGCAGTTGAATTCATGTTGCTTTTTCTTGAATGAGTTCATCAAGGCCACCTCATAGGCCTATGGAAAGACTCCCTTGTTTAATTATGGCTATTTTTTATAGCCTTGTCATGTTTAACTAGGAGGTGTCAAAGGGATGCCAACTATTACCCACTTAGAAGGAGTAGGAGTTAGTGTCAGCTACCTTTGGGTCCTAAAGGGAAATGAAGGAGTTGGATAACTTGTAGTTTAATGATAAGGCCTTCATGACTCGAAACAAAACCATGGTAGAGGCAACCAAGTAGCAATTACGATTCCCTACCAAGATTATCAACCATTATATCAAGTGGTTGGAATTTAAAGCTACTAGAGACAATAACTACATAAGGTAGACCATGGAAGGAGCTTAAATAATTGACGTTAATCCACTTGCCTACATCATCACAACAAAATATATCTGAGAGGAAGTGTGTAGCTCACCAAGGATCAACATGGCATCCATAGACAAAGGTGACATCTTCCTTTTTCCAGAGAAGAAATTACAAGAAGGAGATGATGAGTCTAATAAAGTGCAAATACTTTATCAAGAATCACCTTTGCTACCATATGCACAGGAGAAAAAGAAATATAAAGGCCTAGATCTTAGGTAATCATCTATCTAGGTGGTAAAGTAGGGCTAATCCTTGGCCAAACTATCCCCTCTGGTGATTACTATGTAATTACTAGACATTATGACCACTCATAAGGAGACCCTAGATATTCGACACAGTTCAACAAGGGGTCATGCAACTTGTACAAACACTCATAGGTCCAATTTCTAAGAATCCCAAATGCACTCACCATAGGCCATAACCAAACTAGCCATAAAAGTAGACATCCCTCTAACACTGTTAGTGAGTACCTCAACACCACCTCTAAGAATGTTGCCCCTATAGATCAAGCCCTATGAACCATGTGAATTCATTGACCTCACTTGGGAGGAGTATCCTAGCTCTCCACCCTTGATGACTGAAATCAAGATTGACCCTCAATAGATGGTTGAGGGAGAGAAAACTAGGCAACAAGAACATAAATTAGAAGGCTGGACCCAAATTGAAGGAAGCAACACAATATATGGCTAAGACAAGTGACAACAAGTGGGCATGACCAAGACCATAGAAAGGACCGTGTTGGTGGGGTGAACCAATTGATCAACCAATAGAAGGATAGTAACAAGAAGAGAAGGAGGAGAACATACAACAAATAGAACAACAATAGTAGACCAGCCCATGGATGAGCAGATGGAATAAATACCACCAAAGATTGGTGCCACTCAGGTGTAAGTAGGACCTTCAATTTCTAGTCCATAAGCTCAATTGGACCCAACCACAACAAGCCATCTAATTTCAAAACTTGCACAAGATATACAATAACAATATGTAATTATGCATGAATTCCAGACAAAACAACATCGTGGAGCACATTACGATTGATTTCCAAGAGTGTATATGGAATGACTTCATTACTAGAATGGAGCAAGATTTAACTAGAACAATAAGAATGCCCTGTGCCACCCCATAAATGACACAAAAACTAACTATACTAAATCCTATGGTGCAACTACACTCGCAAGTGTCACAACCATCTAATATAACCCAAGTACCTATTGAAGTTTTAATTTGTCAGCATTTAATTTTCTTAAATGAAATTGTACATATGATCATATAAGCAAAAGGGAAATAAACTAGGTGCACATAGAGAACATAAATATATAGATTCAACTTGATAATGTTATTGAAGAAGCAAATGGATTATGCAGGGAGAAGGTCACCTTACAATACCAAGTTGAATCAGTTCAAAGTTGGCTTATATACCATAAAAGAACAAGATGCATGAATATAATAGCTACATGTCAATGCCCCCCTATAGTAGATCGTCGACCAACTACAATACCTAGTCTAGCATATGACAAAGGGGAAGGAAAAGGTAAATGAGATATGGGACATAAAATGCTCAATGGAACAATAAAAGATGGCCCAAATATTGCAAATTCTAAAGACAACCACATCATCAATTGCATGAGTCAAGGAGAAGCTAAAAGAAGTTGTTGAAAAATCCAAGGAGACTATCATAGCCACACAAAAATGGATGCAGTTAGTAAAGTAGATGGAATCACCATCATAATCCATCATGAAATAATTAATTGACTGCAGTAGGAGGTAGAGAAAAGAATGGATCCACTTGTATAGGAGGAAAAGTTGTAGGACATACAATGAACTGATGAAGAACTAGATTGAATCTATCAATCTCGTAAATTGGTCCAATCACAGTTGCAACAATTTAGACTAGTCATGCTAGGGCACTCCAACTCACTCCAACATATGTAACAACTGAAGGAATCATAATGGGTAGGGGTCTATGGGACATGAACCCAAACACTTGATAATGACAAGACCACTATATACTTGGTTGGCTGAACATATTGGTTGGCAAATGGTCTACACCTTTGGAAGATTTGATGAGATTCAAAAACAATGTTTTGGAGGTGGTCCTAGAGTTGGGTCCCTCATTTAAGAAGGATGTATCTTAATCCCATAAAGAAGCAATATAAGATGTTGAATCTAATGAGCTTGACGAGAGTTGGCTTGAGGGAAAGTCAATAGGTGTGGTCGAGGCTTGTTGGACACCTCATTTTGAATCTAAAATTTTAAGGTATAATAGGTACAGCAACAGGAAGGACAAAGTGGTGCAATCAACATAACTATATCAAACTTGCACCACTTAGCACAGGAGTTGTTAAGAGCAACAAACAGCATTGAAACTAGAGGATGATAAGGATCAAGGTAGTAATCAAGATCCTAGGAAACCCATGAATAGGTGGAAAACAGAAGAAGCCACCTGAGTCAATTGAGTCAAGATAAATGAGAAGACAACAACTTTGGAGAGCTTTGCATGTATCTTCCCACCCTTGGTCAAATATTTATATATCGTAAATAAGCCTATAAAATATTGATATTGGATAGTAGATAATTGTTATTCAATGGATGATAGTTGTTTTAGTGTAATGTGAAGTGATTACTGATGTATTGGATCATCCTAAATATAATTGAAAGAAGACCCCCTTATGTCGGATCTATAGATCTAGCTAAACTAGCTTACCTATATTAGAAATCAATAACATATCAAAGTGGATAAGAGAGCAAGAGAACAAGGAAAAGAATACACCAGATATACGTGGTTCACCCAATTGGGCTACATCCACGGGAAGGTTGTCTTCTTTTATCTCCAGAAATATCCTTCAATCTTACAAGAGAGCAACTACAAATAACCCCAATACAATATAGAAGAAAGCTTGTGAGTACAATACAATGTGTTGTAATAGTATCATGTGATGTTCACTATATCATTGTGTTGTTGGGATGTGACTCCCTTAACCCTATTATATACCAAGAGATGTGGAGGAATTACTCTCGCATATTGCATGTGGGATAATATAATTCTCCATAATAACATCTCTTTATATAATAATGGATAATAAGAGAATACTTTACCATAATGAATATGGAATATAATGTATTACTCTTTTACATAAGATTGTGGATAAATTCTGACATAATACAAAGAAATTATTACCTTCCAAGGAATATAATTAATATATTCCAACACTCCCCCTTAATAATGGTTGGGAGAAAATCCCTCACTAAAACTAAGGAAGGAAGGAGTCATTACTGCTCCCCCTTGATGACAATTTCCAGAATATCCATAAGATGCAAATAAGAAGAACACTTTGGCTAATGGAATTTTATGAAGAACAACCGCTTCTCACTGAATCATGAAACTGCACATGAACTAGGTTGTACGATGAAATACCAACAACAAGATGCCTAGGTCTAAAGAGAAGCCTTTATGGCTACTATATCCAACGGTAAAATGTCGAGAACATGTGACGCAGTCTAACCGCAAGGTGCCCAGATCTAAAGAGAAGCCGTCATGGCTACTAGATCCGCAAGATGCCTAGATCACCACAAGAATCATCACAACCATAACTGATAGCTGAAGAACTCTGATATAACATCCACACCAGTGTACAGATACCTTTCAACGGGTGATACAACAGAACACGTGGCTAAGAACACCACAACAGTGTACAAAATACCCAGATGGCCAATACACATGCGGATAACAGACATTCTTCCAATCAAGGTACAATATAAATATATGTAGAAGACCTCAAACATCGAAGAAACAACACCCCAATGGTCTATACATCGAAAATGATATCATACAAATGAACATCATGACTTTAACCGTAGAAGATGGTGCTTCATTATTTCTAGAATAAGGTGATAATAAAGATCAAAAATTAATATGCTCAGGAAGGAAGTATAGAAACCAGCTTCTCACAACTTTTCACATAAACAGAGAACTTATCTGCACACAAGAACTTCCAAGATTAAGGCATACAAAGATCATAAAACAAAATTGCTCATACATAAATGAAAATGCTTATACACCAAAGATTAGCAAACATCATGTAAAAAAGATGGCAACATAATATGATCAAAATTAACTTTACTTACTCACAGTGAAGTTACTTTTACACAATAAGTCTCAGCCACAACATACAAAAAAAATGAGCAATGATGTGATCAAAATAAAAAATTAACTTGCTTATTAAGGAAAATGAAGTTACTTTTACACATTAAGTGTCAGCCACAACATATAAATAGTGAGCAATAAAATAACTCACACAAGATTTACAAATATGAGATAAAATTGCTCAAGAATATATAGATTGCTTTTATGCTATCGCTTATATGCAAGACCATAAAACATTATTCCACGAAAACTGCTCTAATTACATGATACAACAGGAGTAGCAACTCATATATCATGTTAAAAATAATATAGGAATGCTTCTATGTGATTGCTTCTATGTGATTGCTTCTATGCAAATCTTTAAAAAAATATGAGCAACATATGAACAAAATAAACATGACATGATTAGAAATAAACATGATCAACAAAGAAAAGAACAATTTAGTCATAAACCATTAGAAGAATAACTACTAGATGAAAACAACAAATGCACTTAAAGCTGCTTGTGATTCATCAGAACCTTTCTCTTTAGCTTTATACATTAAATGTTTCGCTTTAAAGCAATTCTTTTCGAGATGTTTGGTTTTACCACAATGCTTACAAGGATCATACACTTTCTTCTTGTTAGTATGTTTATGGTGTGCATTAGAAGCATGACCAAATTTATTAGTATGATTTGAAGTGTGTGAACTATAACCTTTAACATTATTAAAACTTTTCTTAGGATTCTTATTATGTACTATAAGAGCCTTATTAAGTGAGACTTGTCCTGAAACAATCAACCTTTCTTGCTCATTTATCAAACCTTTACAAAAATCATCAAAAGTAGGTTTTGTGGTATTTTGAGACAATTCAAGAGCCCTATTCCTAGTTTTGATGAACATATCAAAACAAGATGGCAATTTTTGTTCTACAAGAATTATAAGAGCAGTGTCTATCTTCTTGTAATCTTTACCACAATTATTTAATTTTTCATTTAAAGTTTTCACTTCAGCAAGATATAATTCTACTCTTTCAAAGTTAGTAGGATCTAGCTCAAAAATCTTCTTTTCAAGGTAATAAGCAAAAACATCATCAGATTTATCAAATAAAGAAGCAATAATTTTCCATACCTCAATCGGGTTGTCCTCTGCCTCAATACTTATCTGAAGACTATCTGAAACCTTTTGACCAATGAGCCCTCTTGCTTGATCACATTTATCTTCCCATATAGCCACATCTTTAGCATCAACAAGTTTTTTGTGTTCACAATTAACAATCCTCCATAGATTCTTACTCCTGAGAACATCAATCATTTTTATTTTCCATGCAAGATAGTTAGGACCAACAAGTTTAGGAACATAATCTACTTATGAAGTCATAATGATAGAAATATTGATAAGAAACCCAAATGCTAGAAATGAAAAGAGAAAAAAAGTGAATAACCGAAAACTAATGCACTTTACCGTGCGGATCTAAAAAAACACATTAAAAGAGAAACTTTGCTTACGACCCTTTTGAAAAAGTGCCAAGAAAATTCACTCGCGGGTCTGCCACAGTAAACTCGCGAATAAAACTGATACTCGTGGGTTATGCACAACAATAGTCGCGGTTACTCGCGGTTTTACAGTAGAGCCAGCTGTGGGTGCGCGGGTCTGTAAAATCAAATGTCGCGGTTATGATATGATATTCACGGGTTTCTGTACAGTGAAGTCGCGGTTATGCCGAAGCACTCGTGGGTCTCTACACAAGAGGGTAGTGAGTATACTAAAGTAAGCGCAAGTTTAACAGTAGAGCAGGCATGATTATGTTGCAGCACACGCGGGTCTGTACACTGAAAGTTGCGGTTCTGCAGTATATTTGCGGGTTTGCAGTAGGGCAAGTCGCGGTTACACGTGCTGTCTGCGAAGCAAAAGTCGCGAATGTCCAATTTTAGGTCGAAAACAGTGTCGATTAAGTCGTTGACGAAAACCTGCACAAAGTCTACCAAACTTGGATGAAAACTATCGATCTGACAACCGGAAGATAGATCTCCTTGAGGAGAAGCCAAAAATCATATAGATCTACAGAAAAACAATCAAGAAATCCTTGAAAAATTTTATGCAAAAAACTACACAACAAAGTTAGGGTTATAAAAAAACTACAGAAACATGCCCAGATCTAAAGAGAAGCCTAATGGCTACCAGATAGAAAGCAAATCTACAAGAATAAACAATGCCCAAATGATAATAGTTATTGATTGAAAGCTATAGAAGGTGCTAGATCATAGCAACCATCTCTGATACCATGTCAGATCTATAGATCTAGCTAAACTAGCTTACCTATCTTAGCAATCAATAACATATCAAAGTAAATAAGAGAGCAAGAGAACAAGGAAAAGAATACACCAAATATACGTGGTTCACCCAATTGGGCTACGTCCACGAGAAGGTTGACTTATTTTATCTCCAGAAATCTCCTTCAATCTTACAAGAGAGCAACTACAAATAACCCCAATACAATATAGCAGAGAGCTTGTGAATACAATACAATTTTGTCACGTCCCCAAACCTCAACATGACCTTCAAGGGCATGGGAGATTGTCATGTCCCAAAATTTTGCATTGGGACACAATGGCCTAAGCCCCTTGGCCATACTCATGATAGCTTGTCAAATTGATGCTAAGGGTCAAATAATTGCCAAGAATGATGTCAAAGTTAGTAATAATGTTAAATTAGATCCAAATGGACAAGGTGGGTCACATTAAGAGAAATTCTTAATTCAAAGTTTGTAATATACCCATCCAAATGAACTGTCATGGAGGAAAATTACTAGTTCCCTAGGTTGGGGGTGGAAGCATTGGGATTTGAAATAAGGGGGGTAATAAATTATGTTTGGAAATTAGAATAGCATAAATATTTAATAAAGGAGATAAATAAATAAATACAAGGGAAAAACAAAGTGGCAATTGATCATGAAGACACATGGAGGATGTGGGACCCACACAAGCTATATTTTCTATGCCACATGGCATCCTCCTCTTGTCAATTTGAATCCATGAGAAGTCCAATGTTCTTGGGATGATTTGGAAGGGAATAATACTTGGCATGACTCAATGAGGTCAAAATGTAGTGGAATAGTAACCCCCATGGAAGAGGAAGATGCAATTTAGAGCTAGTGGGACACTTGGGCTAGATTCCCTAGATCTATGACAACAATGATGAAGATGCTATGACACCTATGACACAAATCAGACCTGAAGGCTGACATATGACATATATGACATGTCAGGGCTAAAAATAGCCTCCAAGAGGGTGCTCAAGTGATTTAGGGCAGCCAAAGAGACACCAATTCGAATTTGGAGAAGGAGGGGGCTAGAATTTCAAGGAACAAGTGGCATACTTGGGAATTTCTTCCCAACTTGAGTTGGCATGAAGCTCTTGGGAGGAATTCGACCCATGGAGGACCTTAGAAGTTTATAAAAGACAATAAAAAATAAGGATGGTGGCTTTTGGATCATTTTAGAATTTGCATTTTGCATTTGGAGAGGAGAGCTAGTGGAGTGCTACTCTACTTGCCTTAGCACCAATTTCGAGGGTGAAAGATTCCCATCCTAGTTGGTAATTGGAAAGGCCATTCGGACCTTTAATTTGGATATTTAATGGAGTCTTTTGTTACAGGTTGAAGCTACAAGGAATCTCATGGTCACATCTCTTTCAACTTGCTTCTACAACCATTCTTCTATTTCTTGGCATATTCATGATCCTTGAGGAATTGCGCACTTGGTGAGCTATTGTTCTCTTTGTGGGAGCTTATAATGCTTCATTATTTTATCATATGATGTAAATTATCTTCTCTTCATGTTCAACATGTCTTCAAGTCGAGATTCCAAGTGGAACTATGTAAATATGATTATTAATGAGCAAATGGTGCCAATTTCCCCACTATGTTGATGTATGCCAATGATATGTTGATGTATTCATATGGAAAAGTGAACTATTTATGATTTAATGATGTATGGACTGTTATTTATCTTTTATACAAGTTTCATGTTCAGTGCATAATCTTTTGGAGTCATATTGTCCACTTTTATATCATTTGGAGAAGATTGCCTATCATTTCCCCCAAGGTCAAAACTAGTCTTTTTGTATCTGATTTAAGAAGGTTGTAGAAGAATTAATAAACTGAATGGTGAAGCATATGAGACTATATTTATTTCCCCTAGATATACCCTACCTCTGTTCAGAAAATTGAGAGGGTCCAATAGCATTTGGAGAGCCATTTCCAGCATCTACCCCATGGGGATTTGAACCCCAAATTGCTAGTCAAACTCCCTACTTTGGAAAGAATTCAAAGGAGATTTGAAGAATCCTTTTGAAGACTCTAAAGCATCCATGAAAATCATAATTATTTCCTAATATAATCCATACACCTTCTGTAACAATTTGGGAGCATTTGGAGACCAAGAGACCAATACTAGTCAAAGAGAAATTGCTAGTCAAACTCCCTACTTTGGCCAGAAATTAAAGGAGAGTTTCAGAAGCTTCTTGAAGATTCTAATGCATCCCTAAACCTCATAATTATGTCCTAATATAATCCATACACCTTCTGTAACAATTTGGGAGCATTTGGAGTCATTTGGAGACCAAGAGACCAATACTAGTCAATGGTCAAACTAGTGGAAAAAGTTGAAAATTTCACCATTTTAATAAATTTCTAAAAAGGGACATTACAGAGACCCTCCAACTACATATTTTGTTTTTCTTCCAAACATATAAGTTCCACATACATCCACAACGAGCTCAGATCCACAATCCGTAGTTGCGATCCGCAATCCGATATCCGTAGTTGCGATCCGCAATCCGATATCCACAGTTGTGATCCGCAATCCGCAATACGCAATCTAAGATCCACAGTTGCGATCCACAATCCGTAATTTTCATTGTAGATGCGGGCATGCGGAACTCTCTATTCCATCTCTGGGGCGGTCTTTCCCTTCCGCAATCCGCAATCCGCATTGTCGATGCGGGTATGTAGAATTTCCCATCGAAAAACTTACCTTCCGCAATCCGCAATCCGCATTGCGGATGCGGGAATGCGAAACCACACTCCTGCAACAACGACTTTCCAAAACAACTTTGGAGTGGCATAAATTCTTCCTCTAAGGTCCAAATGGAACCAGGTCGGTACCATTGGAAATCTCTTGGAGAGCTCTATCCAATCGTACAACTTCCATTCCAAACAGATATTTCTAACCCCGTCATTTACCCAACTGAACATTATGTGCCCAACTCCACTTTAAATGACTTCAACCTTCTTCCAGCCCTGGATTTCCCCTCCTCCCGATCCACATAGAGGTTATGAGGCACATCAGGGTATCCCCTTCCTCCTTCAGATCAGGTGCAGTGATACAACTCATTCATAGGGTTAATTAATACATCACAATACGTAAGGAACATGGAGTTAGATCTAACCATTACATCTACCACATGCAAGACTTATAAATCAATAAACTCGTACAATGGAATGATGTATATAACATGAACTCAGCCTTATGCTTAGGCTTATACATGATCAACTTATCCATCAATTCATAAAAACATACGTCCAATGACTTGAACATAGCAACCATGTAATAACAAAGAACTTTATCATTTAACATAACAAAGAAGTACTTATCTTTAATTTTTGAAGTTGCCAAGCAACTGGATAAGTGAAAGCAACATTCCACCCAACCTTAGATCTATGTCCATCCTGTACTCTTTCAGTTGAGATCACCCCTGATTTGGGCTGTGTATCCACTAAGGAGGGCTATCGGATTCTCTCACAATCAAGGTTCCACCCCAATGCTAATCCAGTATGTAGTTGGGTTTATCAAGCATTCCAGGGTATCTACCCGTGCTAAACCAACCTACAGTGGGTTTATCAAGCATATAAGGACAAAAAGGAAGCTATTATTAAGCCAGTGAGCTCAACCATAGAGTTGTAGGCATCCCAACACTCAGCAGACATGGCACCCACATTACCTACCTCACCCAACACAAGGAAGACCCTCTTCTTTGTTGCACATTCCCTCAAGGTCTCTTCCCTTCCAGTGCTATTCAGGGTGGGCATATAAAGGTCCAGTTGCTAGTTCTATGAGATTACAGCCTTCACTGGGTTTATCAAGCAACCCAACTCTAAATTGACCTTCTGCCACAATTAACCAAGCTCGTTCTTCTCAGGGGTGCAGAGTAAGCTTTCTTCTGCAGTCTAAATCTCTGCAAACCAAATCCTATATTCTCACGGCTTCCCTCACCTGTTTAAGCTCTGATACTCATCTCATGGTTCTTTCATGGGTATCCCGAATAGACTAGATTCACGCACGTAGTTTCTATGGCAATGGATTCGGTGATATTCCACTCACACAGGAAATCATGACTATCATTCCTCTTCCTCTCGGCTGGGTTATGCGGGTCTCTGCATGCATGAATCCCTCAATATGTTCTTCTTCGATCATTGGATGGATGATTCTCTCCCTCCCCCCAATGGGTAGTCAAAAACAGGTTCAGCGAATTCCTAGGCGATTGAGTGTCTTCCAGGACAAGCAATCAGAGCCATGCCCTGCCATACGAAATCGCAGGCATGCTCCATACTCCATCAACTTCAGTAACAGGGTCTCCAACCACCCTCTGCAACCGAATTAATGTCAGCATGGGAATCAAAAGGGTTCATAGCTGGACATGTGGCACCAATCACATAACCCCCTCACCTCTCCCTAGTGGATACACATGGCCCCTTTCTCATTGGTTGCCTCCTTAGCCAGATTCTTGGGTATTTTATTGCATTGATTAATAATTACATCAATTACATTTCTTCATGGCTTAACAACCCATGAATAATCAAACTGTAAAATATTTACCTCTGCAATAACCTTAAACATCCACTAGTGGGGCCTTGTCCTTGAGCTCCACACGAGGGTAATGCACATTGGATATACAAAATATTTATATCGAAGCCAATAAACACTAAGGCAAAATAGGGGTATTACAACTCCCTCCTCCTTAGAACAACACCGTCCTCGGTGTTCTCAAAACTAAACAAAAACATGAATGCCTCTCTCATGGCATCCTCCAGCTCCCATGTGGCCTCTTTGGGACTAAGGTGATCCCATTGCACCTTTACCTACCCGATGGACCTGTTCTGGAGCAAAGTGACCTTCCTGTCGAGTATGCATATAGGATCCACTTGGAACTCTCCCCCGGGTTCCACCTGTATCACATGCCAATCAATTATGTGATTAGGATCATGTACATATTTCTTAAGAAAAGAGACATGGAAAACATTATGAGCTTTCATGTTAGCAGGCAATGCAATCCTATATGCAACTGGTCCTATCCTATCAAGGACTTCAAATGGCCCACAATATTTGGGTGCCAACTTGGCACAACTTCCCAACTTCATGGAACTCTTCCTTGGTCTCACTCTCAAGTAAACATGATCCCCAATCTGAAATTCCTTGTGCACTCTCTTCAGATATACATAGCTCTTTTGTCTATCCTAGGCTGTCTTCAAATTCTGCCTGATCTTAACAACTTCCTTCTCCATCTCTTCGATCATTTCTGGTCCAAGCACCACCCTGTTCACTGGACTATCCCAATTCATTGGAGTTATGCATCCTCTGCCATACAATAAATCGAAAGGATTCATATTCAATGATTCTTGGTGTCCATTGTTGTAGGCGAATTCTACCAAGTGTAGGTAATCTTCCCACTTAGATGGCTTGTCCGTCACATACATCCTTAAAATGTCTTCAAGAATCTGATTTACTCTCTCAGTCTGACCATCTGTTTGAGGATGATAGGTTGTGCTAAACTTCAACTGAGTTCCTAATTCCTGGTACAATCCTTTCCAAAAATTAGATGTGAACTTTGTGTCATGGTCTGAAATTATTGCCTTGGGAAATCCATGCAATCTGAATATCTCTCTCATGAAGATATATGCAATGTCATTGGCCTTATGAGTGGACTTGACTGGAATGAAATGAGATACCTTCGATAGCTTGTCCACCACCACCATGATTGAATCGTGTCTCTTCACTGTCATTGGCAAACCTGTTGTAAAATCCATAGAGATCACTTCCCACTTCCATTCTGGAATGGGCAATGGCTGCAACAATCCTGTTGGATGTTGATGCTCTACCTTTACCTGTTGACACTTTTGACACCTAGTAATGTACTCAGCTATGTATTTCTTCATACCATGCCAAAAGTATTGCTTCCTTGCTGCTGTTATAGTCTTCTGATACCCTGGGTGGCTAGAATATGGCTTTTGGTGTAACTCATCCAACACAAGCTTCTTCAAATCTGCATTATCTAGAATGTACAATCTGGTATCTTGATACATAAGAACATCTTCATCACCCAGTTGATATCTTGCATACTTCTCATCCACAACATCCTGCTGCAATTTCTCCTTGACTTGAAGGTAGACTTCATCGCTTTCTTGAGCTTCTAGAATCATTGCCTTCAAATATGATTCACACTTACTCACTGCTGCAATATGAAATCTCCTGCTAAGTGCATCTGCAACTTTGTTCTCTTTACCTTTTACATGTTTAATTTCCAAGTTAAATTCACACAGAAACTCCATCCACCTCATTTTCCTAGAATTTAGATTCGACTAGTCAAACAAGTACTTTAAACTCATATGGCTAGTTCTGAGCTCAAATATTCTGCCCAAGAGATAATGTCTCCACCTCTTGAGTGCATGAACTATGGATGCTAGCTCTAGGTCATGTGTGGCATAGTTTTTCTCGTGTTCCTTCAGCTTCCTTGACTCATAACAAATTACAAACCCCTCTTGCATTAGTACTCCACCAAGCCCTTCAATGCAAGCGTCGGTGCATACTACAAAATCCTTATTTGGATCTGCAATCTTCAAGATAGGTGCACTGGTAAGTAATTCCTTTAACTGTTGGAAACTTCTCTCACATTTTTCAGACCATGCAAATTTGATATTCTTCCTTTGCAGTGAAGTGATTGGGTGAGATATCTTGGAGAAGCCTTCAATGAACCTTCCGTAGTAAACAACAAGACCCATAAAAGACCTTACATCTGCAATGCTCTTTGGAGTAGGCCAATCCATTATGGTCTCAGTCTTCTCTGAATCTACTGCAATACCTTCTGTTGAAATGACATGACCCAAGTACCGCACCTTCTTCTGATAGAATTCACACTTTCTTAACTTGGCATATAGTTGGTTTTCTCTAAGGACTTGTAACACCATCATTAAATGTTCCTCATGCTCTTCTTCATTCCTTGAATAGAGAAGAATTTCATCCAAGAACACAATCACAAACTTGTCCAGGTATTTGTTGAAGACGCTATTCATGAGGCACATGAATGTAGTAGGTGCATTTGTAAGACTAAATGGCACCACAGTGAACTCATAATTTGGCCATATCTAGTTCTGAAAGTTGTCTTATGAATATCTTCTTCCTTCATCTAATCAAACAAGTCATCAATCCTTGGCAAGGGATACTTGTTCTTAATTGTCACCTTATTGAGCTGCATGTAATCAATACACGTCCTCAATGTTCCATCCTTCTTCTTAACGAATAACACAGGTGCACCCCAAGGTGATACACTCGGTCTGATAAATTCTTTATCCATTACTTCTTGCAGGTGCATCTTCAACTCTATCAGCTCTGGTGTGCTCATTCTATAAGGAGCTTTGGAAATGGGTACTTCCCCTGGAACAAGGTTAATGGAGAAATCAATATCTCTATTTGGTGGAAATCCTGACACTTCATCAGGAAACACATCTTTTAACTCTTGCGATACCTGGAATTCTTCTATCCTTGGTCCTTTATCCTCTAATGACTCTGATACATGGACTGCATATAACTGGTAGCCCTTTCTATAAAACTTCCTCAACTGCAGAGTTGAAATATGCCTCACTGAAACTTGCTTGGGAATTCCTCTAACCAATCTTGGTCTTCCCTCCTCGTCAAGGCACTCAAGTACCTTCTCATAACAATCAACCTTGACTCTATGTCTTTCCAACCAGTCCATACCGATTAGGGCATCATAGAAGCCTAACGGTATTTAAATTTGCTTGGGTGGGAAGTCCATTCAACTCAATGGAGCATTCTGGCACTACTTCACTCACCTTTCTCTTGGTACCTATGGCTAATTGGACTAGTAAAGGCTTACCATGCTTTATCTTACCAAGAGAACATCCTTCAACTATCTTAGGAGACACATAACTATGAGTAGATCCCGGGTCAATTAAAACAGAAATAGATTGCTTAGCAATCTTACCTTCAACTTCTATCACTCTTGATTGATGGCCTGCTTGATGGTCATCCAATGCTGCATAAATCCTAGGCGTTATTCTTGCCATATGTTCCACTATAGTTTCCTCTTCCAAGCTATGCAAGCTCCTGGGTTTATCTCCTCTAGTAGGACAATCTCTAAGCATGTGGTTTCCTCCACATCCCCAACACTGAAGTGGTCCTTTTGATGCTTTGTCTGTTGCTACTGCTAGCTTGAATCCGCTTCTTTCTTGCTGACCCTGTGGAAAGGTTCTGGGTTGATTTCTCAATGGTGGTTTGAATCCACTTTTCCTTAGTTCAAACTTTCCATTGGGCTTTCCTTTCCATGTTGGATGCACCTCTGACTTTCCTTTACTCTGCTCATAGAAATGCTCTGCCATCCTAATGGCTTCATCCAAGCTTGGTGGATTTATGAATTCTATGTTATTTTTGTTGTTCTTTGGTAGACTACCAAGGAAGCATTGGATCTTCACCCTTTCATCCTTGATTTAGTCTACATACCTCAGTAGTTCCATAAACTTATGAACTGCTCTTCCATGGTATTCTGCCCCAATCTGAGTTCATTGAACTATTTTCTCTTGCTATCATAATACCTAGTTGATAGGTATTTTTCCTTGAAATATCTTTGGAATCTTTCCCCGTTGATCCTTCTTTCACTGGTTCCCTTCACTTGCATGAGATGATCCCACCAAATGGAAGCTTTGCCATTCAGATTTTAAATGGAAACTCGGGCCTTTTCATCCTCCGAACAACCATGCATTTTGACATACTTCTTCATTCCAAGAAGCCATGCCTCTGCTTCTTGACCTATTTTACTTTCTCCCTCAAAAGTGGGAGGTCTTGCCTTCCTAATCTCTCCTTGTGGGACCCCTCTAAACTTTCTTCTTCCTTCAAACCTATTGGAAGTATGCCTTAGGATTCTTTGGAAATCCCTGGAGTCATCTGACCCGCTGGAAAGTGATCTGGAGGAGGGTGTTATGTGCCTTCTGCTCACAAAACCCTTTATAGGGCTTGGATTCCTCTTCCTGGAACGCCCTCTAGAATGAATACTTGCATTTTTCTCTTCTCTACCCATATTGCTTAGGTTGGACCCAAGGTTTACACTTTGGTGCATGTTCGTGAGGCTATGCAATATGGCAGCATTGAGCTGGTGCTGCTCTTCCTGAGCCTTCATCAACCTCCCATTGAAACTCACCATTGTTTCAACCAAGTTCTGGGGAGTTACCTGCTCCCTTCTTCCATTAGATTTGGTTTCGGCATGCTCTTCTTCCACGTTTTCTCCCAGTACATCATCCACAGGCTCGTAAGGGTCCTGTGCGTCATTAATGGTTACCATTTTCCACTTTTTCCTGCACGTTGTCCTGCTGCACGATTAAACTATAACTCTACTGCAGTCACTTTGCATGATAGAACAATTATTAGACAACATAAGAGTGCATAAAACTTAAAACGTCTACACAGTCTGGAATCAACCAGTTAATAAGAAATTTCAGGTTAAAACAACGCCACAGCGCTTCTCTGTTTTGGAATTCGTTCACGGTTTGGCCCAAACAGCTCCCAGTATTGCAATTGAAGCTCTGATACCACTTTGTCACATCCCCACACCTCAACATGACCTTCAAGGGCATGGGAGACCCTCCAACTACATTTTTTTTCTTCCAAACCTACCAGTTCCACATACAGTCGCAACGGGCTCGAATCCACAATCCGCAATCTGCATTCCGTAATCCTCAATCCACAATTGCGATATGCAATCCTCAATCCACAGTTGCGATCCACAGTCCGAGATCCGCAATCTGTGTTCTGCAATTGCGATCAACAATCTGAGATCCACAGTTGCGGGAACTCTCTATTCCATCTATGGGGCTGTCTTTCCCTTCTGCAATCCGCATTACGGATGCGGGAATGCAGAACCACACTCCTACAATAACGACTTTCCAAAACAAATTTGGAGTGGCATAACTTCTTCCTCTAAGGTCCAAATGGAACAAGGTTGGTACCGTTGGAAATCTCTTGGAGAGCTCTATCCAATCTTACAACTTTCATTCCAAACAGAGATTTCTAACCCCGTCATTTATCCAACTGAACATTATGTGCACAACTCCACTTTAAATGACTTCAACCTTCTTCCTGCCCTGTCTTTCCCCTCCACCTGACCCACATAGAGGTTCTGAGGCACATCAAGGTATCCCCTTCCCCCTTAAGATCAAGTGCAGTCATACAACTCATTCATAGGGTTAATTAATACATCACAATACGCGAGGAGCATGGAGTTAGATCTAACCATTACATTGTGAAGAACCTGCAATAATTAATTAATGAAAATACACGAGATAACATAAATAAAAAAACTCAGAATCGCTTTATTGATCGCAGGTCACTTTGAGGGGGCAACCTCCTTTGAGCAAGCTCAATACAAATAACTTCACGGTACCTTCATTGGCCTCAACACACACTTATATACTAAGTCTATGCCCAATATTATGGGTCAATACCATGGGACATATAATACTACGGGACGACTTACAAAGCATATGCGTCCAATATTATGGGTCAATACCATGGGCTAATACAAACTATGGATCAACAAATACTACGGGACGACTTACAAAGCATATGCGTCCAACAACAATATACTAACAAAGTAAAGAGAAGGGTTGACATGGGTTCCTAACATCCCCTCTCCCTTAGAGAAAGCTTTGTCCTCAATGCTTTAGATGTGGAAATTGATGCGGAATCTGAAGGAGTGGTTCCCTTGGAGCATCCTCGGGTTGCATTCCGTGCCATTGAATGAATACCTCTATGATAGATTGAGAGAGAAGCTGACGCCTTCTGAGTTTCAGGGAGTATTGTGTGTAAGGCTGTAGAAGAAGAACCATATCAGCTGTGTGAAAAGTGCGCTCAGAATAGTACTGATCGGCTTGTTCTTTCAGTCGAATTCGTGCCATGTGAAGATTGTCTTGCAGAATGAGAAGAATCTGATCGCGGTTTTGAAGAACTGAGTCAATTTCCTGAACTGGGGAACTGCTGAGGGTGTATGGAAGAAGAACTGGTGGTTCCTATCCATAGACTACTTCATATGGTGTCATTTTAGATGTGGTATTGTACCACCGGAGCGCTTCAAGTAAATCCATAGAAATAGTTGTCCAAATCTGTGTAGGGATAGGCAAGGGTTCGAAAAGTCTCGAAAGGAGTGTCGGTTCACCCTTGTTGACCTGGCAAGTATGACAATCAGCCACCATCTGTTGATTTGTCATTTTCAGTCCTCACCAAAAGAAGTTACATTGTTCCCGGTCATACGTTTTGAGGAACCCAGAGTGCCCTGCCGATGGAGAAGCATGGAGTTCATAGAAGAGATAGCCCTATTGAACAGATTGCAACCAATTTGGAACAAGCAGAGAAATAATTGTAAGAGAAACTGGGTCATCCAATGTGTGAGAAGGAGCATCCGCTACCAGATTATCCTTACCCTTCTTGTAAGTGATCACATAGGCATAACCCAGGAGTTGGATAACCCATTTCAGGTGTGATAGGGAGGAGACCCGTTGTTCCAAGAAATTTTCCAGACTCTGGAGATCAGTCTTGATGCAGAAATAATTCCCTAATAGGTATGGCTGCCACTTCTCTACTGCATGCAAAATAGCCATCATTTCCTTATGAGATGTAGATGCGGCTAAATTCTTACCGGAAAGGTCTCTTGAAGTGACAATCCCACTAGTGCAGCAAAGACACGAGCATATCTATCCAAGGAAGTAGTGGAGACCGTTGATGGGTGCATCTGAATGGAGTGGAGCTGAGCAATGACACCATGTGAATTCTTCTTAAGGATCTTTTCTAGGCGATGTGAACTGATAATGCAGAGAGACCCTAGTTGTAAGCCCGTAAATTTGTGTTGTTTTCCATTGACTGAAAACTGCATCCCAAGTTTAGCAAAATCCCGTAAGATGGGGCCAAGAGTGCATAACCATTGAACGCCCAAAACCACATCACATCTGCCTAAGGACAAGGAAAACATGTTAGAGCACAGGTTATAATCTTCCAGAGAGATACGCACATTGTGACACTTCCCCTTGCAAGGTAAGGTGTCCCCATTGGAAACCATGACTTCAAAGTTGGAGCAAGGATGGACAAAACAACCATCCTGTTTGGCGATCCGAGGGTCAATGAAGTTATGAGTGCTACCAGAATCAATGAGTATTGTAAGAGGAAGCTTCTTGAAGTAACCCCTGACCCGCATTGTTTAGGGGGTGGAGATTCCAGCTAAAGCATGGAGAGATATCTCTTGGTGGTCTTCCTGAGATGGAGGGTCAATAGGAGGCTCCTGAATGTCAACTTGATCATCCATTGTATCTGGAGCTTCTTCACTAATTTCAGAGGCAGGCGGAGAGTCCACATCAAAGAGATAGAGTTTTTGCTTAACACATCTATGTCCTCGAGTGAACTTCTCATCACAATTATAACAAAGCCCTTTTTCTCTGTGTGCCTACATCTTTGTTTTAGACAAATGCTTGATAAGAGTTGGTCGAGGAGCTAGCGGGATGGGAGGTCGTTGAGAACCCACATTTCGGAAGTGAACAAAAGTGGGTTTGGAGCATTGTTGGGCTTCAATCTTGTCTTATGCCAACTTAGCCAACCCTAGGGCTTCCAACATTGTGTTGGGACATAACATTTTAACCTCTGAGCGGATTTCATCCTTAAGACCACTGATAAAACAACTCTTGTAGAATTCATCAGACAATCCTTCTGTGTGATTGGCTAGTTTCTCAAATTCTATCTGATACTCTCTCACAGTGCCAATTTGGCGAAGTTTAGTGAGGGCTCCTATGAAGTCATAAAAAGCACTAGGACCAAATTGTTGCAAAAGGAGCTGGCAAAAATCTGGCCATTTTGGCTCTTCATGAGCCTTGATGTACCAACGGTACCATTGAAGAGCTTCTTATTCCAAATGAAAGGATGCAAGTGGAACTTTGGTGACATCAAAAGTATTATGCAGACTAAAATACTGTTTTGCATGATAGATCCAACCAGCCGGATCAGTACTATTGAATCAAGGAAAATCAAGCTTCAGACCACAGAAATTGTTGGAAGAAGAGAACCCATTGTCTGATGAAGACTCGGACTGTTGTTTGTTGTTCATGGCTGAATGCTCAAGATGGAGGCCAAAAAAAATTTCATCCAGATCCTGGAGTTTGGTTTGGATGGCTGCAAGTGCTTCCTCCATATTTTTTGCTCCTACGCAGGTGACAACCATAACCATGAGTTTTTATTATTATTTTTAATGGGTAGAAAAACACAAACAGAAGCTTATTTAGTAAAGGGAAATTTGGATTTGGGAAAAACTTTGATGGGTAATTGGGGTTTGACTAGGTTTTTGACACTTTCGAATGGAAGCAGAAAATGAGGATTTTAGAAGCAGGGTGAAAGAATGGGAAAATTTGTCATAGAGGGACAAAGAAGCAGAAATAGGGAATGAACGCGGTGGCAAATTTTGAATGTGATTGGGTGAAAATTAAAGAAATTATGGCAAACCCTAAAATAGACAAATGTGGGATTTATGGCTTTGGTAAGTGGAAGTGGAATTTGGGATAGGGTCCTCAGGAATGAAAGATGCAGAATGGGATTACAGGGGTGTCAGGGAAGTTTCAAGGGAAACGGAGTGAAAACAAGGGAGATATGGCGAAAAAGCAGTTTTTTTTTGTCATAATGGATCTGTTACGGTGCAGAAGGGATCGGAAACAGGTGGATCTGCAACGGCGCAGTAGAGATCGGCAACAGATGGATCTGAAACGGCGCAGAAGGGATCAACAACAGATAGATCTGAAATGGCGCAGAAGTGATCGGCAACAGTTTTGGATAGAGGAAATCTATGATTTATCAGCTGAAAATAGATATGGACCCCGTATACTCAGCTTCCTTACGGTTCAGGGGATTCACTCGGCCACCAATGTTGTATGACGGCTTGCATATTGGGGAAGTACCCCTCACTCCACGTCTCAGGTAAAACTGATAACCGCTTTGCCACAAACGACAGCTCTTGGTTTACCTCACGGGTGGGAACTAATCAATCAGGTAGGGGTCGGTGCCCTTTTCTCGAGCAAGTCCTCTCAATGGGCCAGCTACTTTGGGGTTCATGTGGTACTCCTCACAATGAGTTTTAGGGCTTATTCCCAAGTACTTCCCATAGTTAAGCGGATAGGGATTATTCCCCGATCCGAACCTGCAACAGATGCGAACAAAAAAAAGTTGGCAGAAATTTCACCCAACGAGCCCAAGAAAGTGCTCTGATACCAGATGTGAAGAACCTGCAATAATTAATTAATGAAAATACACATGATAACAGAAATAACAGAACTCGGAATCACTTTATTGATTGCAGGCCACTTCAAGGGGCAACCTACTTTGAGCAAGCTCAATACAAATAACGTCACGGTACCTTCATTGGCCTCAACACACACTTATATACTAAGTCTATGCCCAATACTATGGGTCAATACCATGGGACATATAATACTACGGGACGACTTACAAAACATATGCGTCCAATACTATGGATCAATACCATGGGCTAATACAAATTATGGATCAACAAATACTACGAGACGACTTACAAAGCATATGCATCCAACAACAACATACTAAGAAAGTAAAGAGAAGGGTTGACACGGGTTCCTAACATACATCTACCACATGCAAGACTTATTAATCAATAAACTCATACAATGGAATGATGTATATAACATGAAGTCAGCCTTTTGCTTAGGCTTACACATGATTTACTTATCCATCAGTTCATAAAGACATACACCCAATGACTTGAACATAGAAACCATGTAATGACAATAGAATTTCATCATTTAACATAACAAAGAAGTATTTATCTTTAATTTTTGAAGCTGCTAAGCAACTGGCTAAGTGAGAGCAACGTTCCACCCAACCTTAGATCTATGTCCAACTTGTACTCTTTCAGCTGAGAGATAACCCCCAAGATGGGTTGTGTATCCACTAAGGAGGGCTATCGGGTTCTCTCACAGTCAAGGTTCCACCCCAATGCTAAGCCAGTCTGTAGTTGGGTTTATCAAGCATTCCAGGATATCTACCCATGCTAAGCCAACCTAAAGTGGGTTTATAAAGCATATAAGGACAACAAGGAAGGTATTGCTAAGCCAGTGAGCTCAACCACAAAGTTGCGGGCATCCCAACACTCAGCAGACATGGCATCCACATTACCTACCTCACCCAACACAAGGAAGACCCTCTTCTCTATTGCACAGTCCCTTGAGGCCTCTTCCCTTCTAGTGCTATTCAGGGTGGGCATAGAAAGGTCCAGTTGCTAGTTCTATGAGATTACAGCCTTCACTGGGTTTATCAAGCATCCCAACTCTAAATTGACCTTCTGCTACAATTAACCAAGCTGGTTCTTCTCAGGGCTACAGACTAAGCTTTGTTCCGCAGTCTAACTCTCTGCAAACCAAATCCCGTATTCCCACAGCTTCCCTCGGTTGTTTAAGCTCTGGTACTAATTGCATGGTTCTTTCATGGGTATGCCGAATAGACTAGATTCATGCATGTATTTTATATGGCAATGGATTCGGTGATAGCCCACTCACACAGGAAATCACAACTATCGTTCCTCTTCCTCCCGGCTGGGTTCTGCGGGTCTCTGCATGCATGAATCCCTCAATCTGTTCTTCTCCAATCAATGGATGGATGATTCTCTCCCTCCCCCCAATGGGTAGTCAAAAATAGGTTCTACGAGTTCCCGGGCGCTTGAGTGTCTTCCAGGACAAGCAATCAGAGCCATGCCCTGCCATACGAAATCGCAAGCATGCTCCATACTCCATCAGCTTCAGCAACAGGGTTTCCAACCACCCTCTGCAACCTAATTAATGTCAGCATGGGAGTCAAAAGGGTTCATAGATGTACATGTGGCAACATGGGTACCAATCACATAACCCCCTCACCTCTCCCTAGTGGATACACATGGCCCCTTTCTCATTGGTTGCCTCCTTAGCCAGCTTCTTGGGTATTTTATTGCATTGATTAATAATTACATCATTTACATTTCTTCATGGCTTAACAACCCATGAATAATCAAACTGTCAAATATTTCCTCTGCAATAACCTTAAACATCCATTAGTGGGGCCTTGGCCTTAAGCTCCACACTAGGGTAACGCACATTGCATATACAAAATATTTATATCGAATCCAATAAACACTAAGGCAAAATAGGGATATTACAAATGTGTTGTAATAGTATCACGTGATGTTCACTATATCATTGTGTTGTTGTGATGTGACTCCCTTAACCCTATTATATACCAAGATATGTGGAGGAATTACTCTCACATATTGTATGTGGGATAATATAATTCTCCATAATAACATCTCTTTATATAATAATGGACAATAAGAGAATACTTTACCATAATGAATATGGGATATAATGTATTACTCTTTTACATAAGATTGTGGATAAATTCCAACATAATACAAAGACGTTATTACCTTCCAAGGAATATAATTAATATATTCCAACAACTTATATGGTGATGTTGTTGTTATTTTTTATTCTATAATGATGTTGAGAAGTGAGATCAACTCCAATTGATTTATATTGCATTTGCAAGTAGAAGAGTAGAATGAACATGTCATTTTTTGTTTTCCCTTAAATATTTATTTGTGTATAGCGACAAGCTAAGTAATGACTAGGCAATCTCAGTCAATGCAAGTGTTAATCATGACAACCAAGTTGTATGGGCCCCGTATTTTATTTAGTCTTGGAACAGTGCTTCGTGTCGGACCTTCCCCTTCCTTGGGATTGGATATGCCATTGCTTACACTAGAACAAAACCCTTCTATTGGACACCCTTAACCCTAGCTTGAAATCAAGCTAACAAATGGGTGAAGTTGGAAGATGCATGTGTTCAAGCCAAAGATGAGTATAGGTTTTATATAATTAGTTATAAGAGCAGGAAACTACTCTTCAAATTACCCAAACTCATCAATTTGATGCATCCAAATGCTACACCCCTTTGACTGAACATACACTCCATAGTTACACCCATGGATTTGATGACATTATGCATTTTTTTTGGCAAAATAAGGGGCCAAGAGCTCCCTCCAAAACTTGACAAAATCCTTCAAAGATTATATTTAGACTTGGTGATACATCTGCACACAATCATTGGACCAATAAATGACTAATTTGCTAAAGAAGCTTCACCTTTTGGGAAACATCTTGATGTGAAATCCACACATAACATGGTCAAAGACTAGTTGTAATAGAAGGAATCCTATACTACCTAGCTCAATGGCATGATGAATGACCTCAAGGGCACACATAAACAAATTATGATGCCTCACCCTTCTACCTATAGTGTTAATTTCTTTTTGCACAAGTCACTAATTTTTGTGCCAAATGATCCACCTCTCTCAACCAATTTTAGTCCTCTTAAAACTTCATTTAGGCCTTCACAATTCTGTCCTCAATCAAGAGTTGACTTCATATAGATGCACCTAATATTTCTAACTCGTAAATTATCTTGAATCTTATTGGACACATCCATGCTCGTTATCCTCTACTTCCAACATAGCTATATGTTTTGCATCAAGGTCAATATACTTGGTTCGTATTCACAATTGGATGAAGCTTCCACTAATTTTTTTTTTTGTAAGTAAGAAGTTTTTGTATTATATCAAAGAGGAGTTACAGAAGGAACAAGCTGTCCGAGGCTCAGACTTGTTCATCGAAACAGACCATCTAGCTACTAACTCATAGACCCATACATCCTTAACAATTCGATAGACAATTATCACAAAAGCAGATAAGATGCTTCCATTCAACTGACCAGCCCTATCCTCAAAGGCTTTAAAACAGCAAAATTCACTACCCACTCAAAAAGTAGCTAAACCGGAGATGTTCTTAGCATAGGAACGTGGGCCCGAAATCAAAAAGCACAGCATACTGCCACTACACCCAACAGGCAAGATATACATTAGGTAAGAGACACCCAACTTAACACCCGACCCACCCTAAATACAAAGACTTGAAATTTGGAAAATAGACTCCTGACCAAGCGTCAGTGGATAATGTAAGGAGCTTCGGGAGAATTCCCCGGATGGGGAAAGCTGGAAGACGAAGAAGGACACGGGGGAGGCCGCAGCTCCATTGCTTGCAGAAGAAAATACAGCTTCCAGTTCATCGCACGAGACTCCTCCAAGTTACGTTGCATCATAAGTTGTAGCGTCGTTTCATCTCTGAGGGTTTTTCTGTCACGAATGGTGTAACCCACAAGGTTCTTCATCATCCAATACAAGGAAACCGTGCGCTCATAAAGACTAACCCGCCCAGCCATGTTGCCTGGATCCATAATCCAGTTCTCCAGCTATTTGCACTCCCCTAGCAGCGTCTCCCTGCTCAACCTCAACCACCATTGATGCTCATAATCGCGAATATCCCTCTTAATATCCCCAGGGACATTAAGATCGAAAGCATTAGCCTCTCGATGAGCACGCTGACATGCTCGAGATAAGCCACCACTGGCTCCCCCGAAGACTCCCTTCGGCTTCTCTTCCTATTTCGACTAGTATCTGTATCTACCTCCACTTGGCAATTGGTATCTTCCAATTCTTCCATCTTTTTACCAAAGTCTTGCTCCATAATCAAACAAACAAACAACGCCTGCATGCATGCAAAGGAATAGCGATGACGATCCCGGATGCCACCCTGCTCCTCCATATAAACACGTTTTCCACCCCCTGTCATCATGAGCCTGGTACCTCTGATTAACTGAAGGAGGTACAGCGGGTGAACCTCGCACTGACGGGCACTAACTGCTCTTAAATTTCCTTCATCATTCTCCCACCCGAAGTATTCTCACCGGGCTTGGAGAAGACTGCTCCAGATCCACTTGAAAGAATGAAAAGACAAATCATACCCCAACTTTTAAAGAACGGCACGAACCACAGCAGGAGACGAGGGTTACGTGTCCCGAAAAACTTCCGCCCGGTGTAACCTAGCATGTTTGGCATGAAAAATCATCATGTCATTGTCCTGGGTAGCTCTGCAGCTATCCCGAACAGCCAAGTCTGTCAGATCCTCCCACATATTAGCACTTGTTGTCATGTGAACACCACTCCCATAGTTGACCAGCACATCAGCTAATTTTTTACCACTGTGTTTGACATGGGAGAACGAAAGCTCCATACCCTGAGAAAATAAAGATGACAAATCTTCCAATTTACTTTCCAACCGCCATGACAATTCCACCTTGGAACTGGATTTTCCACGTTGCATGTCAACAGCCATTTGGAGAACAATCTTGGAGTCTCCCTCCACAATTAGAGGGGTCCATGTGTTTTGACGAGCTATCCGGATGCCTTGGAGCATCCCTTCCAATTCCGCGGCATTATTAGACTCGATTCCCAAAAATCCAGCTTTGAAGCCCAGCATAGAACCTTCAAAGTCTCGAAAGACACAACCATACCCGGTCGGGCCGGTGTTTCCCTTAGAGGCACCATCGAAGTTTACTTTGACGAAACCTTCTGGGGGAGGGGACCAAATTTCCGAGCTCGGCACCATCTAGGGAGTTTGGATAAGTTTCCCGCAGAAGGGGAGAGGACCCATAATTCCCCAGTCACGGAGAATTCTGGTCTCAGTTTCGTTAGTCTCCTAATCTGAATTCTCCCAATGTTGAAGCTTAATGGTCTCCAGAACCTTATTCTGCATGGCATTCCAAGTTCTGTCAGAGTCATTTGCTTTGTCCCTAAAGACTCTAGAGTTTCGTTCTATCCAAATTTCCCACAAAAGGAAGTATGGAAAAACTTGCCACGGGCGGTTTACCACTCGGCTCTGGAATGGGTCCTTAGACCAATCAGTAATAGATAACACTGGGTTATTACGCCTTATATCCGTTTGCTTGAAGATCATCGCTCCACGGTCCCACAGTCCCAACGCAAGCGAGCATGAATCAAGGAGATGCGGCATGGTTTCTTCTGCCCCGTTACACATAACACACAAGTATGGGCCCAAAAACCCTCTTCTCTGCAAATTTTCCCCAATCAGAATGCACCTTTTTAATGTTTGCCAAATGAAGATTGAGATTTTAGGCCAAATGTTAGCAAACCAGAGCTGTTTCCATTTGGGAATAGGCTCAAGGTGGTTGAAGCCCATCCAGATATCATATGCTTCTTTAATGGTGAAACTCCCTCTCGGTTTGTGACCCCAACGAAGCCTGTCTTCCCCATTTTGCATTTTTATTTTGCGATTGTTTAGAGCCTCCTCAACCTAGTTAACCTCTACCTCCGGGCCAAAATGAGTCCACCAGTCATGATCACGCCAAACCTTGAAACCCTGTTCAGGAGAGTCTGCATCCCACAAATCCCCTACCCAGACAATGTTATTATTAATGCAGCCTTGAATAACATGAGGATCATCAATGGAATTGGCAATAGGGGGTAATTGCTGCCATGAATCGACCTAGGCCAAAGCCTGACTACCATCTCGAACTTTCCATAAACTATTTTCTTGGACCAAGCTCCTCCCTTGGGAAGCCAATTTCCAAATCTGAGACCCTGTGATAGTTTCTGAAAAATGAAATAGGTCCTCTTTTCCCCATCTTGTCGCATATTTGGAGTGCCAAAGTCTGGCCCAAGGCTCCTCCCTGTGGGTCACCCACCTCCACCAAGTCTTTGCTCTAGAGATGATATTAACCAGCTCCGAGTCCCAAAGATTTAGGCCGCCTTGATTCTTTGGAGAGCACAACTCTTCCCACTTGACCAAGGCCCATTTCCTGTTGTCCCCAGGGCCGCTCCAAAGAAAGTGTCGCTGAATTTTCCAAATCTCTTTAAGAATAGCTTTGGGGGCCAACATAGCCGAGAAAAGATAAGTGGGCATCACTTGTAGAACAACTTTAAGAAGAACTAAACAACTGGCAAAATTCAGGGGGCAGAAGGTTCAGTTTGAGAGTTGTTTCCTCATTCTATCCACCAATTCCCGCCACGACCCATGCCAGACCCAGGAGTCCATGAGTGTGGCCCCCAGATATTTGGACGGAAGGGAGCTTTCCGAAAAACCCAATATCCTGCAAATGTTTCTCCTGGTGATTTTGGGAGTATTGAGGAAGAAAACTTGAGATTTATGACCATTAACTTCAAGACCACAGGCCTTCCCAAAGTTGTCGAGGCCAAGGCGAATGGCCCTCACCTCCTGGACAAAGGGATGACCCATGAGCATGGTGTCATCCACAAATTGGTGGTGAGTTTGACACTCCGCTCTAGGGTGAATGATTGGACCTTGAAGCTCATGATTTCCCTGCATAGCTTTGATAGTTCTTCCCAGTCCTTCCGCCATAATAACAAAAAGAAAAGGGGAGAGGGGGTACCCTTGACGAATCCCTCTGGAGGGTTTTAAGAGACTCGTAGGGACACCATTAAGAAGAATGGAGGAGAATGAGGAGGAAACCAAATTCATGATCCATCTAATCCACCGTTCAGAAAAACCAAAAGCATGCAACATTTCTTTCATAAATTGCCAGTTTAATTTATCATAAGCCTTGGCTATGTCTAGCTTTAGCATCACCCCTCGGATTTTTTTCTTTTTGAGAGAGTACAAGACCTCGTGGACCAAGATAATACCATCCATAATTTGCCTACCTTCCACAAACCCAAATTGTTCATGGGAAATGATGAAGGGCAAGATGGGTTTCAGGCGATTGGCAATAACTTTCGTGACAATCTTGTAAATCACATTGCAAAGGGAAATCGGTCTGAACTTGTCTGGGGTATCAGCACCACTACTCTTGGGGATGAGGGAAAGGAAGGTAGCGTTAAAAGCTAGAAGGATTTTCCCAGAGCATCTTGAGGACTCCATAATCTGCCACACCTCCACCTTCTCCAGATCCCAAAAATAATGGAAGAAATTGGTAGTAAAACCATCAGGACCAGGGGCTTTTCCATCCGCCATTTGAAGAACAGCTTCCTCAACTTCTGTCATAGAGATAGGTTTTAGAAGGAGGTCATTTTGTTCCTGGGTCACCAGGGACGGGATGTTGCGAGTTATTAACTCAATGTGTCTTCGTCTCTCCATCACATTTTCAGTCATGATGTCCTGGAAGAAATGATGCAATTCGCCTTCAATCTCCTCCCTGGTCTCCAATCTGACCCCTTCCCTATTCTTGAGCTTAAGGATCCTGTTTTGCTGACGATGCTGAATTTCAGAATGGTGGAAGAATTTTGTATTGCGTTCACCATCCTGTAGCCAATTCACTCTCGCCTTCTGACACCATAAGACCTCCTCTTGTTTTTCCCGTTCCATAATCTTATTATGCAGAGAGGTTTCCTCCCTCTGCAACTCTGGGGTATAGCCCGAAAGCATTCCCATCTTTTGTATTTCCTCCCTTTGGGCCTCAAGGGCTTGTTTATCCTCAAAGATGTTCCCAAAATCCTCTTTGTTCCACTTCTTGATTTTAGCTTTAAGTGCTTTCAGTTTCTGTTGGAATTTGTACATGCTTTGGCCCTCTCCTGTGTCCAACTCCCCCAACCATTGAGAGACTTTCTCTTTGAACTCCGAGTGACTCAACCAGAATTGCTCAAAGGGAAAGGGTTTTTTAAATTGCAATCCCAAACCACTCCACTACAGTTCAATGGACCAATGATCAGATCTCGGGGCCGAGAGAATGGATGAAGCAATTTCACTTCCAGACTCCATCATCGATTTCGAGACCAGAAAACGGTCCAAACGAGAAGCAATGTGGCGGTCTCCCTGCCTCTTATTGTTCCAAGTGAATTGACCATCACCCGAGACCACATCTACCAGTTTCAGCTACTCAATAGTGTCCCTGAAGCGGACACATTCCTCATCCAGATGTCTCCTTCTCGTTTTCTTTTCTTCTAAAGAAGAAATGAGGTTGAAGTCCCCTCCCACTAACCAATGCCTACCCACCACCAACTCCCTCAGCCGGCAGAGAGAGTCTAAAAAGGAGGACTTAGCTCCCTAGGTATGGGGACCATAGACATTAGTGATGATACCAAAAACCCTGAACCCAATGACCTGGAACTTAGCATAAAGGAAGCATTGATTCCCAAAAAATCCTGATAAGCTAATTTTGTCAAGATCCCAGAGAATGCCTAGCCCTCCAGCGAAACCCTTCGCATCAATCCCCATTGCTTCACAATTTCTCCAAATCTTTTTGCACTTCTCGTGTAGCTTAAGAACCGTGCACTTTGTTTCTTGAAGCAACACAACTGCGGGATTTGTCTTCTTAATCTTCTTCCTAAGAGTTTTATATTTTTGTTGGTCGTTAAGCCCTCTTATATTCCAGGATACAATCTTCATTAAAAAAGAAAAGATTACAGACCTAGGGCCGCCCTAATAGTAGGGTACTGGCCAGATTCCACCAATTTTAGACCTGCAACTGCGATCCTTTGTCGATTAGACTTTCAGCCCAGCTTTTTGGTACTCTCTTTGTGCTTTCTCTTACAGTCCTTTTTGTTAAGTTTAGCCTAATTTCACAAGCAAGATCATTGAAAGAAACACAATCATAAGATAAACAAAGATTTACCCTAGGAAACCCTCATGGGGTAGAAAACCCAGCAAAGTTTTCCTCAATATAGATAATCAACCCAATACAAAATGTAGTCCTCAACAAGAGCTCCTTCTCCTCCTATGCAAACCTCTCTCTCTCTCCTATGCGCCAATCACAAGTGAGTGAATGAATGGTTTAAATGAGGAACACACCTCCTCTATTTATACTTGTGTTCTAACTTACTTTTCACCCTAAAGGGGTCGACCTCTCCTAAGAGAGTCTAATTGTAACATCCCGAAAAATACCAAAATTTAAAATTTTTTATAATAGCAATAATTATCAAAGTCCTTAATGCGGAACATATAAATTAATTAGATTTATTAACTAAGATAATGAATAACAATGGCACGTCATACTTCTCAAATAAATATGATATAATTGTATTTGCTATTTCATATTTAAGCGGATGTTAATCTCCTTAACGAAAGATCTTTTTATGATTATGCATAAGAATACAATTTACAGATTTGCTTGAGTTCTAAATATGATTGCATGCTGTACATAGTTTGTACTATTATGATGTTCTTTGATGAAGTGCTGACAGTTTGTTTGTATGTTGACGAAGGGGTCCTACGAGGTACCCTGGAGTTTACTTAGCTACGTTTAGCTAAGGCATTTGAATCTTGTTTCCATGTGCAGACCACAGGTAAGAAATTCTACGACAACATGTGTTAAGAGTACATGTGTCTTTCAATTCATCGTCAATGTAAAATTAGAATGCTAAGTACTTCCTTGCGAAACAAGTTACTGGAGGTATGGATACTTGGTTCTAAATCTAGTTTGTGTGCTAACTTACAAAACTCTTCAGTGTTATAATTTCACGTCGTCCAAGTATTTGTTATAATGCTGCAATTATTATCATATGACCATTGTCATTATTATCAATACAGTGATACCAATATCTATTGATAAAGCTATTAGAAAGCTTGTAGAAAATAGTGTTTATACTTTGGAACTATCATTACGTCTTGATTCTACAGAACTTAGACTATTCTAAGTCCTAAGTTCATTATTTGATTATCATTACACAGTTAATATATGAACAGTCTAGTGACTAGTGTTAAGAACTAAGCATTATAGTGTATAACGTTACCATTTAAACTATGCCTTAGGTATTACATCTATCAATTATACTTTGCAATACGTGGCTAGCATATTAAAATGTGTATCACTTATCTATAACTATAGGATCACACTATTATTATGAATTGGCAAATTTTAGCTATTGTATGAAATCTATAATGTATATAGTATCCAATTCTACTTTTGCATAGTTAGAATCCTAACTATATCTATGGTCTCCATTATCAATGATTAACAATATATATATATGGCTAAGCTTTATTCTATATATATATCTATACCCAAGCCTTAGTAAAAGAATTGTTAACATTATATAGTGATTATACAATCACACCAAACGTTGGCATACAATACAATATTACGATGCATAACAATAAACTATAGAGACTAATAAGAAATACGATCCACGGGTATAACAATGCAATTATTTTGATGTTGACAGGGTATTAACTTGGCATGCTTCCCAAGCTGGTGTTGACAGGCCTAACATTAACATCGTTCCACGGTTGAGTGATGTGGAAGCCCAGTTGTAAGGTATTCACGTGGTTTGTGTTTGAAATGAGCATCACCACGAGTTGAGTTGTGCCATGCACTGGCTCTCGATCTGCTTACTTGGCAATTGGTAGATGAAGTAATTAATACAATATTGATTGCAAACGTGGTTCAATAATCAACGTACCTTAACTGGCAGATCTCCCACCGTTGATCTCTACAAGATCTGGGGCTGTGAATGAAACCCTATCCACGCATTGGTAAGTAATGGAAAAATGGTTTTCGACATTCATTGTTGCGTTTTTGGTGGAAGGTCGTGGAGCCGACCGTCTGCTGCAATGTAGGGTTTTAGAGTTGTTTGAGAGGAGGACTCCTTCCTCGGTTTCGAACCTTGGACCTGTGAGGATAGTTTTAATGGTTGCAGGCTCACAATCTTGTGCCATAACACTACGATACAGCTTGGAAGTTGTGTGTGATTTTTCTTCTGTCAGTTGTTGTATTCATAGTTAAACTGGGTTTCGATCCTCCAGTTTGTGAAAAGATCTTCTGTGGTTAATTCGTGGTTGTTGTCAAGTGCCATTAGGCTTCGTCGTTTTTACTGTGTGGTGTGCCAAAGTTCAAGGCTTCGTTTTCTAATGGTAATTTCTTACGATAATGATACTAATATTGTGTTACTTGTTTTCATTCTTGCATTTTATTGTTTTAACCTCTCCGAACTGTGAACTTTGCAGGTACCCACTTCATAGAACGATTCCTGTAAATAAGAATTGGAAAATGGAAATCTGCTACTACTTCCTGGTAAGCTCCGGTGGTTCTCGAAACCTCGTAGGTGCCCTTTTGCATGGTTTTGATGGTGACTACTGTGTGCCGAGAGTTGGAACTATTCGACTTTGTTTTCGGCGATGGCCGAGTATTGAGTTCTAAAGTCTTAATTTGATACATACTGTATAGAGGGTAACCCTCATTTGTTTAAGTTGCTTTTTGGCTATTTTATGCCTGGCTGCGTCGTTGTTAACAACTTCACACTTGTTTTTGTTTTGCTAAAAGTCAAGGGTAAAACCCTGTGTAGTTTGTGGTTCTTGTCCTCGTTTAAACGTTTTGGTTGACATGGGTTAAACTTCTGTGTAATGTTGGGAACCTTGACAGGTCCGTAATGTAAACTCTGTTATACTTTTTGAATGTGAAATGAGAGCCGGGGGTTTTCCTGTTCTAAAGACAATGGCTCGCTTGAAATGAAAAGACTTGTTTTAAAATTAATGGTTGAGTAAATAATTGTATAATTGTTATGTGATGCCGAACAACGATAGTTGTTTTTTGGCCGAGGGCTAAGGTTTGCATAACTGTAATAGTTGTTCCATGTACTTTGGTTATCGTTATTGATATTCATGTTTTTGGAATCGTGATGAGATAGTTTAGCTGCTAATTGTTTTTGGAATCGTGATGAGATAGTTCAGCTGCTAATTTTTTTGGAATGGCTATGCCACGGTGTTCTATTTTAATTCACGATTGAAACCCTACATGTAGCTTTCATTTGTTATCTGGCTTGTATTGAGCTTTTGTACTCGAGACTTAACCTTCGCAACAAATGTTTTCGATGTTGTGTATGTGTTCTTACTAGGGTTATGAGCTATCGATAGACATTAGTACAGAGTCATGCTTTCTGCTAAGTGATGAATAGTCTCAAAATGTTAGTTACGGTTTGGAAAATCTATAGTTGTTAGGCTCATAAAATAAATGTCTAAAGTTTGCCATGAATGCCTTGAGAAGAAAATTATGAACTGTGTAAACATAAAACTAGGGTCTGTAGTATCTTAGGGTTTGATACTACTGTGTAGATATTCAATAATTGAAATCAAAGGTGAAAGTTAGTGAAGAAATAAAATATGTATAATTGTAACAAATCTATACAAAGATTAATTCTTGCAGTTGCTATAATTCTTGAAAATATAATTGCTTGAAAAACATGGAATGTATAATATTGAAATGCATTTGCTTACTATCTGAACTAGATAGAGTTAAAAGGGAATATAAAGAACTGTGCAGAAACAAAATACGTTTTTTCTTTTATCTAATAATCATATGAATTCTATGCAACTGTTGATATTATACTGTAATGTTTAGTGTGTTTAAATATATGGCAAAATTTATTTTTTTTCCAAGAAAAAAAGCGTAATTTTATTTCAGCAGAGGTGAACAAAATTACATTCAGTATATGCAAGTATGCATGCAGATATCCATTTAAGGACAGTCAGTACTGTAAAGAGTAGGATATTCAATACATTAGTATGGTGTGTTCAACATCACCATAATTAAAGGCCAAAAAAAGAAACAGGAAATTTTACCAGGGGGCTCCCCGAGCCTCCAATTTTTCAAGTAAAAAACTTTTAAAGAAACAGTAATACAAGTCTTCAATATGTCCTCCCCTCCAAAAAAACTGATAATCTTCATAAAAAATTTTGTAATGTCATCACTACTATTCTTGTATTGCCAAATCATCAACAAAAGGTCTATGATAGTACTCATGTAGAGTCCCATCACGATATTCTTTTACTTTCCACACCCCCATTTCCAGGACCCTGCCAACCTTAGAAGCCTTGTCCGCCTCCTTGTTATTCTCCCTGTAAACATGTCTGCAAGAAAAGTGTAAAAATGAAAGCTTTAGTTCTTGAATGTCCTGAAGTATGTTTGCAAGTCTAAGGTCTCTGCATTGTTGTGTTCCAAGTGACCAATTTGTGACGTTCATAGAATCTCCATACACATTAATATTTTGACAACCAGTCTCAATAGCGAACATGAGAAGAAGCTTGAGGCTCATGATTTCAACAAAATTATTTCCACCCTCCCCCAGACCCCAAAAAAAGTGATAATAGTGGGTTAAAGTAAGATGTAGAACAACCCCTCCCCCACACATGTTCTCCTGAGCAGAACCATCGTAGAAACCCCATGGAACCAAGTGGTCGATGTTAAGTTCAAGAACAATTCTTTGATACGCGACTCTGATATGTTGAGGATAAACCTTTATGAAGCCACAAATGAGTATGGCCGAAACCTCCGATGTACAGGGTTTATCATTGAAGATCATGCCGTTCCGCGCCAACCAAATCCCCCAGGCCACCATTAAAGGAAGGGCTTTGAAGGAGATGCCGATTGGATCAATGCACCACTGTGACCAAGCCTGTAGCAACGTATTCCCCTCCCAGTTAAACTAAAAATTTGAAATCCTGGAGCATTCTGCCCATACCTGCACCGTGTATGGACAATGGAGAAATAAGTGAAGACAGGTTTACTCATTTGCTTTACACAAGATACACCACCCCGGCCCTACCCTGTTCTTTCTTTGTAAGAAATCCCAGGTAGGAATGGAATTTTCGAGAACATTCCACATGAATAATCTGTGTTTCATAGGACAATTTAACTTCCAGATTGGTTTCCACTACCAAACCAATTCACGTGGATTTATGAAATGGCTTAAGCTGATGTATCCATTCTTTGGTGAAAACACACCATTCGGAGCCCCTTCCCATACCAAACAGTCCTCCCTATCACAGATGAGAATTTGAGAAAGTATGAGGGCCCTGTAATAATACCTTAATTCATCCTATTCCTCTACTGAAAGATCCAAAGTGTTGGCATCTATCCATGATTGAGTCCATGGGTGAACCAAATCTCAAATAGCTAGCTGGGATAGGTAAGTTATACCTATCTCCCGGAGAGATGTAATCAAACCAACTGATAAGATGTGTCTACCTTCGCCCCCAAACTAGGGATCTTCCCCAACCCGAAGAAACTGTCCATTCCCAATATTCCAGGCCAAAAGGTCACCAACCACAAAAAAAGATTTCGTTACAGCTTTCCAAATAACAGAACCACCACGGTGAGACTTAATCGGGTTCCAAACCCAATCCATGACTGATGCAAGGGCAATGTATTTCTGTATGACAACTCTTGTCCATAAACTATCGGTTTTTAACATTCTCCATACCCCTTTGGCTGCCAGAGCTTTTGAGAAAAGAAGAATGTTTTTTCAGTCCCCAACCTCCTAAAGCCTTAGGGATAGCAATTTTCTGCCAACGTACCCATGGGTAAACAAAGTCTCCTTTACCGCTCCAAAGAAAATGAAAGCATAATTTCCGAGATTTTTCCAACGTCCCTTTGGGGATCCAAGAGAGGGACATCCAATATACAGGAATGGCCTCTAGAACTGATTTCACCAGGACCAACCTTCCTGCTCTCGAAAGCCATTTGTGGCTCCAAACCTTCAACCGTTTATGAATTTTCTCAATAAGCCAGTTCTAATCCTGTTTAGTGTATGCATTAGGTTTTAAATGAAACCCAAGGTAGCAAAAACCAGCATCAAGGAATAATAAGGTATAAGGGAAAATCCTTCTAATAGCCATGATCTCATTATCACTTAGCAAGTGAGCCGATAAGGTGGATTTCCTTTCATTAATCTCCATACCAGTAGCTTGAGAGAAAAGTTTGAAGATGCCTTGAAGAGTTTCAATGTCCCCAATCGAACCAGAACAGAAAATGAGAATATCATCCACAAAAAGTAGATGTGAAATAAATAAGTCCGGATCCACCTGAATACCCTGGAGGGTGCCATCCCTACAAGCTTTTTTCAGAGCCTTACTTAACCCTTCTGTTACCAATAGGAAAAGTAAGGGTGATAATGGACAACCCTGACGCAGGCCTCTTTCCGAATGAAAGAAAGGAGAGGCTGCCCCATTTATGAGAACCGCAAACGAGACCGTAGAGATACAACTCATAATCCACTTGATAAAGTCCACAACAAAGCCTAGATGAGTAAGAAGTAAATGAATATACAGCCAACTCACCTTGTCATATGCTTTTGACAAATCAATCTTGATAATAACTCCTTTGATTTTCCTTGATTTCATACTATGAATGCCCTCTTGTGCCACTCCAATAGCCTCATGGATTTGTCGTCCTTCCAGAAACCCAAATTGTTCCGCTGAGATATGCTTGGACAGAATAATTTTTAACCTCCTGGCTGTTAAATTTTCAGAATTTACTTCAATCTGATCTAGGATCTTAACTGAGAGAACAACATGTACAGCAAATCTACAGCATATCAATCATGGACACAATAATGCAAGCACACAAGAGACACAAAGTTTACTTGGGGAAAACCATAAAGGTGAAAAACCCCAATAACTTCCTCAGAGATAGATAGAGCAATGATACAGCCAGAATATAAGAGATAGTCTTCTCCTAGCAGCAGAGCCTCCTCCTCCACAAGTGCACCACTCTCCCAAGTGTGAGTGAGAGAATAGAATGTGTAAAATGAGAGAGACACACTCTCTATTTATACACTAACTTGACTTGACCTTTACTCAACTAGGTCGGCCTCAACTTAACCACTTAACATAATGCTGACTGGGCCGACCCCCACTAGGGTGGTCTAATAACCCTTTGACCCACATGGCCAACCCCCAATAGGGTGGTCTAATAACCCTTTGACCCACATGACTTATACAGGGCCGACCCCAACAAGGTGGTCTAATAACCCATCAAGTATAAGTTACGACACTTACAATATAAATGACGACAATTCCGTATAGAGGAATAATAACATCTCTATAGGAATACAATATACATATATGTGAAATACATTCCGAAGTTACATATTCATCATCACTGGCCATACTGTGGAATCCTCAGGACTTATTACGTGCGTCACAAAACCTCAAAAGAGCATCCCAAGCTGCTACGAGCACACGACTCTACCTATAGGATCTCCTAGGGCCATATTATATGTGACCTCACCACAAAACCTCACGAGATCATCCCAGGCAGTTATGAGCACACAGCTCTACCTATAGGATCTCCAAGGGACAGATTATATGTGGTCACCACAAAACCTCGCAAGAGCATCCCAAGCTGTTACAAGCACACAGCTCTACCTATAGGATCTCCCAAGGACAGATTATATGTGGTCATGGAAAAACCTCGCAAGAGCATCCCAGGACTTATTACGGGCACATAGCCCAACCTATCAGATCTCCCAGGGACATATTATATGCCATAGGACAAAACCTTGAAAGAGCATCTGCCAGATATCCCAGGGCCAAATTATATGCCATAGGTAAAACCTCGAAAGACTATCTGCAGATCTCCCAGGGCCAAATTATATGTCCTCCCAGAGCAAAACCTCGAAAGAGCATTTTCCAGATATCCCAGGGCCAAATTATATGCCATAGGCAAAACCTCGAAAGACTATCTGCAAATCTCCCAGGGCCAAATTATATGCTCATCTGCACAACCTGATCCACAGCAACAGAGTATCAACCTGATACTCACCATACATCATCCTGATGTACACATGATCATCCTGATCATCAACATCCCGTTGCATGTCATCTGGAGCAACATCCTGAAGCTCGTCATCCATGATCATCCTGATCATACAATGCATCTACCTGATGCATCCCAAGTATCTACCTGATACATATCATCATACATGATCCACCTGATCATACAGTGTATCCACCTGATACAAATACAAATACATGATATACATGATCCACCTGATCATACAATGCATCTACTTGATGCATACCAAGTATCTACCTGATACATCATATCATACATGATCCACCTGATCATACAGTGTATCCACCTGATACAAATACAAATACATGATACATATCACCATGCATGATCCACCTGATACATATACAGATACATGGTCCAAGCATCCAACATGATGCGTACATACATATACATATAAATGATCCAACTGATCATATCCAACATCTAACATGATGCGTACATATATAAATGATCCAACTGATCATATCCAACATCCAACATGATGCGTACATATATAAATGATCCAACTGATCATATCCAACATCCAACATGATGCGTATACAGAGCAGTAACTGGAGCATCGTCCTGATGCTCATCATCCAGCGCTTACATCCACAACCATGTGAAGGATCCTCCTTCCAACATGCTTGGAATGGCTTCTGCAAATGTGTCCATCACTTCTTCCTCGAAGTGTCATCAATCTGAAGAACACCAAGCCTCTCCCTGAAGTACTCGAACTTCACCCTGGCTAGTGGCTTCGTCAACACATCTGCAATCTGCTCGTCCGTCGCAGTGTACAGGAGCTTCACAACTCCTCTCTGCACCATATCCCTGATATAGTGATATTTGATCTCTATGTGTTTCGACCTGTCATGAAACACTGGGTTCTCGGACAGCTTCACACAACTCTAGTTATCACAAAAGATACCAGTAGCATCCAACGAGAGATCAAATAACTCAGACAATAGCTTCCGTAGCCATACTGCCTCACAACTAGCTGAACAGGCTGCAACATACTCTGCCTCAGCTGTACTCAGTGCTATGCAGGACTGCTTCCTGCTAAACCTAGAGATCACACCTGATCCCATACTGAGGCAACACCCAGAAGTGCTCTTCCTATCTGCAGCATTGCCTGCCCTAATCTGAATCAACATAACCCTGCAGGTTAAACTTTTGATTCACATCATATTTGAGCCCATAATCAACTGTACCCTTCAGGTACCTCAGAATATGCTTTACAGCAACCAGGTGAACACTCCTTGGAGCTGTCAGGAACTGGATCAATGTGTTCACCGCAAAGCAAATATCTAGTCTCATGTTCGTCAGGTACATCAAGGACCCAATCATCTGACGATACATAGTGACATCAACCGGTTTAGATGAAGCATCACACAGAAGCTTCAGGTTCGATGCCATAGCCTCGCAGTCCATCATCCCGAACCTCTTCAGGATCTCTACTGCATACTTCCCTTGTCCAAGGAAGATTCCATCTGCACTCTGCCACACCTCCATACCTAGAAAGTGGTGCATCATACCCAAGTTCTGCACACATATATGACTACACCATTCAAGAAGGTTGTCTTGAAATCCATCTGGTGTATCTTCTATTTCATCACTTTTATATTTCTCTATGTTGCCATCTGCAGCATGCTTGATCTTGATAGATCCATATCGAAGTCATAACAAACTTCCCTTCAGGTCTTGGGACTACATCCCAAACATCATTCTTCATGATCGACGGATCATGGCATTCTTCCCATATCCCGGGAACTTCAATATCTTCAATAGATAATTTTGTTGCTGAACAAATGTTGTAGTTCTTCTTTTGTAGGTGATGGCATACGATCTTTCCTACACAACAAGTTAAATTGCATGATTAGAAAACATCTCATAGTTTTTAGAACAAATTCTTACACATAAAGAAATATGTCATACAGTCATGCAATTATCTTAGCCAATGCTTCAATACAACATTTATCCATATCCCGTAACTTTCTAGATGCCTTCCAATCTCTACCAGAACATTGTTAAGAGTGTGCACAACTCCCAACATGTCAGCAAAGAAGTTTCATTCTAGATAAGTAGCAATGGAATGTTGTACAGTGCCATAGACCACTTACCCATGCATATTAGTAGTATATTGTTCATCAATGCAACTATTCTAATATGCATAATACACAACCTAATTCTAGGAACATCAGTATATACATTATTGAATAGTATTATTTAAACAATAAAATATGCAAGTAATGTCAATTCAAATACTTATCTTTGTTTGTTTGTTGGGTTGACTCCCTCTCAGTCTTTGCTTCTTTTCTGCAACTCCATTCTTATGTAGATTGTGAGAAGTGGTCAACTCCCTCTGAATATCTGCATCCTTGCAGAAACTACTGAAGTGTGCTCCTTTGCTTTCTTGCAGGAACAACTGGAGTGTGCTCCCTCTTGATCGTTGCTTCCTGGATTACCTGTCCTTGAACTTACATCCATCCTTAATCACTATGCATGCTTATTAGTATCATCAGTGTGTTATCCTTGAGGTCTCATACATAATCACACATTTATTAGTATAATCGTAATACTATCAAAACACAATAATCTTAAACATGTATATTCATGATCATTCACAGATAATAAACATTAGTATTCAAGGTTTCAGGGAAGTCTTCTTTTACTCATACACATTCTTATTTGATCATAGGACTCTTCTGGTTAGTTGAATCATCAATCAAGATAAGAGATATAATATGCATAAAACCCGTGATTATTCAAACCTATACCTTCATGATTCTTCTGGTTAGTCATATCATCAATTATGGTAAAAAACATAATATGCATACAACCATGATTATTCAAACCTATGACTTCATGAATAATCATTATCAACAACACAATAGTATAAGATCCTAACACAAGGTAGGATTCTAGCTTTATATAGGAAAAACATACCTGGATTAGCATGCTAGCTAGTTATGTCTAACATACCCGCATAATGTCTTCTGGTTCTCTTCAGTGACTTGTGCTAGTAACCTGCATGTCTCATAAGTTAACCATTGTAGAACCAAGTTATACATACCTCGAAAGTAGATCTTCTATGTGATCCATGACAATGGATGAATCTTTGTCTTCATGTCACCATGAGCATATGTTCTTGAAGTAGAACATGGTTTGACTTTCTTGGTGTACCTTTTGTGTTAGCAAACAACATAAACCTCATACAACATCACAATGCATTAGTACAATCATAAGTGTCAAAACCTTAATCAATGAATACCTTCTATTAAGGTGATACGACAAGTCCAGTAATTAATCAAGATTGTACTGTAATGATATGAAGACAAACATATGATAAACTTAACCATGAAACATACCTGTAAGCCATACCTGTCAAGATTGCTTGTAATCTTCTTATGGAAGGCCCTAGCCTCATCTCCCTCTGAAACAGGAACTTCTTCACTTATGTAGGTGACCAATCCATCTTCTTTTAGGATTAACCCAATCCACTTGATTTGCAAGAACTGGACCTGGATCTGGATTAGGGTTTGTCAAAGAAACCCCAAAAATTCAAACTTCCGAAAGGATAGAAATATGCGCCTTGATGAGCTGATCAAGTTGGTATATTCAGAATTTGAAAACTGTAAAGTTTCACCCCTCGAAATTGCCTTTTAGATTTCCGGATTCACTAGGGAGGACCCTGAATTAGGGTTTGAGTTTCCCGGAGCTTCACCCAACCAAAAGATTTGATTCAAAACTCTAAGCTTTGATTTTTCTGAGGAGCTTCCAGCCGTGGTTACAGATTTCCAAAATTCCAATTTTTGCAGAAGCCCTAATTTTCCATCTTTCCGATCAAAGTCCCGAACTGGGGTTTGATCAAGCCCGGCCTTCTGCCCAACCAAAAAATCTGATCTTGGTCTCTAAATTTCAATTTTGATTAGTAGCATCCAGTCGTGGTCTCCGATTACAAAAATTCCAACTTTCTCCGAAGCCCTAAATTCCGGAAGCCATGAATGAAGGTACTAAAAAATAATTATGTTTTGACAGAAATATGTACCTTATTGTTTCTGGTGTAACTCCGAACTTTTCGATCCACAGGGTCTGAAAAAATTTCCTGAGATATCCTGACCTGTTATCTTTCCATCCCGATAGGTCTGACCTCAATTGGATTCTCTGAGAGAGAGTTATGCCAAGTGTCGCAACGTGACCTGTTTATGGGATAATACAGGAGAGCGAACTTGTACGGCGTGCCATGTGTCACTGGTTCAACTTCGGCCTCTGAAAAAAAAAATTGAAATAGTACATTCTGTGTACTACCTGTCACTTTTTACGAAATTTCATTTGGAGCTTCCTAGCCCAAGTTATGACCTTTTTCCCACGGTCACCTGATTTTGACTCAGATCTAGAAGAGGCAGAAACCCTATATTGTACAGATCATAAATCACAAAGTACAATGAATTAGATGTTGTCCTTTGGACACAAGGTACACGGGGATCTGATCTTCGACCTGTAAAATTTTCAGATCCGAAAACTTCGCCAAAACGGATTTATAGCGAAAGTGCTACGATGACTGGTTTTTGCTATATCAAGCCCTAGCATCATAAGTGCAACAAGTGTCATACATGCCATATCATGCCTTCTTTCAGGCTAGCTCTGATACCATGTTAAATTTTCAGAATTTACTTCAATCTGATCTAGGATCTTAACTGAGAGAACAACATGTACAGCAAATCTACAGCATATCAATCATGGACACAATAATGCAAGCACACAAGAGACACAGAGTTTACTTGGGGAAAACCATAAAGGTGAAAAACCCCAATAACTTCCTCAGAGATAGATAGAGCAATGATACAACCAGAATACAAGAGATAGTCTTCTCCTAGCAGCAGAGCCTCCTCCTCCACAAGTGCGCCACTCTCCCAAGTGTGAGTGAGAGAATAGAATATGTAAAATGAGAGAGACACACTCTCTATTTATACACTAACTTGACTTGACCTTTACTCAACTAGGTCGGCCTCAACTTAACCACTTAACATAATGCTGACTGGGCCAACCCCCACTAGGGTGGTCTAATAACCCTTTGACCCACATGGCCGACCCCCAATAGGGTGGTCTAATAACCCTTTGACCCACATGACTTATACAAGGCCGACCCCAACAAGGTGGTCTAATAACCCATCAAGTATAAGTTACGACACTTACAATATAAATGACGACATTTCCGTATAGAGGAATAATAACATCTCTATAGGAATACAATATACATATATGTGAAATACATTCCGAAGTTACATATACATCAACACTGGCAATAATTTTGGACATAACCTTATACACACCGTTGCACAAAGAGATGGGTCTAAAATCACCCAGAGAAGAAGAGTTATCAGTTTTAGGGATTAGGGCAATAAAGGTAGAGTTTACGGCAGCTGGAATATGCCCAGAGATTCTAGTATCTTCAACCATCTGCAAGAGGTCATTCCCAATAAGCTCAAAAAGGGCCAAAAGAAATTCCACGGTCCAGCCATCCGGTCCTGGACTTTTATCTTTCTGGAAGCTCTGTAGGACCCCCTTCAACTCTTCCTCCGTGACAATTTCCATTAAGGATTGATTATATTCCTCTTCCACGAACCGGGGAAAAAGTTGTGCCATCCTGACAATTTCAACAATGTTAACCTGTGCAGGGGCTTTAAAAAGTGTCTGGAAATGATTTACCCCCACACCATCCATGCCATCAAAGGAAGTCTGGTATTCCCCCAATGAGTCCTCAAGGCTCCAAATGGTGTTGGACACCTTTCTTCCCTTTGCATAAGCATGAAAAAAATTTGTGTTCTCATCACCTGCTGCTAGCCATACCGTATGGCAGAATTATAATAAGAGCACTACTGTATTCATATTTCCAATCAATGGCATTCAGCCTATCTCTCATCTTTCTTAATTTTACTTCTCTATACTGGAGTACAATGCAGAGAACAACATGGGGAAAAATATAGAGATGGTTATCGATTCAATTATTTCACAAAGCTTTTTCATTAAGAATCATACTTAGATCATAAAATAAAATAATTTCTTTTACATGACTGAGTTTAATAATTCTACTATGCAGAAACATTTAAATGTAAACATAAGTAAGAACAATAAAACATGGTTGACTGTAGGAGAAACAAACAACCCAAGGAACCTGTTCCACCCAACCTATTCCTGAAGACAGCCAAGTTACTTGCCTTAGGACCCCCGAGCCTGTTCACTGAACCACCAAGAGGAAGATTCTGTAGAAGCCTTAGTACATCAACTTGCAATAGAATGTAGATTGTCCAGTCCTCAAGACTCAGCAGTAAAAAAGACCTGCACCGGCACCTCTGGTTTTCCTTCTCAGTATAATTAGCAGACTTACAGTTGCACTCTCACTTAGCCTCCCTATTCGAATCTCTAAGTGATCACCTGATGCACTTGAGGCGTATTTCTGCAGAAAATATTGTAAGGGGTTGCCTGCACAATTCGAATTGCCTTATCTAGGCTGCCTAGGCCTTTTAGTGGTTAACTGATCATTAATGAGCTGCCTGCTCTCTTCCACCCACCTGGGGGAAACTGCCACAAATTTAGGGGTAGTTGTCCCATAACCAACAGCTAGTGGTGGAGTGCAAATGTTGCCATCTATCCCATACCTTCTAACAGTTTCCATTCCTCCTAGTGGGTCAGTGAACACTCATTTAACAGTTCCCTTGGGTGTTTGTCTCCTACTTTAATTTATTAAATAATAATAATCAGTAATTACAATTATTCTTGACCAAACTTGGTCATAATTACAAAAATTTATTTTAACATAATGTATTTTGCAAATAAAATAATATTCTCATAATCTGGGTAGGTGACACTAATAACCCCTAAACAGCTAACTCAGGGCCGACCTCACATGGGAGATCTAATAACCCTAGTTACCACACTCTCTCTGAGGAATAAACCTCTCCGGATATACAATAGGGTCTCGGAGGAATGGAACATCTCCGTAATAATAAAGTACAAATATAATATTCTTAGAAGTTACAATATTTCAACACTCCCCCTTAACGAGAAGGATATTATAACAACATCTGCAGGAGCAAGGATTCATCAACTACATGATACATGATACATCTATAAATCATTGGAAGCTTTCTTCATACATCATCAGTAACTCAGCCTGTTACTGGAAAATCTTCAATATTGGAACATCTTCAGTATTGAGTCTTCATCCTCTGCAGCATTCGAACAGCTACAGCAATCTGGATCATCTCGATCAACAGCAACATCTGGATCATCTCGATCAACAGCACCATCTGGATCATCTCGATCAACAGCAGCAACATACTCACAAAATCCAATTATAGGATGATCAATCCTGCTCACTTTTAGGACATAAGTCCAAGGATGATACAATCCTATCACATGCATTTTGAACCAAGGGTTCAAGGACGATGTAGTCCTATCATGTACCTTTTGAACCAAATGTTCAGGGATGATGCAGTCCTATCACTTACCTTTTTGAACCAAAGGTTCTGGGATGATGCAATCCCCATCATGTACATTTTGAACCAAGGGTTTCGGGATGATGCAATCCCCATCATGTACATTTTGAACCAAGGGTTCCGGGATGATGCAATCCCCATCACGTACATTTTGAACCAAGGGTTCAAGGACGATGCAATTCTAACCACAGTTCCAATCCTTTTTCATATTGGATGTGACCTAGATCAGATCTAGGGTTTACAACCACAGAGCCAGTCCTTTTTCATACTGGATGTGACCTAGATCAAATCTAGGGTTTACAACCACAAAGCCAGTCCTTTTTCATACTGGATGTGACCTAGATCAGATCTAGGGTTTACAACCACAGAGCCAATCCTTTTTCATACTGGATGTGACCTAGATCAGATCTAGGGTTTACAACCATAGAGCCAATCCTTTTTTTCATACTGGATGTGACCTAGATCATATCTATGATTTACAACCACACAGCCAATCCTTTTTCATACTAGATGTGACCTAGATCAGATATAGGGTTTACAATATCTTTCTCGGAGATCAAAATCTACAGATCTCTTTTAGGACATGTGTCCAGGGATGATACAATCCACTTATCAACTCAGACCAAGTCTAAGGACCACTCATCACCTCATCGTCGGTATCATTGAGTTCATCGTCAATATCATTAGTACAAGTATCCACATCATCGACCTTGCCGTTGATGCAGGCAATCTCATCATCAATGACCATATCACTCCCCATTTCGAGGAAGGTCCTTCTGAACTACACCAAGCTTGTCTCGAAAATACTAAAACTTTACTTGAGACAGAGGTTTGGTCAATATGTCGGAAACTTGTTCGTCAGTGCTCACATACTCGAGCTTGATAGCTCCTTTCTGCACCATATCCCGTATATAAAAATATCAGATCTCTATGTGCTTTGACTTATTATGGAACACTGGATTCTCTGTCATCTTGATACAACTCTGGTTGTCACACAGGATCACAGCGGGGTCCATCTCTAAGTCAAATAATCCTGATAACAGTTTTCGAAGCCATACCACTTCACAACTAGCAGAGCAAGCAGCAATATATTCTGCTTCAGCTGTGCTGAGAGCCACACTAGACTGCTTCCTGCTAAACCATGAGATCATGGCAGATCCCAGACAATAACATCCTCCAGATGTTCTCTTTATGTCTGATACACTTCCTGCCCCATCAGCATCTGTGTAGCCATAAAATCTGAAATCATGATCTCCAAGATAACATAGACCAAAGTCTATCGTACCCTTTACGTACCTCATCACATGCTTTGCAGCTATTAGGTGAACTCATCTAGGTTCCATTAGATACTGACTCAAGGTGTTCACAACAAAACATATATATGGCCTGGTATTTGTCATATACATCAATGACCCAATAATCTGTCTGTACAGAGTCACATCCACTAACTCTGATGAGTCATCAACTAACAGCTTCAAGTTGGAATCCATGGGAGTGGCCATGGCTTTGCATTCCAACATGTCAAATCTCTTCAAGATTTCCACAGCATACTTTCCCTAGTTGAGAAAGATTCCTCTTGGGCCTTGCCATACTTCCAGACCTAGGAAGTAGTGCATCAATCCGAGATATTTCATCTCAAATTCTGAGAGCTTCTTCTTACATTCGATAATCTGTTTCCCATTACCTGTCAGGAATAGATCATCCACATATAGCAATAGTATGACTTGTTCATGATCCATAACTTTGAGATAAAGGTTAGGATCAGCTTTACTCTTGGTAAAGCCCAAGCTTGTCAAGAAACTGTCAATTCTTCCATACCAAGCTCTGGGAGCTTGCTTCAACCCATACAAAGCCTTCTTCAGTTTGCATACGTGGGTTCTTCTATCTTCAACCTGAAATCCCTGTGGTTGTTCTATGTACACTTCCTCCTCAATCACACCATTCAAGAAGGCTGTGTTCACATCCATCTGGTGTAATTCCCACTTCATCATGGATGCAAGTGCCATGATGGTTCTAATGGAAGTGTACCTTGCAACTGGTGCAAATGTTTCTTCATAGTCAATTCCCTCTTTCTGAGAGAATCCTCTGGCCAAAAACCTTGCCTTATACTTTTCAATCCTGCCATCCGCAGCATGCTTTATCTTGTATATCCATTTGGAGGATACCACACTCTTGTCCTTTGGCTTGGGAACTATATCCCAAACATCATTTTTCATTATTGATTGATATTCTTCCGTCATTGCCTCCACCCACTCTTTCTTATGAGATGCTTCTTCATAGCTAGTGGGTTCTTGATCTACAAGATCACACATCAAGGCCATATAGTTGGAGAATGTCTTGCGTTTCTTGCTCACTCTAGTGGAGCCTTCAGGAGCTCCATACTTTTCTGCTCCTAGTATAATGTCTCTTGCCCATGCTGGCTTTCTCTTCCTTGATATGTTCATGACAAGGGGTTCTTGTGGTTCCATCATGTCATGGTCTTCAGGTGTTGTCTCTTCAGGGGTGGGTGCAGCTTCAGTAAATCTGGAAGGTGCATCTTCCTCATATACTTCTTCATACTGGCACTTCCTGGATCTATTGAGAGCTTCCTCTTCATCAAATGTCACATCCCTACTTATTTCCATATGATGAAATCCCGGGATGTATATTATGAATGCTTTGGATGCTTCACAATATCCAACAAATATTCCTTTCTTCCCAGAAGGATCTAGCTTGGTCCTCTTTTCTTTTGGAATGTGAATGTATACTGGGCATCCAAATATCTTTAGGTGACTTACCTTAGGCTTCTTCCCTGTGAACACTGCTTCTGGGGTCTTGAAATGAAGAGCACTATGAGATAGTCTATTACGCACATAGATTGTTGTCCTGGCTGCTTCAGCCCATAGATACATAGGTAGGTCTTGATCATGTATCATTGTTTTTACTGCTTCCATAACGGTTCTATTCTTTCTCTCCGCAACACCATTTTGTTGGGGATTGTAGGGAGTGGTTAGCTCCCTCTTGATTCTAGCTTCTTTACAAAAGACTTCAAAATCCTTTGAAGTATATTCTCCACCATTATCTGTCCTGAATATCTCGATCTTCTTTTCTGAATGATTTTCTATCAAGGTTTTGAACTCTTTGAATTTTCCAAAGACTTCATCTTCTCCCTTTAGAAAATATATCCAAGTCTTCCTTGAGTAGTCATCAATGAATGTAAGGTAATATTCATACCCACTCAAAGATGTGGATGGCATTGGTCCACATACATCTGAATGAATCAATTCCAAAGTACTCTTAGTCTTTGTTTCACTCTTTGGAAATGGAATTTTGATATTCTTCCCTTTTGCACATCCTTTGCATGTGCCGTTATGGTCAATATTTAGATCTGGTAGTCCTATGACTACCTTGTTCACATGAGGTAGTGCTTTGTAGTTAATGTGAGCTAGTCTCCTATGCCATAGCTCACATGGGCTAGTGGCTTCATGAACAAGGGAAGCTTCAGGATGACCCTTGAGTTTGTATAAACCTCCCTCCTCTTCACCAATAACAATTGCATTCTCAATTGATTTTCCTTTGGACCACATGAGTACTTGTCCATCTATGAATGTAACCCTATAACCTTTCTTATCTAAAGCTGAGATAGAAAGTAAGTTCTTCTTCAAACCTGGTACATATAGGATTTCCTTTCTTATCTAAAGTTGAGATAGAAAGTAAGTTCTTCTTCAAACCTGGTACATATAGGATTTCCTTCATATTCAATGGAGTTCCAAAATCAAGCTTGTAGCTTGCTTCACCAATTCCCTTGATGGGATATTGATAGTCATCTCCTAGAGATACCTTCTGCGGAGAGGTCTTTTCTTCTATAGTTGAGAGAGTCTTCTTTTGTCCTGTCATGTGCTTTGAAGCACCACTATCAATGAGCCATGTATCTTCTCCAGGTTTACTGACCCAGAGAGTGCAGAGAATTGAACATATTCTTCTGCATCTTCTTTTTCTGTTTTAGATCTTTTTCTTTTGAGGCCTTTCCTCTTTCTCTTCTTCACTATCATCTTCTGCCAAATGTGCTTGATGTCTTTTGTGAAGATTCTTTTTCTTCTTCTTTGAAGGACAGTTTCTAGCAATGTGTCCTAGTTTGTGACAACTATAACATTGAACTGAGGAGAGGTCTCTTTCTGAACCTACTCCTCCTTTCCTTTTAAATATGTGAGGAGGATGGGATTCCTTGTGATCATTCTTCTTGGAGTTGAAATGAATCCTTCTTCTTTTGGTGTGGGTGGACAAAGCTTGGCCATCTTCTTTGAGCAAGGCTTCTCTATTGGCAACCCTAACTTCTTCTTGAATGCAATCCTCCCATACTACATCAAACTTCATACTTTCTTTTCTTGCACACATGGTTTGGATGAATGAATCCCAAGGTCTAGAGAGACCATTGAGAGCAGTCATGACTAGTTCATCTTCATCAAGAGTGTCTCCAATAGCTTCTAGTTGTTCCTTGAACTGGGAGACCCTTGTGAAGTAATCTTGAATAGATTCTCCTTTACTCATTTTGGTACTCTTCAATTGAGTTCTCAAATTCATCTTTTTGTTGATGTTCCTTCCTTCATACATTCTGCCTAGGGCATCATACATTTCCTATGGAGTATTCTTGGATGCCACTTGGGGAATCAAGTGGTCTTTGATAGAATCAACAATGATTCTCTTTGCCCTAATCAAATCCTTCTTATACTTCTCTTTAGCTTCATCTTCTTCAGGTTCTGCAACCTCATCCTTGATATATTGGGAAAGATCATTCTCTTCAAGAATGAGACCAATTCTATATTTCCATACCTGAAAATTCTCTATACCCTCTAGTTTGTCTTCAAGCTTAGTGCTTGGAGCCATCTTATCCAGGAGGTCACAGAGATTTAAGTTTCTCAAAAGATAGAATAATACTTACCAGGAGATGAGCTTGATTGATTTGAGATTTATGGTGTACTCTGCTTCTGGAAACTTCAACTTTTCACCTTCCGGATCTGTAACAGAATTTCTGGTTTTCTGGTCTTCACTTTTCTGGTTTACTGGTGCATAGGTTTGCATCTTTTATGGTTCACTGGTGCACAGGTACGCAGCTTTTATGGATTACTGGTTTTCTGGTCCAAACCCCAAACTAGGGTTTGACTTTACCAAAGTTCTACCCCCTCAAAAAGTTTGATCTAGTGCTCAAAACTTCGATTTTAAGGAGGGCTATCCAGCCATGCAATCAGATTCCAAAAATTCCAACTTTTGCAAAAACCCTGATTTTCACCAGAGGAGGAGAGAGAGGTATTTTTCACCTTGTGAAAGATGTCCTATTCAGGCTAGTTCTGATACCATGTTAAGTTTAGCCTAATTTCACAAGCAAGATCACTGAAAGAAACACAATCACAAGATAGACAAATATTTACCCTAAGAAACCCTCATGGGGTAGAAAACCCAACAAAGCTTTCCTCAATATAGATAATCAACCCAATACAAGATGTAGTCCTCAAAAAGAGCTCCTTCTCCTCCTATGCAGACCTCTCTCTCTCTTGTGCGCCAATCGCAAGTGAGTGAATGAATGGTCTAAATGAGGAACACACCTCCTCTATTTATACTTGTGTTCTAACTGACTTTTCACTCTAATGGGGCCGACCTCTCCTAAGAGAGTCTAATAACCCCTAAACAGCTAACTCAGGGCCGACCTCACATGGGAGATCTAATAACCGTAGTTACCACACTCTCTCGGAGGAATAAACCTCTCCGGATATACAATAGGGTCTCCTCGGAGGAATGGAACATCTCCGGGATAATAAAGTACAAATATAATATTCTTAGAAGTTACAATATTTCAACACTTTTGAGATCCAAGGATGATCCCCAACCGATTAGGTTCTCTGGCTTTTAGAATGGCTTCCTTCAAGAGGATCACCTTTTCTTGAGGGAAATAACCTTTTTTAGGGTCTCCACACGCTTGTTCAATCCCATCTAGATCCAATTCTCCGATATCCATTTCTTTAGTTTCCTCCTCGGCAGCATCCCCGATGACAACCATAATTGTCTCTATCGATGGTTGCGAGTTAGGACTTGGGGGGGGGCAACCAAAAGCTCTTTGTTTTGACTGTCTGGTGGTTCCTGGGGAGGATTAGAGTTATTTTCCTCCGCTTGTTCGTTTAGTGCATCAAAAGAGTTAGACGTCATGATCTTCTTGGCTCCTTTTGTGGTTTCTTGTTTCCTCCCGCCCCGCTTTCGTGTATGCACCTTGGTAAAATCCGGATCCTCACTCACCTCGGCCTTCTTGGGGGAGGGATTAGGGTTATTCATAGGGAAATCCCTGAATAGGTGGCCATGCTCATGACATCTGCGACATCGGAATGGGATCTGTTCATAGTCAAGGGTTTGGACCCATTCCTCATCCTCCCACATCAACTTGATAGCTTCAGGCAACTCCCTCGATAGGTCCATGTAAACGCAGATCCGGGCATAGGCCGTGTATCGCTGGGCTTTTGTCTGTTCCGAGATTTTGACGAAGGTGCCCAGATTGTTCCCGATATCTTCTAGAATTTCGGATTCCCGATATTCAGTTGGGAGAGAATAGAGTCTTATCCAAAATGGGGCGACCTTCGTGTCTTCTTTTCCTGGGCATAACTTTTCTTTCCATGGCCTCATAAATAAGCCAACAGAAAAGAAGAAATAAGGGCCCCCATCAAGAACCTTATTTCTATCATCTAGGTTTATGAATGTGATCGTGAAGAAACCCTTGGATCCTAATTGAAGATCATAATGACCTTTAGGTTTCCAGGTGGAGTTAATCCACCAAATCATAGACTTTTCAGAGGGTAAAACCCCAATGAACTTCCCAATGAGAGCATGGTCATGCATCTTCTGAATCATGTCTCTCAACGTACTGGATCTGATGACCATCGAGGGGATAATCGAAGCTTTGGGTATGCATTGACCCAACTTACCACCCGCCGAAGTAGAAACAGATCTCATCTCCTATGCCTTTTTTCCAACACCACCCAATCCATCTACCGATATCGGAATCTCGCTTACCTAAAAATCCGTATGAGAAGATCCTTGGGGGGCTGAGAGGCTCCCCCCCGTAGAAGCATCCATGATTCCCCGTCAATCCTCTCGCCTTCCGAAAGCTTCGAAAACCCTAGCTCGCTCCACCTTTGCAAGAACAATGCTCTTAGAAGCAAAGGTAGCGGAAGTTTTTTGGAGAGAGGCAGTGGCCACAGCTGTGTCGAAGCTTCCACTAAATTATTGATAGATGGAGATATCCTATTAGAAGAAGTATTTTTCCCTTTTTCATAGCATCTCAAATCAAGATTTCTTTAGCCACTAACTTTGCCCACCTCTACTGTAGTTTACAAGTTTTGAAGAATTATCTTACAACTATGATTATTTTTATAAATTATATCAATATACATTCAATGTCATCCACATAGGCCCATTACCTGCACTCATTTGCTCCACTTTTATGTGGTTTCTAGAACCAACATATATCCACTTCTCATAGTCAGATCCTTACACCTACTCAAATCAAGAAGACACTTCTCCTCGTCAATATCCCACTTATATTCTACCCTTTGTACATGCGCATTTAGTTAGAAAAGCTCAACCCTCTTCTCCTCCGTGGGATTTAGTTGCACTTGCACCTTCCTTGGTTCTAGAATATGCCTTCTTGTTCTAGACTCGTACAAGTGAAGCTCTCCTTGATGCTCTACCTCAATAATAACAACAGTACAAAATGTTGTAGATACATATTGAGACCCCCGTGCTTAAAGACCATGTGATGCCAACACCAAGCATAATAGTTACCTCAAAGCATCCAATGACCAAGACAATTTTGGGCACTCACATGAATGAGTTTCCTCCTCCCACACTCCCATGATAGTTTTATCTTTGAAAGATCAATTGCTTCGATCTAGAGTGGTATGACTACAAGCAAATACAAGTGAAATCCAAGACATGGTCTTGGATTTTTCATTTCAAAATTTTCATAATCTAGACAAAAGGTCATTTGAGTTTCAAATGTAATATACAATATCATTGCTTCCTAAGTGTTGTGACTTAGAGATTGTGAATATAATGCTTAAGAGTTCCCTCCACAATAGGAAACCCATTTAGAAAACTAAGAGGACTGTCTTGCAGAAGATTGTAGACAATTAGTAAAATAGGTCCCTCTTGTTCAACAAGCCCAATATTGTGAATTGGATTTAATTAACACAAGCACTAAATGGGTGAAGTTAGCATATGCATGTGTAAAGCCATAGATGAGTATAATAAGTTCAATTCACACATATAAAGGCACTACAAACAATGGTTAAAAAATTACAAGTTGATAATTAGGCCTTCTATAGTCAGCTATAAGAGCAAGAAACTACTCTTCAAACTACCTAAAGTCATCAACTTGATGCATCCAAGTGCTACAACCCTTTGATTGAACATGCACTAGTCCATAGTTACTCCCATGGACTTGATGACATTATGTAACAAGTTTTGGCAATATAGAGAGTAGAGAGTTCTCTCCAAAACTTGGCAAAATCCTTCAAATATTAGATTCGGACCTAATCATATGTTTGCATACAATCATTGAATCAATGAATGAAGAATTTGCCAATGAAGCTTTACCTTTTGGACAATATCTTGATGTGAAAGCCACGCATGACATGGTCGAAGATTAGTTGCAGTAGAAGGAATCCTAGACAATTTATCTTGATAGTATGATGAATAACCTTGAGGCCACATGACAACAATTTACCATGCCTCGCCCTCCCGCCTATACTGTGAATTTGCCTACACAAGTTGCTAATTTTTGTGTCAAACAGACCCACCTCTCTTGGTTAGTTGTGGTACTCTTGAAACACCATTCAAGCCCTCACAACTATGTCCTCAATCAAGACATGACTTGTATGGATGCACCCAATATTTCTAAATCACAAATGGTCTTGAATCATGTTGGATGCATCCATGCTCACCATCCTCACCTCCAAACATAGCTAGATGTTTTACATCAAGTTCAATATAGTTGGTTCATACTCACAATTGGATGAAACTTTCACTAAATGACTGATAAATGGAGATATCTTGTGAAAATAAGTATTTTTCCTTTTTCCTAGCACCTCGAAATGAGATCAAATTAGCCAATAATTTGCCCACCTTTATTGCAATTTACAAGTTCTAAATAATTATTGTACAATTGTGATTATTTTTATAAATTACATCGAGATACATTCATTTCATCCACATATCTCTACTATACTTGCACTCATTTTTGCTCCGGTTTCAAGTGGTTTCTAGAACCGACAATTATCCAGTACTCCTACTCAGTTTTTTTAACATCACAATGGATTACAAGTTCAACTGTCATAATTTTTAGCAATCAACTCAAGCTTCATGTAGTGCCATAAACAACTTGACTCTTTTGATCAATGGATTTGGTGGGCCAAATAGTTACAAAAATATATACCAAATCCCTCAAGTTAACTTTAATTATCAACCCAAGGATTATGCAAATTTATGAGGTGTTGTGCACTATGTATGCAAACTGCAACATCAAATATGAACTACTATTTCTAGTAGGAAATTGTGATAAAGTAATTACTCAACTTTGATAGCTCATTCTAATTCATTCCTCATGCACTTGGGTACATGACTTTCACTCCTATCTCTTTTGACAATACGTAGAAGATAGACGAAGGTCAGGGGCATTGCCTCTTGGATGTGAAATCAATTAAATGATAAGTTCTCCTTGAACTAATGACCTCCTATCATTTGTTAGATTCATATAATCCACATCAATGTATTAAACATTATAATTTAAAGGCAATCAAAGAAATACATGAATTGATATTGTTGTTCAAAGAAATGCAAGAAATGAAAGCATTGTTGGAAATAAAACCAAACAAACTAATGCTTTGTTTTCTATAGAAGTTTATCTACTTATATGACAAAAATAAAAGACAAGGGTTCATAACGTCTTTCTTTTCTCCTTCCTCATTTATTTATGTGAATTGTCACGAGGGAATGGGATGGAGAAGAGGATAGTTGAAACTTAATCCAATCCATTTGAGCTTCATCTTTTTAGAGTTTCTATACATAATCATTCTTTGAACAAGGTAGCCTCCAAATTATGTGGTCAATGTGGTGCTACCTTCGAGAATGAGTGTAAGCTCTTACCACCTACTTTGGAAAAGTCATAGGACCTTTTTTGTTTGATTTCTTCATCGTAGTCTCATATTAAACAATTGACCCTTTCTAGTTTTCATTTAGGGTTGGGATTAAATTTGCATCTAATGTTTAATTAACATGGTTCTTTAATATCTCCTCGGGCTTAGTTATTTCAACCTTGATCTAAAGGTTATTGTTGAGTTATTCATTTCTGTATTTTTGTGCCTCTACAACTCATATTTCCTCATGTTAAACCCATGAGCATAAAGCTTCGAGTTGGACATTCTCCACATAAGGATTAGGTGACCACTTGTAGGGGTGAGGCATGGCATAGTTATGAAGGTAGAATTAACATATAAGAGTCTTCTCCTTTTCATTGCATTGCTAATAGACTTCAGTAAATTCCGTCTAGTTTTCTATCTGGAGGGATGCCATTGTCAATCTTCACAATTGAAACCTATGCCAGTATTCCTTGAGGTACATTGTATAGGTTCTTGCTACAGGCCTCCAAGAGAGCATGTCTTTTGCAATCACAGTCGCTTTAGTGATATATGCTTCTAATATAACAATCCTTTCAAAATTGTTCTCAAATTTCTCTTTCTTCCTTCCAAATTATGTTGTCAATGATAAATTTTCATCTTCAAGCTACTTTCTATTATCCAACTGCTACATTTTAAGGATCTGGATTTTTTCTTGTAGTTATGAAATCAATTGCTCATGCTAAAGTAAGGAAATTCTAATTTGTGCCTTCTATTTCCTTTCTTGAGTTTGCGAGTGTCTTCCATTTAAGGGCCTCTACCCTTGCTTCTTCTTGTTGAGTAATGAGGTCTTGGGTATTAACTTCATCTTTCTTTGTGTGGCCAACCTCATAAGTTTCTTCAAAGCTCCTTTATGGGATAGAAGAGTGAACTTCTTCTACATTGTTTGTGGCATGAATTTGTGGAACAATTTATAGTTTCCTCACCACAGGAGACCTAGTTTTATCTCTTTGTTCACTTATTTGACCCTTCTTAGCTCTTGATGATCATCTTTTTGAATTTTGAGAGGGTTTCTTTTGGTTGTTCCCATCTCTATTAGGGAAACAACAATATCTCTATCTACATCCTCTGTGCTTATGGGAACCTCATTTACCTCCTTTGTATTTGTCTTTATCTGGTTCCTTCTTTTCTTGCTAGCACTTGTCCTATCCATCATCTTCTTCTTCTTTCTGGGCTCCTTTATGGGGCCTTTCTTTTGGTTTGGAAGAGCTATAATATGCATATATGTGAATTCTTTCTTACTGGCTATCATAAATTTGTCCCAAGGGAGATGACAAGGTTTCCTTCTCAAGGCATCATATATAACCAATTTAACTGGTCGTAGTAGGGTAATGCTTCAACTTTATCTCCTTAAGCTTTTACACTCATTTCTCTAGGATATTGTAGCAAAAGGAGAGGAACACTTGGATTGTCTTCAGGTTTTTGATGTTGATAGTACCTCAATTGATACAATAACTTGAAGTGATAAGCATAAACCATGTTATATCTCCCTTCACATGTGATGTATTTCATAAGGTGGAGGGCCACCTCATCCCATGGGGTTAGTAGTCCATCTCTCTTGACTCCATTTTCCATTTGTAGTTTCGTATGTTGTCTCATAAGTTAGGAGGAATTATTGCTTGGCATCCATGGTTAGCTATCTTTCTTGTTTATTCCAAGATAAACCAGTGGGAATTCTCATTACTCTCACTGGAGTTGTCTCATTTGCTTGAATCACCATGCCCATTACTATGCTTAGGTATTCTTGTTTTTGGCCCCTTACATTTTGAAATTATTGAGCAAATTCCATGTCAATGTTTTCCTTAAACCTTGTACTATGTGAAAGTATTCAAGCTAATTACACTCCTAAAACACTTCGACCGCTTCTGTGTAATTATATAACTTGGAACTATTAGTAGGTTCCCTTTTATCGAAACTTGCCCCCATCCATGCCTATGCTATGACACCAGTTCTCTTTTTGCTTGAAATGATCCAGCAACTAGTTATCTTCTACTGAGCATATAGGTGAAAACAATATCTATGCTTCAAAAATGGCATTTATAATTTGTTCAATCCAATTAATCACTTAGTTCTTTTCTGATAAGGGGGAAACAAGTTACATGCCTCTTACCTTTTTGTCCCCGGGTCTGATTCCAGAGTTTCATCTTCCTCTGCTCCTTCCTTCTATCCTCTGCAACTATTTCCTTAGCTTGGCGGACAATCCTTATCTAGCAATTAGATAATTGTTTACTACTTTTGTGTGTGACAATCTCATGTGCCTGGGCTTTCTATTTCTAAAAAGAGTTTTAATGGGGGCACCATTGATGCCAAATACTCCGCGAGAAAACATGAGTTCTCTTCCTCAAATTCAAAATTTCACTCTTTTCCTTGAATTGGCAACCATGAATTATAGCTTTGAGGTTGACATATGAAAATTCAAAATTATAATGGCCATGTCATATCATAGTTATGATGCCTTATCTTTCTTAGTTATCTTTTGATGAGACATCCCAATCTCTGCTTTGATTGTGGCTTATGAAAGTGATTTTGAAATTAGGTTTATACTATGCACTTTCAATGTACTTCATGTTGTGACACAAAGTTCACCCCTCGCCAAGCTTAACAATCAACATATGTGTTGACATATGATAATAGGCAATTTGTAATTTGGGCATAGGCTAAAGCGATAGATGACCATAGATCAGCATAGATCCATCTTAAACCCGAATCTATCAAGCACCAAGAACGATCCAATTTATTGAGGTGTAATTTTTTTTTAATCTTAAACTCAAGAAATTTGATCCATCTCTTGCTTGATAGATTTGGGTTTAAATTTTTTATTTTTTTTATTTTATAGGCCGACATGGAATTTTTAAATTATTTTATGAGTCGACATGTACTTTTTTAATTATTTATTTTATTTTATGAGTTGACGTGTATTTTTATTATTATTTTTGGTAATGTAACGTTATGTTATGCTACCTTACGTGACAACATCTCCCCCGTACTGGGCAGTAGAGCACCTTAGCTTGCTCCTCTTAGTGCAATTAATGACATGCATATCTACTTAATATAACGAACTTAAGTCAATAGAATGTAACATATCTTGAATTAATGGTGAGATTTAGGTTGTAATTTTGATATGCATGTTGCATGTGAAAGCTTGGACTTTGGCGACCTTTACTTGCGTATTGGAATCTTGCTTTATAGTAGAATGATACTTGTGTATTCCTAGATAAAAGCCTCAATCTTTTTGGATGCTTTTGTGAGCTTTTTGCCATAAGTGGAGTCTTCTATGGTTCCTATAGAAGGTCATGATATGGTAATATTGTAGGTTCACTCTCTTGCAGGAATTGGCTGTGGGTGAAGTCCCACGTAGACTCTTGTAAAAACTTGTAGGTCAACACTTATATAGAAGTGTGTTTGTAGGCTATTTGTATAAACATGTAGGTTGACACTTCTACAGTGTCCCATAGAAGATAAAAGTTTTGATGAGTAGTAGAAATTTGAATGATGCCCTACTTAAGGAAATTCCGAGAACCCTTGAAGACACTTAGAACTTCAACAAGCTATGTGTACTTTATTCATAAATTGTCCTATAACATAAATGCATAATTATACATTTTGACTACATTTAGAACTTAGCTTGAATAGCAACACAATAAATATAATAACAACTCTAACTATCCTACTCTATCAACCATGTCTTTATTTGTACTTAAAAAGAGTCCTATCTCTCCCATTCGATCATTTTATTGATTGGTGGGAGTAAAACCCTTGAATTCCTAATTTTATGCATGTTGATCCAAGGAATTGTTTCCCTCCTTTGTTAATTTGAATCCTTAAGATCGACATGAGATTGAATTGCTCAAGGTGTTTTTTGTTGCCTCTAAATGCTGGCAGTTTTGAAGATGGTGACGAGACAAGATACCTTAAATTTCTCAGTCATTCAACAAAGTGGTTTGTGGTAACAAGTGAAGGAGATCATATGTCATGTGGGTTGAAGCCCTTCACCAAGGTTGCACTATTTCCTGTTTGTGAATCAAATTAGCTCAAAGATGCAAAGCAAACAAAAACCATCAAAACACTTAAGATTGCGCATATATCATACTCATCTTTAGATTAAGTAATATCATATTTGATTAGATAAACATGAGTTATAATATCTACATTGGTCATCAAAAGTGCTAATGTTTACTAGGAATGTCATGGCTTAGGAGGCAAAATGTATCCAGTTTAGACATAAGGTGGGCCATGAAAAGTGTCAAATTGAAGGCTCATCGGCATGACTTATGCATGCTTTGTGCCATAGTTCCTTGCATGCTCAAGATTGTATTAGCTACATCTTACTCAGATAACAAAAAAACTGTGCTTGAAATAAAACTTCCAACATACACAACTCTTTAACATAGCTCTACTTTAGCAACCTTGTGTGGCACTTCATCAAGATAGTATCATATCAATCTTAGCATGCTTAAGGATGAAACAAACATTTAGGGTTGAATAATTTTAAGCTCGGCTTATGTGCTTGAGTGGCAACTCTACACAATCTTGTTTTTGTATTGTGGTTAACACACTCGACCAATGCTTGTATCGTGCTTCATGCACATTGATGTAAATGTAAATAATGTATATCAATATATAACATGTTGGATTGGGGTTAACCTATGGGCATACGTTTCACAAATTCAAAGCAACACATAGCTATTTATACCTTATTGGCTCAAGTTGTAGGGAAATAAGGTGAGAGGTCCATATCTACTTCTCTATATCATAGTAATGGAAATTTATCCAACAACTATTTGAAAAGTAGCCAACTTTGTGTCTTATGCAATCTATTATTAATTATCTTTTTATTTCATGCACTAGCTTAGAGTAAAATAAGTGTTAAGCAATTGCCTTGTTTATTTATATGTCATGCTTAAACACACAAATATGGTGTTGTTTGGTTGAATTAGCTGAGTAAATTACTAGTCAATATCGGTTGTGTTTGCACAATAATAAATGGGAAGGATTATATGCTAGTGCATTAATCGATCCCTTAGGCATCTAAGCATAGGGTTAGGCCTCTGTGCATCTCACACCTCGATACCTTTGAGTTTTCCTTGTGAGCAAGAATGGTGGCAAGTACATGTGAATTGGTGTTGCAAGTCTAACTTATCCTTGCTTCTTCAACATACCCATGCCCATCGTTTGCTTTGATATGTGGGGAGTCATCCATCTCTAACTCTTTGTTCTCATGGTAGATGGCACATGCTTCTATCAAATATTTACTTGTGATAGTATTTATCTTCCTCCATTTTGAGCCATGTGCTTTACAAGGATTCCTCGCCTTAGTTGGCCTCAACACTAAAATATATGGGCATTCTCTAAGCAATTGATAAAACACCCCTTTCTTTATAGGACTCACTAAAATTTGACAAAACAAAAATTGATAGTTCTGGTTGATCTATAGGGTTTTTGGTTTGCTTTGAGGTTCCAAGTTGATCCAAAAACCACTAAACCCCTTGGGACATGGTGGAGCCATGAATGAAATCATGATCAAGGTGGAATTTATGAGCATAACCATAATTTTTGCTAGAATCACTTCAAAATCCGTTAGCCAAAAGGGAGGTCTTTTGTCAACAATTTAGCCCATGCTAAATATATGTAGTTTTTTTTTCCAAGGAAAACATTGTGGAAACCCAAATGATGCTTCCCCATATATGTGGCTGGCATCATTAGTAAACTTATCGATATAAACTAGTGCACCTCACATAGAGAGATTGGAACTAGGTTTGGCATCATTAGTAAACTTGTCGATATAAACTAGTGCACCTCATGTAGAGAGATTTGAACTAGGTTTGGCATCATTAGTAAACTTGTCGATATAAACTAGTGCACCTCATATAGAGAGATTTGAACTAGGTACTCATTGACAAGGAACTAACAAAATGCATGACAACATTAGAGATAATTAATTGATCTAACCTCTTGGACCAAATCTTATTATAATTATAAGTAATGTATTATAAATAAATCAATCAATATCTTCAATGTTGTTTGGCATTTTGCTAGTTCCATGTCAATTCACCGTAATTCACTATAATTATAGTATTATAGCATAGTTTACTGGGTAAACTATAATAACCTACGTAGCAACACAATAAGGACTCAGGACATTGTGTCTAATTTCCAAAGTAATATCAATACTAGAAAGTTTGTAAATTACATGCTTTTTTTCTTAACCGAGAACCCACCCCACTGCACAATAAGCACCATTCACTGCACAACAACATAGTAAACTTGGGCTGAGCCCATCCTTAGTTTGGATAGAGGAACAATCTACCCAATGGTTTGAGAGACTATCACCATGTCAACACGAGGCCTTGAAGAGTGCAACAGTCATGGCAAGAAGTACCACAACCCCCCTAGAAAATTGAACCTAGGTCTCCATCGGATAAATCGCAATTACACTCCTAAACGATGATAATGGAAGACCTAACTAGTGTCTTTGCGATGTAATTCGAAACCCTAAGATGAACTCGAAAAAATATATTATTTTCCGTTGCGATGTAATTCGAAGCCCTAAGACGAACTCGAAAAAAATATATCATTTTACTCCGTAATGATGAGAAATCGAATTGTTTTTATTGTGAGCCGTCGGATCTAAAACCCTAACTTTATATAAAATTTGCTATGTAACTAGGGTTTAGTCCTTTCGCAGACGAGGAGGAGCTCTAGCAGCGGGAGCAGAGAGAGAAGCAGAAGGCGGCAGAAGACGAAGGGAGAGCGCAGAATGGTGAAGTACAGGGTTAGTTTATTCTTCACCTATTCCCTTGATTTCCTGTGTCGTAGATCTGCTTATTTCTTCTACAATGGTTTCAAGAGCCAAGGGCTTCAGTGCTCAAAGGGCTTTCCGTATGTTTTATTATTTCGCTGGGCAAAATCATGGCAGGGTTTATTTGAACAGTTCTTTTGTTGTGTTTCATTCGTTCTCTGAACCGACAATTTTTTGGGTATAATTGACCAGGGCTTACTGGGTTAGCTGTGTTTTATTAATGTGTAGTTCAAAGTGATTCTTGAGCATGGTCCTTATTGCTTAATGAAATACTGTGCCTTCTCGTCATGGCTCCGCTCGCTTATCAGTTTTTAACGACTTGCTTACTACGGGGAGGCTTCCTAAGCGGTTCTATAGAGCTACTGATTGTTAACCAATATTTCGGGGCGAATAGATGCGGGTTTTCTCTTTAGCCAGCGTAAGGGGCTGGATATCCCCATACCCCCATTTTGCCCACCTTGCTTAGGTTCTTGCCATGATCCATGGGTGGGTCCGCTGGAGATTTTTGCACGTATAGAACCACGTGACAACCGGACAACCCCATCCAATACTGGGTATCATTTTCTGGAAAATGACAACAGATCTTCTAGTTAACTAATAGGGAATGTTATCCAGCCTATTAGGATACATTCCTTCATCAACATTTCCATGTGTTAGCTCCTGTTTTACGAAGGACTTAGATGAAGTGAATTTATGCTCTTTACTTTAGATTTTGAGTGAAGTGTACAGGGCATGTAGATCTTTCCTGTGTGTGACACCAAAAAGGCATCATTTCTTTGTGAGAAATTGCAGTTTGGTCTATCCATTGAAGCTTATTTGATAATTAATTTGATTTTAGGTTACAATGTTTTCATAATTAGTGTTTATAGTTATTTTAAACAATTATATATTGAAGTTCGGTGCCCCAGCTATGCTTTATTCTCATTTGAGTATCTCTGTTTTATGTCTTGTTATCTACAGTTCCATCAGTACCAGGTTGTTGGACGGTCTCTTCCAACGCCAACAGATGAACATCCCAAGATCTTCCGAATGAAACTATGGGCTACAAATGAAGTGCGAGCTAAGTCCAAGTTTTGGTGAGTATTATTACATTTTATCGGTACACGGTGCCTAGACAATAGGTTTTGTGTAACATCGCATCTTACAGCATTAGTGGATTGTATATTCGAAGAGCAGAGTTTTTGTTTGTTAGTAGTGCCACTGGTTTTCTCTCTTGGGTTTATTGTACTGGTCTTCTATTGACGTTGGGCAATTTTTTAATATCTATTTATCTATTTACAGGAATAAATTCTGTTTTTCTATTTGTTTAGTGGATTTTAATTCGTTTTTGCTGAATGATCTGTTGATTTTTAAGGTATTTTTTGAGAAAGCTGAAGAAGGTGAAGAAGAGTAATGGCCAGATACTTGCCATTAACGAGGTATGTATGAGCTTTGACATACTATTGTTGTGACTTCATCCACTTAACCTGCCCTTCAATTTTGCAATGGGACACTAATAGGTTTGGTTTTATTCTATTTATAGATCTTCGAGAAAAATCCAACAACGATCAAGAACTTTGGTATCTGGCTCCGCTACCAGAGTAGAACTGGTTACCACAATATGTACAAAGAATACCGAGATACCACTTTGAATGGTGCTGTTGAACAAATGTATGATGAGATGGCTTCTCGTCACAGGGTGCGCTATCCCTGCATCCAGATTATTAAGACAGCCACCATTCCTAAAGAGCTTTGCAAACGTGAGAATACCAAGCAATTTCAGGATTCCAAAATCAAGTTTCCTTTGGTCTACCGTAAGGTTAGACCCTCATCAAGAAAGTTGAAAACAACCTTCAAGGCATCCAGACCTAATCTATTTATGTAAGGCAGTTACTTTGGTAGACATGCAGACTTGTTTTAGTAGGAGATTTTGTGTTTTTACACTAGTAAGAGTTTTGCAAGTCAATTCCTTTGAATTTTGTTTGTTGATGTATTTCATCAACTTCAGAGTTACACATTCGAAGTACATCTCTTAGTTATCAATGTTTCTTATGACTCTTATGAGTATATTGAAAGCGGATCCTATATTTGAATTATTATTTTGCACCTTGTTCTGATTTTTTAGTCCAGGTGAAAACTTGTTTGTTTAGGTGATGTTATCTAATGTCTTGTTGAGTTTCATATTTTTAAATTTTAGAGTCTCTGGAACTCTATAAATTATGTTGCACTGTAACATGGCATTCTCTCTGGTGCAATTTAATATTTCATCACATCTTGATTGTTTTACATGGTTACAAATGCTTGTTACAAGTTAAATTCATGTTTATTTTATCAGATGATCCTTGTTTGATATTTGATATATGAAATCTATTGACAATCATGGAAAATGTTCTTGTATGTTAGAGAAGATATTGGTAAGTTCAATGTTGCTATATTGTTAAGATTGGTTCATCAGTTTAGCATGTAACAAATAATACAATTACTTCATTGGTTTAGCATGTAAAGAAAAATATTGTTTTAAAAGGTCTTTTATTTTATTGTTTTATGGTTTGTAGTTGTCAATTTTACGAAGTACCTAGGTGCTATTCATTGAGTGACATTTTATTTTGTTTTGTATGTTGTTTTTGTGTCTGATACCTTTTAGCAGCCAATTGATTCAGTATACATGGGCATCCTTTCATCTTGTTACCATTTTGTGCAGAGTTTTGTGGATCACTCCATGTCTTTGATCCTTGTATGTGATGATTTGTGGTAGAAAATGATTTACTCAGAAAGCTTGTGTATTGTCATGGCTTCTTCACTGTCAAACTTATTGAGAAAATATGTTTTCATTTTTAAGTGCTTGGCCTCGTTCCATTCAAAGTTCATGGAATAATTCTGAAGTTCTGTTGCACCTTATTATATTGTGAATATTGTTTCTCTGATAAATATGCATAAGCTGATTTGATATTCAGGGGATTAGAGTAATTTGTATCTCTTGATATATGGGGGTTTAGATTAATTTGTATGTCTTGATACTGGATTGTGGGTGCTCCCCGAATTGAATATTTCTGCCAGTTTCCTTGACAATTTGGATATATAATTTTGCATGCTTATATGGGTTGTCTTTCCATGTGATTGCTGATTACACTTATTGAAATTCGGAAAACAGATGGAACTTTTGGGTAAGATCAGTGGGTATAGAAAATATATTGCAAATTTGTATTGGGTGCTTTCCAATCATAAAAGAGAACACTCTACACCTCATGTTAATGAATGGTTGCAGATTGTTGAATGACTTTTAATTTCTTATTTCAAGAAATCTCAAGGGTAATCCATGGTGATTGTGATGATCTTGATTTTGAGATAAGTAAAGAGCAGGGTGTATGTTAACTCCATGCTTAATTTTTAGGGTAATCCATGGTGATTGTGATGATTTTGATTTTGAGATTGTAAAGATTAGTTTGTATGTTAACTCCATGCTTATTTGTTGGCTCACAGGTTTTGAACCTATGGCTTGTGAGGTTTCCACTGCTTATGCATTTCAGATGTTCATGATTTTTCTTGTGGTTTTGGTGTCCTCGCCTCTGTATGAGTGAGCAGTAAAAGCCATTAACTTGCTTTTGTACGAGTGAGTAGTAAAAGCCATCAACTTACCTCTTTTTGCTGTTTTCATTTTAGTTTAGTGGGTTTACGAGTCATTTATCTAAAAAATAAAGCAGTTCTAGTGGCGGGGCTAGCTATCTAGGTTTTAGCAATTGTAGATTGGTCATGTTAGCTTTGAGTTGATTCTTTTCTTTTGATTCAACAACAGATCGTTAAATGTTGGCTCACAGGTTTTGAACCTATGGCTTGTGAGGTTTCCACTGCTTATGCATTTCAGATGTTCATGATTTTTCTTGTGGTTTTGGTGTTCTCGCCTCTGTATGAGTGAGCAGTAAAAGCCATTAACTTGCTTTTGTACGAGTGAGCAGTAAAAGCCATCAACTTACCTCTATTTGCTGTTTTCATTTTAGTTTAGTGGGTTTACGAGTCATTTATCTCAAAAATAAAGCAGTTCTAGTGGCGGGGCTAGCTATCTAGGTTTTAGCAATTGTAGATTGGTCATGTTAGCTTTGAGTTGATTCTTTTCTTTCGATTCATCAACAGATCGTTAAATGTTTTAAGCCTATAGCCCATATAGTTTAACCAGCTTGTTATGTGATGTGGAAAACATTAGAATGATGAAATAGAGTAATTTATCTACTGCAGAGCTCTGGAACATGATGCTTTCTTTTGAGTCTGATTGATTGTTGAAAGTGCTAAATCCTAGCGAGTCAAGACATTCACCTTGTTACATATTATAATGAGGCCACAGCCTTGGAAATTTTGTCTCCAAACCAGTCCCATTTTTATCTGCTGTAGATGGTGATTGTGACTTGCTTTCTTTAGAGTCTGATCGATTGTTGAAAGGGCTGCAATAGCCGTGCACTTTGTTTTACTGTAAATAAAACTACTTATTCTTACACCCCAAGGTGTTCCTTTAACGAGGCCATAGCCTCAGAAATTTGTCCTTAAACCAGTATTGTTTTCTTTGTAAAACTACTTGGTAACTGTCTTGTCCTACCCAAGTATCAGGAATCCAGGATAACTGCAGTTTACTTTTGAATTGACAATTGCCCTTTTGAAGAGATGTGCGGATAGCGGAGTGTCAGTAGTTCAGAGCCTTGACAGAGCAGCATCTTGGAATGGTGGCAGAGAAGATTGCCACCTTTCTTGGGGTGCTAGGTGGTCCCTTTTGTGGTGATTTACAGACGAGTTGCTCTCTCTGGTGGCTTAGTGTTTGTTTGACTTCTGAGAAGGTTATAGATGGAAGAATAATTCCACAGGGGTTTTGTAACGTCCAAGAAGGAATTTTTCTCAGGTAAGCTTTTGAAATCCCTGTTATTTTAGGGTTTTCCCTTATTGCCTTCTGTGTCAAGACCGTATACTGCAGGTCAGGCCATTGCCATAGGGTCTTTCTGCAATTGATGATGAATTATAAAAAGATGCACACACTTGTCTTTTGAATAAATGGTGGGTATGACCCTTTCAGGAAAATGTAGGATGTGGTTGAACTGGGTATGAAACTTTCAGGAATAGATAGGATGGTGTTGGATTGGGTAGAGACCATTGGCGTGGTGGCCTGCGTGACCACAATATTTCTGTTAGGTGACCCTTTCAGGAAAATGTAGGATGTGGTTGAACTGGGTATGAAACTTTCAGGAATAGATAGGATGGGGTTGGATTGGGTAGAGACCATTGGTGTGGTGGCCTGTGTTGACCACAATATTTCTGTTAGGTGCGGGGAAATGGCTAAGCATGTTTGACAATGGGTCACCAATTTACCACCAAAAATTTTCCTGACATGTTCTTACAAATATCTAACAATACCTAACAATTGCATCAATGCTGGAACAGCCAATCTGTTCAGGAATTATACTAATGGATGAATGAATGGATAGCTCATTCATCCTTCAGCTTTTCATTTCCTTGATTTTTTGGCCCCACTTTATGAAGTTTTGTTTTTTAGATGGGCTTGCTCGTCCTTTATATGGAGGAGCTGCTCAATGCCATCACGTCATTTGGTTTTTCTCTTCCAATTTTTCAAATTTGGTTTTGGTGGTTTTGCCATCACGTCATTTGGTCTCGCTCTTCCAATTTTTCAAATTTGGTTTTGGTGGTTTTGCCTGTCGGGCTTGTGGGAGGTGATTCTGAATGCGGATCAATATGGAGCTTTTGACGACAATGATGCTTGAATGGGTTTTTTGCCAGAATAATCCCATATAATCTTTTGGGTCGTGTGAGGCTTGGCATCCACCGACAGTGTGACCAGCATTGCAATGAAAGAACGGAGGATGAGATTGCTGAAACTGAATTTGAATACCAAATAGCGGAAGAATTCTGGGTGGAAATCCAGAACAAATATAACCCGTTCACTTGGAACTGCCCGAGTTTATCCGAGGATAGAAACAAATCTCTTAAAAACCTTTTGCTAATAGAATTAAAATTGGGGCATAGCTGTGTAGAATTGTGAAGGTTGGCACATAGTTGAAAGAGTCGTTTTTGTGTCATGTACTATGCGTGTTACTCTTGTAGTGATATAGTGATATTCATCATTCTTGGTATTTATATTATTCACTCCGAGGACATTAAAAGCCATATTATTTGCAGATTAGCTAAAGTTGCAATACACGATAGAGACGTATTTAAAACTTGATGTGCTTGGATAACATTTAAACATCAATTTGGTTAAATTCGATAATGATTAGCATTTTTGTAAGGACAATATATGACTACCATTTGTCGGAGTTTCAATTTTGATTCATTGTTTAGCCTATATATCAATTTATTATTTCCCTAATCTTAAGAGGTTAATGCTCAATAATTACCTTGTATCTGAAAAAGAAATTATAGTTCCTGAAATGCCTAGAAAATATCAAACCTATTTTTTGCAAAAATTCCACACCTGGAATTTCGATCTGGCAGTTTTATTTCATAAGACCTGCAAGTATGTATTCATTGCACAACTCTCAGCGGGAAAATCACTAATGAGAAAAAACTCGAATATGACGTGACGAGAAAACCAGGGGTGAAATAATCTGGAGTTGTTGAATTGATTGGTATTTTGGTTTGCGTTGCCAAGTCCCTCATCTAGCGCTTGGGGAATCTCATTCAGGATTTGCATCCACATCCCAAATAATATGTTATCGGTTCCGGCAATTGTGGCTGCAGGATCTGTGGATACAGTTAAAATCGAATCTTTATTGGAGGAAGTGGCTGCTTCCTGGGGAAACCTTGATTGCTTTAAACCCTTCGTCCATTACCAACACAAAAGAAGACCCCCCTCGGGCCATTAGCCAACAGAAATTAATTTCACATGTACTCGAGGATAGAAGATTAGAACTGGACATCGGGGCTGGGAAGACATCGACGATTGGAGCTACTGTATGTATATAAGTTATAACTAAAACACGGTTGGATCTAAACATCCATTTACTGTTTGATTTAATGGATACAGCATAGTATAGTTTTCCTTGTGAAGCCTTGTGAATAATGCATTATTATATAATGTTTACTTTTGGTATTTATTGCACTATTTTGTATTTTTGGCCATTTATTGGGATGAAAATTGTGGCTATATATTTAAGACACCATTCTGTTAACGGGGTTTTATTCAACAACCCAGCGCATAGAACACCATTCTGTTAACGGGGTTTTATTCAACAACCCAGCGCATAGAGATGACACCCTTGGAATGAACACTCTAAATATCAGTTACACTATCAACAATGCAAGCCCAAGGCTCGGAAAACACGAAATATCAGTTACACTATTAACTTTGCAAGCGAATGGTATTTACTGATGGGTATAGAAAGTCGAAGCTATCGCTCCTTTCCAAGCTTACAGGGCCAAGTCTATATGTTACGCTGTTGATTTTAAATAAATAATAAAGGAAATCTTATGATGAAGAGAGAGTTGCCATGTTGGAGGCTCTGCCCATGCAATCAACAAATGTGCATACTGTTTTGATAAATGGAGCAGTCGAAAGTGCCAATGCATTGGCCCTTTGTCTGCAACATGCTTCCGTGATCGCTCTCTCCACGACCATCGCTTCGACCATATTTGTAGCGGTGACTTTTCCCTCTGGCAACCTTGCTGTCCAAACTCTCGTACCATCACCACCTACAGTCCAGGACCACCGTAGATTGTCCCGTCTCCTGTTGGTGTGTTATGTTTTGCCTACTTTTGTGGAGTAGAGCCGATAGCTGAGTCCTCCAGCGATAAGAAGAGCCGAGTAGAGTTCGGTAGTGAGAGGAAGTGCCGAGGAGTCAGCCAGCGAGGAGCCGAGCTGAGTGACTTCTCTTTCGTATGCTTTCCAATAGTGGGATCGCCTAGCAGCTTGGAGGCCTTTTTTGATAAAAAACAACTTTACTAGTAAATTCTCTTTCGCTGTACACAAGGGAATAATATAAAGTTAGAAGCTGATAAAGATCCCTAAACTATTCCAGGATTTTGATAAGAAGCAAATTTCCCATTCTGAAAGCTCTCTTTACTAGTTAATAACCACTAGAGTTTTTCCATGCCCTGTAGATTGGGAACACCTCTCCCAGCAGTGAATGTACAGCGAGGTGTTTAACAAAGTTATTAGAGCCCCCTGCTTTCCCTAAACCTGCCTTAAACCCGATATGATGAGAATTACTTAGAAAGGGATGCGACCTTCCCCGCAAATTGGTGGGTTCACTGTCCGCCCATCAAGATACCTCCACGAGCCAGGCTTATCTATGGATAAATTATTACCATTGAGGGGTGACTATTAGAGTATATTTGAAGCTTGCTAATATAAAACCTAACTTGAAAGGCACATTGGGAAGGAGTCCTGTATTTAATCTTCAGACATTGTTATGTTCCTTACCAACCAAATAGCCTAGGAAACAATCATAGGAACGTCTTTGAAATTCCCTAACGAAAGGTTCTGCAGCTAGTGAGTGAGTAAAACACATTGTCATTGGCTCTCCCTGCCACCCGAGTATCCCTAACACCAGTGAAAAGATCCACGGTTGCCCAAACATATCTACTGCATTGACAATAGATGAGTAGATCATCTATTTACAGTGCCATTTGCATAGCGGGCATTTTCTTGGTCCATGTCTATTTCTTTTCTGTAATACCCCCAAGTAAGGGTCTTATTCTTGATAGCTAGCCATATAATTTTTTCTTTCAACTAAAGGATTCCGATTTTCCATATTGGGAAGCGTCAATGCTTTTTGGAACATACATGTCTTTAGTTTGGAAATATAAGCCTGTCACCAGCATAGATCCATCTTAAACCTGGATCTATCAAGCACAGAGAGGGATCCAATTTCTTGAGGTGTAATTTTTTATTTTATTTTTTAAATTTTAAACTCAATAAATTTGATCCATCTCTTACTTTATACATTTAGGTTTAAGTTTTAATTTTATAGACTAACATAAATTTTTTAAATTACATTTCATAATTTTTTTTAATTTTATGAGCCGACATGAATTTTTTAATTATTTTATTTTATTTTATTTGTGGTCATGTAACGTTATGTTATGTTAATTACGTGACAATGTCTCCCCCAGATTGGGGGGGCAGTACAAGGAACAACCAAAATGTCCCCCGCCGGAATCCGACAGATGAAGATTTGCTCAAATCGCAATTTCCGTTGCTCAAATCACGATTTCGACGATTTGGGTATTTTTAAAATCATGCATTTAGTCTAGGAATGATCATCGTGATCGCTGAAATCACAGCATTGCAGAAATTGCAATTTTCAGACCAAATTTATACAAGAATTGTTTAAAAAGCCGCTGGAAAAATGGGGGTGTTTTAGTTTGTTTTTTATCCTACGCGCATATTGGTATGCAGATCACCTCGCTACTCTCGGTTGCAATTATACCATCATAGATCCATCTTAAACCCGAATCTATCAAGCACAAAGGGACAGATCACCTCGCTACTCTCGGTTGCAATTATACCATCATAGATCCATCTTAAACCCGAATCTATCAAGCACAAAGGGATTGAATTTCTTGAGGTGTAATTTAAAAAAAAAATTAAACTAAAGAAATTTGATCTCTCTTTTCGTTGATAGATTTGGGTTAAGATTTAATAAGAATTGTTTAAAAAGCCGCTGGAAAAATGGGGTGTTTTAGTTTGTTTTTATCCTACGCGCATATTGGGATTTAGATCACCTTGCTACTCTCGATTGCAATTATACCATCATAGATCCATCTTAAACCCAAATCTATCAAGCACAAAGAGATTGAATTTTTTGAGGTGTAATTTAAAAAAATAAATTAAACTCAATAAATTTGTTCTCTCTTTTGGTTAATAGATTTGGGTTAAGATTTAATTTATGAGTTGACATGGATTTTTTAATTATTTTTCATAATTTTTATTTTATAATTATTTTTTTGCCATTACATTACTTAATGTGACAACTATCCTATATTAGGTTATAAAGCACCTCGCTCTTCTTGGAGAGGCTACCTAGGCCACATACTCTTATTGCCATTATAGAAGTAAGAATTGGAAAGGCTACTTAGGCCACATAGAAGATGCTGGGTTAAGATTTAATTTATGAGTCGACATTGATTTTTTAATTATTTTTCATAATTTTTTATTTTATAGGTAAATTTTTTAATTATTTTTTTGCGTTATGTTACGTTACATTACTTTATGTGACAACCATCTTATATTAGGTTATAAAACACCTCGCTCTTCTTGGAGAGGCTACCTAGGCCACATACTCTTATTGCCATTATAGAAATAAGAATTGGAATTAGACCACATAGAAAATGCCCCTTCTATGAAGAGAGATAATTTGATCACAAAAGATCCCTTTTGAATATATGCCAAGGAATGCCAATAGATTGAAATGGCTTCCAATGTCGATTTCACTCTTACACCATAGGATTCCGATTTTTCATGGCAGCTTCCCAATAAGTGGCTTCCACTATTGGGAAACGTCAATGCTTTTTGGAACATACATGGCTTTAGTTTGGAAATATAAGCCTGTCACCAGCATAGATCCATCTTAAACCTGGATCTATCAAGCACAGAGAGGGATCCAATTTCTTGAGGTGTAATTTTTTATTTTATTTTTTAAATTTTAAACTCAATAAATTTGATCCCTCTCTTACTTGATACATCTAGGTTTAAGTTTTAGTTTTTAATTTTATAGACTAACATGGATTTTTTAAATTACATTTCATAATTTTTTTATTTTTATTTTATGAGCTGACATGAATTTTTTAATTATTTTATTTGTGGTCTTGTAACGTTCTGTTATGTTAATTATGTGACAACATCTCCCCCATATTGGGGGAGCAGTACAAGGAACAACCAAAACGTCCCCCGTCGGAATCCGACAGATGAAGATTTGCTCAAATCGCAATTTCCGTTGCTCAAATCACAATTTCCGTTGCTCAAATCACGATTTCGACGATTTGGGTATTTTAAAAATCACGCATTTAGTCTAGGAATGATCATCGTGATCGCTGAAATCGCAGCATTGCAGAAATTGCAATTTTCAGTCCAAATTTATACAAGAATTGTTTAAAAAGCCGTTGGAAAAATGGGGGTGTTTTAGTTTGTTTTTATCCTACGCGCATATTGGTATGCAGATCACCTCGCTACTCTTGGTTGCAATTATACCATCATAGATCCATCTTAAAACCTGAATCTATCAAGCACAAAGGGATTGAATTTCTTGAGGTGTAATTTAAAAAAAAAATCAAACTCAAGAAATTTGATCTCTCTTTTGGTTGATAGATTCGGGTTAAGATTTAATAAGAATTGTTTAAAAAGCCGCTGGAAAAATGGGGTGTTTTAGTTTGTTTTTATCCTACGCGCATATTGGGATGCAGATTACCTCGCTACTCTCGATTGCAATTATACCATCATAGATCCATCTTAAACCCAAATCTATCAAGCACAAAGGGATTGAAATTCTTGAGGTGTAATTTAAAAAAAAAATTAAACTCAAGAAATTTGTTCTATTTTTTGGTTGATAGATTCGGGTTAAGATTTAATTTATGAGTCGACATGGATTTTTTAATTATTTTTCATAATTTTTTATTTTATAAGTAAAATTTTTAATTATTTTTTTGCGTTATGTTACATTACTTTATGTGACAACTATCCTATATTAGGTTATAAAGCACCTAGCTCTTCTTGGAGAGGCTACCTAGGCCACATACTCTTATTGCCATTATAGAAGTAAGAATTGGAAAGGCTACTTAGGCCACATAGAAGATGCTAGGTTAAGATTTAATTTATGAGTCGACATGGATTTTTTAATTATTTTTCATAATTTTTTATTTTATAAGTAATTTTTTAATTATTTTTTGCGTTATGTTACGTTACATTACTTTATGTGACAGCTATCCTACATTAAGTTATAAAATACCTCGCTCTTCTTGGAGAGGCTACCTAGGCCACATACTCTTATTGCCATTATAGAAATAAGAATTGGAAAGGCTACTTAGACCACATAGAAAATGCCCCTTCTATGAAGAGAGATAATTTGATCACAAAAGATCCCTTTTGAATATATGCCAAGGAATGCGAGTAGATTGAAATGGCTTCCAATGTCGATTTCACTCTTACACCATAGGAAAACTATCTTTACACCAAAGGTTTATTGTCTTTTTCCACTTTTGCCATAATCCATTTTAAGTCTTGAATTCCATAATATTTATGTTTGGTATAAAATCCAGTTATGTCAGCCCTCCTTGGAGTTCAATTAGTTGACATGAAAATCGGTAAAAGGTTTATTGTCTTTTTCCACTTTTGCCATAATCTATTTTAAGTCTTGAATTCCATAATATTTGAGTTTGATATAAAATCCAGTTATGTCAGCCCTCCTTGGAGTTCAATTAGTTGACAGGAAAATCGGTAGAATCAACCTAATAAGATCCAATTCCACTCAATGTTATCAAAACCAGATTGGTGATTGAATCAACAAAGCCTAAAATGTGAACCAGACTGGAACTGGAAAAAAATTGGTTGACCAAAAAATACATAAACTATTCATATTTTGTAAAAAAACATATATATTTATGTACATACATATGAATCCAAACAATTAATACACAAATATGCAAAGTTTCTAATATATGTTGCAAGTATGGATGCAAAGTTATTCATATTTTGAAAAAAAACATATATATTTATGTGTATACATATGAATCCAAACAATTAATACACAAATATGCAAAGTTTCTCATATATATTGCAAGTATGGATGTAAATAAACCAAAATAGCATCGACTGCAATACATCTCTGGAGTTTTGAACCAAATTACATTAATAAAGAGGTTTTGAATGGCCCCTAGACTCCAAACAATAAACAAAGTACGCATTGGCTGGTTCCGTACGGAACCGGTCAAAACCAGCCAGTTCACCGATCTAGTTGTGTGACGGACTACAGAACTGGCCGGTTCACGACCGGTTCACAATTAGTCGGAACTGTCCAGTCCACAGCCGGTTCACAACAGGTCCAAATCAATTTTGCCAGATTTCCGGTTCAGGCACCTAACCTGACTGGTTGGACCTGTGAACCAGTTGGACCGACCAATTTCACCGGTTCCGATGACATTGATTTCACTTCACTAAAATAGAGGAATTTTACAAATTTATGTTCATCCTTGCAGCTATGCAATATAATTTCTTTTGAACTTTGATGCATTCCTCAATGAACCATTACAAAATAGTAAGACATCATCAAAGAAAAACAAGTTTAAAGAAAAGTGATCTGCCTAAAATAAAATCTTCATAGGACAAGGCATTGTTTCGATTGGGTTGTTATTGGATCCAGTCTCCTGCCTAGTCTGTCTTTTTTCACTTTTATTTTTGCATCTGGTCTGCTAGCTTCCTATCTGGTCCGAGGTCTGAACGGAAAGGACATTGGAGGTTTGCATAAGGCCACACATTATTGTATATTTTACTTGCATCTCAAGTTCATGTTGTGGAACATTGGTTTACGGTGAAAGTTCTTTTCCACTTGAATAATTCAAAGTTTAAAATGTCTATTTATGTTCAATGGTTGATAACATTTTGATGTTATTTTTAGATTTCATCAAACGATAATGCAGTGATAATTTTGGACCAATATGATAAAATAACATTATCAGATAACATGATTGTCGAGTCATGTGAATTGGATTTATAATGCAACCTTATTGTTTGCTCAAGATTCATATGTTATCTTTTATTAATAAAGAATGAGTTCAGAGAAATGGGAGCTCTGCTTAATTGCTTATCACTGATTATAGATGATCTTAGACATTTGTTGTGTTTCAAATGTATCAAGGACACTTATAATCAGTGGCACTTAGTGCAGGTTGAGTTTGCAGATTCAACTATATGGTTATTCTCAATGGCTTTCTTGAGACAGGGATTCACATTTTCAAGCGTATTATTTTAATGAAGAGTCAAATTTCATTTCTTTTTTGAGAAAATTGTCATTTTGTTTTGTTGATTGATGAAATTAAAATTTATAATGATTTAATCCTTTTGAAGGAACAATGTCAAATTCATCGAGTTGAGGTTGTCCATGTCATACTTAATGATGATTCATATTTCAATTCTTCTATTTTGGAATTGTTGTGTTTTAGATTGCTGAAATTGAAATCCAACTTTGTCTTAAATTTATGTAAGAAACATTGTTGACATTGTCAAGTCAAAATTGTTTTTGTATTACCACCATATGTTTGTGGTGTATTTAATGATGGGTCATATTTCAACTCTTCCTTGGTTCATATTTTTAATATTTTTATATCGCAAAGTGTATATATCTTAGAATTTAGGGTGGACTACTAGTTATGCTTTTCCTAGATTGAAGGAGGATGAGACAAGTGTATTGTCTAGATTGATTTTATGGTTGTTGTTCAAAAGTAGAAATACACAATTATAAAAAAAGAAAAATAACTGGTAGTTGATGCATGGATAATTTGTAGCTTATGCATGCATGGATAACAGGTAGTGACAGACAACCCATTTAACAAGTGATTGCAACTAAGCATGGAGAACAAGTAACAAATAACTTGTCCATGGCATTTGTGACCTATTGGTGTTCACCAGCCACAAGTTAAGTGTCAGTGCTAATTGTAAATAACATTGTCGAAAATACATAGTAGGGATGGTGTTTACATTCTTGCCATATATCACGTTCAATCAAATTTCTACTAGGAAGATTTTTGGCATTGTTGAGTTGAGAATGCTCCTACTTTATCCATGTTTTACTCAACATTGGTCATCCGTCAATTTTTAATGAAAATCGTTGTCTTGTTCAATGTTGATGGTCATTTGGCCATAGTCTACTTAATGACAATTATATTTCAATTCTTTATTGTGGAAATTGAAATTAACATTTGCTCAAATTTGTGTGAACAACCTTGACACTGTTAAGTTGGGTTTTTTCTTGTTGTATCACCATGTCTATTTTGCATTCATTCTTGGTCTTATTTCAATTATTTTTGTAGGAATTGTACTTTTTTTTATCAACATGTCTATGATACATTTGTTAGATTGAACTATATTTACTATTTTACAATAAGCAAACCTCCAATGTAAAGAGGGAGCACTCCCCTCTAATAAGAAAATTGCATTGTTAGTTGTTAGTCATGATTATGCATATATGATTGTTATGTACTAAGGTGTTGAGATTTCTAATGCCATTTTTCATGTTCATATGATTTATCCAAATAAACACGATGGCTCTGCTCGTTTTGTAAAGAAGAGGGGATGCTGATGCCATTTTTTTGTAATTAGAGCCCTAAAAGATTAATATTAGCATTTTGTCTTCCATGTTCATGTGATTTGGAGGACAAAATAAGGGAGCATCCAAATAAACATGATGGCTCATTTGTAAAGAAGAGGGGATGCTAATGCCATTTTTTTGTAATCAAAACCCTAAAAGATTAATATTGACATGCACACATGGGCATAAAGACGATGAATAATGGTTGTGTCATAGTTGGTTTGACATGTATGGCAAGCCCATGTTTTTGTAAGATAAGTTTCAAGGGACATTGTTGCTTATGTAGAAAATTGCTTCTTTATGAAAATAAACAATTATTGTTATATGCGACATTTTAACATGGATGTTGGGGATCGTGGAAGAAATTTTTCCTCCATGAGGAAAGATGTTGTAAACATTTATAATTGATTGATGAAGGGAAATTATCATTTTCATTCACAAGTCTAATGGTCCAAATGTTCATAGTTGGAATTCAATTGAAATGAATGTTGGAGACAATGGCTACATTATTTTACAATAATTTAAATGGATTCAACATCCAATGCAAATAAAGATAAAGATTGTGTAATGTTAATTTGAATCATACATTCAAAAATATGTTAGCTGTATATATTGTGATATTACATGTTTATTATTATATTAGTATTGTCTTTATTGGTTGACTAAGACCTCAATTGTAATTGTTTGGTCAGAAGTGTATTTGTACACTATTATATCAAGGAGATCTAGTTTTAGGATCATCTTAGTTCATCTTATGCATTTGATACATTGTACAGGGAGGTTTCCCTCTTGAATAGACATTCATATCTTTATTTCGTTCTCAAAGCATTGAGTTATTTTTTTCAATTTTATGTTATTTTCAAAATTTGGTGCATAACATTTTGTATTAGAGCCATTTTGTCTAGATAGTGAAATTTTTAGGAGTCTCTTAAGACATAGTAAGGTATATGTGGTAAAAATTTCAGGTCCTGGTTCATTATAAGTTCAAAGTTATAGTTGGAAGTTAGGGTTATTGACTAGTTCATAAACTAGTCTCAAACATGTGTTTTGGGTTAAACTGTTATAACTGAAGCTTGTGAGAGCCAAATTGAGTGCCACCTATTGCATTAAAAAGAAGATAGATCATAGTGTTTGTGCTAAAAATTTTAGAAACAAAAATAAAAAATCACGTGTGTCGTTTTTGAATTTGCTGAGAATCCATAGTTCAAGTTTCAAGCATTCTGTGAAGATTTTGCGATCAAAGATGAATTCCTGATGATGTTTCGAGCCATCCCTTTGGCTCATCATCATGACAATAACGACATTGAGAAGATTATTTCCCTTTCTTCTTAAATGTGTATAGAACAACCATATTCTTACGTGAGTGAATGGGGTCGACAAGATGAAATGTAACCTCAAATTATTCCACAAGTTTTGGAATCCACACTTTACTAATAATCAAGCCATCATCTCTATTCAATCAATTAGGGTTCTTCACTATTTCAATTCTCTTAGATTCTCCTTTTGTACAATCTTGTTATCTTGAAATGGAAAAAAGAGAGTTTTGGGAAAGTTACCATAACTCTCTTGACACATTATAATTGTGTCAAACCTGTGGCATTAAAGAGAAGACACAATGGACTACTTTGGGATAAAATTTCATACTATAAAGAGTCAAAATTTTAGAGATAATTCAAGAGAAAGGTCAATCTACAAACCATGGTTTTTAAATGCATGTTAACTTGAAACTTGTATAACTTTTGATTATAATATTTGTTTTGGGTGATTCAAAAGTTGTGATAATACATAGAAAAGAAATATAGTAAACATCAGTGGAATTTGAAGTGGAGCAAAAATTACTACATCCAACAAAACTCCTGAAGTCTCATCCATGACATGAGACGAGCATGGCTATGTAGAATTTGGGGTGTTCAAGTTGACCAAAAGGGTAGACAAGACGAGCATGGCTATGTAGAATTTGGGGTGTTCAAGTTGACCAAAAGGGTAGACAAGACGAGCATGGCTATGTAGAATTTGGGGTGTTCAAGTTGACCAAAAGGGTAGACAACATGGAAAATACAATAGTAAGAAAGGTGGACATCATAAATATTGTAAATAATGATGAATTAAAGAACCTTGAAAATAAGATGGGTTATAAAGAGGATCTTGAAGTTATGAAGGGGGTAATTCTGAATGAGATGAAACATATTTTTTTCCATAATTTAGACCCTCAAGAAGATGATAAGGAGAAGAGGGGTTTGTTCTAGACACATTGAGAAAATTGAAAAACAATTGGAGAACAAGAGGTTTGAGTCCACAACATTTGATCATTCATCACATCATCATGGATTCAACTTAGGAACAATGAACTATTATATTCCCAAGGTTGATATGAGAAAGTTTCATGGCAATGTTCCAATAACATAGATATTTCGAATGGAACAATTCTTTGATTTACAAGAAGTGCCAAAAATATTACTATTATATCCGTATTATAGAACCTGATAAATTTGTATGGTACTAATGGCTTTGCGACTGTAAAAATGAATCTATCATTTTTCAATCTAAATTTATTGACGGGTTCATAGCATATTATGGGGATATTAATAGCTACACCTTCTTTTTCCAATTGGTAAATCTCAAGCAAAAATATCCAGTTAGAAAGCACATTAAGCAAATTCATAAATTTGAGTTTTAGAGTGAAGAACATTATAGAGGATAATTTGTTGCACCTCATTATGGGCACTTTAAAGGAGCATTCAAAATGAGGTACATCTCTTTGAGCCTAAATCATTGGACAATGATTTTAGTTTGGCAAGGAAAGTTGTAAAAGTATGGCTTCTAGAAGGGATGCTATTTGTTATGCCTCAGAGTGTTTGAAGCATTCCTTCAAGATGTACATGAGTGAGGGGTTTCTTTTTCTTTTGTAGAGGCCAAGTTTTTGGGGCTATATTATGTAGTGTTGATTTTGAGGCTAAATACCCTTGACCAGGTCATGGCAGGTCCCGTTGGTTTCCACCTAAGGAGGTGTTGGCCTTGTGGCTTTGCTGGATACCCTTTGGGTGGGTGTTCTGCGCCCTTGAGGAAAATCATTGGGACACATGGCCACACTCATATTTTGCTTTGTAGAGGTGATTGCATGTGTAAGGGTTGTCGTACTTGGTTTAGCACACCTCATTTGGTTCACTTGGGCCTATTGTTTTGATGCAAAACCCCTCTTGGTCTCTAAACCCATGACGTCATTCCTTAAGGAAGAAGCCCACATTGTTAAAAATGAGGCCGTGGAGGGAAAAGCATCTGTTGGGGTTAGTTGGGGCATGACACCCTTCTTTTGGCTCACTTTGCGCTTGGCGGAGCCTAATTGCACATTTTTATTCTTATTTTCTGTCATTGTATAGTTTAGTCCCTAGTTTGTGGGCGCACTAACCTTAAATTTTACAATTTGTCATTAACTTTTGCAAGATCAAATTTGTAAAAGGTTGAGGGTTGCCTCATATAAATAAGACCTCACCTCAATTGTAAATCACGGATAAGGGTTCAAATATGAGATCTTTTCTTTTTCTCTTGGTTTATTGGAGCTATTGAGCTAGTGCACACCTCTCTCTTGGATGTCTTTTCTCTTGTTTGAAGGATGGATTTCTAGGTTTTTGAGTGTCACATGCTAAGTTGATGCTATAATGGTTGTACTAACTCATTCTCAAGACAAGAAGGATGAATGGAAGGATTTCTAGGTTTTTGAGTGTCACATGCTAAGTTGATGCTATAATGGTTGTACTAACTCATGCTCAAGGGGATCTAGGTTTTTGAGTGTCACCTTGCTTTCTCTTTGGTAAATATTGGTAAGATCTTTCCGAACCCTAGTTTAACGTTGCTCTTGAAGTGATTTGGACTGAGTGAGGGTTTATTTGCTAATATTTTGTTAATTTTCTTGAAAAGACCATCCTACAAAGGAGTTCTCCATTGTTTAATCGGGCCTTGGATTCTCTATTTTCCTTAATTAGGTTTTGCTACCTAACCCTTGAGGTTGTTTGTTTAGTCCTAGTTGCAAGTATTGAATTTCCATCTTAAGAGGGACGTTAATGTCAATCTCTCATATCCTTAGCATTTGATACAAGAATCTAATTTTCCTATCCTAACAAACTCTCCATCTTTTTTTATCAAAATTTTACATGTTTTATTTTATGCAAAAAATACATAAAAATAGTATATTGCTGGAAAAACCCTAAATACCTAAATAAATTCAAAAATCCACACACACACACATATATATATATATGTGGATGCCCTCTAGGGTTTATGGATAAAACCCTAAGGCGATTTTTTTGGGTGGACCAAAAATACCAAATCATATTTTTTGGGTGGACCAGAAATACCTAATCATGTATATATATATATATATATATATATATACATGATTAGGTATTTCTGGTCCACCCAAAAATTTTCCCCTAGGGTTTTATCCAGAAACCCTATATATATATATGATTTGGTATTTATGGTCCACCCAAAAAATTTTCCCTAGGGTTTTATCCATAAACCCTAGAGGGCATCCTCTTTTGAGAAAGTGCATTGGGATTCGTGAAATCATTCAAATTTGGTTTTTGCTAGATGTTTGGTATTTTTGGTCCATCCTAAAATTTTTCCCTAGGGTTTTATCGACAAACACGAGAGGGCGGCCTCTTTTGAGGAGTTGCATTGGGATACATGAAACCTTTGTAATTGGTGAATTAGAGGGTGTTTGATATTTCTGGCTTGACTTTCAATTGAGCCCTAGTCCAATAGTCCTCTTTTCCTTGAGGGTGCACATTTTGGAGTGGTTTCCTTGGGAAGTGTAACATTGTTTAGGGAAGTGTGAAATTGCCTTGAAAGGTGTGATATTATTTGGGATTTGTGATAAGGTGAATAACTGGACCACTTATATATGATTTTTGTGGCTTGTTTTGATATAATTTGCTTGACTTCGATAAGCACTAATCAGAGCTATTAAGGTTTTGTGGAAGGTATTTGTGGCTTGTTGGTGGTTGCAAGTATCTTTAATTGATTAGGGTGTCCCCCTGGGTTTTGTAGTTTCTCAAAGTGTTAAGAGGTTAGACTGTGGTGACATTAGGTTTAATTCTCTCTTGAGCTTACCGTCACTAGCACTAGGTCTACATGGCCTTGATTTGCAAAGGTGTGGTAGTTTGAGCAGTAACACTACTAACACCTATAGATAAGGAAATTTTTCCTCCCCCAACGTCATTTATCCTCCAAGGTTGATGCCTCAAAAAGTGGAAGAAAGAAGAGAAAATGGACTATGTTTCAATTGTGACAACAGGTACATAAGGGGCATAAGTGCAGTGAGAATAAATTAATCTATATAGACCATGAAGATGAAGATCGAAAATTGGAATAGTCACAAGAGATATATCTAGAAGATGCTACTCCAACCATATCTTGCTATGCTTTGGCTGGCATTAGCACTCCAAACTATTAGGATAGAAGGATATATACAAAAAATATAATAGTGTTGGTTGATTCTAGTTTTACTCGTAACTTCATTAATTATAAATTAGCCAAACTTCTCAATTGCTTTATATATCCAGGACTAAGATTTCAAGTAATGATTGTAGATGAAGGTACCATAAATTATTAAGGGAAGGTCCAAAATATTAAGATTACTATGGGGGAGTATTTATTGGATAGTCCAATGATTGCAATCCAAATGGGTGGTGCTGATGTACTAGGGGTCTGGAGGATATAATCGTTAGGCACCGTGGCTCTTAATTTTCATGAAAATTTCCCTCTAAAGTGTTAATATCTAACAACTTGACAAAATTGCTAAAAAATGGACACCATAAAGTAATTGCACGTGACAATTAAGTTCACTAGATGTTCAAGCATCAATACCCTTTATTTCAGTGGATCTCTAACAAGTTATTGACAACCATTCCAACATATTTGGAGAGATGTCTAAATTTTTTCCATCTACTGGAGATCATAACCATGCCCTTCACTTGCAACCATGAAGTGCACCACCTAACATTAGACCCTATAGATACCTATATGCACAAAAGAGTGAGAATGAAAATATGGTTCAAGAAATGTTAGATGTAGACATCATTAAAACTAACTAAAGTGCTTTCTCTACACCAGCGGTGATGGTTCAGAAAAAATGAAGGTTAATGACGTATGTGTCTAGATTATAGAGCTCAATAAGGTGACCATTAAAGATAAGTTTTCTAGTATTGTCATTGATGGATTATTAGATGGATTACACAGAGCAATTTTCTTTATCAAGTTGGATCTCCATTCTGGATATCATCAAATCAAAATGAGGAAAGAAGACATTCCAAAAACAAGCTTTATAACACATGAAGGTCATTATGAATTTTTGGTGATGCCATTTGGCCTTACTAATACACCTTCCACATTTCAAAGCTTGATGAATTCTATTTTAAAACCTTCTTCAGAAAATTTGTGTTAGTATTTTTTGATGGTATACTAATTTATATCAAATATTGGGAAGAGCATGTACAACATGTTGAGATGGTCTTAAAACTATTGGAGGAACACCAACTATATGTCAAGCCTTCTAAGTGTGCCCTTGGGGTAAAGGAAGTGGAATATTTGGGTCATATGTATCTCATAAGGCGTCAAAGTGGTCCCTGACAAAATTAAGGTTACCATGGAATGACCAATTCTTAAAAATTTGAAGAATCTTTAGAGGATTCTTAGAATTGATAGGCTACTACTGCAAGTTCATCAAGATTTATGGTCAAATAGAAACACCTATATCAAGGTTATTGAAAAATGAGGCATTCTCTTATACTCGAGAAGCAACCAAAGCTTTTGAAAAACTTAAAGTGACTGTGTACAACTCTTGTATTAGCCACGCTTGAATTCACAAAAATATCTATAGTGGAATGTGATGCCTTAGGGCATGACAATGGTGCAATTTTAATGTAAGAAGCCCCCTTGCTTTTGAAAGTTTCCGACTTAAAATATTTTTTTTCCTTGGAAAAACACATATTTTTTTTTTTAATTTTTTAGTAAGAAATTAAAATACAATCCTAAAAAAGAACTTAATGGAAAAAGCTTATTCAAACCAATTTATGAAAATGAAATGTTGGCTATATTGCATGCAATTAAGAAATGGCTCCCTTACCTAATAGGAAGACACTTCAATGTAAGGAAATATCATGATAGTCTTAAGTACTTCTTGGAACAACAATTGTCTTCAAAAGAACAACAAAAATGGGTTACAAAGATGCTAGGTTATGACTTTGAAATTGTTTACAAAAAAAAGAAAACATAATGTGGTGGCAGATGGACTTTCAATAGAAGAATATGACACAGAGGGATTATTTGTGTTATTTCTGTTATGCAATTTGATTGGGTGGAATAAGGAAGGACAAAATGAAAATGTGATAAGAAGGCATGCAGATAATTCAACTACTACAAGAGGACCTTAGTTCACTAAATAAATTTGTGTGGAAGAATGATTCACTATGGTACCATGATTGCCTATATTTATGTAAGAATTCTTAACCCAAATAGAAGGTCCTTTTGGAATTGCATTCTTATCCTATAAGAAGATATTTAGAGTTCTTGAAAACTTGCCATAGGATCAAGAAGGTTTTTTTCTGGGAAGGTCTTGAAACTGACGTTCAAAAGTTTGTCGCATAATGTTTGGTTTTCCAACAAAACAAAGGCGAGACAATAAAGATACTAGATCTTCTACAACCATTAGCCATACCAAGTCAACATTAGGAAGAGGTCTCAATGGATTTTACCATAGGTATACCAAAGTCAGAAGGAAAGACTATCATCATGGTAGTTGTGGATCGAATCACAAAGTAAGCCCATTTTCGCTCTCTTTCTCATCCTTTTAAATCAAGTACATCAGTTGCAAAATTCATGGAAACGGTTCAAAAGCTACATGGAATCCCCAAGATTGTTGTAAGTGATAGAGATCCATTTTGCATTGGTAATTTTGGAAGGAAATATTTTTTGTCTGTTTGGGCACTCTATTGGTTCACAACTCTTACCATCCTTGATCTGATGGGAAAAATGAGATTCATGTGAATAAATGCATAGAAGGGTATATTCTTTGCTTTGCATTTGATAAACAAACAAAATGGGTCAAGTGATTTCCCTTATTAGAATGGTGTAACAACACAACTTTCCATACTTCATAAAAAATGTCACCATTTCTGGCTACCATCTTTCTTTCATCACATCATACTTGGAAGAGAAAGATAAGGTTCAAGTAGTAGTTGATCACATAGAGAACCAACAATAGGTTCTCCAAGTATTTAAAGATAACTTGACTATAGGATGAAACAAAAAGCATATCATCATCGTAGTAAAAGGAAATTTGAAGTGGGGGATTTGGCATTTTCGAGGCTACAAGCATATAAACAAATGTCCCTCAAGCATAAAAGGACACTAAATTAACACCCAAGTACAATGGTACCTATAAGGTGTTGTAGATGATTCAAAATATGGCTTAAAAATTGAAGTTGCTTCCATGTTCATGTGTATATTGAGTCTTTTGTGTTTCTTGCTTAAGAAAGGTAGTTGGTGACAAGATCATCGCTTTGGCAAAGACCATTTTGGCTAATTCTGCCAAAATTGCATTAACAACTTTGGCATTTCTTCCAAAATTTTTAATTCCTTCAAGGTCTGTAGGAGGGTCTTTGGGATATTTGTACCCTGTTTCTATAGACATCCAAACCTCCAATCCCAGAGACATTATATAGCTTCTCATCCTGATGCTCCAGTAAGCATAATATTCTCCATTGAATAAGGGAACCTTGGAGGATACTTTTACTGGCTGATCCACAATGATAAAATGTTTCTCTTCAAGTGTTTAAACTTTTTAATGAAGAGCCTGCTCTGATACTAATTGTTGGAATATCAAGCAATACCGAGAGGGGGGGGGGTGAATCAATATTACACTATTTTTAAATTTTATCACAATTATAAACTGAATCAATCAAAGAAGATAGAAGACACAATTTTATCGTGGAAGCCCAATTGGGAAAACCACCAAAACTTTCTATTACTGCAAAATTATATTTACAATTAATTTGCAAGCTCCAACTTGCTGGATGCACCAACACCCAATTTTTCAGCTACAACTGAAGGATGCACCAACACCCTGTTTTGTCAGCTGCAACTGACTGGATGCACCAACACCCTTAGCAAGCTGCAACCTGCCCTAGCACCACCCTTCCACCCTATTCTGTCTTCTTCAGATTTCCGAAACATCTTTTCTTCAATTCTGGTTCTTCATTGGTCTCTGCCTGTTCTCGCTGCTCCTTCAACCAGGACACCTGAGACATCTTCCTTCCATCTCAATGCGTGTTTATATATTATCTAACTTTTCTTTTAACCACTAAATCTCTTCAAACCGAGCTCATGTCTTTTCATCCTCGTGCCTCTTCAAATGATTAATTCTGTTTTTAATTAAATAACAAACTTTGGTTTATATTTAAAGATCAATTCAACATGCCTCTTCATATCTGGAATAAAATAAACCTTCCAAACTTATATTTGATTAAATACTAGCACACACAAATTTTAATTAACGTGTTTAGTCTTCAAACAACAACGTTAATTTCTTTTAATATGGATATCTACAAATTCTTTCGGGCATATCCTCATTCACCTGCGAGCATATCCTTATGCCTTATGCGGGCATATTCTTGTGCCTTATGTGGGCATTCCTAAGCCCTTGTGGGAATTCTTAATCCCCTGCAAGAATTCCTAAGCCCCTGCGGGCATTCCTAAGCCCCTATGGGCATTCCTAAGCCCCTGTGGGCTTAACCTTAGCCCCTGCGGGCATAACCTTTAGCCTCTGTGGGCATAACCTTAACCCAGCGGGCATAAAATTAAGCCTTTGTAGGCTTATCCTTTAGGCCCCTTGTGGGCATCTTTTTCCCTTGCAGGAATACTCCTAAACCCTTGCCGGCTTATCCTTTAAAGCCTCTTGTGGACATCTTTAGCCCCTTATGAATAACCATATTTTTCTTTGTTTTGGAAAACCAAAAACTCGCACGTGAGAGCACCAAATAGGAATTTGAATCCATGGATGGATATCCAGTTCATCATGGAACATACACATGCTACCAGGATAATTCATCAGCAAAAGGAAAATTTATGGCGGGCATTTCCAAATGCCTCTCAACCTTCATTTGGACAACAAAACAAACTTTTTCTCAATTTGGCAGGCTTGTATTTCCCATGTGTAAACTCTAGAGGAAAATATGATCCCATGACTAGATGACTAGTTCATCAAAGAACAAGCCCATCCCAACTGATGAATTTATTAGCACAAGAAATCCACCTGGAGGGCATTTCCAAATGGCCCCTTTTCCTTGTGATTTTAACACTTGGCCAAATTTTGCATTTTCCTAGACTGGATCAATCTGCCTGAAACACTGTTTTGGCAGACCCATAAATTCTTCCTCAGACACTATCAAGACAATATGAGACCATGTTCAGGTAGACAAATAAAAAATCTACAACCTGAACATATGGTGCATGCATTTACTTTAACTTATGAATTATGGCGGGCATTTTCCTGAGGACACTTGGACCAATTTTCCAACACTTAACCATTTTTCAGAATTTCTCCAAATTGACAAATCTCTATATAACTAGGTCAGATTGTAATAATGACCTCATGAAGGTACTAGAGCACCATTAGGTGGATTTGAATCCTCATCAATCATGCCACATCATCATACATGCCATGTCATCATATCTTTTGTCATCAATGGCAATTATACTCAACATTTCCAACAAAAATTACCCTTCGGACACTGCTTTGTGAGGATATTAATTTGGTTATAAAATTACAATTTGGGGATAATAAAATTTGGTTCTGGATGATGTGCTTCTACTTCCAACCTTTCAATGTTTTCCCTGTTAAATTTGTTTCCTCCCCACTTCTCTGGGGGTTTCCAAGGTGCTCCCTTATGCTTTTTCTCTGAGAAATGATTTTGGTAATCAAAACTTGTCAACATTGCTCACTTAGTGTGACTTCATTTCACACATACCTTGGGAGGGCCATGGGGTGCTAGTGGAATCCATAAGCTGTAATGTATGAATAGTCTATCATTTTGAACCAGTCCCTTATTGCTTGTATTTGTACCCCCCCCTTGTTTCGAACCTAGACATCTTATCATCCTCTTTCCCTTCCAACATTCAATACCATTTTAACACATTGTCTTGAACTTCCCTATAGAAGCGTGTGGGTATCTATCCAAAAACCAAGTGTAGAGGTATGTGACTGACATGTGTATGTTTTCCTCCTTCCTTTTTATCTGGGATTCTCTTAAGAGCACCGCAATAATATAGAATAGATGGATTTACATAAATAAATGAGCATGGGTATTCACTCTTACCTCTATCATTTGGTTATGCAACTCATCCTCGATTATATTTTCCCATTCCATTTGCTTACTACCCTGGTTTATCCTATCCAAGAGATAGATACATTCCTTCAACCATGTCTCTGCATTTTTTCACCCAAATATTCTATTAAGCAACTGAACTTGGTTTTTATGGTGTGCATACCTTAAGTCCCACAAGGCATAATCTAGTTGGTTTATTTTACCCATGTGTACATATCCAATCTACCCTTAAGCCATATTGGGAAACTCTTCACTCTTTATGTCGACGATTTCATTCTAGAGCTCGATCCCTCTTGGGATCTTGAAGAATTTCCTTATTTTATGATATTATTGGGATAAAAGTGCTTGCTCACAAGATTACTAGTACTCAGAGCTTTGGGTCATATATTTTAGCTTCTGCATGCACCAAGTCTGGTACAGATACTACTTGTGGAATGTATCCTGCTTGGTACAGCCCAAAATAGAGCATGGGATCCTTCTTTTCTGACACCATCTCTCCATTATACCTCTAAACATTTTCTTGTCTGCAATCTAGTGTTGATGTTTGATATCACCATGGTTTCCTTGCCTTGAATTCAACTTCTTTCCTTCTCCTCAAATACTCTTAGGTCAATGATTGTATGTGGGTCATGGTATTATTTATTACCCCACTCATATATATCCTACTATTCATACATTCATATTTGATCACATCGTTGTTATTGTGTGTCTCATTAATAGTAACTTATGACTGCTAGAAATTTTGGTCATGGTATGCTTCATTGGGACTTTTTTGGTGGGCCTCAACTTTTCCTATCCATATAAAGTTACCCATGTGGTATGTCGAATTTTATCCAAAAGGGTGGTGCCAACCTCCCATGATCCCGGTACCACGAAAACTAGTCGGCATGGCCTTCCTTTGTGGGTCATGTCATATCGCGAGTCACAAAGTATTCCGACCAAAATGTCTATACGACCTCATCAATTCCTCCTGTTGTGCCTTGATAGCCACCAGTTTCATGCTCAATTCTTCTATAAGTCGAGATCTATCATTAATTGTTAGTTCATTTTGAGGCACAAAGTAGCCATTTGTTTTATTATTAAGATTTGTGTTTAGATTATTCCTCTATTTTTGAGATGTTGTGGTTGTTACCTATTGAATAGGTCTCCATGGCATCTTATTTCTGTCTTTTCCATAATAATTTTTTTTGATCTATTATAATTGGTCAAATTGACCTACTTTCCTTGCCATATATATGATGTGTTCACCACCTTTTCTTACTATCATAGGCATGTGTTCCTAATCTATTATTGTACTTGTGTTAATGCAAGATGGATATTTGATGGTCTATTTGTTAGATCATGGAGTTATTTCCCCCTAGTTTCTCATACATTTTTCTTGTATAATTAATTGACTAGGTATTTGCTATCTTTTTAATGGGAATTCATGTACCTATTTCCTACCAACTATTTTTTATTCTTTTCTACTATGGTCCACTATCTCATTCCTCATTCCAAATGTCCAATTTCTCTATTGACCCTGCGTGGTCCTTGGACTTGGTAGGCATTTCCTTCACTGAGGTTATCCTCGTTGACATGCCGAAATTGATTTTAGGAGTGCCTTCCACTATTACTAAAAGGAAAATTAAACTGGACCTCATTTCCTTTTGCTGCGTTCTATGCCCTTCCTCTTCCTTAAAACTTTAAAACATGAATGAACATACTAGGCTCTCTTCTGGTTCCAATGGTGGATTTTTGTGTAGGTGGTCATTCAGTTCCGCATGAAGATTTCACCTCAATCTCGAATTTTGAGCTTGATTCAGTGGTGGCATTCAAGTTTTTTGTAGTTCTTTTAGAGCTTCACGATCTTCGAGTGTATTTTCTCCTCATTTGACATCTCATGTAGGATTTGCGAGCCAAGGTGTTGGGACGTGGTTTGAAGAATCCTATTCATATCGACTCATAGAGTCCATTGTTCCAATTGCAGTTGGTTATTTTGTTCGGGATATTGTCCATTATTTAGTGTATGTCTGACAAATATAGTATTCTTTTTGAAACATATGTATATAATAAATATACTAGGGAATATTTCTCATTCTTGTATTTCCGTAATCATGTATGATTTTTTGATATGATTTGTTCTATTATTGTTCTCATGTTTGACTTGTGCTTTTATGCTTCAAATGTGCATGTGACAATAATGCTAAGTTTTAAATACACTTCTATCATCTTGTATTTATTATTTCATGATTAGATCAACAATTTTATGGTAAATGATTTGATCTTGGCACTTTGTCATTTGATGGTAACCTCATCCTTAATTATTGTTTTGTTTACCTAATCTTTTCTCATCAGGCTCATTTTACATTTTTGGTACACTGGTGAAATATAGTCTTTGGTCTTTGTCACCTTTTGTCGGTGTTGTCAGAAAAATGGCTAAATGGTGAGCACAATTTCCTTTCCTTGTTGCATCGAGAGGCACTTTCTACAACCCAGATGGGTGAGATGTGTCACATTTGTAATGCTGACAGGCACATGTCGACTCCAAAAAAAATATAAAACCAAAAAATAAATATGTCGGTTATAAAGTTTTAGCTCCACACACACACACACATATGTATATGTATGTATGTATGCATGTATGCATGTATGTATGATTTCTAATGTATTTGTTCTATGGATTAGCTAATCACAACCCATATTTTTTTTTAAAATAGGTCACATGCTTCCACTGCGAGCTTTGTTGTGCGTGTGAGTTTCAACCATACTCTGTGTGATGAATGAGGGGCAAGCCAATTTCTCAAGGGACTCACCAATATTGCAAGAGGAGAGGTGAAGCTTTTGATTGAACCAATGTGACAGAGAGAAGATATGAAACCCTACCAAGCCTATCAAGTTCATTTTTAGTATGATGAGCTCCTCCAGAGTGGATACCTCATTAATCCTAATTATTATCCCATGCCGCTATCCACTATAAAATTTGAGGACATGGTCCTCACTTCAATTTTACTTAACTAGGATTTATATACAAAGGATAAAATAACCCATCATAGAAGAGGTGAAGGAACATTGTATTATATTTAATGTATTGACAACACTGACTTGATGAGTAAGAGTAAGGGATCTAGGGATTCCTCTTGATCAAGCTACTAGAATTCTCTTTGCGGTGGACATAAGGAGGGTGTTTGAGCTCCAACTTGCAAAGGGATACTGTGACAATGGTATTGGCATGTGCATGCAACACTACATCATAAGAGGTTGTAAATGGATCCCTTTCGCATGTTGTAATCATGATAAAGAATGGAAATATGTTTGTATATGACAAGTACTTGAGATCAAGCACAACCTTCGATCAAATGCTCTTGATAGAGATGACATATATGTGTTTATGTGTTAAATATGCGTATCTTACTGTTTGGAGGTTGATTTCGACAACGTAGATTGGTGATATGTGTCACATCTGTAATATTGTAGATGTCGCACATGTTTGCTCCAAAAAACTATATATAAAACCAAAAAATAAATTTAATGTTGGCTATAAATTTTTAGCTCCATATATGGTTATATGTGTGTGTGAGTGTGTAAATATAAAGCTTCTAATGTCTTTGTTCTATGGATATTTGTTTTATGTTGTACACATGGAAAAATATTCTGTTGCACCAATGACCTTCAGAACCTTAAAGTGATAGAGGTTCATCCATTCATCCATTGGGTTTGTGTTTTGAAAAACATGGGTTACCTGTTCTCAAGCTACTTGAATTGCAGGCTATTTAGAATCCAATGAAACCCTCCTGTAACTATTTAAAGACAAGATTTAGTGTGTGCTTTAATTAGACCCTCCCATAGAGGAAACTAATCCCATGTAGGTCACCATACCGCAAGAGATCAAAGACATAGCGCGGGATCGCAAGTGATCCTAGGAGGTGGTCATTGCTCTACAAGGTACTCGGGAAAAAGCCAAACCACAATTCACGGGAAAAAGAAAAACCAATAACTGTGGACTGCTACCATAATCATGCCATTATAAAGGATGTGCATTTAGATTTGTTTTACTTAAGCATGCACCTGCACAAATTGTAATCTAGCCACATAACATGCATTGGAGATCATAATTCAATTTCAACAACAACATAATGAAGATCAATAGTGTGCATTGTTTTCAATGATGATACATTGATAAATGATTTAAAACTATAAAAAGTTGCATTGATTTCTACAATTATATATCCCAAAACAATAGGGTACATTGATTTCAATGATAATAGTCAAAAATGATTTACGAAATTAATTAAAAAACAATACCACGAAGATTGATTTGGTGCATTTACATCAACACCAAGATAGTGGAAATTATCAAGTGAAATCACTTGAACAATAACAAACCACAAACCAACACAAATACAATTTTACTTGGCCACTTTTAATAATGTCCATCATAATTTTTTCTTTGAGTAGAGGGTATGACTTAAGAGTTTAAAAACACGAGTTATATATATATATATGAGGTCGAGAAGGCCCATATGTGTGGTTAATTAAGAAAATGAGTAAATAGTAAATTCCCTCCATTGATGAAATACCGTGGGTTGGAAGGAAATACCATAGGTCGATATCATCACAAATACACAAATATAAATCATGAACCAAGCTGCCACTCACACAATATAATTAATCATGGTATATATATATATATATATATATACCACAGGTAGGAAAGTAAAACCAAATGTTGGAAGAGAAGACCATGTGTAAATATGTAAATGGCAGATCTATCATGCTTGTGGGAGATGATATTATTAAGTGTGTTATGGGGACACAAAGGTGTATAAAATGTCATTCAAATATTAATTCTGTAACTTCATGAAAAAATTATACTTGAAAATTATGATTGAACATCAATAATTACTGGGAACAATGGCACACTAAATGATATTAATATATTTTGAAAAAAAATCCTTAGAAAGATTACATGTATTTCTACAATTTTTTAATGCACATGAAAATTTACATGGCATACATTAATTTTTTGGTCTTCAATTTAGAAAAAAGATATTAAATAAATAATTATAGTAGAACAATCCTTCTACGTCTCCAAACACCTCATATGCTTCAATGAAACCAAAATCTTTGCTTCCAATTCCCATTACTTTTCTTATCTCACAAGAGAATCCCTTGATATAAAAAAACATCTTCAAACTTTCAATAGGAAAGATGGAAACATTTAATCCATTATCTTGAATGTTGATCTGTCTCAATTCTACTCTCTTATCCTTTTAATATCTTTATTTCCTTATTTCAATTATCATTAATCCCTTGTTACTATTCTTAATATACATCCAACCCCTCACTTTATTCGTTTTCAACCTTGGATCTTAATTCTCTTATTATCACTTAACTTCATTCCATATATCCGACCAATTTCTTCATGTTATCCAAATGCTCGATGCCTTTAATTTATTAAATCTCCACCCCCTTATTGAATTATTAATATCATTCCCTATTATTTTGTTTTCTCAACATTTCTTAAGGGATATTTTTCTTCTCATTGTCTTATTAACCCTTATGGTTATTTTACTTAAATTAATTATTCTCAACCCTAATAATTATACTACCATGATGATAGGTGGAGAGTCCACTTGAAACATTGGGATAAAATTAAACTCCAATACAGTGAAAAATCCAATAACTTTGACATAATGACAATATGTAAAATGTCAAATTTTCATAGTCAAATTTCACTAAAAAGTGTTATCCATTTTTAAGGATTCGTCCATATCCAACATGAAGAAAATTGATGGACGATATTCACATTTAGTCTCAAGGCCTCAACGCTGTGATTTAGGTTCATTTGTATCAATTAATCTTGAGTAAATTAGTTAATACCTTCAACCTTTATGATATAACCTATTTTGAAATCCACCATTTTATTTATTTACCATGGTACTTCCAAAATCCAACTCCAATGAGCAAATGTTGCAAGGTTATCTCTGCCTAAAGAATCTGGGGGATGGGGCCTCAAACATCCTTCTTGTTTTGCAAAATCCCTGGCTACCAAGGGCATATGAAGAATTATTAAAGGGAAAGTATTATGGGTCAGAGTTGTTTCTCAGAAATACATATTCCCTTTAACCATGGAGGAATGGATCAGGGAAAGACATAAGTCCACCATAAATGTCTCTATTATGTGGAAACCTATTGTTATGGATTTTGAAGTTATAAGGGAATGGTTTGTTTTGGATGTGGGTAGTGGTAGAAGGATTAGATAGGGACAAGACCCATGTAATGGTAGTAAATATCATCACATATTGCCTGCTGCTATGATTGATCAACTAGTTGATCAAGGTTATCTTTTTCTTCATCAAATTCAAGATTTTCAAAAATCGACTCCTCTTAGATAGATGTGGATCAAGGATGAGTTTCTGGGTTTTGAGGGTGATGAAAAATTACTATGGGAAGTGTACACCAAGTATCTATAGGATAGTCATATCTTTTTGGTGGATAGAGATGATTCTCTGATTTGGATAAAGAATGCTTCAGGTGGGTTTTACACCCCGAGTCTTGGATACATAGCCATAAGGGAAGAGGAGGATATTCTTGAACCTACTGGTGGAATTCAAAAAATTGGAATATCAATTGACTATTTAAGGTTAAACTCTTTCTATGGACGGTTTTATCAGGTAAGGTTCCTGTTTGGGACATCCTCATTAGAAAATTTGGGTGTGGTTCGAGAAGGTACCCTCATTATAAGAATGATATTGAAAATATTAACCATCTTACCCTTCTCTATCCATATATGGTTAGCATGTGGAATTTTTCTTCACAGGTTAAGGGAATCTAATTTTGTTGGAATGGAGTGGGGATCTATGAATCTCTTCATGCTTGGATACATAATGTGAATATTACAGAAGTTCAAGCTTTACTATCTCTCATGATTTGGGGAGCTTAGTTGGCTAGAAATAAGTCTCTCTTTTAGGAAATTTTCATTCCTCCTATGGTATATGCATCTAAAAGCCTAGATATCTTAGATAATTTCCCATAGTTGGATGATCCCCCCCAAACTAATAATAATTATAGAGGAGAATATTGACAAAACTGGTAGATGGCATTTCTTCAATGGTGAATCTCAAGGGTAGCCTGGTATGGGTTGTGGTGGGGTATTACTCTATTTGTGTGATTCTCACTGGTTCAAATTGGCAGTTGGACTGCGCAAATGTACAAACAACGAAGCAGAAATGAAGGCTCTTAAGTTGGTTATGTTGTTGGCATTATCCAAGGGTGTACAAAAACTACAAGTGTTCGAGGATTCAAAATTAGTAATTGACTGGATGCAATATAATAGAACGCTAAAGAACATATATCTGAAGCCTCTACTTGAAGAACTCATTAGAATTCCTCTTTCTTTTAAGGATATAAATTTTATACATATTTACAGAGAAATGAATGATAGGGTAGATCAACTATCAAAATTGGGTCTTCGAGTGGGGGATGGCGTATGGAATTTATAGGAATCCACCAATGATATCATAAATGAGTTTGATCCAGTAACACACTTTGGATATCTTATTAAGTATTAAAAAGAATATTTGCAGAGTGAGCTGCAATGGAGGGACTTTTTTTCTTTTTTTATGGCTACTATTTCGGTTATTTTGGAGGATACACTTGACTGTCTAATAATTGAAGTATTTTTGGTTATGGAGCATACAATACTAATCTATCTAAGATGTATCTTCTCTCTATGTTTTTTTTGGAATAGTATATCTATATATTATACATTGATCGAATCTATGTTATTCCCATCCATCATATAAACAATGTGGTTAATCTATAATATTAATGAATTGCAATTTTTTTTGTGGAAAAAAATTCATTCACAACACACCATATGCTCATACACTCTCTTCCCTCATCATACAATAATCACTGCCTCAAATCTGTACATGCCACCATTATTGTGTGCAAACCCAACCATCACGACCATTTATTTATTCCTTCAAATTTATTGAAGGGATTGATTGTTAAGTCACGACTAACAAAATTTTGGGGATATCGAAGTTATTTTCGCTAAATCCAAGAAATGAAGTAATAAATTTTCTTTATTAAAGGATATAAATGAATAATATTTTCTTTTTACTGTTAAAATAAGGACAAAAATTTAGACTATGTACATGAACAATCAAGTAACTTTTTTCAAACACTTCACTGCACACTGATATTAAGCTTGAACAATCAAGAAATTAAATACCATATAACTTAGGAAGAAAATTTCAGACTCTGTAAGTAAATATACCACAAGAAGTGTAATTAGTAGTGGAAAAAAATGCATGAACATCAGGCTATAAAAATTATTGCAGACACAGTAACTCTTGGTCAAATGACCCATTTCAAGAGAAATTTCATTAATGAGCAGAGGAACCCATAAATGTATAGCATAATTCATTTCCATCCATTTACTACAGTACATAACAGAGAAAATTCTTGAAATTTGTGATAATGTTTCACCTTGAAAAACGTGCTGTAGGATACTTTGGAAACCGATCCTTCCAGTTTTCCAAAAGCTGTCCAACTAACAAAAAAACAACCACAACAGATTTAACTTGAAAAATTAGCCCATAACTTAAACAGTACGACCCTCACAAACAAACATCAAGTTGCCTTGGAAAACGCCCCACCTAGCTGCCTCGTTTTTTGTGCCACAACTCAGCTGTACGACCCTCTTTCTCTCAACTGTACGGAATGTACACAAATCAGTAGAAATAATTCTTGGGAATCACTCCCACTTTGGAAGTTGCACCTTCGAGAATCGTTCCTCCACCTAGGGATTCGTGCCCCTTTCTTGCTACTGCAACACTCTCTCTCTCAGTTGCTCAATCTCTCCCTCTTGAAACTCGTGCCCTACTTCTCCATATCTCTTGGAAAGTATGTGTAACAATGAAACCTCAAGTGTCTTTTTATTTCCTCATTAGGGTAACTGAAAATGAATCTTCATCTTCAATGGATGAGATTAAATCCAAGCCACAAGATCTAGGGTTGAGATTAAATCTCAAGATAACTTAAGCTTCCTAAGTCATACTATATTAAAACTCACTTTTTGAAAAGTCACATTTAACCCTAAATATATAAAAAGCACACCTTCTAACTTAAAAGCGACTTTTATAAACAAAAAGTACATCTCACTTTTAAATTAAAACATCACATTCATAAAGTACTTTAATAAAGTCACTTTATGAAATTTATTGAGACTACATTATTGCAGACTTTTACACACAGGCACTAGGTGCAAAAGTACCACCCAAGCTACAAAATGCTAACACTCCCTCTTAGCGAGGGATGTACTCATGCCATCATCTTCATCAGGTCATGTCCTCAAATCCATCACACTGTTCATAGTAGGAGATCCATCTGATCCTGGAACCAACGATACCACCTGAACTGAACTCGAATCTGAAGACATCCTCCTGGAATCTATTCTGAACCCTGAGCTCCTAGGAGAATCCAAACTCCACTCCTAAGCTTCATTCCTCTCACACCAGCTGCACCTCCTGTCGATACTCAAGAGAGATTCCCTCTCTTTAATCAGAAATTGAGGCTGAACCCTTGGCGTCCCTGTAGCCTCAGGAGCCTCTTTCTCCTCTTCTGACTCTAAATCATAGATCGTGGGTTGTCCACTTAACTTGTACATCTCATTGAATCGATCACCAATCAACAATGGTTGGATTAGTTCTGATCCCTCTGAGTATATAAAAACATATCCCGGAACTTCCCTCTCTGGAAAAATGTACACATGTCCCCTCCAGAAGAATTTCGAATACCCCACATCCTCCAAGGCTGACATAGAAAGCAAGTTCACGCTCAACCTTGGAACAAATAGAACTCCATATTTATCAAGGATTTCACCCTGTCGAACTTGGAATCTGACTCTCCCAAATCCATGCACTGTACGTGTCATTCCCCCTTCACTCTGACTTATCCAGTTTGTATATGTATTAGTAATACTGTGGAATATATGATACATTGTGGTCATGTGACAAGAGGCTCCACTGTCAATGAAACAACTACTATTCGACACAAATCCATTGCTACCGACACTCAATACAAGAGAGAACAACGAGAAATATTTCTCAAAATTTTCCACAAAGTCATCTATCTCTGCAGATGCAGCAACAACCACATCCTCCTCCTCCTCCTCCTCCTCCTCCTCCTTCTCAGGACACTGAGAATCATGGTGACCAAACTGGGAGCAGGAAAAGCATTTGACTTTGCTCAAGTCCTTCTTGGACTTCTTCTTACTCATAGCAAAAAGAGCAACATTTTCTTCATCAACACCCTCCTTTTGTCCATTGCCTTGAGATCCTTCCCGGATCTACTCCTATGTGAAATCACCCCACAGTCTACTCCAATCTAGAAGATGTTCACGACCGACCACACACTTCACGAAGACTTCCCAGTCCTTGGTGAATCCTTTCAAAGAAATCCTCACCAACTCGGAATTAGAGATGACCTCCTTAATTGCAGCCAACTCATGTTTCAGTTGTGCCACTCGGGTAAGATAGGATACTACACCCTCACCCTTGGCCATCTTGGTCAAATGCAATTTATCCTTGAGTTCCATCTTTTGGTTCTCATTCTTTTCCACATACAATTTTTTTAGTGTGTCCCACATCTCATAAGCTGACTTCTTCTCATCCAAGTGTGGGATGAGATGGTCCTTAACACCATCCATAATAACCCTCTATGCTACGGCCTATTTTACTTCATAAATTTCAATAGAAATAGGGTTAGGATTGGGAGGGGTTATCAAAGTGCTGACATTAACCCATAGTCTGGTTTCTTTAAGTACAACAGTCATCCTGACTTTCCATTGCAGATAGTTGGAAATTCCATCCAATCGGTCCTCATATCTGATGCAAATAGCCATCTTTCTTTGCTGACCAAAAGACAAGTAAACCAGAAGCTTCCCTTTCTTCCAAACTCCTGCAAATCACTTGCAGATAGTGTCCACATGCCAACAAGCTATTAAAACCAACAAAATAAACTTGCCAAAGCAACAATATCACTGCTGTCCACTCTACCTTTGAGCCTCTGCTCTGATACCATGTTAAAATAAGGACAAAAGTTCAAACTGTGTACTTGAAAAATCAATTAAATTTTGTCAAACACTTCACTGCACACTGATATTAATCTTGAACAATTAAGAAATTAAATACCATATAACTCAGGAAGAAAATTTCAGACTATGTAAGTTAATATACCGCAAAAAGTGTAACTAGCAGTGGAAAAAATGCATGAACAACAGGCTGTAAAAATGATTGAAGACACAGTAACTCTTGGTCAAATGACCCATTTCAAGAGAAATTTCATTAACAAGCAGAGGAACCCATAAATGTACAACATAAGTCATTTCCAGCCATTTAATATAGTACATAAAGAGAAAATTCTTGAAATCTGAGATAATGTTTCACCTCGAAAAACGTGTTGTAGGATACTTTGGAAACTAAGCCTTCCATCTTTCCAAAAAATGTCCAGCTAATAGCAAAAAAAACCACAATAGATTTAACTTGAAAAATCAGCCCAAAACTTCAACAGTATGGTCCTCACAAACAAACATCAAGCTGCCACCCAACTGGCTCGTTTTCTATGCTACAACTCAACTGTACGACCCTCTTTCTCTCAGCTGTACGGACTGTCAAAAAATCAACAGAAAAATTTCTTGGGAATTGTGCTCGCTTTGGAAGGTGCGCCCACCTTGGGAATCATGCCTCCACCTAGGGATCCATGCCCCTTTCTTGGTGTTTCAACACTCTCTCTCTCTTAGCTGCTCAATCTCTCCCTCTTGAAACTCGTGCCCTACTTCTCCATCTCTCTTGGAAAGTGTGTGTAACAATGAAGCCTCAAGTGTATTTTTATTTCCTCATTAGGATAACTGAAAAATGACTCTTCATCTTCAATGGCCAAGATTAAATCCAAGCCACAAGATCTAGGGTTGAGATTAAATCTCAAGATGACTTAAATTTCCTAAGTCGTACTATATTAAAACTCACTTTTCGAAAAGTCGCATTTAACCCTAAATATATAAAAAGCACGCCTTCTAACTTAAAAGTCACTTTTATAAACAAAAAGTACATCTCACTTTTAAATTAAAACATCACATTCATAAAGTACTTTAATAAAGTCACTTTATGAAATTTATTGAGACTACATTATTCCAGACTTTTACACACAGGCACCAGGTGCAAAAGTACCACCCGAGCTACAAAAAGCTAACATTTACAAACTTGTTTTATTAATTAGGGAAATAGGGAGTATAATCGAGTATATTGGAAATATGGAGTATAATGATGAGATTTAAATTTTTCCGATTTCAATTCTATCAAAGGAATGGTATGGGTTTGTATTTAGAAAGGAGGAACATGCCACACATATTCTCGACAAGACTTGGCTGAACGATAATGGTAGTTTAATGTTAAAAATATGGCACTTGGATTTCAACTTAGAGACAGAGGGGATCAGGTTTAGGCACCTATGGATGTTGTTGTCAGGTTTTCCCCTTGCCGTGTGGAACAAAGCAGCTTTCGAAGCTGTTGGAAACCATTTGGGGAGATTTTTGTATGTGGGGGAGGAGTTATTAAACAAGATGGATAAGAGGGTCGGTCACATTTTGGTGGAAATAGAAATGGCAAAGGGTTTGTTGGAAAACATAGAAATTAAGTGGAGAGGCCATATTTACAACTAGGTGCTAGATTATTGGGGCATACCATTCTAGTGTTATGGGTGCAAGGCTATAGGCTACTTATTGCGGAAGTGTCCATCTTCCAGCTTGGGTTCAGATTTAGAAGATTCTTCGGATGAGGTTTGTGAATGGGCTTTGGATGATGGTAGTGATGCATAATGAGTGTTGGCGAGGGAGAAAGTGGAGGTTTTTCTTGCTTTGGATAACACTTCGGCTCCCCCTTCTGGAGAATCTAGTCTAATTGGTAAGTTAAATTCACTCGACCCATCATTTGTTTCTTCATTATCTGAACCTGAATTGGAATTTGTAACTTCACTTGAGCAAAAGGGTATTTGGTGGGTGAGGACATGGTGGGTGAGGAGGGAGGTTGTAGTTTCAAGGGCTATGGGGAATAAGGATGTTGGGGTTTGTGTGTTTTTGGGAGGGGGTTCGATGCCCACTTGTGTTAATGAGGCATTGGATGTTGAAGTGTCTGGGATTATTGCTATGGAGGATTTCAAACTAGAAGTTGAAAAATCCCTAGATGGAGATCCTTTGATGCAACCGGATTTGGGGCCGAGGGGCATCTCGGGGTGCCTAGGGAGGGATCAATTTAAGAAGGGTATGGGATCTAATGAATTTGATTCCTCCACAGGTATGATGGTATCTGAATCAGGTGAGGGTGACCTCCTTGGTGTTGTTGGTTTAATGGTTCGAGCCCCTTCTTATTGTGATGTAGAAAAAAAGTTTCCATTGATTTCTTATAGAGGCAACATATCATCAGCTGGAGGGATCCCTATGATTCCTAGGATAGGGCGGCATAAAATCCATCGCTTGGGCTTATTATTCAGACAGGGGTTCATCGGAGTGGTATCATGTAATATTTTTCACCCATAAAAACATGCAGTGCTCGAAAGGGCAAGAAAAATGGAGTTGGTGATGCTGAGGATGTCCATACTCCTACTATCGAGGTGGGTATATCTCCTTCTTCAAACTCTTGGGATCTTAGAGATATTAAATCCCTAGCAAGGGTTAACAGATGATTTATTTGTCCTTAAATATTATGGGAGTTAGGGGCCTCCCAAAATCTCTTTTCCTCAAGTGATTGATTGAGAAGATATTTCCAGATATTGTTTTTCTTCAGGAAAATATGGTATCAGTCGAGAAAGAAAGACACTTCTTTTTAAATACTAAGCCATATTGGGAGATATGTTCTTTGGATTCTCTTGGGATGTCGGAGGGATTATTATCTGCTTGGGATCCAAAATTGGCTCGTTTCTCAGCTTTCAAAATATTGCTGTGAATCTTGTTACGTGGAAATATTATTGGAATGCCATGTGAGGTAAATATAATCAATGCATCTGGCCCATATTCAAATCACAAAATTTTATGGGAACAAGCTATTTTGGATGGTCATTTGTCTTATCCATACTTAATTATTTCTAGTGATATGAATCTATCTTTGTCTGCGAGGGAGATCTGGGGTCAGTTGGCTCATCTCCATCCTTTGAGCAATTTTTTTATGGACATTTTTACATCATGTGACCTGGTGGACATTGAACCACATACATTGGTTCATACCTGGTGTAACGGGAGTGGATATGAGGCAGGGGTTGCAAAAAGGATTGATATATTATTATTGGTAGATAGACTAATGGAAGAATTATTCAGATATCGTTCCTGGGTTGATTCTACTTCTATATCTGATGATTATCCGATCTTTTTGGAATTTGAAATTGATGGAAAAGGAACCTTTATCCTTTTAAATTCAATCATTGTTGGCTTGTGGAGTAGGAATTCAAGGATCTAGTGCGTATGGAATGGTCAAATATTGATGTAGGTCATCATGGCTCGAAAATGCTTAGATTAGTTCACAAATTAAAGGAGCTAAAAGGAATTGTTTCAAAATGGGAATGGGAAAGAAAAATCACACTAAAGTCTGATATAATTAAGATTGAATCTCAGATTGAAGCTATAACTATGGTCAATCCTTTGGCTTCCTTGTCGAAACAAGATTGAGACTCACTTATTATGTTGGAACAAAGTAAGATGCATATTCTAAAAATGGAGGAATAGACCTGGTGTCTCAAAAGCCGGGTGATATGGGTGGCCCTGGGGGACCAAAATAATATTTTTTTTCATAAATTTGTAGAGGGGATAAGGATCCAAAACTCTATATGGGAGCTTCGGGATGGGAATGGTGTGACCATTTCGGACACAATGATTCTCTTAAGTAGGAAGCGGTATTTTTTTTTGAAAATTTATATCAGGATCTTGGGTCCTTCTCAATTATTGATCAGTTCAAAGCTGTTAAATAATATCCTCGCTTCCTTTCAGAGGAGGATGGAGCAAATGTTGTGGTCCCTATTACTTTGGATGAAATATTGAATGTTTTAAAAAGTTTTGCTAAGTCAAAAAGTCCGAGCTTGGATAGGTGGACTGTTGAGTTGTTTCTGGAGTTCTTTGATGTTATGGGAGTGGAGATAGTTGATGCTGTTGAAGAATATTGTTGGTTTTGGAGCCTGATCTTCTTGATTAAGAGATGTTGTTGCTTCAACCGTGTTTGTACCCTTTTTTTATATGATATGCAGGTGGATTGTACACTCATCCTAGTGGGGGGGTTCGGGGGCAGCGCCCCCGAAAGAATTTTTTTGGGTTGTTTGGTGGCCAATAGTTTACGAGCCCATGTTTTTGGGTAGGCCGTGGTATTTTCCCATGGTAATTCCCCTTTCAAAAGGAATACATTGTAATACGGCTGTGTGTATGTATTGTAGTATTGTAAAGATATCTGTGATTGTGTAAGAGAGATTGAGAGAGAGTGAAGAAGAAGTTGCAGTGCATGTGATGCGGGTTGTATCCCTTCATTTGCTGGATGGTATAATAATAAAAGGACTGGAAATCTCTCCATGGACGTAGCCCATCTTGGGTGAACCACGTTATATTGGTGTCTCTCTTGTAATGTGTTTATGTGATTTGTATTTGCATCTTGTTTATTGTTATTGCTATGCGATCCTATTTTTCTAACAATTGGTATCAGAGCCAAAGGTCTATTTGGAAGATAAACTTGCAGGAAAGAAGGGTTCCTGGTTCGCGTGGGAGCAATGGCGGAAGAAGGAAAGTTTAAGGTCGAGAAATTTAATGGCCAAAACTACCAGTTATGGAAGATGAAAATGGAGGACTACCTATATCAGAGGGATCTATTCCTACCGTTGAGAGGAAAAGCAAAAAAGCCGGCGACTATGAAGGATGAAGAAAGGGATGTTCTTGACAGAAAGGAAATGGGAACAATTCGACTGTGCCTGGATTCGTCGGTGGATTTCAATGTCTCAAAATAAAAGACAGGGTCTGATGAGCGCATTGGGTAAGTTGTATGAAAAACCCTCGACCTCTAACAAGGTATTTCTAATGAAGCGTTTATGTAATATGAATATGTCAGAAGGTGAATCTGTTCCTGATCATTTAAATGATTTTAATATGATTACAAATCAGCTAAGTTATGTAAATGTGAACTTTGATGATGAGGTTAGGGCTCTTATGATCTTGTGCTCATTTCCAGAAAGCTGGAATAGCTTGGTCATGGCTGTAAATAACTCTGTCTCTGGTTCAAAAACTTTGAAATTTGATGATGTTGTTGGTGTTATTATTAGTGAGGAAATGCGAAGGAAAAGCACATGTGAGCCATCAGGTAATGCGTTGACCATGGAGGGCAGGGGAAGACAAAGGGAGAGAGGAAAGAGCTCATGTAATTGAAACAAGTCTAGAAATGGCAGATCCAAGTCCATACTAGGAAAGATAGAGTGATAGAACTCTGGAATTAAAGGAAATATGAAGAAAGACTGCAAATCTTTAAAGAAGAAAGGAGTTGGACAGCAGGAGACTACTCAGGAAGCAAATGTAGTAGGATCAGGTACAATATCTTGGTGTCTCTCGTTATTGTGTTACATTTATTGATGATGCAACTAGAAAAAAATGGGTTTATTGCATTAGACATAAATATGATGTGTTTGCTAATTTTAAGAAGTGGAAATCTTTGGTTGAGAACGAGACACGAAAAAGGTTGAAGTGTCTCAATTCTGATAATGGAGGTGAGTATTGGGGCAAGGATTTTGATAGTTACTGTTCATACCATGGGATTTGTAGATAGAAGAAAGCCCTAGGAACACCACAAGAAAATGGTGTATCGGAAAGGATGAAAAAAACAATCATGGAGCGTGCAAGGTGTATGATATTGCATGGAGGGTTGCCCTTACAGTTTTGGGTAGATGCTATAGATAATATTGTTTACTTAATAAACAGAGGGCCTTCAAGCACTTTGGATGGTGGTATTCTAGAGGAGGCATGGATAGGTAAAAAGGTAAACTAGTCATTTCTGAGAACTTTTGGTTGTGAAGCATTTGTCCATATTGATAAAGAAAATAGAACAAAGCTTGAGGCTAAATCCATGAAGTGTACCTTTATTGGATACGGGGTTGATGATTTTGGTTATCGCTTATGGGATTATGAAAATAAAAAAAATAATTAGGAATATAGATGTGGTATTCAATGAAAAGGTCGTGTATAAAGATCATTTGCAGGGAAAGAAACATGAAAAGGAAAACATAGAGTACATAGTGCTTTGATGAAATCAAAGAAAATGAAGTTCCAAAGGTGCTAGAAAATAAAGAACAACAATAGGTACCTCAAACTACTGCAAGTGTTAGAAGATATACCAGGTTAAGTAGACCCCCGAACGATACTTTCCTTCAATGTATTATTTATTGATGACTAATTCTAGTGAACCAGAATGTTATGAAGAAGCAATGCAGGTGGAAACTAGGAAGAAGTGGGAGCAAGGCATGAATGAGGAGATGGACTCATTGGTAAGAAACCAGACTTGGGATTTGGTTCTGTTGCTTGCTGGTAAAAGAGCATTGCAGAATAATAAATGGGTTTACACATTGAAGAAAGAAGATGGAGGAAAGAAGTGGTACAAGGCCATACTTGTTGTAAAGGGGTTTGCACAGAAGAAAGGTATAGATTTTGATGACATATTTTCTCCTGTTGTTAAAATGACTTCAATTAGGACTATTTTAAGTCTAGTGGTGGTAGAAGATTTGCATCTTGAACATTTAGATGTAAAAACAACCTTTCTCCATGGGGATTTGGAGTAAGAGATTTATATCCAGCAGCCACAGGGGTATGAGGTCAAAGGGAAGGATAATTTAGTATGCATGTTGAAGAAGAGCTTGTATTGCTTGAAGCAAGATCCAAGGCAGTTGCATTTGAAATTTGACAGGTTTATGATAGCACAAGGTTATAGTAGATGTCATTCTGACTACTGTGTTTATTTCAAGAGGCTAGATAATTGAATATATATTATCTTGTTATTGCATGTGGATGACATGCTTGTTGCAGGGTCTAACATGCAAGATATAAATGTGCTCAAGAGGAATTTAGCTAATTTATTTGTGATGAAAGATTTGGGTACTACAAAGCAAATCCTCGGTATGAGAATAACAAGAGACATGAAAAATCACAAATTGACATTGTCTCAAGGTGAGTACATACAAAAGGTGTTGGATAGGTTTAGAATTCAAAATGCAAAACCAGTTAGTACACCTTTGGCTAGCCATTTAAAAGTAAGTAAGGAGATGTGTCCCAAGACATAGGAAGAGATAGATTACATGACCGAGGTTACCTATTCATCAGTAGTTGGAAGCTTGATGTATGCCATGGTGTGCACAAGACCATATATTGCACATGCAGTGGGAGTTGTGAGCAGGTATATGAAAAATCCAGGTAAAGAACATTGGACGGAAGTACAGTGGATTATCAAGTATTTGAGAGGTACTACCACTCATGCATTATGTTTTGTAGGTTCAAACACTGTTCTACAGGGATATGTTGATGCATATATGGAAGATGATAAAGATAGTAGGAGGAGAACCACAAGGTATGTGTTTACTATAAGTGGAACAACAATAAGTTGGATTTAGAAGTTGTAAAAGGTTTTTTGACTTTCAACAATGGAAGCAGAGTATGTTGCTACTATAGAGGATAGTAAAGAGATGATTTGGTTGCAAAGGTTCATGGAGGAATTGGGTAAGAAGCAGGAGGATAATAGGTTGTATAGTGACAACCAGAGTTCCATTCATATTGCAAAGAACTCATACTTCCATTCTAAGACTAAACATATACAACTCAAGTACCATTTCATACTGTTTGTTCTGGAAGATGAACCGTCGAAGCTGGAAAATATACACATTAGCCAGAATCCTACAGACATGTTGACAAATGTAGTAACCAAAGAGAAATTGAGTTCCTGCTCGGTTTTAGTTGGCCTTCAAGCATGAAGGTGAAGATGAGAAATTTTCCAGGTCCAAGGTTCAGAGCATAATCCAGCAAGGGCAACAGCGGTGGAGTTGTTGTGATCAATCTCCAAGTGGGAGATTGTTGGTTGTGGAGCCTGATCTTCCCGATTCAGAGATGTTGTTTCAGCCGTGTTTGTACCCCAGTTTTATATGATATGCATGTGGAATGTACACTCATCGCCTGAAAGATTTTTTTTGGGTTGTTTTGTTGGCCAACAGTTTACGGGCCCATGGTTTTGGGTAGCCCGTGGTATTTTACCATGGTAATTCCCCTTTAAAATGAAGAAATTGTAATATGACTGTGCGTATGTATTGTAGCATTGTAAATATCTATGTTATTGTGTAAGGGATACTGAGAGAGAGTGAAGAGGAAGTTGCATCGGATGTGGTGCGGGTTGTATCCCTTCATTTATGGGATGGTATAATAATAAAATGAATAGCAATTTATCTGTGGACGTATCCCATCTCGGGTGAATAAAGTTATATTGGTGTCTCTCTTGTAATGTGTTTATGTGATTTATATTTGCATATTGTTTATTGTTATTGCTTTGCGATCCTGCTTTTCTAACAAATATCACCTACACTAAATTCCACTTTTTTCGCTTTAGTTCCAAATTATTCTCATTTAACTGGTTTTGGAGATTATAGGATGACAACATTGTGAAATTTGATATATAAAGTCATCCAAGGTCATTGCGCTAAGGATCAAGCCGGTTTTATCTAGACATAAATCAATGGAACAATTTGGGTTCCTTGAAAACAAGTGAATTATCGATGCGATTGGGGTCACATAGGAGGTGTTTTATAATATCAAAGTTCGGAATCTTAAAGCCATGGTACTCAAGATGGATTTAATAAAAGCATATGATCATTTTAGCTTCCTCTGTTTGGTACTAGTTCAGATTGGTTTGCCGTGGGAGGCTTTCAAATGGATAATGGTGTGTGTTAATTAAGTAATTTTTATAGTTTTGGTGAATGACAGTCTCTCTGACTTATTCAACAGTTCGAGGGGTATCCAACAGGGATTCCCTCTATCATCCCTCTTGTTTCTACTTTTTATTGAAGGATTAAGTCTATTGAATCTTGATCAAAAAGGAAAAAGAGGAGTTGGGTTTAAAAGGTTTAAAAATCTCTTCGAAGATCTCGGTTTCCACCTCTTCTTCATGGATGGTGTTATGCTTTTTGGAATTGTCTAGGTAAGTGAAAGGAACATTTATCATACTATTCATGAACTGTTATGTGCGTCTTTGGGTATGTTAACTAGTGTGTAAAAATACTATGTTCTAGAACATAATGTGAATGAGAATTCTCTGGCAAGCAGTGCACCGTTTCTTATAAAATTACATCTCTTGTGGATGGCACATTATATCTGGGATATTTTATAAATCCAAATTGTTATTTGGCCTCAGAATGGATTTGGATACTAATACATTTATATAGAATAATACACCATTGGTACTATAAATGGATTTCTATAGGGGGGATGCCAACCTTAGCAAAATATGTTTTGGAGAATCTATGGGTCTATTGGATGTCCTTACGAAAAATTACTAAATCAATCCTTTCTTGCATTAGAAGGAAGATATTCAACTTGATTTGGTTCGAGGATAGGGAAAAAAACAGGTTTCACCTTGTAAGTTGGGAGTGATTAGCCCGTCTTAAGAACCTGGGAGGCTGGGCTCTAAAGAATATATATCATTTTGAAAATCCACTATCAACAAAGGGTTTATGGTGGGCTTTATAAATTGATGGATTATGGAGAAAAGTCACCAAGTCTAATTATATGAAAGGTATATCCACGGTTTAGTGGATAAGATTAAAGGATAAGTCCACATAGGGGCCTTCAAACATATGGAGTGGCCTAGTTTCTTCTTTTAAGGTTCGGGGCGACTAGCTAGCACGGGTTATTGGAAATGGGAGATCAATTCAAGTTGGTGAGGAACCTATTTTTGGTGGACCATTAGATTATTATATTTCACTGGAGCTCTTGATCTTCCTAAGGATTAATGGTTATTACTCATTGAACCAGTGTGCAATTGTGGGACACAATATTTCGGGATCACATTCTTGGATTGGAGCTATTCAGCTCATTTTATATGGTCGCATGGATGTTGAATGGTATAAATATGTCATTGGCCTAAACAGGGCCAATATTCATCTATCTGATTTGAATGATCTTCTTATTCATTCCAGGGACACTCATTTGGGTGTTATCTTTGCAAATTTATCCCACAAGCTCTGTTAGAGGAGGTTCCGGTGGACAACAATTGGTGGTATGAAGCCTGTTGGAAATGGAGGACTCCGCTCAAGGCAAGAATTTTTATTTGGCTGACATTAGAAAATAAGATATTGACATGGGATAATTACATCAAAAGTGGTGGGATTGGGCCTAACATATGCCCTCTATACCTTGAGGAGTCAAAATCAGTTATGCATTTGTTCATTTCATGTTCTTTTACTTGTTTGGTATGGTATTTTGTAATGTCCCTGTTCCCCTCGGTGCACTTCATAGGTGATGGGGGATCTCCTTAGAATCAACCTGCTATTTTTTTTGTAAACTATGCACTTTCGCACAGCCGCAACAACTTTAGTCCACAATCCGCAAGTCAGATTTCGGAAGTCAGATCTCTAAATTCACAACGTTGAAGAAATATGCCTCCGAATTCCGCAATCCGCAATCCGCAGTGCGGGAGTCGGAAGTCGGATCACCAAATACACAACTTCGCCGAGTCACGCCTCTGACTTCCACAATCCGCCATGCGAGATTCCGAAAGTCGGAGCTCCAAAGCGCAACTCCAAAGAAATCACCTCTCTGACTTCCGCAATACGCAATCCGTGATGCAGGAGTCGGAAGTCAGAACCCCAAATTCATAAATCCAGAAAAATTACACCTCCGCCTTCTGCATTCCGCAATCCGCCATGCGGGATTGGGAAAGTTGGAACCACAGTGTGCAAATCTGGGAAAATTACTCCTCCGAATTCCAAAATCCACAATCCGTCTTGCAGGAGTCAGAAGTCGAAACTCCAAATTCACAACTACGGGAGAATTACACCTCCAACTTCCGCATTCTGTAATACGCCTTGTGGGAGTCAGAAAGTCGGAACCATAGCATGCAAATCTGAAGAAATCACGCCTCTAACTTCCGTAATCCACAATCCGCAATGTGGGTTCAGAAAGTCGGAAGTCAGCCATACACCCCTGCCACTACCAACTTCTCAGGATGATATCTTTCTCATATTAAGTCCATTTTTGGCAAACTTGGTACCATTGGAAAGCTCTCGGCGAGCCCTATAAAACTGTATGATCCTCGGCCACACCTGAGGACTCTGATCCTGTCCTTATTCCAACCTCTCCCTAGTGGATACACATATCCACCTCATTTAGTTGCATCCATAGACAACCCCTTGGTATTTTTATTTTCATTACAATTATTTACATCATTTTTACGATTTCCCTGTGGCTTACTAGCACATGGATAACACAATATAAAATACCAGCCCTTCAAGGTTGAGCATTCACTACCGGGGCCTTGGACTTGAGCTCCACGCTAGAAATCATACATCACATATATACAATATTTACATTGAAATCCGATATATCCTAAGGGTCAAAATGGGGGTATTACATTTCCCTCCCCCTTAGAATAATGCCATCCTCAGGTATTACATATTGTTTACACATCAAATTCACAAAATGTGGTAGGTTTGTCATGTATTGCATCTTTTACTCTGAGTATTCAGGATCAAGTCCCTTGGCTTCTACAAGCTACTCCTACTGGATTTGACCTTCCAGTTGATCCACAAGTCTGGAAACTTTATGTCTATAGTTCTTCTTGCTGTCCTTTGTTGGGTAGTTACAGAGGCAATGAATTCCTCCACATTTCCAACATTTCAGTGGCTGCTTTCGTAGCTTGAGAATTTCCTCAAGGTATTCTTGGGTATTGGAAATTGTTTGAAGAATATTTTCATCCAAATCAAATAGATTTTGGTCTGCTGCCATGGTTAATGTGCATCACTACCCACACTTTGCTTGCTAGCAACACTTGCCTTGTAATAGCTGCAACCAATTGGTTTAATTTTCACCCGTGAAATTTATCATTGCAAATTTTGTTAGGCCAATCATAACATAAGCATTAATATCAGTCAATTACTTTCCCAATTGACATGGAAAGTTCATGTTTTATCCACAATGCTTCCACACATTTCATGCTTGTCCAACATACAAATGAACTCATTCATGTTCATCCTTTCACATGGAATTAACTAATTCAACATTCACAATTTATTTCAAGCAAAATAAACACAATAAACTTTCAGCCATGACATTCATTCAACAATTTATTTCAAGCAAAATAAACACAATCAACTTTCATCCATGACATGCAATCAACAATTTATTTCAAGCAAAATAAACACAATCAACTTTCAGCCATGACATGCATTCAACAATTTATTTCAAGCAAAATAAACACAATAAAATTTCAGCCATGACATGCATTCAAAAATTTATTTCAAGCAAAATAAACACAATCAACTTTCAACCATGTCATGCATTCAAAAATTTTCTGTTTCTGCATGCATCAATCAAAAAGGAAAGAGAAGAGTAAGAGTTTCCCCCTCTTAATCTTGTTCCAATCCGGAGCCCCACCACAACCGTGGTTCCATGCTCCTTGGTCTCTTTCACTTAAAATGTGAATGCTTGACTCACCTTTTTCTTGTTTTGGCGATGACACTTGGTGTCTAAGGTCTGTCCAAGGCTTCTCAACCAGAGAAACCCTCCTCATGGTTTTCCTACAGAACCTTTGGCTGCTAGGACCCACACAAGTCCACTAGTACCCTTTTCCATTGCTATTCATACTATACAAACTGAAGGGCCAACCAGAACAAGCCTTGGTCCATGAATCAGTAGAGCCAAGTGAACTTTGGCATAGAAGGCTTGCACACATGCGCTATAGGGAACTACCAATTGCAAGCAAAGCAGTGGAAGGTCTTCTTGAAATCCAGACAAAACATGAAGGCATTTGAAAAGGTTGTGCAAAGGGGAAGAACACAAAGAAGACATTTCCAAGTAGTGAAATCAAGGCAAACGGAATCTTAGAGATCACCCACTCCGATGTATGCGGTCCGATGTCATAACCATACATCGACCTGAACTACTTCTCTAATCCTATAAATACAAGGAAGACTAAAGAGAAAGGTTAGATGGATTAATGGAGAAACTTAGAAACATAGAAATCTAAAGAAGAAGCTTGCATTGGAGGAGTTGATGCTGAAGATATCCAAGCCAGAGAAGAGCAAGAGCCCAGAATCAAGTTGCAGGACCCTGTCATAAAGTCAGGTATACTTGTACATCAATTTACTTTTGACAATAAAGGTTGAAGTGTCTTTCTTGTTCCAACTTGAATGTTTTTCTGAAATAACATCTTAATTTGGATCTGTTTTGGTCAATATCGAATGTTAAAACATTGTTTTTGTTTCTTTCAAGCTTTATATATTGTCCAAGATACGCTGAGAAAGGTGTTTGTCTTGCAGGTTTACTGAATAGAAGGTGGATTTGAGGACTGAGTGAGGAATCAAACAAAAGCTAGGATCGAACGCCGGTTAAAAGGTATGATCTCAAGGTCCAAAACTCATTTCTTTTCATAAACATTTCTGCAATACATTTAATACACTTACCTGTCACCCCATCCAAGTTGATAGCATTAGTTTCCTTGCTACAGGGTAGATTTTCCCGCCAACAGACTGGCGACTCCGCTGGGGATAGTTGAGTTTTTGCTCTAGGAAACTTTTTCTTGTTTGTCTTCCCAGAATTGTTTTGACTTCTTTGATGTGTTGAGAAACCCTGTAGGTATCCATTGCCTGTTTTTCTCTGCTTCCATCAGTCTCTTTGTATCTTTCAAAGTCAGTTTTTTAAACTTTTGAGATATGAGCGCTACTTTGTTGTACATACAGTAGTGCCCATACGCTACTGTGCTATACATACAGTAGCGCCCATCTCTGCAGGGGCGCGAGTTTAGGGTACATTTCCTGAAGCTTTCTGTTAGTGGTTTGCTTGAGTTTTTAGCCTTTTGGTGGTTTGCTGACTTTGCTTTTAGGTCTCCTTGACTGGTGTATGAGGTTTTTAAATTTTGTTTAAGTCATAGAACCTTTTCTTTGAGTCTTTTTCCATCTTTTGAATCGCTTGTTTACCTTTGGAACGTTTGGACTGTTTATGACTTTTTTGGAAGACTAGGTTGTGTTTTGTGGTGAGCACTTCCACTTTTTTAGGCCCTGACTGTATGTTGCTGGTTTACAAACCTGCATACTTTTGTATCTGCTGTTTGTGGCAACGTTTGTCTGCTCTTTACTCATCCTATCCTTTGTTTTAGGGTTTGGTCCGTTTTAGAGCCTCTAGGGTGTCTTCCGAACTTGTTGATTTCCAATCTTCCTAGACTTATTGTCTTTTCTGGTTTCAAGTGCATTTAAAGGGCTTTAGGCTGATTCATTTCTCAGTTCTTTGTGTTAGTAGGGTAGTTGGCAGCTTGCTTGTCTACTTTTTGCTTGGCATAATGGTCTTTCTAGGGCTAGATACTTTAGGTCAGTCCTTTTGTATCTATCTCCTTTGTTTTCTCCCACTTTGTTTCCGAGTTTAGAGGCTTTTTCTTTGCAAAAAACCTGTAGATCAAGTCTTTTTTGAGCTAGTGTCTTGACAGCTATAAGCTTAAGAACCATTCTTAGCCATACTTACACATTGCACATAAGTTTTATTTTGCTTTCCATCTTTATAGTTCTTTTTCGTTTATAGAAAAAGCAAAAATTTTTGGTAGTTTAGGTTTAATAAGACTTATTTTTTTTGTTACAAGATAGCATAGGATATTTTGTACAATTCCAAAAAGAAAACAAAAATTCTTTTTTAGTAGATTTGCTCAGATTTTCAGTTTGGAAAAGAAGTAAATGAAAAAATAAAAAAAGAGCTTTGTTGTAGAAAGTTTGAATTTATGCACTTCTGTTTTCCTGTTGCAACCACGCCACACAAAAGCACTACCTTTTGAGTAATAACAGCCCTAAATTTTTTTTAATAAAATGAACTAGAAACAATTTTTCTTTTTTAGGGATACACTACACCAACTAGTCTTGGTTAGGATCTTGAGTTTAAATCACCTTAAACCACTCAAGATCACACATTACGCAAAAATCGTAGTTCGACTATCACAGGTAAATCCACTTCACTCAAAGCTTGCCTGGGATCTATGTAGTAGGTCATTGCGAGATCAGATTGTTGAGAATACTCCTCCTACTTTATGTTTCGAGCATACGCCAGGATTGGATCGCGTATGGGGACTCTTTAGAGTTTCGGGCTTAGTTACCCTGCCCACGCCTTCTGATTCGACCGGTGACTGTTCCCCCAGGAGTTTTCGGTGTTGTGGTATCCTTAGTATCTGACTTTAGGTTCATACACAGGTGACAACAGAGGGTATATCTGCTGTACCTAAGACAGACGTGGGGGGAAATCCCTTGCAGGTCTTTGGGAGGGCCGTTGGGTGATTCCAGCGCTTGCACCCTTAGTCATTGTATTGTGGACCCCGGGTAACTGTCTTTCTTCCTTAGTTGATCTGTTCTGGGCCCTCATCATCCCAGACTCTTCTCCGGAAGGCACCTTGTTTTCCTGGTTTGCATACTTAGGAATTTTTAGTTGGCGTGCTGGTTGCCCCCTAGTTGTAGTGGCCACTAGGTTCTAGTCTGTTATTTTATATATATAATCACGGAGAATCAAGAACTTTGTAGATAGAGAAGGTTTCAAAACCTTCCACCACTTAGAACAAAACCTTTACAGCCAGCTAGACGACAGCGGGTAAACCTCGGTAATTCTTCAGAAACTACTCCTGAAACAGAATTTCCTGAGGAAATTCTTACGATAGAAAATCTTGAAATAGGAATTCCCGAGGAAATACCACCTGAAGTTGAGTTTCCTGAAGAACAACAAACAGCAACAGAAAACCCTGAAATAGAGGTTCCTGAGGAACCACAACCAAGTACCCCAGATCAGCGACACTTTAGTTCAATTGAGGTTGAAGATCTTACTTCTGTGGAGTATAGCACTCCTTTCAATCCTCCTTTGACCAATACTAGAATTCCGCTTCTGTCACCTGTTGGTTTCCAGCAGCCCCATTACAGTGCAGATAATTCCTTACCCGGACATCTGATGTCTACTCTAGGAGGTGAACAGGGATTTCCCCAAACTCCCACCTTAGGTATGAACACTAACACAGTAAATCCTTCTTTTACTGCTATACCGAGCCAGGCACAGACAACCTCTGTGTCTACTCCGTCTTTCAGTTTTAATACTGGTACATTAGGTATGCCAAGTTCAACAACGATGGCATCTATCCCTACACCTACTGTTGGACCTAGCAGTACAGCCAACTTTGCACCACCTCCTGCTTTTCAACCGTTATATCAGATACCTAGTACTTGGATTTCCACACCTGCTGTAGGACCAAGTGCTTCTACAACCGTGCCGGTCATGAGTACCATGACTGCACCGTCTACATCAGCTACCACTGGTTTCGATACCTTTGCAGGCCCTAACATGAATCAATGTAATATGCCTGCAGGTAATGTCCCTTTTTCCTTATTCTCAGGGGGAGGGGGTAATATTTTTAACCAGCAATATGGCGGGGCTAATACCTAGCCATAATGGACGAACCCACAGAGCACTAATCCACTTTCATATGGGTGGGGAAATTTTAATAACTCTTTCGCACAACAACAGATGGCAGGGGGAAACCCCTACCAACAAGTAGCTGGGGGCAACCCCTATCAACAGATGCTAGGTGGAAACCCCTATCAGCATATGGCCGGGGGCAACCCTTATGAACAGATGGTTGGGGGCAACCCCTACCAGCAGTTCATGGGTCAAACTATGGGTGGTTCCCCTTTTTCGACCCCAGCTTATCAAGTACCGTCTTACCGGCCTCATTTACCATTTCTGGCAACTTTAAATTTGCCAGATCTTTCCAAACTGACCAACGATCCAGTGTGTCATAATGATACATGGCCATCAGTTCCCACCAAGTTACCCGCGGACATTCCAAAGTTTGAAGGAAAAGCAGGTGAAGACCCTGGTGACCATGTCACTACTTTCCACTTATGGTGTTCCTCGAATTCATTAAATGAAGATTCCATTAGATTGAGACTGTTCCAAAGGACTTTAACCGGTGCTGCAGCCAAATGGTACATTGAGTTACCTGCAGCTACATTCTCTAATTTTGGGGATCTCGCAACTGTCTTTTTGAATCACTTCCAGCTTCCTGTTCGGTATGATGCTGGAACAGACCTTTTGTCTACATTTAGGCAAAATAAAGCCACTCATTTATCTGACCACATTCAGGAGTGGTGAAGATGGAAGAGGCTCATTAAGGCCAACATACCTCCAGAATTCCTTCTTGAGTGGTATTTGAAATCACTCCTTCCTTATATTTCTAAGGAAGTAGCTACATCTGGAGTATCTAACGAGGAAGAAGCCATCCTACGAACCAAGCAGTTAGATCTCGTTTATGCACAATCCGGGTTATTGTATGAGATTATACCTGATGCATCACGATCGAATACCGATATGAGTAGACCTAAACCTGGACCACATGCTGACGGCATAGTGGGTTCAGTTGAATCTGCAGCTTTCAAAGCATTGACCAAACAGGTTCATGCTTTATCTGTCAAACAATCGACTGTAGATGTTTCTTCCGTCACAACCTCTCCTTCTACTTCTGAGCCTGTCAACCAGGTTCAGAACAATCAAAAGGGCCCTCGACAGCCCAATAACAAAAAGAAGGGCAAGAAAGGAGAGGGGAACCAACAAAAGCCCAAAAAAGAGAATGCCGAAGAGGGTAACAAAGAAGAAAAGAAGGTTAAGTTCCCTTGTAAACTTTGCAAGCAGAACCACCTTACTCACCAATGCCCTCTGCTTGAAGAAGCCCAGAAGCTCTTAAGAGAAAAGAAGCCTGCCGTCCTGAAAGATCCATTTCCTAAAGGGAAGAGTTCAACTTCTGGCACCTCCAACACTGGGGGCACTACACATGCTACGGTTGATCAAACTTTTATTAACATGGTTAATTCGGATGCACTCTTACAAACAAGAGCCAGGAACTATACCCCGGACGCACAGAAAAAGGATAAAGAGATTCCAGAATCCTCCACTCCACTCCACATACCTGTGGACCCAATGCCCAAGATTCCAAAAGGTGTCTTGAAACGGGCATCGCACAACCCCAACACTAGGGCCGCTTCCAACTACAACGTGGTTGAAGATTTAGCCCAGACCCCTTGTGCCATGTCTACTTTAGAAGTCTTGAAAAGTTGTCCTTTACAACGGAATGCACTTTTGGCAGCTATTGAAAGTATGGAATCCTCTAACATGTCTGCGCGATTTGATATGACTGATGTCAAATACCGGTTGCCCTACCACGTTGCCCTTCAGATTGAAGTCGTTCATGGTCCAATGACCATCAGACGAGCTGTTGTAGATGAGGGCGCGTCGACTTGCGTAATGTCAATTTCCTATTGGAAAGCTCTAGGTTCTCCTGAGTTAGCCCCTTCTAACACACTGCTTATTGCATTTGATGGCAGAACTTTCCATCCACATGGGGTTTTGTCATCATTTGATGTCACATTGGCCGGTAAGACAGTTGTTGTAGAAGTAGAAGTTCTGGACACTCCGCTTGATTACAATATGTTATTGGGCAGGAGTTGGACATATGCCATGCGAGCTATTGCATCGACAGTTTTTCGAGTTGTTATGTTCCCATTTGAAGGTAAGATCGTTATAGTTGATCAACTTTCTTTCACTCAGAGAAACAACCAGACTTCTTCGGAGACCATAGTTCCATTAGTTGATCAAACCGCCCCGGTTAATGAGAGTTTAGGAGCAAGGCTGTATGGGTCGTTAATAGGCACTTTCGACCTCCCCTCCCCTGTCCTTTTTATGCGTTCTGATGTGGGTACTGCTATTGAAACATTCACGGTTGGTTTCAGAACTGATCCTTGGATCCTTCCTATTACGTCAGAACCTTTTGTGCCTCCGTCCATTGCAGAAGTGGCCTATATGGAAACACAATACACTACAATGGAACATATCATGACTCCACCAGTCTCTGTTGAGTTAGATATGGACTATGCTCCGGCATGGTCACTGAATTCCACTCACTCGTTCGATTGTTTAGATACGGTTTTTCCATTTGATGAAGCCATCTTAGAAGTCATGATGGGCCTGGACCAACCTTGGGAACATATGCATCATAGGTCCTACATGCTTCCAGATCTAGACAGGATTGAGAGAGGAGAATTCCTTGTGAGACCCGGTGTATTGGTTGATTTGTCATCTTTTCCTTCTACTTCGAGAGCTGTTTATGCTGAAGGAAATATGGCCAATATATCGAGAACAATTCCAATCAACATTTCCACCAAACCCGGGGTCGTGGAAAACATTTTTATTGGTGCAGACTGTTCTCCAGAAGAGATCGCTCTGTATACAAAACTTTTTAAAGAATTCCACGACGTTTTTTCCTGGTCATATGAGGAGATGCCAGGTATTGACCCAGCCATCGTGGAGCATGTCATCACGACATACCCTAACGCAAAACCTGTGAGACAAAATCTCCATCCCGTGAACCCTAGAAAAGCGGCCGCCATCAAGGCGGAGGTTGAAAAGTTGCTCAAAGCCGGTTTCATTTATCCGATTGATATGACGGAATGGGTTTCAAACCCCGTTCCGGTTGATAAGAAGCAAGGTACTATTAGAGTCTGTACGGATTTCCGGGATTTAAACAAAGCTTGTCCGAAAGACAATTATCCCACACCATTTATCGATCAAATTATAGATGCTTGTGCGGGACATGAGATGTTCTCTTTCATGGATGGTTTTTCGGGATACAATCAAATATAAATCAAACCCGAAGACCAGCATAAAACAACTTTCATTTTCCCATGGGGGACCTTCGCTTATCGAAAAATTCCATTTGGCTTGAAGAATGCTGGAGCTACTTTCCAGCACGTGATGAATTTTGCTTTTCATGATATCAAACACATTGTAGAACCTTACTTGGATGATCTCCCGGCGCGATCTCGAAAGAGACGGGATCATCCAGCTCATCTTAGACAGGTGTTTGAAAGATGCAGAAAATATAAGATTCGTTTGAATCCGAATAAGTGTGTGTTCTGTGTCGAATCGGGATGTTTACTGGGCTTCATTGTCTCCAATCGTGGCATAATGGTCAACCTGCTTAAAGTAGAGGCGATTGTAAATATGCCTCCTCCTCGCACCTTGCGACAACTTCAAAGTCTGCAAGGCATGTCTAATTTCTTACGGCGATTCATCATAAACTACGCTAAAATTACCAAAGGTTTTATGAGGCTACTCAAACAAGACTCCTACTTTGTGTGGGACGAAGCTGCTCAAGCATCCTTTGAAGCTTTAAAAAAGGCACTCCTTTCAGCACCCTTGTTGAGCCCGCCAGATTACTCAAAAGATTTTCTTTTATACTTGGCAGCGTCTCTTAATACAATTGGTATAGTTTTGGTTCAGGAAGACGATATGCTCCAAGAGCATGTTGTCTACTATATTTCTCGCGCATTGATAGCCCCTGAGGTTAAATATTCGCACGTTGAGAAGTTAGCACTTGCCGCGGTCTATGCGGTACAGAGGCTTCGTCACTATATACTTTTACGAACTACTACTGTGATAGCAGAAGTCAATCCTTTCCAGTACGTTCTCACCCGACGAATCATCGGTGGGAAATATAATAAATGGATTGTAATCTTACAGGAGTTCGATTTGGTCTTCCAATCAGCCAAGTCGAAGAAATCACTAGTGTTCGCTGAGTTAATCTCAGAATTTCCAAGTGACCTAGAATACATTGAGGAAGAATCATCATTCCCAGACGAACATATCTTCCTCATTGTTTCCTCTGACCCATGGTACGGAGATATCTTAGTATATCTCCAGACTTTGAGGTGTCCTACTACTTTTTCTCGAGAAGAGCGACGCAAGCTCAAAAGCCATGCGAAGAACTACCTTATCATCTCTGATACTTTATATCGACGTGGGGTAGATTCCATTTTACGACGCTGCTTAACTTGAGAAGAAGCCGAAGCAGTATTAAATGATGCCCACAGTGGAGCTTGTGGGGGACATCTTTCCAGGTTGGCAACAGCTCAGAAGATACTGCATGCCGGATATTTTTGGCCCACGATCTTTAAAGATTGTGTGGAAGCAGTGAAACGCTGTCGACTGTGTCAGTTTTTCACTAAGAAAATGAGGGCACACCCAGCTCCTCTTCATCCTGTAATTATAGCAGGTCCCTTCACAAAATGGGGGGTCGATTACATGATGTGCAATCCAGCTTCGACTGGAGGACATCATTACATCATTGTTGCCATTGACTACTTTACTAAGTGGGCAGAGGCAATGCCTACTGTTAAGGCAGATGGAGAAACTACCGCTTAATTCGTGTTTAATCAGATTATTGCACGGTTTGGCATACCTAAAGAGATAGTGACTGATCATGGCAGTCATTTCCAAAATAGCATGATGACTGAGTTGTATACAATGCTTGGTTTTCGACAAGAACATTCGTCTTCATACTATACACAGGCAAATGGACAAGTTGAAGCAGTAAACAAAACTTTAAAAGTTATAAGTTATATTGCAGAGAACTGTTAATGCCAGTCGAAATAACTGGCACATCATGTTGTACCCGACTCTTTGGGCTTACCGGGCCAACGTTAAGACTGCTACCGATTTCTCTCCCTTCCAACTTGTGCATGGGATAGAAGCAGTCGTACCGATTGAATGCGAGATTCCTTCGCTAAAAATAGTAGTTCAGTTACTACCAGATACTTCAATACTAGAAGAGCGTTTGTTACACTTAGAACATCTGGATGAGCAGCGCCGCGACGCTCTCACAACAAATGAGGTTCACAAAAAACGAGTCAAAGGACAGTACGACAAATCCGTCAAACCTAGGGTTTTCATTGAAGGAGACTTGGTCCTACTTTGGGATCAAGACAAATAACCCTTAGGACCTGGCAAATTCAAATCCAGGTGGCTCGGACCTTTTATAATTTCCAAAGTATTGAAGAAAGGTGCCTATGAACTGATAGATTACGAAGGTAATAAGTTGGCCGAGCCTAGAAATGGGCTCTACTTGAAGAAGTACTACGCTTAGGCTGAAGTACTTTTTCTTGTAACATAGCTGTATATTTTTGTAAAGCTAGTTTTTGTTATGCTCGTTAGTTAATCTTATGTGTGTTTCGTTTCGTGTAACAGATGTCAACCGAACATTTCTTAGGATTTGCTGATGGCGCCAGTCGCCACACCTGTCAGTTGGCTGCAGCAGCTTGGGTCATTTATTCACCCGCTGGCCAACTTGTCTCTTCGGGGGGGGGGGGGTTTGTTTGGGTCCTACCACGAATAATGTGGCTGAATACAGTGCAGTTATAGAACTTCTCCGAGATGCTCTCAGTCATGGCATTTCACATTTGGAGGTAAGGTTTGACTCACAATTAATTGTATTTCAGTTAACAGGTGTCTATCAGATTAGGGATCCTGGATTGCTACGTCAGTTTCTACGAGTTAGACTATTGGAAAGACAATTTCATTCTATTATATATGAACACATTCCAAGAAGTTTAAACACATTAGCTGATTCATTAGCAAACTATGTGTTAGACTGGCATTTGCATCATACATTTTCATAAACAACATTGCACACATAAAATTCAAACACATACGCATGTAAATAACCGATACTGTATATAGCCGATACTGTATCAAAAAATATATATGAGTTTTGAGTCACAAGTCTATCAAGTCAAGTCATAAAAGTACAAAAACTGGGCATAGTAGCCTCAAAAATATATACATAGAATGTATCCCTCTCCTATGGAGAAGGAGGGACATCATCATCATCTATTGCATTGCGATAGCATATGACTAGCCTAGCTATCTTCCGCAACACCCTAAGCCATGCTGGGGGCACCCCAACAACATTTTCCTACATATCAATATGTATCTGATCCATACGGCATGCAGGAACTTCGTGAGTCAACCGACTCATTTTTCTCTCTAAGGTCCCCAACATAGCATCTGCTGCAGCAATATCAGCTGGCCTCACAAAGATGGTAGGATGTCCCTCAGGACGAACAGGCCCAAGATCTGCATATGACACTTGATTAGCACTCCAAAATTCATTCATAAAAATCAAATACTTGAAAAGTTTGAAAAAATTAAATAATTCTCAAAATTTAAACATACCAATATCTCCCCAGGCTCCACCTGGAGGAAGCACCAGTTCTGGATCATGACGGAAATCCAATCCAGCATATGGAAACTGCTCGAAAGCGGGCACTTGCCTCTCCCACCACCCCCAGAAATCATCAGTATGATAACAGTAGTGACTTTCCCCACCACCCTGGCGGAGGAATATGCCACCCCAACGGCCTAATCTGGGATCACGGGGGTTAACCTGAGGTAGAGGCATCCCCAAACTGATAGCAGGCATCCTCTCAAAGAAGAAAGTACACAAAATACTACCGTACCCAAAATTCTTCATTGTGCCGGATTTGCAACCTGTCAATTGAGATTTCATGCTCGCCAGTAAACTAGTACACCAATCATAGACATGACCGTGTAAGCATTGTACACCAATATGCATAGAGTGCCTGGAGGCTAAGTGTTGTGAGGCACTACCTGCCACTTGGTGGATCATGCTCACTATCACTTTCAAAGGGAGACCGTCAATAGTTGAAATCAAGACTTGGCTTCCCGATTTCTCAGCTCCGGCAACACAATATGTATTCACATACTCTTGCACAGATCTTACACCTACACGAGAAGACCCTTTTAGATTGATTACATCTCCTCTCCGTGAGAGACCAGTAATGAAATATATGTCATCAACTGTAAGCTCCAAAGTTTTCCCACGGATGACAAAAGTATTGGTATCCACATCCCAGTACTGAATAAGTCTTCGAAACAGTTTGTTTAAGGCCCTCATGTTTACAGTTCGGTAAAACTTCAATAAACCGCATCTTCAGAGAGCATGGAGGGTGGCCGGATCTTGCATGGCCAACCTATCCATGTCCTCGTGTTCTCTCTCCCTCCATTGAAGAACCATCCTACACAAAAAATGAATTTTTTTTGAGTCTCGTCGCTTGTATGTAGGTTTTCATGAGTGAGCGCTACTGTGTATACTACATAGTCACGTATGGGCGCTACTCTGCTTGAGCACAGTAGCACCCATCGCATTTACACGCTACTGTTATGGTTACACAGTAGCGCCCGCGCAGCAAAGGATGTGAGCATCACGTTGCAAGCCATTTTTTGCGCAAAAAATGAAAACTAAACCATGGAAATGAAAGTTGGGTGAATTCTAACTTACTTGGTGGAAGAAGAACGACGTTTAGATGCTTGGTTTGATCGCCACGGAGATTTGAAATTGTAAAAGGTTGCCCCAATCTTTGCCCTACAAAACAATTTGGAAATTGATTTTTTAAAATGAAATTATATATATGAATTGGATTTTGATTTTTACCCACCATTGTTTAATTTTCTATAGTTTCAAAATTTTCAAAAAAAATCTAATTAATCAATTGAAACACACATATGGTACAATACTAATCCAAGCTCAATTTTCATTTAATTTTTGTAGGATTCATCTCCTAAATTTAAAAACTCTTGATGATAGATCTTGTCAACTAGTTAAATATTTCAAATTCATATATCATTCGAGATTTTTTGCCGCATCGACTAATATTTTGTTGAAGACCTAGTTTTGACAGAGTATGAAGCTATGATCCTAGAAGCTGACCTTTAAGTCATTTTAAGCTCTTGTTTGGACTATTTAAACCTAAACAAGATTGCCGAGCAAGCTTGTCCTCTTCGAGCTCGTTAAAGTAATCGAAGGCTCATCCACTTAGGTATAGAATTACCCCTTTTCCGGGCCGAGGTGGATTAACTACGGAAAAGGTATACTCTAGGTATACTCCTGTATGTGCTAGAAGAGTTCTTCTTCCATTGTTTTATACTTTTTCGGGGGAGGAGACTAATTGCACGAAAAAGGACCTTTTGGAGCCTTTCTTTAGGGTTTTCAGGCTCTCTAAACATGAAAATACCAAGCGAGCATTCACCTACTCGGGCTCGATGTGAAATCCACGAGAGGGTAAGTAGAGGACTGTTTAAGTTTTTCAACTCTATAAACAAGAAAACACCGCCGAGCACAAACCAATTTGGGCTCGATATAAAATCCACGGATAGGTGAAAAGAGGATTGTTTAAGTTTTTCAGACTCTATAAACAGGAAAACACCAGCGAGCATTAATCTGCTTGGGCTTGATACTAAAATCCACGAGCAGATATATGGAGTTATTGTTTAAGTTTTCCAGACTCCTTAAAATTGAAAACACCGGCGAGCAAGAACAGATCTTGGCTCGATATTAAAATCCAGAGATCAGTAAATATAGAGTAATCTTCTATCTCTTCTTCGAACTCTATAAACAATGAAGAAGGTCCTGAGTCTTCCTCCCATGGGCTCGTTAAAATTTTACATGGTTGGATCTATTGAGTTTTCATTCTTTCTTGGACTCATTAAAAAAACAAGAAAGGTATTCTTTTATCTAAAAAGAATAAGGAATGGGAAAGACATATCATATCTTCATCGTCAAAGGCAGTTCAGTCAGTTCTATCCTTGAACACAACACCTACTTGAGTCTATCTTGTCGGTTGGGTTTAGTTTTTGACCTCAGGGTGAACCTTTCCTCCGAGTTGTTTAGTCCCCCGGTTGGTTATTCTTCCAACCATATGGAGGGTCTGATAATGTCTCTTACATTTCAGACATATTATTTACCTCATTATGTCAGAAACTGCCTGAGTCACCTTGTGTTGTGCTCAATGTTCAAGGATATACCCTGTGTCGGCCATTCTGCAGTTTACCTTGACCTCATGTGTTGGCCTTCCTAGTGTCAGTCTTGTTACATATTATTTCATATCAGCTCTTACCAGTTGAGTGTTCCTCGAGTTGGATGATGGAGGATTCCTTAAGGCCTCCCTTCCAACGAACTTCTTCCCATCGACATCAACTCATTTTACTCTGGGAAAGAAGTTTAGAGTTTTGGTTAGTACCTTGGAGATTGCAGTCACCAGTGGCAATTTTCCTCGTTGTTGAATGTTGAGAATACATCAATGTCTCTTCTTCGAAAGGATTCCCAAGTGTTCGACTCCAAGTCCATCTATTCACATTTGGCGAATCGTACTTGGTACCTTGGACCCATCATCATTATCGGTGTAAGTCCTCGCGTTTGTTAACGGTATACATCAATGACCGGTAATCAAACGATACCCCCCATGTTCGACTGTTAGCTCATCTATTCACATGGTTAGGGTTTGTACCTAGAGTTGTTTTGGATGAATACCTTGGGATTTTGGATGACAGTACCTTATTTTGTTATCACCCAAGTTGCGCAAGACTGAGCCTCACTTACATTTGGCTCTCCATGAGACATAGATCCAGTTTGTTGTTATGACTATGATCTCTCAGTTTGACATGGATCCACGCTTGTATTCCAAGTGGCCATGCTTTATATACATCTCCTTGTTATGTATCGGAGATCATGTTGTATCACACTGCACATCTATATGATGTCAAAGCTGTAATTGCTCGCTGACCTTGATCTTTGTTGCAGGTGTTCTTATGACTTATTTTCTGCGGTTCTTTGCTCCTCCTCTGGCTTTGGATTATAATGTATTTCGGCCATCGTTTCCCTCTGACCTCACACATTAGGGGGCATCTGTTATAGGTCAAACTTGCACCTCTCCGTCCGTGATCACCTTGAGCTGTTGATCACACAAAAGGACAACTGGGATGGAGGAGCATGTTGACCCTAGATGATACTTTGACTTACTCCTAAAAACCATGAAAATATCATTCTGAGATATGAGCGCTACTCTACTCAAAGAGACTAGCGCCCATACGCTACTCTAGTATACAATAGTAGCGCTCAAATCCTTATGAGCGCTACTCCTTCTCAGCATAGTAGCGCTCACCATTTAAAAATCGATGAGCGCTAGTTGGTAAGCACTAAAGTAGCGCCCTAAACGCTACTTCACTGAACAATAGTCGCGTACATATCAAAAGATGATTAAAAAATAATTAATTTTCACGAGGAGGATTAGTTGCTGGTAGTTTCCCAACTTCCCCAACTTCCTCCATAACCATACATCGACCTGAACTACTTCTCTAATCCTATAAATACAAGGAAGACTAAAGAGAAAGGTTAGATGGATTAATGGAGAAACTTAGAAACATAGAAATCTAAAGAAGAAGCTTGCATTGGAGGAGTTGATGCTGAAGATATCCAAGCCAGAGAAGAGCAAGAGCCCAGAATCAAGTTGCAGGACTGTTGAATATTGTAACTTCTAAGAATATTATATTTGTACATTATTTATTCCAGAGATGTTCCATCCCTCCGAGGTGATTCTATTCTGTATCCGGAGATGTTTATTCCTCCGAGGAGTTGTGGCAACTAGGGTTATTAGACCCACCATGTGGGGGTCGGCCCAGTCAGTTATAATAGGGTATTTAACCTAATGGTTAAATACGAGCCTACATGTACTTGTGTAAAATATATGTCAGAGTAGTGTATAAATAGAGGAGGTGTGTTCCTCATTTGATACACTCACACACTTGAGAGAGGCGCACTTGTGGAGGAGAGGTCTGCTATGGTGGAGGAGGAGATCATGTCTTTGGTTTGCATCTTTGTATATTGCTGGTCATCTATCTTGAAGAAGCTTTACTGGGTTTTCTACCCCATGAGGGTTTCCCAGGATAAATCTGTGTCTCTTGTGTTTTTGCTATGCTTGTTGTTTCTTCAGTGATCCTGTATATGCTATTATTGTGAAATGAAATGTAATGCTGCTATTTTCTGTCTTAGCATATTAAATTTTAACATGGTATCAGAGCTAACCTGAAGGAAGACAAGGTATGGCACTTACGACACTTGCTTTACTTACGACAATTTGAAGGTTAGGGTTTTACATAGCAAAAACCAGTCATCGTGGAACTTTCTCTATAAATCCATTTGTGCGAAGGTTCAGGGTCTGAAAAGTTTACAGGTCGAAGATAACATCCCCAGGTACCTTGTGTCCAAAGGGAACCCTCAGATTCGTTTCACTTTGTGAGTTATGATCAGTACAAGTTAGGGTTTCTGCCTCTTCCAGATCTCAGTCAAAATCAGGTGACCTTGGAAAAAAGGTCATAACTTGGGCTAGGAAGCTCCAAATAAAATTTCGTAAAAAGTGACAGGTAGTATACAGACTGTACTATCTCAGGAAACTTTTTTAGAGGCCGAAGGTGAACCAGTGACATGTGGCATGCCGTACAAGTGCGCTCTCCTGTTTTATCCCATAAACAGGTCACGTTGCGACACTTGGCATAAATCTCTCTCAGAGAGTCCAATTGACGTCAAACCTGTCAGGATGGAAATATAACAGGTCGAGATATCTCAGGAAACGTTTTCAGAGGCCGAAGTTCAAATAGTGACACGTGGCATGCCGTACAAGTTCGCTCTCCTGTTTTATCCCATAAACAGGTCACGTTGCGACACTTGGCATAACTCTCTCTCAGAAAACCCAATTGAGGTCAGACCTGTCAGGATGGAAAGATGACAGGTCAGGATACTGCAAAAAAAAGGTTTCAGACCCTGTGGAGCAAAAATTTCAGAGTTATAGCAGAAACAATCAGGTGCATATTTCTATCAAAACAGAATTATTTTTGGAGCACCTTTATTCATGGCTTCCGGAATTTAGGGTTTCGGAGAAACTTATAATTTTTGGAATCGGAGTCCACGGCTGAATGCTACTCAGGAAAATAGAAATTTAGAGACCAAGATCGAATTTTTTGGTTGGGTAGAAGACCGGGCTTGATCAAACCCTAGTTCGGGATTTTGATCGGAAAGATGGAAAATTAGGGCTTCAACAAAAGTTGGAATTTTTGAAGTCTGTAACCACGGCTGGAAGCTCCTAAGAAAAATAAGAGTTTAGAGCTTTGGATCAAACCTTTTGATTGGACAGAAGGGTGGGCTTCATCAAATCCTAGTTCGGATTCCTGTCTAGAAGATCCAGAAGTTTCGAAGGCAATTTTGAGGGGTCAAATTTTGGAGATTTCAAAATTGAAGAATGCTAGGTTGATCAGCTCAACAAGACACATTCTTCCATCCATTCAGAAGTATGAAAGTCAAAGATTGAATTTTTAGGGTTTCTCTAGCAAACCCTAATCAAGCTCCAGATCAAGTTTCAGGGGGAGTTGAGGCTAAGGCCTTACATAAGAAGACTACAAAAAAGTCTCGACAGTTATGAATTAAGGAGGTTCAGGTATGCCTTGAAATCTGATTCTTGATTAAGTTCATAATGTGTTTGTCTTCATGTTATTTATCTTGATTAATGTTATTAATTGTCTTATCACCCTAGTAACAATATGAATGCATGTGAATGATCGAAGACATTCATTGATTAGGGCTATATGATTGTACTTATGCATTATGGTGTTGTGTGAGGTTGATGTTGTCTGCTAACAAGACACAGGTACATTACAAAAGACAAATCAAGTTCCATGACCATGACAACATGAAGACAAAGACTCACGAGGTATGTATGACTTTGTTATATTATGTTTAACCTACGAGACATGCAGGTTCTAGCTCAGGATCTCTAAATCATTGAAGAGATTGTTTAGGTATGTTGTACATAACTAAGCAGGTATACTAATCCAGGTATGTTTTCCTATGTCATGTTAGAATCTTACCTTGTGTAAGTATACTTGGTATGATTGGTTAGTAATCAAGGGTTTGTGCATATTATGTCTCTTATCTTGGTTGATAATTTAACTAACTAGATCAAACAAGAATATGCATGAGTAAAAGAAGACTTCCTTGAAACCCTGAATACTAATGATCATGACTGTACATATTCAAGATTATTTAGAATTAGAATGTTTTGATAATATTGAGAATATACTAATGAATGTATGTTTGTGTATGAGATCATGAGGATGACACTAGTGTACACTTGAGCATGCACAGTGGTACAGAATGAATAGAAGTTCAGAAGACATACAGAAGATCAAGCGGGAGGCAACCACACAAACATAAAAGATAAGTATTTGAGTTGTTATTAGAAATAGTAAATGATATTGCTTGTATGCATATTTGTATTCCTAGAATATATCATGCTGAGTGTAAACATTCATAAAGCATTGAACAGTATACTACTAATATGCATATGATTGGTAAGTTGGACAAACATTCCATTGTTGCTTGTCTAGAATGAAACTTCTTTGCTGACATGCTGAGAGCTGTGCACACTCTCGATAGCATGTTCTGGTAGAGATGGAAGGCATCTAGATAGCCACTGTATGCATACAGGATATGGGAAAGTGTTGTGCCAAAGTATTGGTCAAAATAGTTGCATAACTATGTAAATGATATCTGTATGCATAATAGGTTATCATGTCAATATGATTTGATGATTATGAAGTATTACTAATCATGTACTTAATTTTGATTTGTAGGAAAGATCATGATGAATGATGAACTATGAACAAGCGATGGATGTTCAACAAAAGATTTACAAATCAAACACACTATAGAAAGCTTGTGGTTAAGAGATTCTCTTAGAAAGGGGAAGAGAATCATGATGAGATGTTTTGCCCCAAGGGACTAGATAAGACCATTCTCCTAATAATGTAATCAGGTTCTGTATGGGTTCCCAGGATCGGTAGTCAATTGATGAGCTTAATGATCATCATGGGTGATGTGGATCTCAACCTTTGCTACAAGGTTGAATGTGGGTTCTATACACATATGACATGGATGCAAGAAGGAACTCACCACAGAGTTCGAATGATTTTGAGGCTCATATTAGTAGACCCATCTGACGAGAGATGGCACAGATAGATATGCAGAAGATCACTCAATGCTGAGTGTGAATAATGGACAATTGACAGCTTCATGACAAAGCTTGGGATTTACCAGAAGTAAAGTTGTTCCTAACCTTTACGTTAAGGTTGTGGTTGATGAACCTATCATACCATTATTGTATGATGATGATCTCTTTCTGACAAGGAATGAGAAACAGGTCATGAAAATGGCTGCAGAAATGAAAATGAAAGATCTCGGATTAATGCACTACTTCTTAGGTCTAGAAGTATGGCAAGATCCAAAAGGAATCTTTTAATTCAAAGTAAGTATGCTGTGAAGTTTCTAAAAAAGATTTGATATGTTGGAGTATAAAGCCATGGCTACTCCCATGGACTCCAACTTGAAGTTGTTAGTTAATGACTCATCGTATTTAGTGGACCTAACCCTATATAGACAAATCATTGGGTCATTAATGTATTTAACAAATACTAGGCCAGATATATGCTTTGCTGCAAATACCCTAAGTCAGTATCTAGTAGAACCTAGAAAGGTTCACTTAATAGCTACAAAGCATGTAGCGAGGTACCTAAAAGGTACATTAGATTTTGGTCTATATTATCTTGGAGGTCATGAACTCCGTTTACATGGTTACTCAGATTCTGATTGGGCAGGAAGTGCCTCAGACAGAAAGAGTACATCAGGTGGATGTTATAGTCTTGAATCTGCCATGATCTCATGGTTCAGCAAGGAACAATCTAGGGTGGCTCTCAGTACTGCTGAAGCAGAATATATATATAGCTGTCTGCTCTGCCAGCTGTGAAGCAGTGTGGCTTCAGAAGCTATTATATGGAGTGTTTGATTTAGAAATAAATTCCACTATGATTATGTGTGACATTCAAAACTGCATCAAGATAGAAAATCTTGTATTCCACGATAAGTCAAAAACACATAGAGATCCGATACTTCTATATACGAGATATGGTGCAGAGAGGAGCTATCAAGCTCGAGTATATAAGCACTGAGGATCAGATTGCTGATATCTTGACTAAACCTCTGTCTCGAGTAAAGTTTGAATACTTCCGAGACAAGCTTGGTATAGTCCAGAAGGACCCTCCTCGAAAGGGGGAGTAGCATAGTATCTGATAACGAGTCTGTCTCATCAATGATGAGGATACCTTTTTACTGCACTTAGTTACTTAGAATTATTTAGACTTAGGACTCTTATATTTTGTTTGATGATGATGATGATACATGCTTGATGATGATGATGATACATGTTTTGATATGCATGTTTGATGATGATGATGATACATGTTTTGATAAACATGTTTGATGATGATGATGATACATGTTTTGATATACATGTTTGATGATGATGATGATACATGTTTTGATATACATGTTTGATGATGATGATGATACATGTCTTGATATACATGTTTGATGATGATGATACATGTTTTGATATACATGTTTGATGATGATGATGATACATGTTTTGATATACATGTTTGATGATGATGATGATACATGTTTTGATATACATGTTTGATGATGATGATGATACATGTCTTGATATACATGTTTGATGATGATGATACATGTTTTGGTTATACATGTTTTGATGATGAGAATACATGTTTTGTTATACATGTTGTGAGGGAATTGGATCATCCCTGGACTTCAGTCCTAAAGTTGAGCCGTAGACGTATGTCTTCGAGAATGAAGTTCTTGGTGAACATGTGAGGGGATTGGATCATCCCTGGACTTTAGTCCTAAAGTTGAGCCGTAGACGTATGTCTTCGAGAAAGAAGTTCTTGGTGAACATGTGAGGGGATTGGATCATCCCTGGACTTCAGTCCTAAAGTTGAGCCGTAGATGTATGTCTTCGAGAATGAAGTTCTTGGTGAACATGTGAGGGGATTGGATCATCCCTGGACTTCAGTCCTAAAGTTGAGCCGTAGACGTATGTCTTCGAGAAAGAAGTTCTTGGTGAACATGTGAGGGGACTGGATCGTCCCTGGACCTCGGTTCAAAAGGTACACGATAGGACTGGATCATCCCTGGACCTCGGTTCAAAAGGTACATGATAGGACTGGATCGTCCCTGGACCTCGGTTCAAAAGGTACACGATAGGACTGGATCGTCCCTAGACTTCGGTTCAAAAGGTACACGATAGGACTGGATCATCCCTGGACCTCGGTTCAAAAGGTACACGATAGGACTGGATCGTCCCTGGACCTCGGTTCAAAAGGTACACGATAGGACTGGATCGTCCCTGGACTTTGGTTCAAAAGGCACATGATAGGACTGGATCGTCCCTGGACCTCGGTTCAAAATGTACGTGACAAATCCTAGAATTGCTCTAGGTTACATCCAGCATGAAACAGGGCTGGATCTGTAGATGTGATACATCCAGCATGAAACAGGGCTGGCTCTGTAGATGTGATACATCCAGCATGAAACAGGGCTGGCTCTGTAGATATGATACATCCAACATGAAACAGGGCTGGCTCTGTAGATATGATACATCCAGCATGAAACAGGGCTGGCTCTGTAGATATGATACATCCAGCATGAAACAGGGCTGGCTCTGTAGATGTGATACATCCAACATGAAACAGGGCTGGCTCTGTAGATGTGACACATCTAGTATGAAAGAGGACTGGCTCTGTGGCGGTAAATCCTAGATATGATCTAGGTCACATCCAGTATGAAAAAGGACTGGCACTGTGGTTGGGATTGGATCGTCCCTAGACATGAGACTTGTCTTAAAGAGATAAGGATTGATCATCCTGGAACTTGATCTGGATTGCATCATCCATGGACCTATGTCCTAAAGAGAGCAGGATTGATCATCCTGTAATATGATCGTGTGATGACGATGCTGCCGATCGTGTGATGACGATGCTGATTGTATGATGGCGATGCTGCTGATCGTGTGATGACGATGTTGATCGTATGATGACGATGCTGATCGTATGATGACAATGCTGCTGATCGTGTGATGACGATGCTGATCGTATGATGACGATGCTGATCGTATGATGGCGATGTTGCTGATCGTGTGATGACGATGCTGATCGTATGATGATGATGCTGATCGTATGATGACGATGCTGCTGATCGTGTGATGACGATGCTGATGATCGTGTGATGACGATGCTGATGATCGTGTGATGACGATGATGATGACGATGCTGATGATCGAGTAATATCAACTCTGATGATGTTGATGTTCCAGTAACTAGTTGAGTTACTGATGATGATGAATTGAAGAAAGCTTCCGATGATATATAGATGATGTAGTCAATGACTCCTTGCTCCTGCAGATGTTGTTATAATATCCTTCTCGTTAAGGGGGAGTGTTGAATATTGTAACTTCTAAGAATATTATATTTGTACATTATTTATTCCGGAGATGTTCCATCCCTCCGAGGTGATTCTATTATGTATCCGGAGATGTTTATTCCTCCGAGGAGTTGTGGCAACTAGGGTTATTAGACCCACCATGTGGGGGTCGGCCCAGTCAGTTATAATAGGGTATTTAACCTAATGGTTAAATACGAGCCTACATGTACTTGTGTAAAATATATGTCAGAGTAGTGTATAAATAGAGGAGGTGTGTTCCTCATTTGATACACTCACACACTTGAGAGAGGTGCACTTGTGGAGGAGAGGTCTGCTATGGTGGAGGAGGAGATCATGTCTTTGGTTTGCATCTTTGTATATTGCTGGTCATCTATCTTGAGGAAGCTTCACTGGGTTTTCTACCCCATGAGGGTTTCCCAGGATAAATCTGTGTCTCTTGTGTTTATGCTATGCTTGTTGTTTCTTCAGTGATCCTGTATATGCTATTATTGTGAAATGGAATGTAATGCTGCTATTTTCTGTCTTAGCATATTAAATTTTAACAAGGACCCTGTCATAAAGTTAGGTATACTTGTACATCAATTTACTTTTGACAATAAAGGTTGAAGTGTCTTTCTTGTTCCAACTTGAATGTTTTTATGAAATAAAATCTTAATTTGGATTTGTTTTGGTTAATATCGAATGTTAAACATTGTTTTTGTTTCTTTCAAGCTTTATATATTGTCCAAGATACACTGAGAAAGGTGTTTGTCTTGCAGGTTTACTGAACAGAAGGTGGATTTGAGGACTGAGCGAGGAATCAAACAAAAGCTAGGATCGAACGCCGATTAAAAGGTATGATCTCAACCAAAACTCATTTCTTTTCATAAACATTTCTGCAATACATTTAATACACTTACCTGTCACCCCATCCAAGTTGATAGCATTAGTTTCCTTGCTATAGGGTAGATTTGCCCGCCAACAGAGTTGACCACTCCCTACAATCCACAACAAAATCGGCTTGCACAAAGAAAGAATAGAACCATCATGGAAGCAGCTAGGGCAATGCTTCATGATCAAGATCTACCTATGCACCTTTGGGAAGAAGCAGCAAGGACAATTGTATATGTGCAAAACAGAACACCTCATAAGATACTTGACAAAAAAACACCAGAAGAAGTGTTCACTGGAAAGAAGCTAGAAGTTAGCCATCTCAGAATATTTGGCTGTCCAGTGTACACACACATTTCAAAGGAAAAGAGGACAAAGCTAGATCCTTCAGGAAAGAAGGGCATATTTGTGGGTTACAGTGAAAGCTCGAAGGCTTACAGAATCTACTTCCCAGAATTCAAGAAGATTGACATCAACAAGGATGTAACATTTGATGAAGGCTCAACATACATCAAATCAAGGAAGACATCTATTGAAGACAATGAAGAACCCAGAATATCCAGAACACAAGACACCACTATGAATGAAGCAATTCCTGAAGAAGATTGTGAGATGGTAGATCCACAAGAACCTGTAGATCCACCACGTGAGAATAACTCTCACAAGAGGAAACCAGCATGGGATAGAGAGCTCATCCAAGATGCAGAAAGGTATGGCATCCCAGAAGAGGAACACAGAGAAAGGAAAAGGACTAGGTCACATACCAGTTATGTTGCCTTACTCTGTGATATTATGAACAAAGAACCTTCCAGTTATGAAGAAGCAACGAAAAATAAATAATGGAAGGATTCCATGGTCGAGGAATACCAGTCGATCATGAAGAATGATGTTTGGGATGTGGTCCCAAGACCAGAAGGGAAGTCTGTGGTGACTTCCAAGTGGATCTATAAGATCAAGCATGCTGCAGATGGTAGCATAGAAAAATACAAAGCAAGGTTTGTAGCTCGTGGCTTCTCCCAGAAAGAAGGGATTGATTATGAAGAGACCTTTGCACCTGTGGCCAGGTACACTTCCATTAGGTTAGTACTTGCTCTGGCTGCAGTGATGAAATGGAAGTTACACCAGATGGATGTCAAGACAGCTTTCTTGAATGGTGCAGTTGAAGAGGAAGTGTATGTGGAGAAGCCACTCGTGTTTGAGACACATGACAGAGGGACTCATGTGTGCAAACTGAAGAAAGCCCTGTATGATTTAAACAAGCACATAGAACCTGGTACGATAGGATGGATAACTTCCTATCCAGTTTGGGATTTACTAAGAGTAAAGCAGATTCCAACCTTTACTACAAGGTTGAGGAAGGCAATCCAGTGATACTACTATTGTATGTGGATGACCTGTTTGTGATAGGTGAAGATAGATTGATTTCCGACATGAAGAGGAAGCTTTCTTCCGAGTTCGAGATGAAGGACTTGGGTATGATGCATTACTTTCTAGGCATGGAGGTGTGGCAGAGTGCAGATGGGATCTTCCTTGGACAAGGGAAGTATGCAGTAGAGATCCTGAATAGGTTTGGGATGATGGACTGCAAGGACATGGCCACACCTATGGAATCGAACTTGAAGCTTCTGTGTGATGCTTCATCTGATCCGGTTGATGTCACGGTGTATCGTCAGATGATTGGGTCCTTGATGTACCTGATGAATACAAGACCAGATATTTGCTTTACTATGAACACATTGAGTCAGTTCCTGACGGATCCGAGAAGTGTTCACCTGGTTGCTATTAAGCATATTCTGAGGTATTAAGCATATTCTGAGGTACCTGAAGGGTACAATTGATTATGGGCTAAAGTATGATGCGAATCAAAATTTTAACCTAGAGGGTTATGTTGATTCAGATTGGGAAGGTAGTGCTGCAGATAGGAAGAGCACTTATGGGTGCTGCTTCAGTATGGGATCAGGTGTGATCTCTTGGTTTAGCAGGAATCAGTCCTATGTGGCACTGAGTACAACTGAAGTAGAGTATGTTGAAGCTTGTTCGGCTAGTTGTGAGGCAGTATGGATTAGGAATCTATTGTCTGATTTATTTGATCTCCCGTTGGATGCTACTGGTATCTTTTGTGACAACCGGAGTTGTGTGAAGCTGTCTGAGAACCCAGTGTTCCATGATAGGTCGAAGCACATCGAGATCAAATATCACTATATCAGGGATATGGTGCAGAGAGGAGCAGTGAAGCTCCTGTATGTTGCAATGGACGATCAGATAGCCGATGTGTTGACCAAGCTGCTGGCCAAAGTGAAGTTTGAATACTTCAGAGAAAGACTTGGTGTACTTCAGATCGAGATTCCGTCCAAAGGGAAGTGATGAGTCCGGAGACATAGATGCACACGAGCCATTCTCACATAGTGGTAGGTAGGTCCTCCTATGGTGCAGATGTAAGGGCTAGGGCCATTCTCACATGGTGGTAGGTAGGTCCTCCATGGTGCAGATGTAAGGGCTGGACCATTCTCACATGGTGGTAGGTAGGTCCTCCCATGGTGAGATGTAAGGGCTGGGCGGGATTTTCTGACATGATGGTAGGTAGGTCCTCCCATGGTGACATGGTGGTAGGTAAGTCCTCTCATGGTCGTTGATGTAATTGCCAGGTTTTTTCGACATGATGGTAGGTAGGTCGTCCCATGGTGGTAGGTAAGTCCTCTCATGGTCATTGATGTAATTGCCGTGCCTTTCCGACATGATGGTAGGTAGGTCCTCCCATGGTGACATGGTGGTAGGTAAGTCCTCTCATAGTCGTGATGTAAGTGCTGAGCCATTCCCGGATGGTGGTAGGTAGGTCCTCCCATGCCGGTGTATATAAGTGCTGTGTGTGTGTGCATCTGGTTTGTGCTCCGTGGATGGTGATGATGATCTGAAGACGATGAGGTAATAGCATGGTACACAGGTTTTGCAGAGGCATATAATTGGTCATGAGATGCTCTTGTAGGTTTTGCAGAGGCAGTGTAATCAGTCCTGGGAGATCTTACAGGTTTTTCAGAAGCAGTGTAATCAGTCCTGAGGTGTACTTACTTGATGGCTTGCTTGCAGAGATGATGAAGACCTACATGGAGGCTAGGCCTACAACCAGCATGAAAAATCCCTGGATCTGTAGAAATTCCTATGACGAGTAGATTAGAGATTGATTGAGATAGCAGCAGTGACGATGACGATGATACGATGATCCGATGACGATGATCTAATGATCCAGAGAAGAAGACTTGTGCTAGAAGACCTGTGTCGAGAAATACCTTCCTAGTTAAGAGGGAGTGTTGATGTATATGTAACTTCGGAATGTATTTCATATATGTATATTGTATCCCTACAGAGAGGTTATTATTCCTCTGTACGGAAGTGTCGTCATTTGTATTTACAAGTGTCGCAAGTGTCGTAACTTATACAAGATGGGTTATTAGACCACCAAGTGTGGGGTCGTCCCTGAGTTGGGTTACCATGGGTTATTAGACTCTCCTAGAGAAGTTGGCCCTATTAGGTTATTAGGAAATTGAAGTCAAGTATAAATAGAGTGCAGGAGGCACTCTATTTTATCATTCACTTATTCATCTATCTCTCTCATTGAGTGATGCGCACTAGTGGAGGAGGAGAAGATGCTAGGAGTATATCCCTTATGCTTGGGTTATTGTATCATTTCTCTATCTATCTCTGAGGAATTTATTGGGGTTTTTCACCTTCTTGGTATTCCCCAAGGAAACTCTGTGTCTATTGTCTCCCATGATTGTCTCTTGTGATTGATATACTGTGCTTGTTATTCTCTCAGATAAGATCCTCGATCATATTGAATTAATGCTCAAAGTTTAACAATCTTAACCACAGAGGGAACATGAACACCACATGGGGGGTGTCTATTTATTCCCCAAGGCCATGACTGGCAGTTTGATCATTCTGGGACTTTACAACACTTATTCCTATTCATCAATGATCAAATTCATATAAATACAAACACAGGTGTGCATATGCATACTCAATTAAACCTAGTGGAATGAAACATGAACAATTAAGCATTCAGAACACATAATGAACATGATATAAATCACAAAGAACACTTATCTTTTCATTGAAATATCCAAGCAACTGGATATGGACTACAACGTTCCAACCCAACCATAGGTCTCTGCCCATCATGTATTCTTTCAACACTCAGAGACCACCCCCGAGTTGGGGCTATGTATCCAACACACATTTGGCTCTGTCAAGCAAGTGGGGAGACAATAAAGGGGGTTTCTAAGTCAATGAAATCAATATAGAGCTACAGGCATATCCAAATGGCTTCAGACAGTCTAGGAACCCCCATCACCTCCACTCTCATGATAAGTAAGGTCCCCTTTTCTGCTGCACAGTCCCTTGGACACCCCTTCCCTCCGCGCTAACCTGGGTAGGTATGGATGGTCCCAACTTCTAAACCAAGGTTAAATGAGCCCTCACTGGCTCTACCATGAAATCTAAACCCCCTAGTCTCTCTCCTGCTGCGGTCCGCTCTTGGACCTTCCTCAATGTTGTGGCCGAATGGCTCTGTCCCACAACTGGGTTTTCAACTATCAAATATGGGTTCTCCTATGGAGTTCTGGGAATCTAACCCTCTCAAATTCGCCCCACGGTTCTATTCTATGGATTTCCCCATTGAATTCCACTGTCCATACGATTCCCAGGGAAATATTGGCACTCCAAAACACGACCTAAATCAGAATCGTGATTTTCGGTTTTGTAAAAAGTAGGCAGTTTGGGCGTAAGCCCCATTATGTTAGTCGAATGAATCGTCCAGGTGTAGAACTGTTTTAATGGCCAGCTTCTTCACCGGGAATCTTCTAAAAGTCTCCACACGTGTCTCAGCCCCTCCCACGATGGGCGTCAGAAGTTATATGAAGCAAATATATGCTCTTTCGAGCTTGCATTCTCTACATCCATTGGTCCAGAGACTTTCCTCGACCTTTAAAATTTGGATTGGCCGAAGCACCTCGCCACCCTGCCCGATTTCCAATTTTCTTCCCTGCTAGGCATGCATCCTCCATCCCAACTGAAAACTCCTCCATGAAAACTCAAGCTTCCTCTTCTCCACAATATCCCGTGGATTAGAGAAAAAGTCCCCCCCATGAGGTATGGTGACTTATGGGTCAAGCAAAATGAGCCCATACCATGCCTTATGTATTTTAGGGCTTCCCATACTCCATCACTCTCATGGGATGATTTCTGAAGTAATTCCTTACAATAGAAATATATGACAGCTAGGACAGTCAAAGGGGGTTCTCAAGGTGACATTTGACAACATAGAGTTCAATCCCACAACCCCCTAATCTCTCCCTAATGGATACACATAGCCCCCTCATTTAGTTGCATCCATATCCAGCCCTTGGTATTTTTATTTGCATTACAATTATTTACATCATTTTTACAATTTCCCCATGGCTTACTAGCACATGGATAACACAACATAAAATACCATCCCTTCAAGGTTGAGAATTCACTAGCGGGGCCTTGGCCTTGAGCTCCACGCTAGGAATCATACATCACATATATACAATATTTACATTGAAAGCCGATATATCCTAAGGGTCAAGATGGGGTATTACATATTTTGTGAGGAAATCATGCGACATTTCCCTGGTATGGACTGGGTTATCATTATCGATATGCTTTCAAACATGGTTCAAATTTGTTCCCTCCTAGGATTTCCCCCCTTGCTTTGAATGTTAGGAGGTTTGGAAAGCATGAAACCTCTTTATCTTCAAAGGGAAGCATTTGTCTCCGGATTGGATTTCCAGCAGTCCAATATCCTCTTACTTAGAATTAAATGATGATAGGGACATCTCTCAGAAGGCTACTTCTCGAGGATACAGGGCTCCACCGATTTTTGGTAATGATTGTATAGGGTGCTTTGATGGCGCTTACAGGATGATGGCAGGTTATGTTGTTCCAAGGCTATTATCTATCTAGATGATTCAAGATTTTATAAACTTTGGATGAATTATGGAGTTAGAACGAATACTCAGGGTGATATTTTGGGCATATGGATGATAGTGTTTTTTGCAAAGCTCAGAAATATTAATCTTTTACATATTGTAGGTGACTTCATGCTGATCATAAAATGGGTGCTCAAAGAATGCAATTTACATGTTTTGAATCTTATGGCTTGGTTGGGAATTTTCTCCTCCTTGATTGATTATTTCCATGATATATCTTTTTTACATATTTTTAGGGAGTACAATTATGAGGCAGACTCATTGTCAAAAAGAGGTATCCTCGCCTCTAAGGGTTTTATATTTTCTAAACCGTGGGAGCGTGATCGACAGATCTCAAAGGAAAGAATAGATATTTGCTAACTTCAATCCCTTTTCTTTGGGAGAATCTTCTCTTTTTTGGCGGCATATATCGACTTTATTGAGCTTCATTTTTGTGTTTATATTATCATTATGGTAGCTGTTTGTGGTTCATGATCTTAATGAACCATCTTTTTGTAACCTTGGTATTGATCGAGTTCATCCTTGTCCTTTGTTTTGAGCTGGTGCTCTTTGTTTTGTAGATCTATTTGGTCTCTTCTTTGAGGTCCTGTTTTTTCCTTTCTTATGATATTTGGTGTGCTATGTGATGATGTAATATTGGGTGGATTTGGTGGTTCTGGCAGTTTTTGGTCATTGGACCTGGTTCGTCCCATGGGATTATGTTGTAATACTGGTGTCTATTTTACATATACTTTTAATTAAGTATAGTTTTTTTTTTCCTTTGAAAAAAAGGGAGTATAATGACTTCATTGTATGCCCTATTTCCCTAAATAATAAAACAAGTTTGTAAAAAGAAGAGAATATTCGTTTATCTCCTTTAATAAAGAAAAGTTATTACTTCACTTCTTCGACTTTGTGGAAGTGACGTTATTACTTCACTTATTTGACACACACACAAACATACACACACATAAAAGTGATTTTCTAATAAAGATAAAAAAGTAACCAAAATAAATATTTAAAGTTCAAATTTAAGTTTCAATTTAAGAAGTTTGACACAAAAGTAAAGAAGGTTTTAAAAATAGATTTTCATGATAATAAAAAAGAAGGTTTATTTATAAAGGTATTGAAAACTCTTATATGATATTATTAAAAATCAAAGAGATTGTTAAAGAAAAAATTGTTAATATTGTTATTTGGTTGAGTGATAAGATGAATCACATCAATGTTGATGTGGCCGATCAATCGTTGATCCCTAAGATGAGCATAAAGGAAACATCACAATTCAAGAACAAAAAATAATCTGAAATAAATGGTTTATTACTGAGAATTAATGATAATATCTTCATCCAAATTCAATGTTACATCCATCTTTTATAAAGACATCGATCTAGTTCTAGATTCACATTGGGTACAAACACTAGCTGGTACTTTCGTCTTAAACATGGAGAACAAGTTTTTGACATTCTCATATACGAAGAAGAAAATAACATTCTAGGATGTTTCAATGAAGCCATGCTGAGAAGTGCCCTCCTCAGAAGACCTGAAGGACATATTGAAAGTGTTTCTTCAAGATAGCCAGAAGCCAATACAAAACTTGCAAGATAGACAAAGAGAATGTGATAAGGTTAACAATGAAAAAGATGAAGAAATTACTTGCTTACAAATCATAATAAAAAAGTACTTGCAAAATTCATGAAGTTTAAGGTAAGAATCAGTGTATTGAAAAGTTGGAACAAAAGAATCAAGATCTCAAGAGTCGGTTATCAAAAAATATGAAGAAGCTTCCAAATTAAGGAACCTTAATCAAAGGTTGCTTGAGAAAATCAAAAGATTAAAAGAGGAGTAGTTAGATTACCACGACCTTAGGGACAAAGTCGAAAAGATAAAGAACAATGAAGAACTTTTACTCTTAAAGGGTCATAATCAAATTTTAATGCACCAAATCTATAAACTAAAGAATGGCAAGAAGTCAATACATAACAAGTTAGAAAAATCTACTAGCAAGGAATCCTTAATTGATAAAAAACATTGATCGATCTTGTTGAAATAAAGAAGTCAACATATGTAAAAATCAAGATGTTGCACAAAGGAATCAATACAGATCCGATCAAAATTCTATCAAACAATAAATCATTAGAAGTATCCAAAGATGAGAGTTTTGAGAATATGACACCAGATACAAGGATTCCTTATCGACATCCGAATCATAAGATTCGATTGTTTAACCAATCAATATATCAACATAAACGAAAGAGTTGTCCTATTTTCCGAAGGATATGCATTCCAACGTAATTCAGTCTCAAAGTAGAAGTCATCTTGGAAATCACAACATGATAGGTTTTCTCCAAGAATCCTATAAATGTTTAGTTCCACAGAATATTGAATTAGTGTGGGTAGACTCTTTCACAACTCGACAGTTATTCTCAATGCTTAGAAGATCACATCATCTTGTATCATTTTCCCTTACGAACTTAAAAATGAAGAATCTCGAGAAGCAATTACAAGCCAGAATGAAGACATAAATTTGTATGCTTTGAGGAGAAAACATTTTTAAGGGGAAGACAATGTAATAGACATAAATAAATATAAATACACATCAATTGATGATGATGATGATGATGATGATGATGATGATGATAGTAATAATAATAATACGACACATTTAATGAAGTGACATGACCTAATGAAAATGTATGTCTAGTAACCCATGATGATTAGTCAATTCTTATTCAAAGCACACCATCCCAAATACTATCCATTTCAGATGTCCCAAATATTTCCTTTAATAACATTGCACTGGTCCACATTGATCACATTTGACAAAACTTCCATGGCTATGTAATCTCTTTACTTTGGACATCTATGAAATAGTCTACTTTCTTACGATTGAATGCTAACCTAAATGCTTATGGAATATTTTTAACTCCATTATTAGAATTGATACCATTTATTTTCTCCTCATTATGTTATCCATAACTTATCAAAGTGCCTATTCATTCGTTATCAACTTCTTTATCAACTTATTGTAGGGAGCATTCAATGTGATTAACTATATATTATGATACATCTCATTCAATAAGACACCCTTTTCTTTTGAAGGTATGTCTACACCAATTACCATACATCAATGGAATATCTCCATAAAAAAAACTTTAATAATGTTTGTAATGACACATCTACATTTAATTTGGTTATTATGCAACTAGTTCTACCTTAGTAGGTTATTGCCTCGACCAGTTTTAAAGTATCTAATAGTAAGTCGACATAGTATTCAAAACATAACATCCTAAAATACATTAGAACTAAGTGTAACAAAAACACATATGAATGTTAGAATGCTTTTCATAATCAAACTATATTTTTTTGATAAAATCATTAGTATTCGTACATATAACCTTCTTGAATTAGGATTTAATTATATCACCTTGAAGTAAAATAATATATGGTGTGGTAAGGCATATAAGATATATAGTTTAATAATATAGCTAATATTATAATATTTAAAACTAGCATTGCCCCTTGAGGGGGCAAAAATGAACGCCGGTAGGAAAAGAGGAAAGTTAGAAGGAACAAAAACATAAGAATAGACAACGAAGTATACTGGTAGGAAAAGAGCAAAGTTTGTAACAATCTCAGATTATAAAGACATAGGCACTCAAACCATAACAAAAAATAATGTTAAGTAATCAACACAGTGAGCCAACTACAATTGCTTTTCTCACAATCTCTGTAGTAGTAATCTCAACACTATAGATTACTTTACATCCTTCTCAACCATGTAAAGGCAAACAGACCTGTCACTACATGAACTAATCTTCTGAGAATTACTAATAAACCAAGGAAAGTAACTGGTTATCAATGACTCTCACCGCATCAAGGATTCACACATCTTTTGACAATATAGATAGTTCACAACAAAGCACAATAATAATGCAGACTTACAACACAATAGGAGTGGTGAATCTTCGTTATGCTTGCTTCAAGAATGGAAGATACAGTGGGAAATCGAGATATGTTTCTTTCTTCTCATTGAGGATTTCAAGTCCACAATAAAAACTTTACATGCTTCTCAACCATGTAAAGGCGAACATACCTGTCACTACATGAATTAATCTTCTGAAAATCACTAATAAATCAAGGAAAGTAACTGGTTATCAATGACTCTCACCGCATCAAGGATTCACATGTCTTCTGACAATATATATAGTTCACAACAAAGCACAATAAAATGCAGACTTACAACACAATAGGAGTGGTCGTAGCTCTCAATATAAAGGTTGTATTTATTCAACGTGGAGGTAGATGAGGAGAGGTCGCTTTGCAATGCTCCTTCATTTGCTTATGAGGTTTTCATCTCAAACAACATACTAGCTAAGAACACTGATACAACACACATTGATTAAATACCTATTGTAGTTTAGGTCCTAACATTAACTTGGCTCTAAAAACTAAACAATTGGCCATCCTATAGACATATTTTCATCTATAGAAACACTTAGGTATTCAACCATGATTCTTTCTAATTCTCTAGAAAAATAATATGAATACAAGATTTAACTTAGTCAATCTTATATTGTATACACCTACCAATATTAAGACTAATGGTACCACATTCTTGAAACAACATTTCATCAATTAACAACTAAAAGGGACAAACCATCTTGTATTTTTCTTTTAATTGCAATGAACCTTATAAATAAATCAGACCAAGATATGACTTTTACATTACAAAGTTTCCATGTAGAGATAAAATGTCAACCAAAGATAATGATACATATGACCAAATGCTTGTTCCTACTTCTTTCTCTATAGCGATGCACATACTTGGGTGTCTTCTTCTACCTCTTGTATATATGCATCTTCAACATCCTTATTTAATATTTAATATTCTTACTGGAGTTTCCATACTTCACTGAGAAACTATTAAAGTAATCAATTCTAATAACAAACACTATGCTCAGATATTGAGTTGAATAACTTAGTTAATATTTTTTAACAACTCCAAAAAAAAATTAAAACTACATTTCACTTTTTTCATAACCTCTTTCTCAATGATATGTACAAGGATTACAAATAAACTTGAAAGTAAGTGTTAGTTATATATATAATCCAACAACCTTTTAACAATACCCACCACGATTTTTAAGATTTTATTATGATCAAGTATCACTCATTTAATCGATAATACAAGTAAAAAGTTAACAATTCCAAAAAAATGATCTTTTGAATAATTTTTATAAAAGATGAGAAAACAAGCATCCGTTAGGTTATTTTAATTTTATAAAAATATCGGGGAGAAAAGCATCACGGTTGTTTTAATATATTAAGACTGTTATAATTGCGTCGAGAGGCGCTCTACAGCCCAGTATGAGGGAGATCTTGTTAGTCGAGTGTTTGTCGATATTGTTGGCCATAAATAAAATTTGTATGAGGGCGATCTTGTAAGTCGAGTGTTTGTCGATATTGTCGGCCATAAACAAGTAAAAAATATTATGATAATAAACAAATAAAAAATATTATGTCGGCCAATAATTAAAATTAAAAAGATGTGTATTTTCAATTGGAATTTTTAATTTTTATCAGCGATCAAAGTAGCAATTTTAATTTTAATATATAAATCTCATCGAAAATATCCTTGAGTGCAATACCTGAGAAGAGGTTTGCACCTCGGGAGATTTGATCCCTCTCGGCGCTTGATAGAGCCTAGGATTTGGATCTAGACTGGTTATTAAGTAGTTCAAGTCTTGGCAATATGGTGATGGAGACAATTGAAGTCGTTTTGTGTCACAAAAGCAAGTTTGTAAAGTGGGTTAGGTTACGTGACAATCATTTAGCATCATACAACTAACAACCTTCGAGCATCAACATGATTCTCATATATATATATATATATAATATATATATTCATGCTATAATTAGTTCCTCTTGCTTACCACGTAGTCGTATGTCCTCGTTTATGAAATTTTGGTAGTCTATAATGTCATCCCTATTCTACACGTGGATCCAAGACAAGCCAACATTAACCACTTGAGCCTAAGCATGCATGCAAGTTGGTGTACATGCCTACAACATGGTAAAGCAAGCAGCTAATCCTTGAGTGGCCGTGTACCTTTGCGCTTTCCTCTGCTGCCCTACCCTCTGGTGTTTATTCCAGTTATGCCTCAATTGAATATGGATTTGGAAATACGGCTTAATGCTTAAACGGATGCAACAGCTGGGTGCTTACACAACTTAAGATAATTGCAACCACTCAATATGGATCTCGATCTATATCTGCATCTCAATCTACAACTTAATCTAGGGATATGAGTGTAGAGCAGTTTCCAGCTTGTTACTTGCCCGTGGATACTGTTAGCACAATCCATTAATTGACTATGACTGAGATGGCAATGCGCAGCAATTCACATAGAGAATGTATATGGATATTAGAGAATAGTGTATAAATGTATGCATAATTCAAAGTTGCAGATACAATGCTCATCATATGAAGGAATTGCAGAGGGAGGAAGGTTGAAGCTAATTCTCAGAATGTCAAAATTCCAACACAATTAGATTCTACTGTCTTCATTAGGGATCCAGTGCTGATGGAAGCAACAACTTCACCAAGTGTTTTAGCATAAATTAAAATTGCATAGCTGAGAGACAAAACTATTGCCTTGGCAACTTGCTCTTTTGCTTCAATTTCTGGGGAAACCTGGCTGGACTCTGGGGAAAGAAAGCACCTGTTCGCTAGTTTAGAAAGCTAGCCGCCCTTGGAATAGGTAAAACTTGGGGAAGATAGAGGAACTCAACATCAATCAGCCCAAGAATAAAAGATAGGGGCGAGAGCTCAACCAACTCTATTGGATACGCGAAAACGATGTTGCTGGCCCGGTTGACCTGTAGATGCATGTTTTTCTGCTTTGCACTCTTCATATGCAGTTTCAAAGGTTCAAGTTAGCCAATCTACATGGTTGAAGCTAAGATCCAAAGCATTGTGTCCTCGGCGTCTCTTATGCATAGTGTTGTATTATGATCAGCGAGAATTAAGATCCCATATCTGCCAATGAGATGCTCTCAAAGTCGAAAGATGCAAAATTGGTTCGGTTAATTAAGTCTGTGAAATTGTTGATAGCAGTAAAGGTTTACACAAGAAGCTAGAAGACAGATGATTGGCATGTCCACAGATATTTTGTATCAAGCAATGCACAAAATAAAAAAGTAGTACAAAGAATCAAGAAGCAGTGAAATAAAGTTCCCACACTCCAGAATGAAGCACAACGACCTTCAATTCGGCTAGCCAGATTGAAGTTAAAAGATGTAAGTTAACTGGTTGTTTATTATCTTTGAAAGTTAAAAGCTCACTAATATCATATATCATATAAAAGTTAAAACTCAGTTTATTGTAAATTTAGGTGAAAGATCTCAGTAGGGTTACCTATCACCAGTTAATTCACCTATATCGTAATATTTTAGTCTTGTTGATGGACTGCCTCACTAAAAGAGATCAATAGGCACACAGCCTTGTAGTGATATTTCTCCATGTATAAATATGGGCGTGATTAAGCTATGCTTGTTTTTTTGTTTCATATGTAGATATGATGTTAACTGTTTTCTTTACAAAGTTATTTGTATGTGCCCTGTAATAACCATATAACAACTGTATAATGCAAGAGTAATAATATTAAATAACAAATCTATATTATGAAATTGTATATTCTGTTTCAAATGAAATGTCAGATTGCTTGTAGCTATACCGGTATGGGCTCTACTGCTTGATTTATTGCTACCAATAGATGGGAAGGGCAGGAACTGAATCTGAAGCTTCATCAACAAGTACTTCAATTGCTTCAACAGTAAAACTGCTTCGGAGCATCAACAATTGCTTCAATTGCTTGAACAGTACAACCTCCTTGCCCTCATATTAGCTCAACGCCTTAACATCAACAATTGCTTCAATTGCTGTTCAATTTCAAAATTTCAATAATCAATTTCAATATTTAACTGAAGTGAAAATAAAATAACATAAACGTTGGCTGTTGGTTTAAATAAAATCGGAACGTTGCTCAGAACGAGTATGTGGTGTATATTATTTTTTCAAGAGAATCCACATACTGAGTTTTCAAAACTCTGGGATTCTATAAGTTTGCCTCATTTTAATTCTTGCAAGGGTCTTCCCGTTTAGTTTAATGCGCTTCCATCGGAATGCCGATCGAATGCCGTAGCACCTTCAGCAAATATGGTAATAATAACAACAACAAATCCGCTAAGTATTTTTTTGTGATAGGGTTTCGCTTACAAGATTTTCAGAAAGGATTTTAACAATTCTAGTGTCTCGCAGGGAAATTTTTTTCTTTGATGCTCTACCTGGCCCCAGCGTAAGGTTTCCACCATCTTTGTTTCATGGTCCAATAATGGAAGTTTAATATACTCGGATTCATTTAAATTATGAGAACTTTGCTTGACGGAATGTTTGAAGATTGTTGTTGCAGGTGGCTATTCTACAAGGTGTGTAGACGGAAATCCACCGGCCACTATTCTGGGTCGTTTACGGCCTTCCCATTGTGCATCCCTACAGCATTCTCATCACGGAAATTAACGGTGGTTGTTCCTCTTAGATGGCACCGGCGGTGGCTCCTGGGAATAGTTTGGGACCAACGGAGGCTGCGGGGTTCATGGCGTGGCTCTGATGGCAGATATGGGAGTAGCAAGGAGGATAGCAGGCATACCAGAGGACAGAACACCAAGCAGCGTGAAAACCAACGGTCAGGCACCATCCACGTGGCAGATTTCCATTCGCTCTATAAGAGAGGAATCTAGCTGACGTGGATGGTTACGCTTCTCCTTGTGAAACGCCTACGACGTAATTATTATAATTGATAATATATATCAATTACATCCTATTAATGGCATATTATAAATTAACATTATATTTAGTATAATATATATTATTATGTATTATAATATTATTAATACTATATAGTATATTAGCATATTATATATTTATATATAATATATATTATTATATATTATAATATTATTAATACTATATAGTATATTAGCATATTATATATTTATATATAATATATATTATTATATATTATAATACTATTAACTCTATATTAAAGAAGGAGGTGTTGTTTTAAAGGAAAAAAATAGGGTCATCTAACTTTATAAAATATAAAGTTTTATAAACTTTTTGAAGTAGTGGATAACTCTATAGTTTCCAATGGATCTTTAGATATTTTCTAGTAAACTAGTCCTTAGTTCTCCAAACTGTTGGTTCTTAAATGAAAAGTATTGTGAATTGTTTTAGGTTTTGTAAACTTTTCGTCAGATAGATGTGAAATATATAAAGGTAACCGATAGGTCACAAATTAAGTTCTAGAATAAGTTCTATATTATTTGTTCTCCATGCTTAGTTGTAATTACCTGTTATCTATACCTCAATTACCTATGGACAATACACTTGTCCCATTCTTCTTCAATTTAGGAAAATCATAGATGATAGTTCACCCCAAATTCTAAGATATAAACACTTATCAGTGTAAAAATATTTAAATAAACACATTAAGAATAACTTATTATAAAATGTACTTAGATTGTGGGAGGCGGCTCAAGTGGTAAATATGAGAAGTTGTAATAAGTTCCAAATGGAAGGTCATGTGTTCGAATCCCCCCAATCATTCCCTTAGTAAAAAAAAATTAAAACCAACTTATTATAAAATATACTTACTATACAAACTCCAATTAACACCATATAAACAAATAAAATTTAAAACAAACAACAAGATTTTGGTTTTTCTGGTCCTTTAATAAATTAGACATGATGCTGCGGATGCTTTGTCTAAAGAAACATTAAACTTGCAGTTTATTTTATATGGAAATGTACTTTTTGATTATCATTAATAGTGCTCAAAAGTACAATATTTTAAATCAAACCTCATTAATAGCCAATCTAATTTATTAACATCATATAAATAAACAGAAATTTAAATCAAACCTCCATATATATATATATATATTTTTTGGGTCCTTTAATAAATTAGAACATTGATACGATTTTATGTGCAAAATTTGTTCTTCATGTTGTATCCTTTAAGAATTATCCAAACTCATTAAAAAGTAGATATGGTCATTTAAGAATTATCTAAAATGAATAAAAATAGATAAGAGGGTTATTAAAAAATTATTAATCGCAAAAATTAATGAATAAAAATAGATAAGAGGGTTATTAAAAAATTATTAATCGCAAAAATTAATAATTAATATGTAGTGTATTATTTATATTAATTATAATATTAAATAAATATTAAATATTAATTAGTATATATTATATTTGATTATCATTTTTATTAATTTTTATTGATTGCATTGAGAGTAGCGAGGTGCTTTAAAACCAAGTATGTGGGAGATGTTATAATGTGTAATGTTGTGTAACATGATGTAACGTGATGTTCCCATATAAAAAATATATCAAATATCTTCAGATGTAAATTTTTTCTTAATGTGTAAAAAAGTTAAGATAAAAGAAAATTGCTTGATAGATCCTTGTTTAAGATGGATCTATGCTGGTTTATTTTTTTTTTTTTTTTGTAAGCTAGTACCTACGGGGATTTGAACTTGTGACCTTTCATTTACAACTTCTCATCTCAATTACTCATTACCATTTTTTTAACAGAAACTTGAACAAATATTGTATTAAAAAGGCCATGCGCAACCATCCATGTACATAAGCAAAACCCTGGTCTAAGAGATCAAACCGCCTAGGTTAGAATAACTAGAGTAGGAACAACATTAAAATTACAAAATTTCCAGATAGGTCTTCTATATTTTACCATATTGTTGGAGGGATAAACCCTAACATACTGGTTACACAAAAATACAATTTTTTTTTTTAAGATTTTGCAAATTGAAGCAATCTCCTATTCATTCTTGCTTGAGAGGCTATATACATGATGCTGGACTGAAGCTTCATCCATAGGGAGGACCCCTTCATCAGGTGATTCCTGGTAGTTACTGCATTGATTCATCTTATCCATTTTTAATATTTCTTCTTTGATGATATCCACAATAACCATTAACTCTGTCAAGTTCCCTTCCAGATCCTCTATTCTAGAATCAAAATAGGTCAACGTGTTCAAGATGTATCTTGTTTCCTTTGAAACTTCTACCGTCTTCTAAATACCTTTTCACACTACTTCATAAACATTCATGAGATTCTTCCTGAAATTATCCATGCTACCAGTTTTATATAAGCGTAAACCGTTCGCCATCCATCCATGTCTTCTGCTAATGAGAGAAAGGAAATCGACTGTAAGCTAAATTCTTGGGAAGGGGAAGCCACAACGACATAGAGAAAAGGGAGAGCCAAGGATAATTCACGATATTCCCACTACAAATATTGAGAATGCTTCGAATACTCCCCAGGCTATTCATGAAACTGCCTCTTCTCATTTCCTTTCATTCTTCTCGAGACTTCTTTCAATGCAACATAAGTGCTACTTGTGCAAAAGACTGGGGATGTGATGACTAACGACATGCTGCAATAAAGGCTCCAGCAAAGGGCTGCCATTTTAGGATGCAGACAACCATCCCCCTCATTCAAATCACCACGCACCCCACACAAGGATGGGAATGGGGGAGGCTTCATGTTCCTAACAAAAAATTTACCTTTCGATTTGTTTCGACCTTGCAATGAATTGTTAAGAGAGTGTTGAAGCCCCGAATGCAATGCTGGAATATTTTCCAAGGAAAGCAATAGAAGGTGACAGCCCAATCTGAAAGGCTTCAAACAACACTACGCAAAATTGGTTCTATCCCCAAGTTTTTTGGTGTGACTGACTCCTACGGATATCAGGCCTCCGTTGGCACTTACGTGAATGGATCCTAGTGGATCTGTCTTCCTATGAGGGAAGATCAAAAAGTTGTTCTACGTCTAAAGGGTAAGGAGTGTTTTATTAGAAAAAAATATCTAATTAAGTTAGATCTAGATTAAGAAATATGATTTGAATTGCAGAACAATCAGATCTTGATGGTTTAATAAGTGTTTCACCAATTAATAAACATATGAATTGGATCTTTACTTATCAGCTTTGGAAAAAAATAGACAATGACAATTGAATGATTTTACCAAAGAATTAAAGCATATATGAGACTATTCTGTTATGATATGCTAATTGACAAACTAGCATCAATGTGATTATAACTGTTTATCATTTGCAGAAATAGATAAAATGAGTTAAACAAATAAATTCATTTAACACATAATAACATCTGAATCGTATGTTAAGATAAATCCAACCTACAGATCGATGCATTCATTGAATTTGCAAAATAAAACAGAGTTGATTCAATAATCTAAGTGAAAAATCAGAAATTATCAAAGAAATTTGACAAATTATGCAAAAGAGATGGCCAAGAGAAACTGACTGAATTTCATTAAGTTTGCAAGAAATTACAATGGCTCAAGAAAACAGAGTTTTTCTCCCCCCCTTCTTCTATGAGATCTAACCATTTAAATAATAATTACATGAAATTATGAAGGACAAACTTCCCATAAAACAAGGATTACAAAATATTTTTAATCTAAGACTTGCCAAGGGAAATTCACCACTTGGCCCACACATCTAACAACTCTTCCACATCCGGATATTTGGCCAATTAAAGTGCCATCTGGGTATTACAAGTGAAATATTCAATCTCATTTTTCTACACTTTATGCCATGCACACATAAAAAGGTTGATCTTTATCCCTAAATTGATGGGTTCTTTGATTAAGTCTTTAACCTCTGAAATCTGAATGTACTCCAGTTGTTGAATTCTCTCTTTGGACTGTGCACATCTCTCATCAACCTGCTCGATTGTAAGATTAGGTGGACAAGCCTTTTAGATAAGATCCATGGTTGGAAATTATAGCATGATCATTACGTTATACCCTGCATACCACCTCCTGCCACAAACTGCTTGTGCTTTCTGGATTGTGTCCTCGACTGATTCACAAGCATGTTCCCATGCATGCAAAGAGATTCTAAGCCTTCTGAACTTCATACTGTCCAGAACAGGGATATCTTCAGGCATGTCCTTATTGTACTTCTGCCAATCAACTACATCTTCAATAGCATTAGTTGCTTCTCCCCTCCTCTCATTATGTTGTTCAAGGATATCAGAATGACGCTAAAAAACATTGTATGTCTCCTTAATTTCATTCAGGGATTCAAATAACTTAGTCAAGAGTTTCTTATGGTATTCATTTATTTTAAGAGCTAACTCCTTGAATTCTTCCTTGGAAAATCTAGAGAAAGAGGAGGTGGCTGCCTTAGCCATTGAATCCTTCAACTGCTACTCAATTAGTGTAATATTTTCAGCATAGCCAATGTTTAGCACTTGCGCTTCCTGTAGCTACTGTTGAAGAGATGCGTTTTGTGCCTGTAGGTATTTCACCTGACTGTAATGCTGATTTCTCAACTCTTGAAGTTGATATTGACGTTGTTCCTTGATTTCAGTATGCTCCTGCCTGAGCTTATGCAGTTCCTGCTGCTTGGCCTCAATATATTTGTTTAAAGAAGTAACATAGTCATAATTAGCCCCTGCAAAGGCTCCCATTTCTCCAGCAGTTTCAAGGGCCTCTTGTTGCATATCAGTGGATGAATTCTTCCAGATGACTTGGTTGGGAATAGGGCCCTACATAACAGTTCCTTCCCTTTGTCTTTTAGTTCCTCTTTTCACCACTGCCTTCTCAGACTTGCTGTAGAAATATTCTCCCAGGTAAACCACATCGTCCTCCCCAAAATCTGCCACTATGTCCATTGTGGAAGTAGACACATCATAATTTGATACCAAAGGTAGAGTTTGGGAAACAACAGAAGTTGGAATTGGGATAGTGATTTGGGTGGTGGAGATGGAAGGTGAAATGATATTGGAAACTGATGATAAGGAAGAGGAAGTGTAACATGGAGAAATGATATCTGGCAGTGAAACATAGATTGGAATCACAAGTGCTTCTACAAATGTAGTGGGAACTTGGGTTTCAACATCCTGTGTAAGTGTGACAGAAATTGGGACCACAAATGGCTCTTGTAAAGTCACCACACGGATTACCAATGGTTCAGTTGATGTGAGAACAAGAGTTATGATATCACACAATGAGATAGAAGGTGAAGTTATTGGAACATCTAATGACATATGAGATGTTGCAACTATCGCAATGGTAACCTCTGGTAAGTGAAAATCAAGAATAAAAGCATCAACAGTTATGTCCTCAAAGGGGATAGAAGAGACTGAGGTGACTGAAATAACCTCAGGCAAGGTGATAGGAAAGATAATGGGACATGAAAATTTAGAGGGAAGAGTTTCATCCTCCTCATCACTGTCTTCTATATGGAGCATAGTTACTTTGGGCACATGCCTTTCAACCTTTTGCTTCTTTGATGGAGTGTTTGCAGCAACAGTATGATTTTCCACCACTGAGGTTAGTGCTGCCAATTATATTTTCATCTCAGTAGCTGACTGAATCAAAGCATTGAGATTTTCCAAAGGACTGGGATGCAGTGTGTCTTCAATAGGGGTCTTTCCCTTGTCATCAGTATGGTAATTAAGCATCAAGGGGTTGCTTTCTTTATGAGCTTCTTTCTCTGCATTGTCCTTCTGCACCTTTCCATCAAGTGATAGCTCAAACTTTCTATATTGCATAACTTTAGCCTTGAGCGCATGTTGATACTGAAAAATACAATTCTTTTCTTCCAGGGAGTAAGTCTTGTTCAGGACCTCAACAAATGAATTGACACCCTGATAAATAGAGTCATCTGGATTGGTCTGATGAGCATACTCACTTTTTATGTGCTCCTGTGCAAAATGATTTACAAGAAATGACTTAGGATCATGCATCCTCTTTGGGGATTTCACAAGCTTGAGGTCAACAATCTTCTTTCTAAGTAACCCAACATGGGTTGAATTCTGAATTTTCAGAGGCCCAAGATGAAGTGGGAACTTTGGCCATCCTCTTCTCTTGGCCCCAATGATTTTTGGGAAGACACCATCTGTTACTGTTTGATAAGAAATCTCTTCCAACAACAGTCTGTCTGGTACAATTCTGGGCAATAGATGGGCTGTGTTGCTGCCCCAAATCCTGATATAGGAGAATTATTCCCCTACATACCAATCACCCATAGTAGAGACCAGTGCCTTGGCATGTTAGGAAAAAGTGGGAGCATTCTCCTTGAAAATCATCAAATGAATTGAGCCAACAAAATGGTCAAATATATCATATATTAGAGGCATGAAATTGCCTTCCCATAATGCAGAGCAGTAAATATGCATAGGTGGTGCAGACAAAGTCCAATTCCATCCCATGGAAGGGAACTAAAAAGCAAAACAAAAGATATCCATGATGTAAGTTGAGTAGAAGAAAGTGGGTTTTCTGGAGGCTGGGGTATTCTGGTATTTCTCAATTGTCGCCTTGATCTCCACTAATAGAATTTGAGCCCAATTAAAGGAATATCCTATAGTGAGTACATGGTGAGCAAGGGGTGCCTATTCATCCTTGAATACTGAGCAATCCGGTAACCCATATAATCTGCAAAGCACGGATTCTAGTAGGGAGAACGACTCTTTAAACTAGGAGATGGGGTAGGCTTTGTCAGCCTTGGGCATGAAGCTTGCGAGGTTACTCATCCATGATTTGAGCATTTCATCAAAGTTGAATTGGGTTTTGGCGGAGTCCAGGAATTTGGAATTCAACAACTGGTCGGGTTGTCTTAGGGCATAAGCTCTAGCGAACTCTTCATGCCGAAAGGAAGTTAATTGTGCCCTAGACTTGTCATTGAATGAGTGGTCTTGAGGTTGAGCATGGTCTATGATCCATTTGATAGAGTTAGTATAGGGCATAAAAGCCGGTCTGGCCGCGATGGCATGCAATTGAGACTTGCTAATTTTCTCATAAAAGGATTGGTTTTGCTGGATTTCAGAGAGGTCATCATTGTAAAAAATAGAATAAATGCGGGACCAATCCAGGTGAAGAGTCTCAGACACCCTGTCGTTCGTATTAGAAACGATTCCACTGTTTGGGTCTTTGTTTTTAAGTTCCTTTAGGGTTGTTTTGGAGCGGGTGTTTTTCGAGATGGTTGGGTAGCTTAGAACTCTGATAAAACAGAAAAAAAAATCAATAAACAAATTTGAACTCTGAATTATTACCAAAATAAGGATGGAAGTGTTCGAAAACCAACCTGTGTCGGAGACGAGAATAAACTAGTAATTTTGGTAAAAATCCGTAGTAAAAATCTTTTTCCCAAATGAAAATCGTAATTCGAAAAACAGTGGAAAAATAATAAAAATCGAAAATACTTAAGCGACATCGGGGTCAATCCATACCGTAAGATCAAAAGGAATCGATGGTTTAGATTCAAAAAATATGAAAAAGCGGAAAAGAAATGCGGGAGCGAATTTTTGTATTTTTGATTTTTTGGTTTCCGCAATCTGCAATGCGGGTTGCGGAAGTGCAAGTTTGAACTTTCAAGTGTTTTGGTGTTTCCGCAATCCACAATGGAAAGATGGAGCGACGAAAAGCTAAAGGAAGAATCAATCTTCCACAATCCGTAATGCAAATTGCGGGTTGCGGGTTTACATTTCGCTTTCGCTTATTATGGTTTCCGATTTCTGCAATCCACAATTGTCAGGTTGCGGAAATGTAAATGTTTATTTTAACGACTAGGTGCTTTCTGCATTCTACAATCCGCAATTTGCGGGTTGCAGATTGCGGAAAATAAAAATTCTGTTTTATTTAACTAAGTGGCTTCCGCTTTCCACAATCCGCAATTTGCGGGTTGCGGAAGCGAAATCCGATTTTATTGAAAAAAATTTCCGACTCGGATTGTGGGTTGAGGAAAAGCGAATTTTATTATCCGAAAAGTTTCAACATCGGCAATCCGCAATGCGGATTGCGGATCGAGGGTTGCAGAAACAACATAATTTTAAGAAAAAGTAAGTTTTCCGCAGTTTTCAAAATGCACAAAAGAAAGGTTTTTTCAGCAAACTTTATTAAATCCAAAGCATGGGAATAACAAAAGATAAGGACAACAATAAAAACACCCCAAAAATAAGTAAGGGAATTCCAATTTACTTTCAAAAATAATAATGGGGCTCCCATTTAATCAATAAAAAATGGGATCTGTTGTGCCTACAACAAATGGCGACTGGCTGGGCGAAGTAGTTATCTTTGTAAACATAATCTTCAGTTTTGAGGGGGAAGCATGTCAAAATAAAATATGTTTAATCCTGCAACTTAGAAAAATGTTTTCATAAAATCACAATCAAACACAGAGTTAATTTCATATGATTGATATGTCTCCATCTGAAATCAATTAATGATGATGTTCATTTGAAAAAGGAAGCCTAGCAGTAAAAAGGTAATCCTTGAACCATTAAGTAAACATCAGAGGGAAGTTTGTGATAAACCTTAGAACGAACTTACAACTATTCTAGATTTCCAAATCATGAATCACCTTGAATCATTAACCATTCATTTATTGTATTTGCTAATTGCATTACTCAATTGTTTTTTTTATATACATTTTTTTTCCTTTTTTTTGTATTTGTAAAAAAATGTACAAATAAGACTTTGTTGAAACAAGGCCATTGCCCTGACTTGGTGATCGGGTTTTGGCAATGCCATTCAAAAACCTCACCTGGAAACTGAACAAGCTAGCTCTATAAGGAGACTCCTTGTCTTTTAGTTTTGACACTAAAAGCAATTATCATGGCTTGGTAACCATATAGCAATAATTCCAGTCCAAAATAAAGTTCATGATCATGGTCAGGATGGCTTGCAATAAGACCCCCATCCCCTGAATACAACAAGCTGTATTATGAAAGAAAAAAAGATTAATTGAAATGTAAATTACAAGACACTACCATGGCTTGGTGACCATATTTCAGTAGTGTTACTCACTGATACCTATGGATCATGAATGGACCGACCTGTAATAGAATCTTCCACCTTCCAGCAACAATTGAAAGTCACCTCCCTAGATTGATGACCAGATGTGGAGATGTCATTCCACTGAGAATCTATGAGCGTAATGGGATGGCTTGTGATAAGACCCCCCATATTGCAATTTACAGTTATTAAAATGCATTTAATTTCAAGATGATCATGATGGGATCCAGAACATATAAAGGTTGACCAGGCTATAAAGATTTACTGCCAATTACCAATGGAACATAAGGAAGGAAGACCTAATAATCACCCCTATAACTTCAATTAACAAAATGATACATCTATAAAGATGGTGATTCAGATGGGAAAGTATCAATTAAAGCTCTGCATAGACTGGATGTTATGTTTCATGAAAGGACACCTTCACATATAGACTGAGTAAAGTGAATATGACATGGCCACCCCAAATATTCAGACGGGATTGATCTGAGATGCACTGGTTAGCATCCTATACCAAATGTGTTGACATTATTTTGATTGAAAGAAAAACAAAATTCAAAAAGAAACAAACAAATCAAAGAAAGAAAAGAGAAAAAAAACACACCTATGGACAGATAATCCAAATGCTTATCTCAAATAAAATACTTCTTGAGCAGCTGAACATTGACTGGATAGGTTTTAGAGATAGCTTCCAGTGTTTGTAACCGGACCGTACTAGGACCAATATTTTCTGTAACAACGAATGGTCCTATCCATAAGCGTTGAAATTTGGTATAGTCATTCTTATCTTTATGTTGTTTATCCCATTTTAAAACCAAATCTCTCACTGTGAAATCCCTATCAGATGAGGACTTTTCATCAAACCATTTCTTAACTAGTTTTTGATGTTGATATAGCTTACACTTGGATTTCTCCCTATCCTCTTCCAATTTAAGTAATGTGTCAATCCTTTGCTGAAGGGGAGAAGAGTCATCCTGTTGTATTGAATGAGCTAATTGTAATGAAGGGATCATTAGATTAGATGGTAATATGGCCTCTTTACCGTAAACCAAACAGTAAGGGGAGTTTCCAATGGAGGCTTTTTGGGTTACACGGTCCGCACAAAGAGCATTGAACAGTTGAGTGTGCCAATTCTTGTGATGGGTGGCTACAGTCTTCTTCAATATGTTGATCAGATTTTTATTGGAAGACTCAGCTAGCCCATTTCCATGTGGATAATAGTTGGAAGAATATTTAAGTTTGATCCCTTTTTCAAGGGCATACTAGGTAAGGTCAATAGAGGAGAAGTAGGAAGCATTGTCAAAAACCAAAAACTCAGGTGCCCCAGACGTAGTGACTATGTTACTCTCCAGAAAAGATATGACTGAGTTTGTATTGGCCAACCTAAGAGGAGATTATTCTACTCACTTGGTGAAGTATTCTGTGGTTGTCAGGATGTATCTATGTTGAAAGGAGGAGGCAGGGGTGATAAGACCAACGAAATCCAAGCCCCATTGTTGAAAAGGGAACTAGACAGTGACTGGCTGAAGAGGAAAGGCAGGTTTCTTGATTTTTCCAGCACATTTTTGGCATGCTTCACATTTCCTAGTAAACGCATATGCATCTCTGAATAGAGTTGGCCAGTAATAGTCCGTTCTCAGGATTTTTTGGGCAGTAGTTTCCCCTGAAAAGTGTCCTCCTGCGGGTCTTGCATGAAATTCCAACAAAATATTGTCAGTTTCGGATTTTTCTAAACATCTGAGAAACACTCCATCATAATTTTTCCTAAAAAGCACACCATCAATAAACTGATATGGTGCAACTTTCAATCTTAAATCCCTACCCTTTTTAAAATCCAGGGTTTGGGGAGGAAACCCATGTGTAAGAAAAAATTTGATGTTGTAATACCATTCAGATGTTGGTGTCGAAATAACATTTACATAACTTTCAGGTATACTTTCTTCCTGATTCCACTCGAGTTGTTCCTGTACATTGTTGTTAGACTAAGCAGTAAGTAAACAAAAACCTTGTCCCTTTACGATTTTAGTAGGTTTAATCTTAAGGTTGTATTCCTGAAGCGATGTCATCCAGTGAGCACGTTTTTCACCAAGATCCTTTTGAATTAACACATTCCTAATTGTTGCATAGGGGACAATAATTTTAGTCCTAGATTTCAAAAGATAGGGTCTGAAATGCTTTACCGACTTATAGACTGCATAAGCCTGTTTATCAATCTGGGAATAATTCAACTCGGCCCCTTTAAATGTGGAGCTCATGAAAGAGATAGGAATATCAACGTCATCAGCATGTTTCTGTGTCAAGACAACAACATAAGAGAAATCAGTGGCAAATGTGTACAAAATGAAATCTTTAGTGAAATCGGGAGACATCAAAGCAGGAGCTTCCGCAATGGATTTGCGAATTTCTTCAAAAGCATCTCTCTACGCATCAGATCATTTGAATTGTGCGTCCTTCTTGATTAGATATTGTAAGGGTTTAAAAATCTGTGCAACATTAGGTACAAATATTCTAACAAAGTTAATCTTACCTAAGAACGACTGCATGGCTTTTTTGGAGCTGGGAAGTCCAATTTTGGCTATGGTGTCTGTCCTTTCGGGATCAATGGCCATGCCATGTTTTCGAAACAATGAATCCCAACAGCTTACCTTCTATAACATCAAAAATGGATTTTTTTGGATTCGGTGAGATCCCATACTTTCTGCACTGTTCAAATACATGTTTAAGAGAGAACAAATGATCATGCCTCTTTTTTGAATAAATTGTAATGTCATCTAGATAAATAACAACAAAGCTATGCATTAACCCCCTAAAAGATATATCCATAGCTCTCTGGAAAGGCATTCTTCTGTAGGCAAAATGTTCCCCATGGTGTTTGGAAAGCAGTTTTCAGTTGGTCAACAGGGGAAACTAATACCTGATTGTACCCCGAAAAACCATCTGATAAGGAGAACATTTCAGCACCTGCAACCTTTTGTAATATCTGTTCCATAGGAGGAACATGATAATTATCCTTTTGAGATTCCTTGTTGAGGTTTCTAAAATACACACACAATCTAATTTCCCCACTCTTTTTCCGAACAGGGACTAGGTTTGCAATCCATTGGGTGTGTCTTACTGGAAATACAATTCTAGCTGCTACAATTTATCCAATTCTTTTTTGACTGATGGTTCCAAACTGGGATGCATCTTTCTTAATTTCTGCTGGTAGGGTTTTGCATTAGGTTTCATGGGAATATTGTGGTGCATGATGTGGGTATCAAAAGTCTTGAGATCGTCATAGGTCCAAGCGAACACATCTTTAAATTCTCTTCACAGTTTAATGAAAGATTTTCTCTCATTAGGAGAGCAATCAATCCCCAAGTTAATCAATTGAGGGTTTTGATCGGTTCCTAGATTAACCTGTTTGTAGTTCAGAGAGGAACTATGTGTTTTGCAGTTAGTTTTATGCTTAAATTTGTCTTCAAAATCATAGTACTTCTCTAAATTGATGACTGATTTAGGGATAAGGTTGGAAGGAAAATTAGGATAAGACAAATATTTTTCATGATCGGCCTCGTCTATGGCTACATCTTGGAAAGTATCTTGAACTGTGAGGAAGTCTAAAATCTATTGATCGTCATAAAAAACTTTCCAACTTGTAGCATTATCAGGAATGGAAGGTCTATACACTAACTCAATAGAGAAAGTATCAGGAGATAGACCTTCAGGAGGGATCAGTCTGGAGGCAGTGTTGGCTAATAGGTCTGCATCAAAATTTTGGGACCTAGGGACTGATTTAATATTAAATGCACCAAAAGAATTAGTCAGATCCCTAACAAGTTTATGATAATTAACCAAACGGGGAGATATACAATGAATTTTATTCCTCACCTGTTTTACAATAATTTCGGAATCCCCATAGCATTCTATTACTCGAGCGCCTAGATCAATTTCCTTTCGGAATCCCTGAACCAGAGCCTCATATTCCGCAATGTTGTTAGTGCACTCAAATTCTAGTCTGCAGGAAATCATTATCTTGGTCCCCTTTGGGTCTATTAAAACACATCCTGCACCAGCTCCATCTTTAGATTTCGACCCATCAAAGAACAAAGTCCATGCATTTGAATCTATTCTAAAATTAGTATTCACATTATAGACATTATGTACAATGGAACCAAATAATGGAACATAAGTAAAATTAACAATTTGAGATTGATTCTGCACATTCTCAGCAGGTGATGAATCAATAGGTAGATCCCCGAAGAATGTATCAAAATTGAAGTGCTCAATGTGTGAACTAAAGTAAGCAGCAGGTTCACTAGAGTAATTTAGATCAGTGACTGTTTGTTTCATGTATGGCTCTCTACTAATATTGATTTTATTAGGTCTTCCATTATAAGGGAGCCATAAATGTGACAAGTCAGTAGTAAAATAACCGTTAAGCTTTTCTGACCAATTTCTACTTAGCCACATTCCATATGCCTCAGGGATATAAACCACAACTATGTCAATGGTTTGGTGGATTCTTGGATCAACAGATAATGTTAAAAGAACATTTTTCAACTCTCCTACTACCCTAACTCTTGATCGGTCAAGTTGGACTATCTGGGTAGTGAAGTGTTCCCAAGATGCATTCAGTTTCTTGCAGACAGACAAGGGCATTACATTTGATGAAGCACCTAATTCTATCATGCAATTATGCACATTCTTATTGAAAATTTCGAAGGTGAGAAAAAAGGGGGGGTTTTCTTTCCACTAGGATTTTGGCACCGGGTTTAGAATAAGTCTCTAAGTTGTTGTTTTGAACTTCCCTAGTTTTGTTCATAATCATGCTTTTAGGCAGACTGTCTCTCATGGAAGGAATTTTCAAAAGGTCAAAAAGAGATATGTTAGCCTTTACCCTTTTCAAGTCATCAACTAAACTATATTCAATCTCGGGAATGATAGTATCTTTTTGTGTTACTGTTTTCCCTTTGTTTGGGGTGGATGTTGAAGGGGAAGCCTCCTGTGAAGATTGTCCTTTGCTTCTGGTATTATAAGGGAATTGGACATTAAAAACAGTTTCGGGCTCATCTTCTTCTTCATCCATGGGGAGTTCTGAAAAATAACTAATGGTGTTGAACTGCTGGTCCTCTTCTTCATCAGGTGGTTTGGGATTTTGATTCTCTTTAGGATTTTCATCAGGGTGATCAGGAGTATTCTGAGATTCTGTAGCCAGAGCTTTAAAAATGGAATAGATTTCTTTAGAAGTTAACCCTTCATCAATATTGGGTGGAATTTGATTCTGAGGGGGTTGGTAAGGTCTCCTAAAAGGCGGCGTTACAAATCCTCTGTTATTAGTTTGATTTTCAGTATTAGTCTTTTACAAATCCACCATTTCATTTGAGATCTTCTGGAGAAATTTCTTCATATCATTCATTTCAAAAGAATCTTTATTTTGCACAGTGGGTTTAGGAGGGTTTTCTTGTTTCTTGCGGGAGGTAGAAGGTTGATCAGATTGAGTGTCAGGATTATATTTTAAACAAAACATATCCTTTTCTACTTGATTGGCTTCAACAAAATCCTCTTGCAAATTATCCTTATGAGCTCGCTTCACCCACATAGCAATAGGGATAGGAAGCCCTTTAATGTAATATGCAACTAATAATTCTTCTGCAGGAAGAACATTAGTTGGGATCCTATTTTTAAGGTAGGATAATCTATGGTTGAAATCCTTAACCCTTTATTTTCCCTTTATTTTCATTGAGGATAGATCAATGACCAGATCCTTAGGATTTTTATCATCTCCAATTTTTTTTATAAATAGGGCTTCAAAATCATCCCAAGAAGAGATAGATATGGCTTCCAGGGAAAAATACCAAGTAGATGATTTCCCTTCAAAGGTATAAGGGAACAACCTATAGACTACGTCTTCATGTATCACATTTCTTAGCCTAATAGCTTGCATGAAGGTTTTAATATGGTTTTCCACAGGAGATTTATCATCTGGGTTAAATTTAGGAAGCCATTTTTCTGGGTTCTTAGGAAGTCTATGTTGATCTCCAACAATGAATACAACATCCTGGTCTAGCCAAGGTCTGTTTTGACGTTCTCCCATTGGTCTGTCTTTTGAAGAAGAAGAACTTGTGGATGATTCAGTATCTGATGATTCCTCAGATGAGGATGATGATGAAGAAGGAAGTGTTGGTGGTGGTCCACCTATTGCTACATTGGGCTGTGTGGTATTCTGATTTTGATCTATTTCTGCAAATAAAGATTCGATTTGGATGTCAGGAAACAGTTCCTGTCGAGCTATGTTTTGATTATGTACATTCTGAGTATCTGAATTTTGGTTATCGGTATCAATCCATGAATTGCTGGGTTGACATTGTTGGTATAAAATCTGTCTCAGGTTCCGGTTAACTTCAATCCTTTGCTCAACCCGGGCAATTCTATCATGAGTACTTTTCCTTAATTTCTCAAGGGTGAGAGGCCGTCTAGTAGGTGATAGAAAGATAATTTTTGTCCTAGGTGTTTCTTGTCCTGTTACAGGAGTAGCAGGTACTACAGTTGGATCTTGGACTGGTTGCTCTATAGATGTGGATGCTTGAGTTTGGCTCCTGGTAACAATCGGTATCCTTGCTGGAGGAGGTTTGCTAGTGTTTTGTTTAGGAACGACTGGTCATGGCCCTCCTTCTAGCGCCATTTGTTGAAGCTCCAGATGTGATGCTAGAATATATTTCAAGGAAAGCAACAGAAGGTGACAGCCCAATCTGAAAGGCTTCAAACAATCCTACGCAAGAGTGGTTCTATCCCCAAATTGTTTGTTGTGACTAACTCCTACGGATATCAGGCCTCCGCTAGCACTTATGTGAATGGATCCTAGTGGATTTGTCTTATTGTGAGGGAAGATAAAAAAGGTGTTCTATTTCTAAAGGGTAAGGAGTGTTTGCTTAGGAAAAATATCTAATTAAGTTAGATCTAGATTAAGAAATATGATTTGAATTGCAGAACAATCAAATCTTGATGGTTTAATAAGTGTTTCACCAATTAATAAACATATGAATTGGACCTATACTTATCACCTTTGGACAAAAATAGACAAAGCATATATGAGACTGAATAATTTTACCAAATAATTAAAGCATATATGAGACTATTATGTTATGATATGCTAATTGACAAAGTAACATCAATGTGATTATAACTGTTTATCATTTGCAAAAATAGATAAAATGAGTTAAACAAATAAATTCATTTAACACATAATAACATCTGAATCGTATGTTAAGATAAATCCAACCTACAGATCGATGCATTCATTGAATTTGAAAAATAAAACAGAGTTGATTCAATAATCGAAGTGAAAAATTGGAAATTATCAAATAAATTTGACAAAATATACAAAAGAGATGGCCAAGAGAAGCTGACTGAATTTCATTAAGTTTGCAAGAAATTACAATGGCTCAAGAAAACAAAGCATCTCCAGTTATCCTTTGGTGATTTCCCCCCCCCCTTCTTCTATGAGATCTAACCCTTTAAATAATAATTACATGAAATTACAAAGGAAAGATTTCCCATAAAACAGGGATTACAAAATATTTCTAATCTAAGACTTGCCAAGGGAAATTTGCCACTTGGCCCACACATCTAACAACTCTTCCACATCCATATATTTGGCCAATTCGAGTGCCAGTAGGGTATTGCAAGTGAAATATTCAATATCATTTTTCTTCACTTTATGCCATGCACGCATAAAAAGGTTGATCTTTATCCCTAAACGAGTGGGTTCTTTGATTAAGTATTTTACCTCTGAAATATGAATGTACTCCAGCTGTTGAATTCTCTCTTTGGAATGTTCACATCTCTCATCAACCTGCTCGATTGTAATCTTAGGTGGACAAGCCTTTTCGATAAGATCCATGGTTGGAAATTCTAGCATGATCATTACGTTATCAACTGCATACCACCTCCTACCGCAAACTACTTGTGCTTTTTGGATTGTGTCCTCGACTGATTCACAAGCATGTTCCCATGCATCCAAAGAGATTCTAAGCCTTCTGAACTTGATATTGTCCAGAACAGGGATATCTTCAGGCTTGTCCTTAATGTACTTCTTCCAATCAACTACATCTTCAATAGCCTTACTTGCTTCTCCCCTCCTCTCATTATGTTGTTCAAAGATATCAGAATGATGCTAAAAAACATTGTATGTCTCCTGAATTTCATTCAGGGATTCAAATAACTCAATCAAGATTTTCTTATGGTATTCATTTATTTTAAGAGCTAACTCCTTGAATTCTTCCTTGGAAAATCTAGAGAAAGAGGAGGTGGCTTCCTTGGCCATTGAATCCTTCAACTGCTGCTCAAGTAGTTTAATCTTTTCAGCATAGCCAATGTTTAGCACTTGTGCTTCTTGTAGCTGTTGCTGAAGAGATGCATTTTGTGCCTACAGGTATTTCACCTGACTATCATGCTCATTTATCAACTCTTGAAGTTGATATTGATGTTGTTCCTTGATTTCAGTCTGCTCCTGCTCGAGATTCTACAGTTCTTGCTGCTTGGCCTCAATCTCTTTGTTCAAAGAAGTAGTAGAGTCCTAATTAGACTCCGCAAAGGCTCCCATTTCTACAACAGTTTCAAGGGCCTCTTGTTTTACATCAGTGGATGTCTTCTTCCAAATGACTTGGTTGGTAACATGGCCTTGCATAACAGTTCCCTCCCTTTGTATTTTAGTTCCTCTTTTCACCACTTACTTCTCAGACTTGTTGTAGAAATATTCTCCTAGGGAAACCACATCATCCTACCCAAAATATGCCACTATGTCCACTGTGGAAGTAGACACATCCGAAGTTGAGAGCAAAGGTGGAGTTTGGGAAACATCAGAAGTTGGAATTGGGATAGTGATTTGGGTGGTGGAGATGGAAGGTGAAATGATATTGGAAACTGATGATAAGGAAGAGGAAGTGGAAGGTGGAGA